>JAQISU010000081.1:14235000-15435000 GCA_029339505.1 Unio delphinus
TTTTTCGAATACAACTGTTTCAAAACTCAATAAACCACGAACTAACGACGACTTTGTACTCCGACTGGAGTGAGGTTTTCTATAATGTCAAATAGCTCTTCAGTGTCGCTAGTTTTACTTGGTCAAAATACTTTTTACAAAAATTGAACCGAAATTACATTTTTTATTTATTTTTAATTTTAAAACAAAAAAAACAAATCTTTACTATATGAAGCTACTGATGCCATATTTGCCCTATTATTTTTTTCTGTTTGGGGGTTTGGGATATTGGAGGATTGAACGTCATTTTACAGCGCTTGATAGGCTGTACATGGCGGAAGAACCCCGGGATAACCCAAGGAAGGTCACCGACCTACAGGAAGCTACTGGCAAGTTATAACTATCGCTAATTCTAATGCAGAACAAAGAAATTTTCTTTCGTCATCTCTTTTCCAAAACAAAATAATAATTTTGCTCCTTCCTTGTGAAACTGTAGATCACGCTAGATAAATGCTGAATGCTCGTCGTAATTTAGATTTTTTTAAGTTATTATTTCACGAGCAATAATAACTCCATTCCTCCTGATAATAGATGGTATTAATTATGGTTTTATATTTCTTAAATCTCCGATGTGTTTTCAAACGTGTGGTCGGGTTTACCATACTTTTTAATGTTGAAATCTTAATATCTCATAAAGAAATCACTGACACATAATTGCCCAGCCAAGCGGGTCAAGATTTGTGACAGGAGTGACACACTGCATTGAAAAATATCCGGTTTTCCATGTGAAACTGCTGAGGTTTATATAGTCATGCTGTATTTTGAAAAGTCGCTCTTATCGAACAGAAGATCGCGGTTAAAAAAAAAAAAAAGATTTGACTGGTTCCAGTATTCCTGGTTAATTAAGCGTCACGAATTTTCAAGTAAAACGAACCTCCTAAGTCTTTATACATGGCTTTTGGCCAATATTGTCCTTTATGCATGTACCGTAACACTGCTTAGCAATGAACACAGATGTGTATATTTGATCTGTTTGATAACTTTCATTTTACTGAGGTAATTTGATATTTTCGGTCATTGTTATTGATTTTGGTGTAAACACTACTTTTTTCTTGTTCAAATTGAAACCGTGCAAACTTCTGTGTCTCTGCTTACGATAATAGATTTTTTTTGCTGCAATTGTATATTAATATTTGTTTCATGCATTAAAACATGTTTAACTTATTTATTTAAAATTCCACCGATTCCGTTATATATAGTATCACATAGTATGTACAATATTTAACTAATGAACGACGTAATTGATTATGCAACTGTATTGTAATAACATGTTTTTAGGTCGATATTTACTGTCTATCATATTTGAAATAGCATTATATTATTTTTTGTGTCTTGTCACTTTGCGTATATGCTCATGTGCATTCATGTAGCAAAAACAAAATGACAATGAAAAGATCATAATTCCCACACTATTGTTTTACAATGATTCCCGTGTTTGTAAGAAATTCGACAGTTTCTCTTAATAGTCATATTTGATTAGGTGACAAGTATATTCTGTACATATCTGGTTCGTTTGATTTCTACCTTTTATTTACATTAAAAAAACATGAATTCAAACGAGTCGGATACAGTGTCTACGAATGAAGTTCCCGTCTCTAAAATGTCAAAACTTCACTGAAAAAGTCCGTTATAGCCTACAGAAGAAAAATGAACGATGTTGTCAGAGAGATTAGGGTCCTGTAGGGCTACAAAAAATGGCATCCCATGGGTGGTCTTATCCTGCCCGAGACCCTCCCCCTCCCCCCCTTAAATCCGTTTAATTTACATCATAGGGCTGGCGAAACTTGAACAAGAATATACAAGTTTTAGAAGTTTCTCCTTTTCTTCGTGCCTTTGAAGAAAATACAATGCGTATGTTCTAGTAGCACGCAATAGACACGTACACATCTGTATGTTTGTTTGCATATGTTTAAGTGGATGCTTCAGTTACCCAAGATTTTAGTAGACATTCAATCTTCTAGCTTTGTAAACTCTGTAAATTAATACATTTAATGAAAACTTCCATTCAGGGCCAGCGTTTCCGCTAGGCGAACTAGGCAATCGCCTAGGGCGCTGGGCTAAGGGCTTATTTCATGATGGATGGGTGGGGAAGGGCGTGAGTGGAAGGGGGCGCCAGATATCTGATCTCACCTAGGGCACCAAAACGCCTTGCACCGGCGCTGCTTCCATTCACTTTTAACAGATAATTTCGCCATAACAAATCTAGTCATAGTTGTCAAGTGAACGCGCTCTACAGTTGGTGTCTGCTAAAGTAACGTGAAAACTTTTCTATTGTGAAAAACAATTTACAAGATCAACTGGAATGTGTGATATCTTTCAGAGATAGCCCATAGTTCGGATATAAAAGTTATTTATTTTTCCTTTAATTATGAATAGCTAATCTAACGTTCGTGTTTAATAATAATAATAATAATAATAATAATAATAATAATAATAATAATAATAATAATAATAATAATAATGATGATGATGATGATGATGATGATGATGATGGTGATGATGATGAAAACGACATCGGTAAAAACAGAAAAGAATGATGACGATTACAATTTACATATATACAGCGGAATATTGATGCAATTAAGGCATGTGATGGTTTCATGACTGATAACCATCTTTGAGAACAACATGACTTGATGTTATGTAAATACAAATGCAAAAGGCGTATTTTTTTTAAGTACGTTCCTGGTTAAATATTATAATTAATCAACCTTTTCTTTGTCTGAGGGATTTGGAGATTCCAGTCGTATATTCTTCTCATGATAATAATCCTTACATGTTTTAGTCACTGTACATTCTCTCTGTTGTCGTATCTTGTTTCAGAACAAATAAATGCATATTTCGTCATTCGCCGGTTTTTCTCATAATCTTATACGTGTTTTATGTAAACGTAGAAAGCGCTTTTAAAGAACTAGCCTAATGCTGTATTATCTCTACATAAACCAGAAGCCCACGGTACATAATAAATCACCGCCTTGTAAATTGCAATTTAACTCTTGATTATGTTGAATATTATTCTTCTGTGTGAAATTCTTTTGAATATTATCCTGAGGTATGAAACTGGAATTTTAAGAATGAGTTTGCAAGGCTATTAATGTATCGCATTTCTAAAACATACCTGAAAAGGTGTTAGCACGAACGTGGTGTTCATTGCATTGATATACGTTAAAAATAGTAATTTCAACTGACACTTATACTTTCAAATATGTATTGACGTTAACATCCGTCTTTCCTCGAATATAATTCAAGTCAAACTACAAACAACGAAGATTGTGATCTGCCGTTGCATAATGCGCCAGTAGATCATGGTCTATGGAAATTTGCTATATTTATTACTAACCGCTATCGCTGGCTTAGTGGTTAGAGCGTCCCCAGCGGAAGTGGGAGGTCGTGGCCTCGTGGGTTTGATCCCCGGCCGAGTCATACCAAAGACTTACAAAAATGGTACTTACAGCTGCCTCGCTTGGCGCTCAGCATTAAGAGGTTAGTGTTAGGACTAGTCGGCCTGGTGTCAGGACAATGTGACTGTGTGGGACATCATGCTACATGTCTGCGGCATGATACCCCAGTATTAGACTTCACTATAAACTGCCTCGCTGCAGGCATTATAGCGATATGACTGAAAAATTGTTAAAAGCTAGATTAAAAATCCTACTCAAACAAACAAACAAAATATATTGATTACTCCTAACAAACTGCACATACCTAGATCCTACTGCTGGATCTGAGCAGTTTGCTGTTGAACTGGATTTATAAGAGAGAATATACGGTAAATTTAAATTTATTATCACACTCGTCGTTTTGTCTGAAACAAATTTTTCTACCCTTTCGTAAACAAACAAATTAATGCAAGTTTGGTCGATTTTGCAGGGTAAAACATCATGGTTTATTTTGTGAATTATGTTTGGAAGTAATAGTTTCATAAATATTTTTGCTTTCAATAAGATCGAGCGAAAAAATCTGAAATAATCAACAAAATTGTTTTTACATTAGCTGCACTGTTAAATCTTGAAAATGTTGCAGATAAAAGTCGACATAAATAAGTATATCTATAATAGATAACTGACAATAGGAGGTAATTCTATCTACCGTTACTGGATCTTTTTCAAGCTTGGTGTTGAGCCTACTAATGTTGTGATGATATCTTACGTTTTGAAGGACACGGTAAATTTGTCTTTTAAAGAGATATCGTTTTAGTTCCAAAGAACCACGAATTGTTTTGAATACAAGTAAGGCAATCCCATCATTAATAGATAGATAAAGATCTACAACACAACAACAAAAACCAAAAAACAATGTTGACAAGTCAAGTTATTCACTAAGACCTCGGATATTTTCAGTCTATGACCTGATTGCATTGCTTGAAATAAACAGGGGCTATGAAAAGATTACCGTATGTACTGGCTTATATATCTAGTCATACTGCAAACAATATGGAACCTGACCTGCCATAGCAAACGCGTCTGCAGATCATTTTCATTGTTGTATTCATTACTCCAAACAGAACTGTACACATACCCAGATCTGCCGGTGCGTTCTGCGACGGCAGATCTGTGTCGGTGCAATTTGTATTTGTCGTGGAGGAATAGACGAGTATATACGGTAGTATATTTTTCATATTATTTGGCAGTGACTCAGTTGTCCAACTATGATTGGCTATACTATTCGACAAAAAGATATTCCAAAGTTACGATGAACTTGACATATAGTCTCAGGTATTGAAAGAAGTTCAATACACATCCTCTGCTCAACAATTAATTGATTGTGAAAGTTATTTTTTTAAATACATTTTCAACACCAACTTCAACACTTTAACAATCTAAATATACGACCCTTTCTTAAATATTTAGAAATTTTTGTGTGAGATAACTATATTATTATTATTTTCCTTTCTTACAGTTCTAAGTTGTTTTTGTGCACATTTATCCACAAGGTCATTGTTTAGTCTATGACCAGCAGCATCTATAGTATGTTTGTTGTGATGCTTTGTACAAATAACGAGAACAAATGGGATTGAAATGTAACATTCTTTTAAAGTGTAACGTAAATAAGGCTGTGAAAAAACACTTCCAATCCGCCATCTTTTTGCCTTAGCTTTTAACACATGAATTTGTTTGTTTAGTTAGGATTTTTAACGTATCTTTTTTTGAAAAAAAAAAAAATCATATCGCTACGATGTCTGCAGTGAGGCAGTTTATAGTGATTTCTAGCAATGGGGCATCATGCCGCAGACATGTAGCGCGATGTCCCACCCAGTCACATTATCCTGACACCAGACCGACCAGTCCTAACACTAACTTCTTAATGTTGAGCGTCAAACGAGACAGCTGTAGGTACTATTTTTGTAAGTCTTTGGTATGATTCGGCCGGTGGTCAAACCCACGACCTCCCGCTTCCGCGGTGGACGCTCTAACTACTAGGCCAGAGCGGTTCCATAACACATGAATAGAAGAAGGTTAATTCAATGAAAATTATATATATATATATATATAATATATATATATATATATATATATATATATATATATATATATATATATATATATATATATATATATATATATATATATATATATATATATATATATATATATAATAGTGTTATGGTCATTTTATTTAAATTTTGTTTTTTGAGTTAAAAAATATTTTATTTCGTTATACGCTATTATAATGCTACATTGTATGCTGGATTTGACCTTGTCCAAAATTGAGTTCATTCTGCTTGACGATTGACTTTTTCTAAATTTAATTTTATGTCAACAACTAATTATATCTTTATTATTCTCTATGTGTTTGAACTTAATATCTATTCAAGTAAAAATTGTGAGGATAAGGTCATTCGTGCTTCAACATCTAGCACCTTCAAGCTGTATTATGTTGTTAGTATTATGTTGTTACCAGTTTGGGCTGAATTTTCTTTTCTTCAAATTATTAAATTCAAGTGATTATTTTCTTTGGAAAGACGAAAGTGTTCTTATAAAATTCTTGGATAAAGACATTCACTGAAATTTATAATATGATCAAACCTGGAATTGTATTATGTGATTCAACAAAAACTGTTGACACAACAACACTCCATACGCTATAACAGACACGTCATCACCTTTAATTTTTGGAGCTCTCCGACAGGATTCAGGAGGATTTAGCTGATATATTTAGATCAAATAAAATTAGCGTTTTGAAGAACAGTTATGATAATGTCATTGCCTGTGGAAATAATACATCACAAAAGAGGGGAACAAAGAGGTACCATTCTCTGATTTAGATACATATCACAATAACAACTCGCGCTTATAATCCCTTCAGGTTGACATGGACTTCAGTCTCACTCATATATTTTTTATTAAAGTAGCATTGATATATTAACATAGCATTGCTTTAAGATAACGGCAGATTTTGATGACCCAGTCTGTAGCGGTAGATTTCGGTTTTGATATTTTTGAAAATATTTGACCATATTGATCAGAACAGTGAGTTCAATCGAGTTAGACCACACAGCGCTTTGAGAATGTTGACAAGGCATTAACAAATGGTGACAAGTGACACGTCTATGGCAAAATAGTATACATCCGAGCAATGTAAGGCAGTTGCAGTGTATTGATCTATGTCTACTTTTATTGGTGATATTATACTTCCTGTAGGAACATATAATTAAAATTCGCATGGCATGATAGAAAATCTAATATTTGCATATTTTTTAATTTAAACCTATATTTAATATATTTAAAATATGGGAAATAATAAATATTTTTTTCCGTTTCATTTTTAAGTATGTACTAAAAACTGATATTAGCATTAGCGTTTTGAAGAACAGTTATGATAATGTCATTGCCTGTGGAAATAATACATCACAAAAGAGGGGAACAAAGAAGTACCATTCTCTGATTTAGATGATATTTTCAGATCAAGGATAAAAGAATACACATTTAATTTGCGACAATTTACATTTCAACAGCTATTTATGCATCGTTGCTAGTCTGTCCTCTATCGCCTTGTAGGATCACTGTAAAAGTTTAAAAGCTGACTTGAAAAGCATCTCAGTCAATATTTTAAAATCCGGAAAGCACTGTAAATATAGACTACATAAAATGGCCCTCGGCCATTACAGTTATTTGTACTACGTGATTGAAATAAATATTTGCTATCAATCTCCTCTCCCTAATGCATCACTTAGAACATGAAATGCTAATAGCGTATCGACAACGTAATTTCATCACATGTAAATATTGATTTAAGTCGTAAGTATACCATCTAAACATTACAAATTTTGATCATTTCTAGCATATCTTACGAGATAATTTAATAAAGATCAATATTATTGTCAAAGTATACTATGGTATTGTACAATTTCAGCTTCACGCACAACAGATATCCTAATTTTATAAAATTATTATTGCAGAGGTTGTCATTAAAATGTTTCTGGCACGATTACCGACAGACACCGTTAGTGTCTTAAAAACATTATTCCTGTTTTGTACTGACTATCTCATCAGATCAGTTTTGTACCTGTATGGTTTTCACTCGTGTGTTTAACACCATTTATCAGCACATGATAGGCTATAGATGACGGCTAGTACATTTGGTGGGAAGAATGCAGGAAGATACACCGACCAAAGATAAGATACTGACAAACACTCACACGTTCGCTGAACCGAGTTTACACCTAACAGTCTTTCAAAGACTAGATTTTTGTTCAATGTTACATTTTCAGAAGGATCAAGAGAGCTTGTTATTGAAAATTTGAACCATCTGAAACCAAAAAATTGCATTTGTTATCGTATTGTTTTAATCGAAGACACGTTTTTAAACTAATGCTACAACCGGCGTATCTAGATTAATAGAATCAATTTAATTTGGGATTTCCATCAAAACAAAGAAATTCCAGTCAAGGTGTTACATTACTGTCTCCCCAGGAGGCTCCTTGTCTTAGTAGAAGCACCGACATAGATTAATATTCTCACCCAATTGGTTTCATTTAAATTTAAATATCTCTGCAATTTTCGATTAGTTAAACAGATTATAAACATACAGTATCAGGTACTTATTCAGTTATTACAATCAGAATAATCATCATAGTATCTAGCTATAAATGCCGCTCTTATAAAAGTTCGCCACTTCCTGGAGGATATTAAGACAAAACAAACCTGCAATATTAAAATCATATATTTGCCTCTTTTCAAGCTGTTTTTTCAGTTCTAATACGAAACTTTGTTCAATAAAAATGACTCCCTGGTTACGCATTCCTACAATGACGCTGCAATTCTTATAGGTTTCTGCATTTGTAAGCAGTACCGGATTTACCATTGAGCTTAGGTGTGCTTAACCACAGGGCACCGTTGGCCCGGGGGCCCATCTTCTTGGCAAAAACTTTTTTTACGATGAAGTAAGGGGCCTCAAATCTTAACTGGCACAGGGCCTCATTTGTCCTAAATCCGGCACCGTTTGTATGGTAAAATATGAACGAGTTTCTCGGATAGAAATACTGCACGACATTCCTAATACACTATTGGGCACGAGTTCAAGATGAAGTTACGCGCCAGTACAATATCGTAAAGTACCAAACCGTTCTGACAATGTAACGTTAACGGAGAAATAAATGAGCATATAATAATACGACATACTGAGCATTAACAATAATACGACATACTGAGCATTAACACTGGTATCGCGTAGACCATTAACATGCATCTCCTGCACACTACCAATACATGTTTCATCCATGCGTCGCAACTGGCAAGCAACGATCGTGCTAAAATTGTCATCGAAGAGGTAGGTTTTCGTTTCTTTCTGCCGTTTAAATTGATAATAACTACAGTAAGGTCTGAAATTCCACTTTACGTCCAAAAATATGTTTTGAATACCACAATCCGCAAAAGAATCCATAGTGTGATATTGCAATTTCGTACGCCACAGACCAAAACTGGCGACAAATAATATAACATCAAACAGGGTTTCTTATCAAAGTGACTCTTGCAAGTCTGGAGGTATGACCTGCCATGCAACGTTCCCTCTAAGCAAATGGTAGATGTGCGCGCAGTGCAGCGAGTATTACGGAGACGAGCAAAATTTGACGTTGGAATGAGCAAAAACTTGACAATTCAGCTGCGCGGGGATGCCTGAGCAGCTGCGCACGCGCGCAGCTTAGAGGGAACGTTGCTGCCATGTATCAGTTATAAATTATGACCTCAGAAATAATGTATATCCTTGGGGAAGAAGGTTAAATGGATCATAACATAGTATCGCAGAAAAAGACACCCACCCACTCACCTTCCTATTTCTTCGACTTATTCTGCTACTTCAATATTTCCGAAGTGCAATTGTTAAATATCGCTAAAACTCTCCAAGAGATGCTGATGTAATATACAACGATGCAATTAAGGTACAAACATCAAAGCTGACTTTCAATTTGGAATAAATAACAACAAAAGCTATAAAGTATAGCCACTTCGAAAACATAGTTTCGAACATATGTTAATGACGTCTACCATTGGTTCAGAAAACGTTTTGCTTCATTTGCTGAATATTTGGCAAAACATATTCAAACGAAGGCACAATATACAGATGAAACAAATCACTGGCGACACAACGTTTGACGTCAAATGTCTTAAGTAAGTTTAATATTTCAAAATATGTTTGACAATCAATTAAAAACTATAAGTTCTATGTCTTACACCCGTATTGTCAAAGGAACCAGTTTTGTATAGATTCATTACGTCCAGCCAAAGTTGTGTCCTGTCATTTGGTACAACCTTGCATTGAAAGGTCTGAAGAAATCTCGGAGTCTTTTAATCACAGACGGGTCAACAATCGGATGAGGTCTCCCTTTATCGTTGTTTAAACAATGAATTTTTGAACTGTTAGCGTGTTTTCTAAAACATGGGAATCCTTTTGTACTGTTCAACGAGAAGTAGTGATCGTCGATCAAGGGTTCCAGACCAAGAAATTCCTGGACTAGCTTTAGTTCATGTGCTGGGTCTTTGATGAGATTTTCACCACTTACAAAGTGAATTTGTCTTAATGGAAAGTATTCAAGCCAATTGACCAGATGTTTCACGTAGATACCTATCTTTAAAATGGTCCATGATGTGTCCACCATTTTTGTCCGATTGTCTACCAAAGCTAGTTGTTCGAAGGACTTCACGTCTGCTCGTCTGCTCACTAGCTGGGCAAAATCCGAGATAGCCCGGGTGACTGGGTCTCTTACAACAACTATTAACTTTGTTCTTTTCGACATTATATACACCTTTTCAGGTATCCCCTTTGTAACAAAATATGAAGGCGTCTTCTCAATGGTCAGCTGATCTGACTTTGTCAGTGGCATTTGTTGTCTGCAATGAAGAAAACATTAAATAAATAAACCACCACTTAAGAAAAGCATACATCAAACCATCATTAATATTCTATAAAAGGGAGAAATGTATTGTGTGTATGATTTGGATTTTTAACGCAGCTTTAACAAAGTTTCGGTCATATGGCTACCACGTCTGAAATGTGGTAGTTTATAGTGATGTCTAACACTGGGACATCTTGCCGCAGACATATAGCATGATGTTCCACCCAGTCACATTATCCTGACACCAGGTCGAACAGTCCCAACACTAACCTCTTAATGCGGAGCACAGCTGTTAGTACTATTGTTATCGGTCTTTGGTATGACTCGGCCCGGGTTCGAACCAGCGACCTCTCGCATCAGAAACGAACGCTCTAACCACTAGTCCACCGGAGCAGTCTGATATGTATTGTAGATGGCAACAAATTTCTCCCAAGTACAATTTTAATATGACCGATCACCAAAGCACAAAAGCACAAAAGCATTTAATATACAGAAAGACGTGTTGTAATTGTATATCTATAAATGAGACGGAACCCTTCATGCGTTGAGATTTATATTTACCCTCAACCTTTAGCCAAGCATAAAAAGTTCATACCAATAATAAAGTCTAATCTAATCGATTTATTATATATTCATTAACTTTATTCGTTTACTTTATTAAATATGTTAATAACGTGCCTTGAGTCATCCAATATATCATATATAATACAAATATGAAATAACTGGCCTGGTCGACCGTGTTCAGTTTTTCAAAGCCATCGACGAGGTTTATGAAAAGACGATTATTTTGCATTTCATCATTCTTAGATACGCTTGAACAACAAGGGTCTTCACGATATTTAGTTAGCAAACCCAGAACCGAATAGAACTAGCTGAGCAGACATTTTGATACCATAAATGGCTGTGGGACTAGGTTAGTTCTGCACACGTATAAAGATAACACTGATACATAACACAACATCGAATATTTAAAATAAATTTGCCAGTACCATATCAGTGTTTTTATTAATTAAGTAGCCAAGCCATCAACAAAAGAAATCAGCTACAACATAACATAAAAAAACAAATACAACAATTCTCACATTCAGTTTGTGTGTACTGACTAACAAAAAAAGTAATTTTCTACTAAGATATGAACTTAAAGACAATAATGTTTCATACCTTAATTAATTTCAGCATTTTTTGCTTTCTAATGTCATGGTGTTTGGTTTTGTTTTTCGTTGGGGTTTTTTTTGGTAGTCATATCAATATAGATGTAAAGCGCTTAGAGCTTCTAAAGATTATGCGCTATACAAAGTCCTCATTAATATTATTATTATTATTATTATTATTATTATTATTATTATTATTATTATTATTAATATAATTATTATTATTATTATTACGCTACTACTTCATGAATATTAGGATTGATCACTACTTCCTGAAAGATCGAAAGTCGTCGTGCACAGTTAGCATAATGGTAGATCGTACTGAGGTAGGATCACCTCGCATTCATCGTCGCCCCCGGGCGCCATTTACCTTTAGTACTCAAATGTTTATATATATATATATATATATATATATATATATATATATATATATATATAGAGAGAGAGAGAGAGAGAGAGAGAGAGAGAGAGAGAGAGATAGATAGATAGATAGATAGATAGATAGATAGATAGAGGCAGAGAGACATACATACAGAGAAAAGAAAAGAGAAACAAAGTTCCATACTTATTTAATACTTATTTATCAATCGACATGAACATTTTTTATTTTGTATTTTAAAAAAATTTAAAAAAAGGTTAACTCGAAATATGTGCAGGATATTGAAAACAAAACACTTAAAGATAACGTGATCATACATTTATAACTAATGGTATGTATTAGAGCACAAATAAAAGAAAAAAGCATGTAACTATCTGATTAGGAAATTATCTGAAGAAAAAACATTCACGTCATTTAAATTAAGATTCACCGAAAGTTCAGTTTAAAAATGTGTCGTGCGTGATGTCTTACGCCACACGCAAAATTGTCAGTCTTTGCTTCTGTTATGCGTCTCAACTCTTTATTTGGAATGTTACTCTATTCTTGGTGCTTGACAGTAATGGAAAAAAACAACAACAATGGGTACGTACATTTCGAACCCTTTGTTTTTATGGAGCGAAGTATTCACTTCATAGCTTTTCGACGGAAAACTAATAACACTCCAGTTGTTAGACACGGGAATCGTAAACATAAGAAAGGTTAATTTTCTCAATCAATGTTAAATTATCAAAATCGAAATTAATGAATGCTAAATGGGGAAAGGCGGAAAGGAATATGCTATGAGATTACTTGATCACATGTTATGCTTTTCCTACTATAAAAGGGGTACATTAAGTCAGCCTCAAGCACGGAATATACGAATAAGCCAAGGTTCAACAGGTCAGCCCTTGTCAAAGCACGTGATGACTGTTTGCTTTCCAGGGTCTTATGTCCTTCTTGATTGCTTCTTTAAACTTCTGAACGTAGCCATTTCTGATTAATTTTCTTTTCTAAATGAATGAATGATTGAATGAAAGAAACGCAAAAGCAAACAAAAACATTTACGAATTACTCACACAACAGTTTCTTTAAAATGAAAGTTGTAAAAACCTATCGTCATATAACTACACGATTCAAACAAGAATGGAACCGGTTTTGATCATCGATGAATCAAAATGAATTTCAATTCTTAATAGCATACCTAGTTGTAAAGGACATGTGGGGCTAATTCGTGAATTCATTACTATGGCGTCGCTTATTACGCAGTTAATAATGTCTTGTCTTCATATTCGTATTAAAATATCCACAATATACTTTACAGAAACGGATAATTAGCCTGCTTTCATTTTGAGTGGCTTTTTACTCGTCTTTGTGGGGTTTTGGTCGACAGGCAAATACGATCAACGAGGACTACGGCATATATGGTAAGAAAGGAGTTGTTTAATACAATGATATATTTGTTTCCATGTCCCAAAGTAGGTAATATTTTCTCAGTACTTATTCCTATGTTTCTTCAAGTCTCGATTACTATAAATCTATTTTTTCGGAGACTGATTGCAAATACGTACGTAACTCTCGAACAAACAAAATAGAAACAAAATTTTCCAATTTGTTATTAAAGTAGAACGTGAAAGAATTTAATGTACGAAGTTGCCCTCTGTTTCAATAACATAATTTCTAATTATATGCAGTAAATCACAGTTGTGAATAATCAGGTATATTACGAGTTGTATGAGACACGTGACAGTATCCATGTGACGTTAAAAGCGCTTAAATTAAGCGTTTCCTTTCCCTGTGATGTATGTGATATTTTCAAAAGAAAATACGTTAAATAGCTTAACATTTAGACTCGAAACCCAACACGATTGTCTATATTTTAAATAAAGGCCAACTGTTGTGATCAAATTGAAGTTTAAATAAGGGTGGGGATGGGGTGGAGAGATGACTTAACCAAAGATAATTGTTGATAAGTGATTATTTAAAACTGTTTAAGGGAACGCTATAAACGGCAGTAGAACGCGCTGCACCAAGACACATGTTCTTTCTCGAAAGCGGTAGAAACCAGAAACCCAGCACATTTATGGTGTGACGATCAATGCAAAAATAACAAGGTCAAGTCACTTAGCCAGCATTAGTAACTGTGCAAATAATTGATATGGCATTATTTATATGTGTGGAATAAATCAACAGAAAATACACCACATTGTCAGTCTGGCGGTTTGGCTGTCTTCAAATTGGAATAAACATAAACGTTTTCCAATTTTCTCAAATAAACGTATTCTATTTATAATTCTTTCACACTGTCTCCCTCTTGCAATTCATCATTACAGAATAAGCTTTTCAAAGTCAGGAGGATGAAATCTATCTGAGTAGAGAATCAGCAATGACAACAACAAAAAAACACAATTATTAGTCAATCAACAATTTCCGTAAGATATTTTTTCCATGCACTGGTTGCAATTACATCACAGCTCTATCATAATTTACCAAGCTAATCTCTCAATATCAAAGCGAACATATTTGAAAATGACTAAGCAAATATGTCGAGAGGTAAAAGATTCTCAAACAAATGAGATAAAATATGAATAATACTGCTAATTGTATGTTATACAAATTTGTATTTTTAAGAAACATGGAAGATGTAATGAATATGGCAAAATAGCTTAAATAAATCCAAATATTTTACAGCAAGTTAGTGAATTTGGCAACAAGATATGAAGAAACAGGTGTTGTATTTTATTAAACCCAAATGCAACCATAAGAAAATTTCAACGAAATATGGTGCGAGAATGAATGATTGAATGTGTTCGTGTCAGGAGAAAGAAACATCTATCTTGGTTTGAATTAACTAGCTCTTACTCTTACAGAAGGGTGAAAAAATGTGTCCAATTAAAAAATTTATTAAGGCTATCTTATAATACACCTTTAGCAGACCTGAAAATATATGCTCAACAGCCATACAAATTTAACCAATGATAATGTTCTTAGTTTATTTTCTTCATCGGAAGATAGAAACTTCCTGTCTGGTTACCTTTACGTGAAAGGGTGCTGAAAAGTCGTTCTCACCTTTTCCCTGATCAGGATGGTTCACGGCAGGATATCGTATTGCTGCATAGCAGGATATATAAATCGATGGCGCTAATGAAGCTTGCCTGAGGAGTGAAAATTAGAGTGGCACACTTGGCTCGGGCAATATCTCTTTGTTGGGAACAATGGCGCTTGGTTCGCTGCACATTTCCTGTATTGTCTGCATGCTTGGTCTAAATCAATCTACATGAGTACCATCGACGAGAGAATTAAACCAAATGAATTGATTTCGTGCAACGTATAATGCAAAAGATATTTTGACTCAGCTGAGAGATCGTCCATCATCCAGACTTAGAAATTACAGTGCAATTTCTATCTCCCAAACAGATGGATATTTGTCGCATACCAATTTTGTTTACTTTAATAAACTCATAACATTTTATTATCATTTGACACAAATCGCAACTTTGAGCTCAGTTCTACTCATCATGTGTCCACTGTATGCGGATAACTGCCATTAGGACCACATCGGCCATAACAAAGTAGAGGTTTGATCAAGAAATTGTGTGTAATATCCGAAGTATCCGAATGTACAAGATTATATAACCTTTGTGCTTGAGTCTGCGCTTGATATTTTCCCCAACCAATCACAAAGTACTTTTCATTGTATAGGTTACCTTTGATTGGTTGAAATTTAAAACTGAAATCTCAGACTCAGGCTTAAATTTCCATGACTTCTATATCTGTTCACTGTATTTGTTATTTGTAGTTTTATTGAGTAATACTGCTATTTTTCGTCATGTAATACGCATACGCAAACTTCCAAATTTGTGTTCCTTTCAAATTAATTTTAAGAAAGAGTTAAATAATTTCCATATTGAAATATTCAACTCGTTTCATAAATTTTAATTTAAAATTAGCAGTCATGTTAGATAATCGATGTCGTCCTTTAATAATTTATGTGTGTATTTAAAGAAACAGAAAATCTCACAAAGCTGTACATTGAAACAGGTGATTTGATATAAATTAATTGCGAAAGAGCTATATACATTTGAGAGATCCTTAAGTAAAGATTCATCAGTAGAGGCAGCCATGTTATTTAAACTTGAATAGTGTGTTATTGATTTGTATGCAGTTTGATAATATTTCAAGAAATTAATCTTTGCTGAAAGACGCTCATTTCAAGTACTTTTTGCAATCTTAATAGAGCTTATTTGTCCCCAGGGAGAAATATATAAAATATGCAGAGGTTCTGGAATAAAGCAAGTTTATTTTTTTTTTCACGAAAGGTTCATATACTTCTTAAAACCGATGTACCCCATAAGCCATTCTGACCGATTCCATTACATGCTGTAATCATCGAATTAAGCCAACTTAAGTCATTCATCATTTTCGTTTTTTTTTCTACTAACAAAATTGTATAAGAAAATGTGCGCACATGCCCATATTAAAACAGCCATGTACAAATAGAACATGAACTTCACAGTCATTATATGATATGTAATTTAAATGATATGTAATTTATATAATATGTAATTAGTGCGTCATAATAAGAAGCTTTTACGATAGTCGTAAAATCACGCAAAAATATACCTCGAAAATAGCGCAAAACGCAGCTGCAAATATTTATGTTTGTAGTCGGTTCTTTCCCGATTGGGCTTTGTTGGCATTAAGGAAAATTTACACGGTGGTGGATCTCAATGCTACAACGTCCGCTGCTTTTAATCAGCTGCACTGGCTTTCAGTGACAAGTGTGATATCGGATACGGAATGAGACAGCTTTACTTTCGCCGTTTAAACTTGTAATTAATCGATTTCTCAATTTCACAGCTATTATCTATTTTTATGGACTATGGTCTATAAAGAAGCATTCTATGCTTTATTTGTGAACTCAACCCACACTTGGCCATAATCATCATTAAAAGATATTGCATACCTTGCTAACAACACTGATTCAATCTTTTAATAGTGAATCACGTATATATGTTGTCCCATAACGAATGTAGATGTTATTTAAAAAGGCACGTCCTAACCGTTTATTTTGGAATTATTTCTCGGCATGTGATGAAAAATATATTTTTTGGATAAATATATTATCTGCTGATATTGCTGAATTCCTTTGCCATCTTTTTCCTTAAAGTGTGTCTTCTGTCAAGAAAACTCTGCGCATAGCAGAGTATGTAATGGCATAATAGCAAATTACTGCTTACACGCACACCTCACTGCCTGAATCAGTGTAATAGCATAATAGCAAATTACTGCTTACACGCACACCTCACTGCCTGAATCAGTGTAATAGCATAATAGCAAATTACTGCCTACACGCACACCTCACTGCCTGAATCAGCGAATGTAACATATATATTCATCTCTGAGACAAAATAATACATATTTAGATAATTATTAATGTGGGTAAACATGTTCGTTTGATTCTCAATGTAGGATATTTAGTTTTTCCCATTGAAATTCCACACACACACACACACACACACACACACACACACACACACACACACACTTAGCACATCACCACACTCCATGCTATTTGCATATTAGTACATTAGAGACTGCATGCACATCGACACATTCAACCTTTTTGACTATTTGGTATTTAATTCTCCATAATTTAAGTTTTCTAAATTTAGCTTTGTATTCTAAATTATTTTCTGAATTTTACGAAATCTTTTGGTTTTCCCTCTTTTCTGCTAGTAAAAGACCAAAGAGTTGTAATAATACATATGGTATCTTGTAATAGATTAAAACAGTACTCCGACTAATTATAGGCAGAGCAGAAATGGAGACACGTAATTTATAGTACCATAGTAACATCATTGCTTTAATAGGAATCATTAAATTATAAGAGTCTCTATTAGCTCTGATAAACAATCTCTAGGAATGGATGAGAACTTTCCGTGCATGAGGAGTCAAACAATTTTTTAAAGTAATGCAAAAAGCAATGTACTGATGAATTATTTAGGAGTTGTGTTGAGTAGCATGCGTTTATACATCTAGAGATCAAACATTTTACAACCTTGACATAATTATTCAAAACTAAAACATCACTGATGTATAAATTCTATGTTAAAATAAGTGTTATCCAATACATTGAAGACATTGTCGGAAAACACAAAACAGAAGGTTTTATGTCACTGTCACAAATGAAAAATTCGGATAGAATTCCTTAAAACATGGTGCTATAATCAAATGTGTATACTCAACATTTATTACAATATTTTTAAAATGTGTATTCGTTATTTTTTCCTGTACGCATGTCATTTTAACTATTTAAAAAGACAAACTTATTAAGTATTTACCATCAGTAATTATGAAATATTGTTTATCATGATAAAATGTATGATATTTCATACCTCATAATTATAAACCCATACCATCAATTTTTCCCCTAATTTACATAATTTTAACTTCGTTGCAATATTTTGAGTTTTTATTTAAATTAATCAGTATTTTTTCCTCCTGTGTTAAGTGTCAGCTTACAATTGTGCTCATTTAAAAGTAATGAAACGTTGAATAAATGAAATCTTTTGACCAGAAATTATTCCATAATCGTAAAACATCTCTTTATATTTGAGCATTCATGTATGATCCTCTGTGTATTTTTTTTTAATATTAAAGTCTCTTTTATCAAATTCGCCATTACTGAACAGGTATGGGTTAACTTTGTTAAGTTTACGAATAATAACGATGATGATCATGTTGATGATAATTGGCTATTATTAGTAGCAGTAACAAAAATCAAATTAATTATTATTTTCACACATGCCAATTTGAAAGGCATTTAATTACAGTGTCAATTTAAGGAATCTGTACACGTAATAAAGGAATTTATTTTGTTGGCAAACATAAAAATGATGACATTTTTACGGGCATAATTATAGATATGACTAATGTTTAGTAAAAATTATATTTTGTTTTGTACTAATTACTTGTTTTTTCTAACATAGTTGTAATATCATGCAACACGATCAAAGAAGCGTGAGAAACATTGGAAAGCAATTAACAGTAGCGTACCAAACATAACGTTAGGTATTAGTGTTAAATGTTGCCCTCTGCTAAGTTTTATTTTTTGGCTCATCTGCAGCATACCGGAAAAAAACGAACATTAACGTTTGCTTTGATTAAATTATAAGGTATACAATTCGATACAATTTACTGAAATATCGATTCATACAAATATTCGCAAACCGTCCAATACTTTTAATATTCTCCACAAAACATGTAGTGCAAGAATTCTGTTCGATCTTTGGTGTTTTGTTATTTAAATTTTAGACTGCTGTGAACATAGATTCAGATGTTCAGTCTAACGTTCTAAGTAATAAATAGTCGTAAACGTACAAGATAGTGTTTTTTTTGGATATTTCAAAGTCTCCTTTCAAAAGACGAAATGACATGACACATAACTAAAGTTGTTAATAAAACACCACCAGTTACAATTATATAACCACTAGTAAAATAATCCTGAATACAATCGTCTGTACAAATAGAGTAGAGAACCAGATTCGTGGAAACAAGCACAATTGTTTTTTTTGAGTGTGTTTATGTAGAATGTCACTGTTTATGCTTTATGCTCATCCTTTATGTCATTAGTAGTCTTTGTATTCAATTAAGAAATAAAATTATTAAATGAACATTAAATTTAATGGGTTATTTGTCAGATTTGTTTAGATTTCATATACAGAATATGAATGCCAATACTATCAAAAGTGTAAGTATATTAATTTTGTGTATGTATGCATGCATGCATGTATGTATGTATGTATGTATGTATGTATGTATGTATGTATGTATGTATGTATGTATGTATGTATGTATGTATGTATGTATGTATGTCACTGTGTGTGAGTGAGTGCGTGCATGTATGTTTTCACTGTTAACGTTATTTTCTCACATCATCCCTTATATCTTTCATTTGTTGTAGAGTTTTGCCTGTGGTGAGAAATCGTTTTAAATAATTTAATTAATACAGTATTATAATGGACTGGCAGTTACGCTTTATGCTACTGCAGTTTTTTTTTTTTTTTTTTTATAGCTGTCTGGTACACTTAACGTCACGTGAATAAGTTTCATGTGATGGAGTCATGAAGTCGGGATCTTAATTGAAAATACAGGTAAATGTGCAGGTGATAATGTAAGTACCTGATATCTGTTACTCTGTACATGGGCAATAATGGAAATTATTTTTCTAGTTTAATCTGAATTTTGTACAACGTTTGAACGAAATTCACCAGAATGTGTTCAACTGAGAGACAGACACTTGCATTTATGTTGCCTAACCTCAATGAATGAGCAAATACAACATTAATTGAACGCGCCGAAGGTAAATTCAATTTCTGTCATTTTGACAGAAGATTCGTTATAGCTGTCGGTTTGAACGATTGAAGTATTTTGTCCTCGTTATGTACGTATGCTCAGATTACTTTACTTTATTTATTTAGCCTATGCAAAATCAACTCAGCGTGATGAGTTTCACTTCATCATATCAAAAGAGCGCAATCAATAATGTTATGTGCACGACACTATATACTCCACCAAACTGCTTTAAATGTGCCATTATCTGAATTAAAGCGGGGCGTGCGTGTTTTTCCAAGTATAACAATTTATTTGCAGCTAAAATAATTGGGATAGTATGTTATGTTCACCAGAACAAAGTAAAAATGTATTTTTGCTGCTATTTGGAGGCCAGAATTTTCATTTAAATATCAGGTCCCTCCAGAGAAGTACGGACAAAAATGAATGATCCTTTAAAATATTAAGCTGCTGATAAAAAAAAATTACGTAAGAAGAATTGACTCCTTGTGGTGTTAATAAGGGAGGACTCCTTGCCTATGAATGTTACACATGGATGTTTTATTGATAGGTAAATATCTTTCAAATGGTATACTAACCTGTACCATTCAAGACCTTTCTTATAATGTTTATCGAAGAAGTGAGGCTCAGGGCCGGTGGCCCTAATCTTCGGATGTAGTCGGAGATATTCCAGTAAGGCACGTGTTCCACCCTTTTTAACCCCTATAATGATTGCTTGCGGTAATCGACGTGTGACGTTTTTAACGTTGCCGCTGCTCTCATAAGAGGAATATGTTGCATGTCTGTTGTCACTGTTGTCATCTAATGAATATTCTTCGTCTAGATAGATATTGTCGCCTATTTCCTTTGATTCATCGGCAGAGATAGTCATCACTTTCAGACTTCTATTAGTCATGTACCTTGACGATGAAGTTAATATTTGTTTATTTTCCATGCGAAATGCGGTCTGAATGTTTCCATTGGGTTTAGTTGGGATTTGAAGGCTTATGTTTTCGTAATCTTTATCGTTGAATGAACCCAGAAGGCTCGAATCTGAATCCCCAACAATTTGAACCCTAATAGCAGAATTTATTCCTACGTGTATCAAAAGAATAACTGAATACACAGAGATAAACATCCCAGAAATCATAATGAAACATATTCTTTTATACCGAATAAGGATAAGTTGTCGCCATTTTCTCAGCATATTCTCATTTTCCCGTGCTTAATCATTGTAAAGTAGAACAAATCGACAGGAAAACCAGCTTGAATACTTCACGCCGGTTTTATCGGGCATATGTAGACAAGTAAAGCCGTATGCAGTAATTATCTTCAACTCTAGGAGCGGTCATGTATAACACACCTTACTGATATTTAGCAAATCCTATAATGGAAACAATCTTGGAAGAGTGAAGTATTCACACAAAACAAAACGTTCCTCTGCTTTTCTCCAGATCAGGGCTTAACAGTAAACACTATTTTAATCTCTGAACGGCGTGATACAGACCGTATATAACAGATCTTTGACTAGGAACGTGATTGGCTCCCTATTCAAATGAGGTGTTATCATTTGCTGTTATTGACAGTAGGGCGGGGTCAAAAGGTTTGAAACTTACAGTGCATTAGTGATATTAGTACCATTGCTATAAATGTAATCAGCTTGTATATTATTGACCTCAGAGGAGTTGATGTAAAGCCCAGAAAGTGCATACATAATCTCCGATGAAGATTTGATTGAATACTAAAGCTGAGTAACGAACTTACTGATCCTGAAATATAAAACATGAAACACTAACATAATGCATGGCTATCACGAACGTTTAATAGTATTGTTCGTTTATTTGTTTGTTTGATTGATTAGGATTTTTAACTTAGCTTTAAAACAAAATTCAGTCATATCGCTACGATGCTTGCAGTGAGACAGTTTATAGTGATGTCTAGCACTGGGGCATCATGCCGCAGACATGAAGCATGATGTCCCCCACAGTTACATTATCCTGACACCAGGCCGACCAGTCCTAACACTAACCTCTTAATGCTGAGCGTCAAGAGAGTCAGCTGTTAGTACCATTTTTGTAAGTCTGTGGCATGTCTCGGCCGGGGATCGAACCACGACCTCCCGCTTCCGCGGCGGACGCTCTAACCACTATGCCACCGGATCGGTTTAATATTATTGGAGCATGCCACTCAACTGGAGTAAAATCGTTCCTTTTTATACATCAAGATTAATTATTATTATAAACAGCTATGCTCATTTAAGTGACATAATTTGGAACAAGTAATCATAAATGTTTCTTTTTTTTAAAGATTTTTTTTAAAAAAATCTTTTAAACACAATTTTACTTGTTGCAATGAAGAAAAAAGTATCGACCACAGGATGCAATAAATTAGTTTGCACACTTAATTCAATTAATTTAGTCGATCTTTGCACTGCCTGTCGGAGTTTTTGCGAAGGTGAAATCAAATAAGATACGAGTGAGTAAAGGGTTGGTCTGTGCATATATTTATCATTAAACTTTCTTTGCGGCAACGTTCGTCAGCGTAAAATGGGCAAAGTGAGATAAAATTTAGAAGTGGGTAAAGGGAGATAAAATCTAGAATACATTTTATGCTCAACTTTATATTGTAAGTGAGATCATCTAGGCACAATCACGTGACACATTTTATGTAATTCTGTATAACATAGTTTGCTAACTTTGGGTTTTGCAGCATCAGATTACAACGTAATGTTGGCATTGAGTTTTAAACATGTCAATTTAACGATGAGACCATGCATGAGCTGGATTCCATCATTCTGCATCAACATTTAGGTTAATTTATGTGCCATGAAAGGTCACTCTGTAACACTGGATTTCCAATATTCCGCCTCAACATTTAAGTTAGTTGATGTCCCATGAAAGGTCACTCTGTAACACTGGATTTCCAACATTCCGCCTCAACATTTAAGTTAATTGATGTGCCATGAATGGTCACTCTGTAATACTGGATTTCCAACAAATATTTTTCTTTTTAAAGTCTTGTCGAGAAAATCTAATTGAGCCGATCCCGTTGCGATATATTGGATCCCCATCTGCTATATATCGGATCCCATTACGATATATTGGATCCCCATCTGCTATATATCGGATCCCATTACGATATTTTGGATCCCCATCTGCCATATATCGGATCTCATTACGATATATTGGATCCCCATCTGCTATATATCGGATCTCATTACGATATATTAGATCCCCATCTGCTATATATCGGATCCCATTACGATGTATGAATATTTACTTTTCATACTACTGATCTTAACAACGTTTCCGTCGAAATTTAGGTTGTGTATATGCTTGAATTTATATTCCACAAAATAATTTTAATCCCAGTTTACTGCATTATTACCAGTCTTTGTCCTTGTGTATATCAGCATAATGCTTTTGAAATAATGCATGATTTCAAAGTCATTCCTAATAAGCGTTCAGCATACGTATTTTATTATGTTATATTGTGCATGGCTCTGAGGTAGAGACATCAACAATCCTCGTCTCCCCATTCTTCACATTGCTTTCTTTACCCATCTTCGTAAATATTTTTTTTTAAAAAAAATACATCATACGAATCCATTTATGTATATCTCCTCCACATCCGTTTCTTCACCTATCTCCATCCATTTCTTTACCCATCCTTCCTATCCCTTTCTGTACTCATCCTATCCACTCCATTTTTACCCATCTTCCGTATCCCTTTCTTGACTCATCATTTCTGCCCTTTCTTTTTACTCATCCTCCCCATCTTTTTCTGTACTCATCCCCACATCACTTGTTTACCCATCTTCCACATCCCTTTCTTTACCTATACTCCCCATCTCTTCCTTACCCATCCCCCATCCCTTCTTTACCCATCTTCCCCATCCGTTTCTTTACCCGTCTTCCCCATCCTTTCTTTACCCATCCTTCCCATTCCTTCGTTACCCATCTTCCCCATCCCTTTACTTTACTCATCCTACACATTACTTTTTTTTACCCATCCTCACCATCCCTTTTAACCTATTTTCCCCATCCCTATGGTTACCCATCCTCTCCATCCCGTTCTTTACCCATCTTAACCCATCCCTTTCTTTACCCATCCTCCCCATCCCTTTTTACCCATCTTCCCCATTCCTTCTTTACTCATCGTCCCCATCCCTTACTTTACCCATCCTCCACATCCCTTTCTTTACCCATCCTTTCCATCTCTTCTTCACCAATCGTCTAAATACCTTTCCTTTACTCATCCTCCCCATCCCTTTTTTGCCATCCTCCCCATCCATTTCTTATCCATCTTCCCATTCCCTTTCTTTACCCATCCTCCCCATTCCTTCTTTACCCATCTTCCCCATTCCTTTTCTTTAACCTGAAGAAACACAGCCCGATTGCATGCCACAACTTTAAATTGCAATCTTCACAAGTCGTCGGAGATCGGGTATAGGTGTGGGGTGGGAGGAATGCATGGGTAATTCATCGTCATCTCTCCTGTGTTGTTAA
Source organism: Unio delphinus (assembly GCA_029339505.1). NCBI lineage: Eukaryota > Metazoa > Mollusca > Bivalvia > Unionida > Unionidae > Unio > Unio delphinus. The sequence continues at coordinate 14,259,721 of JAQISU010000081.1, forward strand.
TCGAATGTCATAGCATTGCAAATTGAAAAGCATATAGCAGTCATTACATGGACCGTACAATTATGTTTTTAAAATGTAATCATTAAACATCAGTGGGGGGAGGGGTGAATGACTGAATACATATCAACCATCCTGGGTATTTAATCGAATGACAAACAATAGTAAATTGACAACAATGAGGTAGTGCTGATATAGACATCACATTCCAAAATTGGGTTTGCACTTGCCTCAGTTGTATGTCTTTCTTATCATCCCATATAGATAATGGACAAACCTTAGCAGGGCGATAGTCACATAAAATTAAACTTTCTGTCAGATTTATTTCTTGCGACCACCTGGATTTCGACCCTGGGGTAGAATTCTTCTTTTGGGGAAATACGCCATGCCGTCGACTCTCCATGTGATATGAACTATGAATTTGCAAGATTATATGATTATTTGTGTCAATGACATGTATATGGGAATACTGATCGACAGCGACGCCAAAGGTTACTAAACAAATGATATATCTGTCGTCTTTTTACTTTATTTGTCCTTCACGTCGTACGATTACAAATAGTTGACCCCTACAATTTCTTTTCCGTTTGAGGTAACTAGCCAACGAAAAGTAAAATATATTCTTTACACTATTAGTAATATCTGTAAACATGGTTCTCTATTGTTTACAAATTTTGTCTAATTATTAAGTAATAGGTTTTAGATAGTAGTAAGTATATGTTAATATGTTTTTCCTACCGTATATAACGCTTTATCTCTCAAAATTCAGACTTGTGCCTTAAAGCACATTCCCATTTTTTAAACTTACCATTTCAATAATCTTGGAATGGGTCATTTATTTCATAAGAATAATTTTAAAATGTTTTTTTATATTCAATTTGTAAACTATATTTTCAGATTTCTCCTTGTATGTGTTTGCAAATCCTTTATCTACAGTTTAAACCCATTCTAAAAATGATCCAATCATGCTAAAAATTCTCCCAGGAAACAGAAACTAAGCGTCATTGTTAGCAATATTTTACATGATGAAGAGAGCTACATTGAATGATTCAACTTTTATCTCATCTGTTATTCGTCTTCAGAAGAAACGTTTTCATTTCTTGACACGCATTATAACAAATCTGTCTTTAACCTAGAAAAGCATTTCCACTGTGATCAGGACCAGACGAGTCAAATGACCAATGACGGTTTAATGAAAAGACCAATGACCATTCAGTTTAAATAACAACTATTCGATTTCATGTCTTTGTTAATGTTTAGGGAATTCTTGATAGATTAATTATTCTAAAATATTTCATCACCGTTTTAATTTTCGTTCCTGTTTTCATTCACACAATATATGTTTGCTTGTGTATATAATTTTAATGAACTCCGTATGTTTTCTTACGATCTTTATTTTATTTTACCTATTCGTATTGTGTTCCTCACGGTATGTTTTGTGAAAATTGTGCTTTTAGTAATTAAAACAGTATTTTGCACACAGCTTTTTATCCATCTACTTAATTGTTCCAGTAGACGTTTGAATTGATTTTCACAACTAAAGGTAAATTTGCAAGTCAGCTTTGCTGAGATTCACATTTTATATTGACTGTATTCCGAATGTCTTAGGGTTAACAAAGAACTATTAAATTACTATTTTACAATTGCCACATATTCCGATGAAATTGGCAGGCAAAATGTCAAAAGTTGAAGAATTCAATAACACAATAAAAGAGTGTGCCTGGTGCATAGGATATATAATTAAAAAATATTACAATTGGCGGCAAATGTGATGAAATCCAGATTTCTCACCCATGCGACAGAGATATCTAGAAGTCTTGCTAACCTTATATTTTCTTATCTCGGTCTAGTCATCTCAGACCTGTCGTCTCAGTCAAGGCGTCCTCGCGCTCAAAACAACTTTAAAAAAAAAAAAAATGAAACCCTTGTTGTCTTCTGCTGTGCCTGATGTTCTACAAGCCTCGTGGGGAGACAAATAATGTTACCCCCTTAACTGGAATTTCCTTGCCTCTATCCAAAGCTAAACATAGGTTCTATATTATGTATCGCGTATCTGATTGATGATGTGTACACCGGATAAACAACTGTATAACTAAATACGGTAAGAGTCAACATCTCTCTCTCTCTCTCTCTCTCTCTCTCTCTCTCTCTCTCTCTCTCTCTCTCTCTCTCTCTCTTTCTCTCTCTCTCTCTCTCTCTCTCTCTCTCTCTCTCTCTCTCTCTCTCTATATATATATATATATATATATATATATATATATATATATATATATATATATATATATATATATATATATATATATATATATATATATATATATATATTGAGAAAAGTAAGAAGTTTACAATTGACACATACAATCAAAAGAAACCTTGTTATGCAAAGGACACATATTTTTCATAAAAACCTCGTGCATGTTATTGGCCCTAATATAATTAGGACTGACGGAGGGCTAGCTATTCCGATAAGTGCGGTATTTGGTTCTAAGCGGAAATACAGATTGATCTTTTTAATATCAAAGTATAGCCTTTAGTTTTAGTACCAGCGAATACTGATTCTTTATTTTAATGTTTATACACCTATTAAGTGGGGTTGTGGTTCGTGCTGGTAACTATACGTCGCCTTCATTGTCGCCTTTGGCGATACGGTCTCCTGAAGGGACGATCATACCATTTAATCAGGCTGATCTATTTTTCTTACTAAAGAAAACATAATAGGTAGATGTAACAGAGCTTGAGTAATGTATAAAATGGAAACATTGAAAATTTCATTATCGAAATTTCTCAATTTGTTTGTGTATTTATATATCTAAAGACGTGTTATTTAAATTTCAAGTATGGTTCCGTAATTTTCTAGTTTTGATTTTGAATGGAAACAGAAAATATGCTTAATCAAGCAATATTTAATGATTTTGTGAAATCACCCCTCGCCCAAGTTCCTGCTGGTCTAGCATTACGCAGTCTTGGTTTCAATGGGATTTTGATATGTACGTTGTTACCCAGCTCGGTAAATGTTCTGGAAATGAGACTTATCCAGCGAGCCAGGCCAATACAGTTCTGGTTCCATGTGTTTTCGTTAGAAGTTCTCCGTACTGTTCACTCTTCAGACTTTAAATTTATATCTTTTTAATACGGTATCGAATTTTGTACACTTTTAGTAATCAGTATATTGACATAGACTGGTTCTGTAATAGGCGACGATTGAGAATTCGGTGAGAATATCAGTGCGATTCACGAATGCCAAGAGTTTACTCAATAAACTAAAGATAAAAGGCAAATCGCTTACGCCCTCATAATGCTCAAAGAATCGGCAAAGCCGTTAAGCGAGATGGAACAAAAAAAAAAACATGTTTTAACGTCGGCTATGACATATACTTAGGAAATGATTACTGAATACAGAACAGACAGAACAGGCTCTCAAAATGGAGATCATAATATATATATATATATATATATATATATATATATATATATATATATATATATATATATATATATATATATGTATTGAATCGTTTATCAACTTTGTGCTATTAGAGTCGGCTCCATAAATATTTTATTTAGCGTCTTTTCGTTGGGGTCGCGAAATGGGGGAGCGCAAACATGTGGACATGTGATTGGGGCCCAGTGAGAGTCCAGGATGTGAAGCTCCCTGAAGCTCCTACATCTAAAATATGCTGAAGCTCCTACATCTAAAATATGTTCATGGTATTTACCAATTATTTGCAAATAAATTATCCTTCGGTTGTTTTGAGCTCATCCCCTGGATCTGCCCTGGATGTTATGCCAGTGGTATTTAATAGGTTTGTCTTATTCCAGTGCAAATATGATCAAACGTATTGTTCCTGTGATTTTTAAAGATCGATTTATATACCAAACTTTATATTCGAAGAAAGTGTATTCTTTTCTTTTGATAAACTAATTCTTCAAATATTTTCAGCTTTTTCAGCCTCTCTGTAACTTGTATGCATGTCATAAACATACTATGTTCAGAAAACGTATGTAACGATGTGTCCATATTATGAACTGAAAAGAAATAAGGAAGAATGCCAATATCCAATATGGTCGTATCTTTGCTTCCATTTTGCCTATCAACCTTGTCAGAAATTAGCATCAAGAATTTAAGAAAATACAAAAATTTACAGCAACTGAACGTAACTGATTTAGAAATATGAAAGTAGGCAGTCAAGCAGTTTAAAGTCGAGATCGATTTTATATAAGTAAATTTGCAAGGTACCCCATACGATGTCATGCTCTGTTGGTATTTTTAAACATGTTATCGCTTTCATAATTCTAAGAATGAAAAACGTCGTATCGAACATATCGTTTGCCAACACAGACTTTTCTGAAACACGAATACTTAATGCTTTGCATAACATGATACTAAAACTAAGCGAACAGGGAATTGCAACTGTCAGTGTTACGTATATTTGATTTAAATTATTTATTTTTAAATGTCAGATCCAAATTTGTCATTTTAGGTTTAAAATTCATTAATTGGGAGATATCTAGACTCTATTTGTAAACAACAGGGTTGACCTCATTTCTGACCCTGCTTCAGAGAGTGTCAACAAGCTTCTAAAACGATTGGCTAAATCCAAGGACATCTTTTTATTTTTAGTTCTTGGGGATGAGAAATGGTTGATTTTCTTCTGGTTCATTCCATGTGTACGTGTTTTTAAGATCGTACGTTCTTTCTGTGACCTTCTGGAAAATCACGTGATCCCTTGTTTACGTAAAAACAGGTATTTAAATTATTGTTTGGGAGAAAACAATTCAGTAGAATTTCTGGGCTTTAAATTAATAGTTGTGTTTTGAGTTATATTGGAAATTGTGTCAATTCGTTGGAACAAGAGGAATTATTTTATTTATCTGGAAAAGAACATGTGCTCATAGGTTTTTCATTTGGATTATTATAAAAACAAGAACTGACTAAATCACTTGAAATCGTCGTCCATATTGGATTACATCGTCAAGATTCGAACCGGGAACTATTGGGATATTTACTTATCAGGACTCTTGCAGTTCCATTAGTGGATTATTTTTGTGAATTCTATATTGGATTATTTTTGGACTTGATTCTCTAAAACCGTAAGTTTATTTATGTTCTCTTATAAAACATTTGTACTTAATAAATTCATTGTTAAAGTTTTACAAGCTTGTTAGTTTTCACTCTTTCTGTGTTGCTGCTTATTCGAGCCTAAGCACGTAACATCAGTAATACCCAAAATTATATGGAAGTTTTATCGGACTTATTAGTTTTACAATAAATTTCCTGAAAATATAACTTTCAACTTTGGAGGGCAAGAACTTTCCATTGTCTGACTTTAGGCCAAAGGTAAGATAGTTAGCTAAACAGTAAATGCAACTGCCTGAAAGCATGGGGCAAGAAAACACCTTATGTTTAAAGCTGTCCAACCATATCATTGGCGTCTATGTGTCAGAGAAATAACAGTGAAGCTAGTCTGTACTTGGTTATTATCTGCACATGTCATGATGTATGGCGGATAAGATATAAATTCGCCCTAAAACGAATTTAATAGCACACTGCAGTTTGCAATATGTAAATAAAAAGTAAATCGTAAGACGTTCCAATCTATAGCTGATCGAGAAACGGAGAATCTTTATGCTGTGCATAGACTTTTCTTTTTTACAAATCCATTACAAAGACCTGAAAAAGAAATTCTTTTAATCTATGTAGACGACGTGCCAAAGACCAGTCTTGATTGGGATCTGTTTCCTTTATTAATGTTGTACAGCGCTGTTAGATTTGCCTGCATAACGAACGGACATCGCCATCAAAGTGTCCACAGATAAACAGTCCCGATATTAGTAATAAAAGATGACTTATTATCAACATAAGGTTGAATACCGTGTTTATTAGTGTGATGAAGAAACGCGTTCTCTTTAACAGCCTTGAGTTATCGGCTTTATTTAATGACAATTTTGAAACCTTTATTTTTCCATTAGCAGAATAATTTAAATCAGAATGTATGTTGAATGACGTTTATTCCACTAGTATTTGCTAAGCATGTCTGATGATGCATTTGGTATTATAAACTTCTTATTGTTCTATACATTTCTTATCCACTATTTAACATTGTCAGGAATCTCTCTGCTTTTAGAAAAGAAAACTTTCTCGAATTACAAAGGATATCAACACTGGGTTCTAAAAAATGGCTGATTTGTTTACTGATAGATTTAGTTCATCATAGGATCTAGTGAACAATCGAAGTCTACGTGCTTCTTTGGTTCGCTCTACTTCCACTGTAGCTGTTCAGTCCCCTGGATCTCAGGATGCTACTTTCGACAATCCGTCCCAGGATACTCTCAGAATACCTCACATAATTGATACGTTGCAGGATTACGTCACAGAATTGTACGTCTCAGGATTACACGTCTCAAGAGAACACGTCTCAGGATTACACATCTCAGGGGCTATTTTCTCCCTTTTAAATAAATATAAATAGAGACAACCTAAATTTCCTGTTATTTATGTTAGCGGGGATTTTGCACTAACCCCTGTTCGTTATCAGATCTTTATATCGAAGCTAAATAGATGTTAAGGCTATCTATCAATCGACTGCTAGAGTCCTATAATGACTCGAGTTAGTCAAATCGCTAAGTCGTCACGCTAAAACATCACATACTAACACATACCACACGAGGGCTAGAGGTTCTAAGCCAGCCTCAAGTTACGTCAGTTACTACGTCATTTCACACTCACTCTTTAATCATTCATACGCGCCTGTTCTCCAGAAATCTTATTAATGATTTTATGGTCTCAACTAATGTATTCTGATTAGATCGACTGAAATTTGCCCCGTCATAACAATCAATAGTAAAATGATAATAAGTCCCCAATCACTTTCCTTCCTCTCGACCAAGTGATAGCTTATTGCATCATTTTGATTTTTGTGTGAGATGGTTTTCCACCTGTCCTTGTTTCCTGCTCATCTGTATCTCTCCTATCCCGCCAATTCATTTTCTCCTTCCGACTTCCATCCTAACTATTCCTCCTTGACCACTCCTTCTCCAATTTCTCCTCCTCGACTCCTTTTCCGACTAGCCTTCGATTCACAATCGACTTCTTCACTAATCTTTATTCCGTCTCCATCCTAGAGACTCGGGAATAAACTATACCGGAAGTCTGTCGCCTAAAAGCTTCACTTCCACGCATTAAGTCGACTTTATTTACTGTCTCGTTTCCCCGTTGCGTCTTTATTTAATTTTTAAACCTGTGAAATATGAGAGGATTAGAATTTATTCGAGTAACCATGCGAGCTTTAAAATGACAGTCTTAAAGATGCAGCCCTTACCTTATGACATTGCGTACATTCTACCGGGCTTTATACATGGCGTGCATATTTAAATAGAGCCATATGTGCACTTAATAAAGCCCTTTATAAATCAGGAATACGAATAAATCACTGCATAAAATATTCTTTGCCTGGACCTTGTTTTGATAGGTTCCAGTATATTACATAAGTCACACGATGCTTAAATTAGGTAGAAACGTTAAATAAGTATCGAACATCACATTAAGCTGATTAATAAATATATATTTACAGCGGTTATAATCAGATGAAACGTTTGCTAGTATGATAGCAATCACGGTCATAATCAGAGAAAATATTTGACTGTATGATATCAGTCAAGATCATAATCAGAAGAAATTTCTGACTGTATGATAGTATTCAAGGTCATAATTAGAGGAAACGTTTGACTGTATGATAGTATTCAAGGTCATAATCAGAGGAAACGTTTGACTGTATGATAGATTCAAGGTCACAATCAGAAGAAATGTCTGACTGTATGATAGCATTCAAGGTCATAATCAGAGGAAACTTTTGACTGTATGATAGTATTCAAGGTCATAATCAGAGGAAACGTTTGAATGTATGATAGTAATAAAAGTCATAATCAGAAAAAATATCTGTATGATAACAATCAAGGTCATAATCAGAAGAAATACCTGATTGTATGATAGCAATCAAGGTCATAATCAGAAGAACTATCTGACTGTATGATAGCAATCAAGGTCATAATCAGAAAAAAATGTCTGACTGTATGATAGCAATCAAGGTCATAATCAGAAGAAATATCTGACTAAATGATAACAATCAAGGTCATAATCAAAAGAAATGTATGATTGTATGATAGCAATCAAGGTCATAATTAGAAGAAATATCTGACTGTATGATAGCAATCAAGGTCTGAATCAGAAGAAATGTCTGACTGTATGATAGCAATCAAGGTCATACTCAGAAAGAAATGTCTGACTGTATGATAGCAATCAAGGTCATAATCAGACGAAATGTCTGGCTGTATGATATCAATCAAGGTCATAATTAGAGGAAATGTTTGACTGTATGATAACAATCAGGGTTATATATATATATATATATATATATATATATATATATATATATATATATATATATATATATATATATATATATATATATATATATATATATATATATATATATATATATACATAATTCATACCAAAAGACTTACAAAAATGGTACTAACAGCTGCCTCGCTTGACGCACAGCATTAAGAGGTTAGTGTTAGGACTGGTCGGCCTGGTGTCAGGATAATGTGACTGGGTGGGACATCATGCTACATGTCTGCGGCATGATGCCCCAGTGGTAGACATCACTATAAACTGCCTCACTGCAGACATCGTAGCGATATGACTGAAAAATTGTTAAAGCTACGTTAAAAATCCTAATCAAACAAACATATATATATATATATATATATATATATATATATATATATATATATATATATATATATATATATATATATATATATATATCCATTTGATTTAGACTTTGCACCATTGCACACACACACACACATACACACACACACACACACACAGATGTCGATAAAGCAGGTTTCATATATGAGGGTAAGGGTGGAACTATTACGATTAGCAAACATACTCCCACTAAAACCACCCTCTCGCATTAATCGCTCGTAAGCTAGGTATAGCTGTGGCCCGAGTGTAGGGTTGACAACAAATAATATAGCATGCTAAAATCAAAAAACGTTTTTTACCCTTTCTCGCTATTTTTTTTTTGTTTTGAAAATCTTCTTTCGGGCTATTTGTTTTTTGCCTACCGTAATCCTCGATTTTTTAAAATCTGGTGTGCTTGTACTCTGGTTTATCTGGTGAGAAAACACTTGGAACTGCATTTGGCAGGAGTCGTCTAATTGTCTTCATCCGAAATCACTTTTTCAGTTTAGAGGCAGGATCGAAATAGTCTTCTCTGTGGTCACTGCAGATAACTTGACTATCTCGCCTGTCACTAGTCATCTCGGTCCAGCCTCTTCTTGTCGTAAGTATCTGCTTAATCCATTGTTTCCTTGAAACAGGATTAGTAGGAAATGAGTGCAAACTCACTCCTTCTCGTATTGTATTTCAACAACCTCCAACAATACACCGTTTTACCATTTTTTTTTCCACACACGGCTCCACTTGTTGAACGCAACTACTATGAAAATTGGAAAGCTGTGTTACCTACACTGCGTCACTCCCGCTTACATTACGGAAATTACCGAGCGCGAAATCAGCTAGAAAAAATCCATATTCTGTAATCATTATTTTCATTTATGATGAGGTATATGACATACAGATACAAGTCGCTTCGTGAAGGTTAAATTTATAATATAAACGAAAGTCGTGTGAGTACACTAGTAGACCTTTAAGATTTGATATTATCGACGTAAGAGACATTACGTAAAACGAAATTATTGATTCCTCTTCACATGACGTGCTAAATTATGTCACTATGGTTATGATTGATATTTTTGAATGCAGACCAATTTCCTAATAACAATGAAACATATAGCCAATCGAGAAATACACTCTTACAGAATCACAATAATATTTACTTCATAGTTCATCTTGAAAACATTATGTGATTTCCGACTATTGCTTCTGGAAAATAAAAATAATCAGCAAAAGATTGCCATACGTTGCGTTTTAAAAGAATAAATGAGAATATTCATTCCTTCATGATTTGATCCTCGTAATATCTACACTATATCGCTGACAGTAACTTATTTCAGTTGATAAATACAGATCACTTAATACATTTGGACGAATTTTCATTCAGCATTGCATTAGCACCAATAAGCCCCACGGTTCATAATTCCACAGAGGTTAAATGATCCAAAGGGAGTCTTAACATTGACTACAAAAGAAAAACTCGATGACCTTTGAACTCGATGACCTTTGAAAAGGTATGACCTATTATCATCCTGGGCTTTTATCATCCTCGGGTTACCTTGAAAAACCATGACGAATTGCATCTCTTAGATAATCTATGCTTGAGATGGCATGGTTAACGGACATCTTTCATTACTCACGGAAAAATAAATAATCGGCGGGGTGTATTTAGATTAAGTATGAAAAGATAATCCAATCGATGAACATGTATTAATTTCCATGTAATCTTAGCTTAGGGGTTATCTTTTCATTGGGAGAAGAGCAATGAATCCAGATGCAATATTATTTACCTGGAGACAACACAGTCCTATCAAACAAAGTAGATTAGACTATCTGCTGATTTATGAGGATATGTTTCATATTTAGAAAAAAATAAAGCTGTTTGTGTGAAGTTATCCGTAGGAAATGTCCTAGTCATTTCAATAGCAGACATTCAATGTCGATTGAAGGTGATAGGAGGAAATTCAATTTCTTTTCTTCATATGAAGATTTTTCACAGATATTGAAATTGTTATCTAAATTAAGATACTAGACAGCAACACTGTTTTACATGCATACAGGTGTCATTTCCTCTTTTAAAGAACACAAATTTTAAATGTATTTAACAGAAACTAATCAAATTCAGTAAGTACACTATAAGTAAAGTACAAGTAAGATATAGGTAAAATATATACGCAGAGAATTATTAACAATAGCAGTTACACGTCTATGTAAACTAAGATAACAATGAGTCTGATGGTTCTAATGGATGATGAAGCATAATACCTATCACGGCCAGACCTAGCTTTACTGCCTTGAATATTTCCGTTAAGCAGTGGTTTTAAAGGTCCTTCGTGTAGAGTTATACCTGAAAAGGACTCACCCACCCACACAGAAAAAGAAACAACTAACAACTGGAAGGAATAAGGAATATTACCTAAAACAAATTCCTTAAGTGTTTTGAGTATTTTTACCCCTAGTTTAGATCTTGTAGCAAGACATCTTTTCTGTTACATTAAATTATTGACGTTTTAAATTGTTCTATATCAAATGCCGGTAAGAGTACAATGCTGTCAATTATGTGAGACTCTATCCCGCTTCGTCTCTCTCTCTCTCTCTCTCTCTCTCTCTCTCTCTCTCTCTCTCTCTCTCTCTCTCTCTCTCTCTCTCTCTCTCTCCCCCAGACTGGTGGTGCAAAATAGCTTTGTCAAGAATGAAGTCAATGACTTAAAATACTTGCATGTTTATTATATTTCTTGTGGAGAGATATATTTTTTAATTCCAAATTAAACAATTTAAACGGAATTAGAAAGCAGTTTCTGCTATGTGGATAACATGCTGTTATGCACACAGTTAAAGATCATAATTAGATTATATATCTTCCCATTCACCCTCTATGTTTTTTTCCAGTAACCGTAACTTGATCATATTGAATGCATATGCATTCCTCTATCACTCATGTATGTGATAAGAATGCATATTCATTCCTCTGTCACCCACATGTGTGATGTCATTTGCAATGTAATGGTGCTTACAAAATCTGTAGGAAACCATGTTAGGAATGCATCAGCTAGAACATTGGTAGTCCAATATTTGTAGTTTTGGCTCCGGGGCTATCTTTCACGCAAATGTCCCGACATTTTGGAAATACGTTCATACATTCGATCCGGTGGAGTTCAAACAAAAATTGACATACCATGAAAATGCGACAAAAAAACAGGCTAATAAACAAAAACAAATTGATAAAAGTTATATCTCCCATGAGGAAAAAAACAATCTCGAGACATGACCATAAAATTTACTCAATTTCCTCTACATAACCTCGTCTGTAAAAAGAAATGTCATGTTGCTACAAAATGTCGCTCACTGACAAATCATTAAAGGTCAGTGAAAAAGTACGTTAACCATTTACTATAAATATGTTTATAGATAGACAATATGCAACAAAGATTATAGTCAGGTAGTCTTTTTATATTTAAATAAATTCCAAACGTTTTTAAAGCTTAAATTTAATAATCATGATATTTGTACCGTGATGAGTATGCCATATAAAATACCATATTTACAATATTCGTGCCACAACATGATTAAACATAAAATCTTACAAAATAAATTCTCTATTTCATGTTACCAGAAACATCCGAAGCAAATAAAGGGAAGGAAATTAGAATAATGAGTTGCAAACATCTCTGCAAAGCTTTCAAAACTGTATAGGAAAAAAATCTTCGAGTTAATGAAGATGCCAAGAGAGTCTGACTTTCATTTGAGACTTTTTTTTAAAAAAGAGTTGTGTGTACGACCCAGATGCTAAAACGGAAAATATACACTTTTCATTAAATAAAAGTACGGGTTCCTGATTCAACATATTAAACAACTATCCAAGCTGGACTATAGTTTGAATAGATAACAGGTTATTATAACAGCATTAGGTCTAGCACTGAATCTTGGAAGATATCCAAAAGATGTTAAACTGAGCAATAAATGACATTATCGACTGTTACAAATAAGAAGTTACAGACTGGGTGTTATAAAACAATCACCACTGTCTTTCTGATGGAACTATTTACACACACACACACACACACACACACACACACACACACACACACATACATATATATATATATATATATATATATATATATATATATATATATATATATATATATATATATATGTATGTGTGTGTGTGTGTGTGTGTGTGTGTGTGTGTGTGTGTGTAGATGGACAATATGCAACAAAGATTATAGTCAGGTAGTCTCTCCAGGAGTCCAGGATATATATATATATATTTATATATATATGTGTGTGTGTGTGTGTGTGTGTGTGTGTGTGTGTGTGTGTGTGTGGCTTAGTATATCTCATGCATGTGTCTTATCAGATATTTTCCTTCAACATGTCATTATGTCATACTGGGCAGCCATTTTCACTTCAACAAAATATTTGTTGTCTAAACGCGGAGTGTTCGTGTGCGGTGATTCTTAAAGATCCAATAAAACTCAAAAGCCATTTAAATATCAGAAGCGCGGTTGAGAAAATCTGTATCTGGCATCTGGAGTCTGTGTCACCAATCACGTAGTTTATGTGATGTTTTGACGTTGAAATGAAACACCGCATTTACTGCTGAAATGTTCAGGATCGTTTAATCGATTTCACTCCAGGAGTAAGTTTTATCTCTGATAACCCGTCAATCTTTACGTTTTACAATCTACTGATGTGTGCTTCAAATGATATTGCGTGACACCTCAATGCACTTGCTTGTATAGCACACCTGCATATTGGAAAAACATTTCCGTATGGGGCCAAGACATCCATTTTTTAATAAAAGCCTAATGGAGAAACAGAAAAATGAAACTCTTTATACACACATATTTTTGGACCTTACACTTGAGATCTAAATGCAGATTGTATGACAGATTTCAAAGAAAGTATCTATTGATGATTATTGTCATATACGATTTCTTCAAAACGAAGTAACACTATTATCTGCTATTGTCCAGTGTTCCATATATTATTGTAAAGTCGATTATCCATCCATTAAATTCGACGACAATGATTTATTGAATTTATTAACACAGTGCACAGATTATATATATATATATATATATATATATATATATATATATATATATATATATATATATATATATATATATATATATATATATATATATATATATATATATATATATATATATATATTGCTTTCTTTTACTGAATCGTTGTTATCGACTTAGACTGCATAGTTTATAACCAGAGTGGCAGTTTTAGGACACAATTCAAAGCATTTTTCTATTCCCTCAATAAGAAAAAACCCCATAATCTATATGAAAATTACCTTTTTTGCTATTATTGTAATTTATAAAATCAAAACTATAATTAATGTATAGAATTAGAATTTATGTCACTAGACAAAACAAAAGCTGAGCTCCATGTTTTCTTTTAAGAATGCCCTTGTTCCAGTTCGCATTAGAAGCTCAGAAATAAAACACAGCTTTATCAAAATTCAACATTTGTCATCTATGGTTTCTTTTTTCCTTTTGGAAACATAAAAGAAATCATTCATTTAAAAACAAGAAATATTTATTCAGAACTTCCGATAAAACTATTTTTATTTCTGTTTCCATATGAAGATTCCTTTGATGTGAGTAAAAGAATTTTGAACACTTCCGTTTTTCCTTATCTTGCAATTAAGCAATTGAAACCATATCAGTAACATTTTGCGGGATCTTTTTTAATCGTACGATTCACACAGGACTTTTGGTTTATACAGAGAGACTTTGTTTAGTATGGGGAAAAAGATGTGATTGAAAAAGTCGCACAATGTGTCCAACTCATATTCGTTTAGTCATTCTAAACAATTTCTTTATCTTCATATGGATCTCTTTTGAGACTTTCAGAGGATAACTAGAAAGACGAAAAAGGAACATGAAAAACAAATACTTAATGAGTTCACGAAAATATTTTAACCCAGTCTAAATATTTTGCTTGATCTACATAATATATCATTAGCACGCGAAAATACACTGACGCTCAGTAGTTAGATTATGTGGTTTAAAACAACTGGTACAATTTAATTATCACCGTGTCCATTTATTTTGCAAACTTAGACACTGGTCGTCATGCAGCGATTCATACTTTGTAATGTGGAGGCAGCTTGTGTTGAAAGGATTTAATAACAGCAAGCATGTTCAACATGTAAACTACTGAAAATTTAAATAAATTGTTTCAATTGTATTAATTATCGATTGTCTTTTGGACCAATTTTCCAATTTGAATTTCATTAATGGCAGATATTCTTGACATGATCTAGCAAAGAATCTAAAGTAGCATATCCCTCAAAATAATGACCCTATGACTGGTGGTTCATTTACATAATTACTATAGCTGCCAGAAACATATCAGTCCCACAAACATTCCTTTAAGATTCTTATCCTCAGCAGCTTTCAGAAACTATTTGAATGTCTATGTAATTCTCATAAACCAGTCTGCAAATTCATTGATGAATTCTAAATCAGGGTAGCTTTTTCGATCTACAATTCATTTGAACAAAGAAAAAAAAAAAACACACACACACTAATAGACCCAGACAAATAGGTATAACCTCTGCTAAGAATAATGCAATTTAAGAATGATTGATCACGAAGGCATGAGTGCGGACTATTATCTTATGACTGAAAATGGAGGTAAATAATTCTTGTCGTCCAGTGGTAATTTCCGTGTAAATTGACGGCAGCACTGGACAGCACATAGTTTAAACCGAGGGAAATAATTGTCAGTACATGACATGGTCTGCTAACCAGCTACGCTTATTAATAATACAAATGATATGGTCTGGTAACCATATACGCGTATTAATACACATGGTATGGTATGGTAACCAGATACGCGTAATAATACAGATGATATAGTCTGGTAGCCAAATACGCGTATCAATACACATCATATTGTTTTGGTAGCTAGATAACCGTATTAATACATGATACTGCATCGTCTGGTAGCCAGATAAGCGTATTAATACACATGAAATGGTCTTCTAGACAGATACGCGTATTAATGCACATGATATGGTCTGATAGACAGATACGCGTATTAATACACATGATAGGGTCTGGTAGCCAGATAGGGGGTATCAGTTATTATCATTTGTTGTGTCAGTCAGATAAGCTTCTTAACACACATGATATGGTCTGGTAGCCATGTACGCGTATTAATACAACCTACTGCCCTGACGTGTAATACTTTGAAAACTATATATTGTTCAGCTTTGTTATGTTTTATTATGTCTTTCTTATTTATCAATTATATAAAGATAATAAGGTTTGGAAACATGTCTTTCAAATTATTTCATAGCAGTGCTCTGTTACTTTCAACTTGATCTCGTCTTACTGAAGTCGCACAAGATGGTGTGCTTTATTTGATGCAGAATGAATATTGTGGTAACACTGTCAGTATTCATTCTTGAGGTTCGTTTTAAAGGCATACAACCTAAGTAAAAACGAATGAAATTATATATTTATTTTTTAAGTTTACGATTACTTAATTAGATGAATAATTACGATTCAGGCTGTTTCTGAGGCCGAAATCAGGCTAGTATCGGAAATTTTGTGATAAAAACCGCGATTCTGAATTATTGTCTGCAGACAAAAATTCATTCGCTGTTTGCCACGCCTATATTCATGTAACCTCTGTGTTGACCTCTCCCGAAGATTAAGAATTTTAGCCATGCGCAAACACGGGTTTACAAAAATAATGGCGTGTTTACAACTAGATCGAAAACCAAAACTTAGATTCTGAAAGGAGGGGGAAAAAAAGCTCTTTGGGCAAATTATGGCAGCATACACATATGTATTGGTGACCAGCATGAACGATGGAATAAAAAGAAGTCCACTTTGAGCCTGGAAACTAATCCAGAGGTCGCCAAATTCTTGCTGGATTATGGATACTGGTGTCATGGTGAGTCTCAATTTTGCAATGAACAGTCAAGTTTTTATACCGCTATTTTATATCTGTATTGTTAACTCTTTATCAAAACTCTTAAAATAACATATTTTATATAAACTGGCATTATTTCATTTAGCTTGAAATAAAATGTCACAGCCCTGCAACAATATCGCTGAAAACCGCATGTACGTACACCACTGCTGCTATTTTTGAGGCCATCAAAGGGGATTTAATGATCATCATTTTCGCTCGCAACCAAAAGACTATTTAGAGGCAAGCAGTCACTTCTGTTTTTTTTTTTTTTTTTGTTTTTAATAAAAAAAATTATATATAATGTAAATGGTGATGGCTGTAAATGAAAGTAATGCAATACAGTTAAGTATATAGTATGCATACTATTATTTGTAAAGTATATAATATTATTGTGTCTAATAAAACATTTATTTTCCCTTGCTATACGTGTATTAGGTAATGAATTGAATGGCAGTGCAAGGAAAACATCAGAAAAATGTCACAGAAGACATGGCCACAACTTCTACACCTGGGCCAACAATTCATAAGATACAAATTCCTGCTGTGTCTGATATAACCACATCATAATCAGATATGGCATCTGTGTAAGTATTACTACATTTTTTAAAAATTTTATGTATATTTACTTGTTTACAAATATTTTGGTAGATGCACATCTAAGGATTTACCTGGAAATGTATCATTCTATATTAGTTTAATAGTTTGCAGTTGGTAAAGATTGTACATTTTGTTAAAATCTGGTTTGTTTTATTTAGAATAATATTTTTGTTGTAAATTGTTTGTTGGCATATGTCTATTTTTTGTTATTGATATGTTCCTCATCATGCTGTATGTATTTTAGTTAAAGGGCCTCAAGGGAGAATAGTCTTTGACTAAATTAGTCACCCCTTTAAATAAGTTATTAATATTATTTCTAGAAGCATTATCATTCAGGTCTTAATAACCAAGATAAATGATAATTTCTTTTGATACAAAACTAAAGATTCCCAAGTTCAACATTAGTATTTACACAATTCAAAATTTTATTTTAAGGGATTCAGTCTTGTCTGAAGTTGATGGAAAAGTCTAAAAGTTTTATCAACTCATTTGAGAAAGTATACTAACAAAAATATTTGTGATACATAACATAAAAGGGAATACTTGAGTTAAGTATCCTAAATCCATTATGATACATGCATGATATATGTAACTAAACTAAAAGTAATATATAGTATTGTATTGGTATTTGTGGATGGTATTTGTGTATGAAACAGAAAGTTGCTCCAACAAAAGCTTTCTTTTCTGTGTATTATCAAAAAAGTAAAAATTATGTATTTACAATTTATCTTAAATATAGTATCAATGCATCATTGAAATAATGAAGATATACTGGTTATCACAGAAAGAAAATGAATACATTGTATTATAAATACAAACCACACTGAGGCCATAGTTATGGTTTGTCCATTTAATACACATGGAGAGGGCAAGGGGGGTTTACCCAAATGCATATGCTTGTTTATGGGGGTGGGTGGTCTACTGATAATATACGTACACATATACCTCGATAGTAATTTGTCTAATAAGTAACCTGCTTGACTGGGTTCAGTTGGTGTATGAGTTTTATTGGACAATAGATAAACTTTTTAAAGTTATGCTGCTTATTTCTTTGATGCAGCCAGACATTCAACTTTGGTGGACTATCTGTTACATTAAATACATATTATTGTTAATCCTTGATCTTTTCTGTGTGGATTAAATATTGGCTGTTCTACAGATTGGGGAGGGCAATCGCATGTATGCAGATGGTGTGTGTGTAAATAAAAAGTATGCATGTGTACAGGGAGGGAGGGGTCAAGCTTTGCCAGATTTTTGCACACATGTCCATAGTTGGAATAAGATTTTGTTTCTGGACTTTTTACTTTTTTGCTTGCAATCTAATTCACACCAGTCTGAGCTATACACATAAAGGTGAACAATTGCAAAAGTAGGATAAATTGGGGATGGAAGTAAAAAGTGGCCAGGAGGAAAATGATGGGTCAGAAGAAGGAAAAACTCCCACTTTTACCCTTATGCCGAATGATGTTTCTAGCACACCTAGGTGTATATCTAATCAAATCTCTTGGAAACAGATGTATTTCAATATATTCAAAATTAGCCCACAAATGCGCTCACTACCCCCAGGTGACAAGGAAAAAAAATAGTATGGGTGGAATGAGTTGATTATTCTCTGCCTGTATAATGCTACTGTACATTGGCATTTTCATCGAAACAGATTAATGGGGATTTATAAATGTTAATAGTTCTCTGCATCTGAATCAATTTATTTATTTAGTCATTTTACTTTGTTTCAGAAGTACAGCAGAACTGGAGAATTTCCAGAAGTTTGATTTTATTGTATGCCTCCAAAAGACATTCATATAAGCCATCAGCTTTCAGAGCTAGGAATCTGTTGGCAGCTCTTGATTATAACAATCATATTGACAGAGATGTGATTGTAAACACAGATGGAACAATAAGGTAATAAACTTTATTCTTGTTAACGTAATAATTCATCTTTGTTAAAATATTAATGCTTTACCTAAAAGTTGATAAACCATCTATTTGTGGTACAATTTTATCTTTTACAAAAGACATTTTTTAAAATAAATTTCAAAAACCAATTTTGGTTAGAATTAGTCTAATGTAATTAGAAAATTCTATAAAGAATCTAAACATTTTTATGATATATGGGTAAGATACAGATTTGCTATTTTGACATTTTCATCTGTAGCAAAATGATTTGTTACATATAATTGTATGCAGTTTTTATTTTGACTTTTGAGAATTAAAAAAATATAAAATGACATTGTCAGTGAAATGTTTGCATTTTCTTGTCAGATACCAAAAGTCATTCAACAAAAAAGTGAGATGGTCTGCATACCCAAAGAAAGCTGATCAACAGTACCTGTATATTCCAGAAATAAATATGAAAATATTGAAATAAGGTTAGATGATAGAGTTGGCATGAACCAGCCAGTTGTTTTGGACATAAATGATCCTAGGTGAATATCTGATGTACTTGCTCCAATACCACCACCACCTACAGAAGAGTTTGTTACAAAGCAGAAATCTCATTTTAAGTTAAAATGATTTAGGCCTTTTAGTCAGGTAATACCTGTTGATATCAAATTGTTATGGAGAGACTATTCTAGTGATTGTATGGTAAGAAATATTCCCTACCATGGACCCATATAGACTTTGACCAAGTCTTTTTTGAAGTGCCTACCATGAGCTGAAGTCCAGTATCTGTTTGATTTCCAAGTAGCAGTATATCTTCAGATCACTGTTGATTATGTTCTTAAAGCTTTTTTAAAAAAAAAACATGCATTTTAACAACAAGATGTAAGACCGTTTCTAACTTTTTCATACCCATTGCATTTATACTTGTCTTATATGTATGTTTAGATTGAGGTAAATGCGGTGTATTTTGGCCATATGATGTATAAAAAAGCACAGCAGAGGATATACATTGTAAATCATTTAATCTTATAGAAGTAACAAGATTAAAATCATGTAATTACAAGTCTGTATTATTGCATAATAAAGTACTTTTTAATAATTTTATTTTCTAAATGTTTTGTGTAAAATTGCAGTCAGAAAGATTTCTAGTATACGTTGAAAAAGAAAAAAATGTACATTGGAGCAAATGACTTCAATCCATACTCTTCATCTTGATTTAATTGCTCCCGCTAAACATGCCATTAAAGGTTCACATACAGTTTTAAACTGATTTTATAAAGAAAATAATGCTGTTAACTTCTGTCTTTTTTTTAATTAAAAAAATAAATAAATTAGAAATGATATTCACCAACTATATTTGTTAACAAATTACTATTTAGATACTGGTGTTGACCGTTCCAGTGGCCTAGTGTTAAGAGCATCCACCTCATTTGCAAGAGGTTGGGGTCCTTGATCCATGGCCAAGTCATACCAAACACATAAAAATGGTATTAACAGCTGCCTCATTTGGTGCTCAGCATTAAGAGGTTAGTGTATGGACTGGTCGTCCTACTGTCAGGATAATGTAACTGGGTGGGATGTCCTGCTACATGTCTGCGGCATGATGCCTTAGTGCTAGACATCACTATAAACTGCCACACTTCAAACATCATAGCAATATGACTCAAAAATTGTTCAAGGTATGTTAAAAATCCAAATCACACACACTGTTACAATTTTGAAACAGAATTTGGCATATTTCCATCACTGTATAGTAGGCCCAATTTCATGAACTTGAGCAGTGATATATTGTTGCAAACAGGGTTAATGGTCAGTTAGCAATTAAAACACCCCTATGAGTGTGTAAGAGTTTGTTTGTCTGTGTAGGCTAATTAGTATCAACACTGGTAGCATGACCCCTGCATTCCTGAATTTGATATGTATATCTGAGCCAGTTTTGCATTGTACTTCGTACATTATATATACTAATCAGTGTGTGTGTGTGTGTGTGTGTGTGTGTGTGTGTGTGCCTAGCTACCCTAATTTTAAAAGAAATGCAATAGGAAACATATATGGGGGTGAGGGCATAGGCTTAATTTCAATATTTGTTTCTCTGCAGTAGTTTGTTTAGGTGATGTACTAAAGTTTGGCATTGAGTAAATATGGTAATCACTTTTGTCAAAAGTATAAAAAAACAAGCACAAGATACTAAAACATCAATGTAATTTCTATAGAACTGTCTAGTATTTTGGAATGGGATGTCTGTAATCAATCTGTTATAGTAATGGTACACTAGTTTCTCATATAAAATGTCTCTGAGAGACAAAGAGAAAGGAAGAACGGAGGCAGACATTAGACGGACTGGAGGCAATTGGACTACCAGTCCAGAGAAAGATCATACAGATGAGTAGGAACACAGGACAGGAGGAAAATCAATTACAGTCAGATGATAAAATAGGCCATAACTTGGTCGAGTTAAAGACGAGTGATAGGGTTTTAATTTGAGTTTCATTTGAGAGATGACTGTTATTTAATGATATTAAATTGTTGTTTATTTGACTTTCACATTTTGTGTATTCATTAATTTAACTGTCGGCACCACTGACTGGGAGCTCTGAGCATTGCATCTCTCTATCACTACTTCAATTCCTCATAAAAACAAGCCGAGAGGTCTTTTGTAATAATTTAAATAATATTGGGAGCACCCCTCCCAACCTAAATAACACGGAAAATCTCTATATATTATATGCCATAATTATTCTTAGATGATATCCTTCATTTTTATGCCTGACTGTACTCTTGAATTAAAGTTATGTCTGTACATGCACATTTGTACATATATAAGTTTAGTACATTACATAATATATAACAGTTTTACAGTGTATGCAGCTGTGTACATTCATCTGAGTATTTATATAAAGGGTATAATTATTTCTATGGTAAATGAACACATTTAAAAAACTGAAAATTTGATGCATTTAATTGGTGTCAAGTATATTTGATTTAGATGTAATAAGACGGCTGATGATGCACATAATATGTGATATAAGCATTCAATGTTGCTTTTGATGAACTAGTATTTAAGTCTTAAAAACCTTATTCTGTTTCCAGAGCCAATTTTTTTCACATGTAATTAATGAGCAGTATCTGGATAGAATAGTATCCTAGTGTTTGTAGTTCTGTTGATATTTACAAGCCAATCTTTATTCATGAAACACTGCAACAAGTTTTGCTTTCTCAACTCATGACTATGCGTTATTTATCATTTAACTTAATGTGTTACTGTATATGCCCAATTAAAATCATGTTCACCAGTGTACTTTCGTTGTTTACATCCTTTGCATCCCATGACAGTGCTAGTCAACTTCAATTCATGTTTTTAATAAGCAGTCTCCTCACAGTTGCTTTCAAAACATAGACATACATATAATCATTCTTTAGTGGGTAGGTAGCTAAAACAATTTTTAACAAAACTTGTTCATGCAAAATAAAAATTGCATGCTACAAAAGAAATGCTTTATACAACTTAAAATAAACATAAATTTCATTGTTCACACATCATATCATTGGATAGATCACCCAAGTCTTCCTTGAGTAAATCCAAAATGGTACTGGCCAAAATTATTTATCCATTATACGCCATACACAACAGCTTGGAATGACATGTCTATTGCCAGTACTTAGGTATCCATTAAGTCCATAAAATAAATTGCCTATTAGCATTATGCCATTTCCCCCGGTGGTATTATCTTCTTCTGCTGCCTTTTAATAGTGGTTCTGATTACAATGATACAAATTATCACATTTTTAGTTGGTTTATCTTACAACGTAACACAATCTCACGAACACGAGAAGTAAACACTTTCAGGAATCGCCCCTTAAAGGAACCTCTTATTGTCAGGATTTTCCATCGTATTGACTTTTTTGCCTACTTCTTGTAATTTATCATATATAATGAGAAATCTATACGCAATACATATATTGTGGGTGACTATAATGAACTAAGGAGAAGGACAGACGAAGAATAGGGCAATAATTACTCAAAAGCGAAACATATGCTTACCTCGACTTCATGTGACACTGCGACTACGGAGAAGATCGGTAAATTCCGTTTCTGCATAATTAATTAGCAAGCCGTACAGAAAATCGTTATATTTTCATTGATTAAACTTACAGATGTACATTTTTTTAAACTGAATGACCTGTAATTACTCATTATTTCTACTATACTTTTCATAATATCATGCATTTGCAAGAACAAAGAAGTCGAAAATCTTAGGTTGTATGCCTTTAATTACTACTACTGTGTTACGACTGTCAGTATTCATTCTTGAGGTTCGCTTTAATTACTGCTATTGTGTTACGACTGTCAGTATTCATTCTTGAGGTTCGTTTCAATTACTACTATTGTGTTACGACTGTCAGTATTCATGCGTGAGGTTCGCTTTAATTACTACTATTGTGTTACAATTGTCAGTATTCATATTTGAGGTTCGTTTTCATTACTACTATTGTGTTACAATTGTCAGTATTCATATATGAGGTTCGTTTTCATTACTACTATTGTGTCACGGCTGTCAGTATTCATATTTGAGGTTCGCTTTCATTACTACTATTGTGTCACGGCTATCAGTATTCATATTTGAAGTTCGTTTTAATTACTAATATTATACCAAAGACTTATACAAGTGGTACTGCTGCCCTTGGTGCTCAGCATTCGGATGTTAGTGTTATGACTTGTCGGCCTGGTTACATGGTAATGTGGCTGCGTGGGACATCATGCTACATGTCTGTCGCATGATGCCCCTTGTTAGTCATCAATATAAACTGCCACACAGCAGACAGTGTAGTTATATGACTGTAACATTGTTAAATCTACGTTAAATATATAAAAACACATATATTTGCCCCATGGTTTCATTCTAATAAATTATCATTAGTCAGCCTTGAACGGAGTAGTCGGCACAAACAAGTTATGGCTAGTTTTAAAAGACAAAAGAGAAAATAAAAGACGAACCTATTATGTTTGACATTTGTAGTAAACGGTTGAAGTATTCGCAACAACTTAATACATTTTAATATCGTAATTTTAAATTAATTGTTCACCTCACGTTCCATGCTGATGCCTGATCATACAATTGCACGTATTCAACGTTTAAATTTGCAAGGAGTCAAGGACTAACGCAGTTCAGATGAAATTGATCAATTAGCGTATGTCTTCTATTCTTGTTGATAAATCACACAACGGAAAATGAGGGCCAATAGAACTGCAAAGAGCAGACGATTACGACTGAGAGCATTTTGGACGGACGGCCCGAATCAGTGTTATGAATGTCTCCATATCAGTGCCGGATTAAACCCAGAGGAGGCTCTCGGGCAGTCCATAGGCAGTCGAAATGGGGGGGAGGGAGCCTCGCAAATTATCCTCTATCAATATTATGTTGATCCGTTGTCGCGAGGCCCACAAAAATTCGTGGGGCCCATAGGCCGACACCTAGTCAGTCTAATAGGTAATCCGGAACTGCTCCACATTACAGATGTTAGGCAAAAATCACTATTATGCGGAAAGTATAGACACAGTTTAGTGACTGTGCTGGAGAATTCAATGCCAGTAACAAAGAGTCGCATAGATTCCGCCCCATAGGGGACTATGGTCCTACCCTTAATAAAGTTCCAGCTCTATACTCATTCTTGTCTGCCGTGGAAAATCGCATAACCTTGCACCAACAGAGCGATCTTAAAAAGGATAGTCTAACTTGAAAGAAAAGACACTAACTAAAACAACTGTGCTAGAGAGAAAATATTGTCATCAAGCCGACAGAAAAGGTGCCCGGCCTTATTATCATGAATCTTTTTGATCATATTTCTGAACTGAATACGCAGCTTTCCGACTGGAGATATAGGACTCACGGTACTAATATAGTTCCCAAAGTAAACCTATGCAAACAACATGATATTAAAAATTCAATGGCTTTAAATTTCTGAGTGCTCATGATCAAACTTATGTTTGTCATTATTGATGAAACCTGGATGTCAGCTTCTGTGTTGAATTATAGTTATGAACTGTGGCATTTTCTGGAATTACATGTGAGCATGGACAATCGGCCTAATCATTATGAAAACCTACATGTGAGCAAGGACAAGCGGCCTGATCATTATGAAAACCTACAAGTTATCATGGACAATCGGTCTGATCATTATGAAAACCTACAAGTTATCATGGACAATCGGCCTGATCATTATGAAAACCTGCAAGTGAGCATGGACAATCGGTCTGATCATTATGAAAACATACATGTGAGCATGAACAATCGGCCTGATCATTATGAAAACCTACAAGTTATCATGGACAATCGGCCTGATCATTATAAAAACCTAAAAGTGAGCATGGGTAATCGGCCTGATCATTATGAAAACCTACATGTTATAATGGACGATCGGCCTGATCATTTCATACTGCCTGACTATCTGGTCGAGCTCTTAAACTCATATTCTTAAGATTAACAATATTTGTGTCGACAATAGAACTGCAGTGGAGCACTAAACGAATATCTTCGTATGCCAATATTTTCAGAGGAGACTAACGAAAGCTCCTCAATGATCCACTCCATAGACTTCTAAGCTGGTGAAGATGTTTTGATGATATCGAATCAAAACTGATAAAAACAGCAACAATTTAAATGAGTCAGTAACGTTAATTCAACGATTAAATTTACATCATAATCTTCAGCAATGTCTTATGTCTTCGTGGATACTCAATTTACCGTCCTGAGCGGAACGTAGACGCTGACTTTTATTCCAAACAAGTGAGCATCAGTAATATCAGCTCTCTATCCACTGTCATCCCAAGCAGGTAATACAATATCTTCCGTCCAGCCTATGTGGTCAGATTAAATGCCTTTGCTTCAATCCAGGTGCCTTTAAAATACAAGGTTCAGAGCGCTCAGGAGCAACATTTAAAGCAATGCATACTGACGGAAATACATTTATAAAGCTATGAACAAAACTAGTAATCGATAGAAAAGCCAAGACACGTACAGGGTCATCCCATTCGTAGTTACTTTATAACCCGATGGCCCAACGTACAACATATCATTCTGATGCATGTTGGCACCATATCGAATATTTTGGATCGCTGAAGGACATTGAAGCCTATGCGTACTATCGACCTATATATCTCAATGCCCGTCTGGTACATGGCAAAGTCACAGCGGAAATGATCAAAGATGTCACACACATTTGCAAAGAAAAGCCCTGCCTAGTGTGCATAGATATTACCCACCCCGAAACCAAATATTTCATGAGCCACGCTCAACAAAATCGACAGTCTGTCACAGAATTAGGCGAAAATTGAACTGATTTTTGTTCTTCTTGAATTGCAAACGAAATTCACCATTTTCTTGATTTCGTCGTACACGCATTACCTGGGGTGATTAAGTGGTTTTCTCCAAGGTAAGTGGCATGTAACGATTTGCATGTGCCAGTTTGTTATTTACATGAAATCCGAAATACTCGTTTCACGTGGTGCACGGCAAGCTCGATGTGATTTATGTTCACCTATAGAGAGTATATAAGGCGAGATATTTCTCATAATAATTACGGGAACCAAAATATCTAATCGAAGGATAGATAAGCTCGTCTTGCAATCTCCAGCCAAAGGGGTGAGTGTTAAATTTACATTTTCGTTTTATTGTGAATTTTATTCAGATTATCATTTCGTATAATGATGCTTTTATTGCAATTAAACGTGGAATATTTGGAATTACTAGTCATTATTAGACTTTAAATGCAATATCGTAATCTACGGCTTAGATTATTTTTGAGACAACTATTATTAGTCTGGTTTTGTTTATTGTAGCTGTTACCGTGTTTCTGATACTGTAGCTGACAATCGCTGTTACCATAGATCTGATAATCGCTGATACCGTAGATGTCAATGTTTCTGATACCGTAGATCTGATACCGTAGATCTGATACCGTAGATGTCAATGTTTCTGATACCGTAGCTGCTAACGTAGTTGATACCATTTCTGATACCGTAGCTGTTAACACATCTGATACCATCTTTTGATAAACGTCTTTGATATCGTCTGATTTGTTGTGGAACATCTCTGTATAAATATCTGAATGTGATTGTGCCGTTAATTTGTGCAAACGGAATTGAAGTATCTGTCTGTGTGTCGAACTGTCTGTTCGTCAACATCTGTGTAACGTGTAAATATCCGGAAAGCTAGAAGTCCGAGTGTCGGAGCTGTCTGAGTTGTAAAACATCCAGGTCGACATCTAGGGTAGTGAGGAACCGTTGGTTCTGGTAGATGTTGTATGTTATCTGAACGTATAACTGTGGTGGATCCGTGAAGGGAAACGTCCGATAATAGTATTGGTCAACCCTAGGTTTTCGGGGAAACTGGGAGACGATTCAACTGTTGCTGAATCGTGCGGTTATACGGGGTCGAGACACATATGTGTATTGAAATTGTAATACAATTTAATACATTGTTGTATTTGCATGCTTATGTCAGATCACAATAATATTTCAAGTGATCGCATAGATATCAATAAAAGCTAGCAACTTGATTGAATACAAGTATATGGTCGTGCTAGTTATCGCAATCCATCGTGCGATAGTATAGTTTGTCGTTTGTGTTCATTTTTCGTAATTTATACTTGCATTAATTTAACTTTCCTAAAGGATCCTTGGATCTGTGTATAGTCCAAGAGATCCCTTTACATCTGAGATTCCTTTTGTATTAATATTTAATTTGTTCATGTATTGTGAATGGTTGTGAGTGTAATTGTGGGTTGAGTGCATGAATTATTGTGTTGTTACATCTGTATTTTTTTCATTTATAATTTATTACATAAATTTATATTTTCTTTCACAAATTGTGTTTGTATTGTTCATTTAATCCACGCTCCTCTCGGTAACAATTCTGTTACAATGGTGTCAGAAGTGGGATCGTTGGATTAAGTGAACTGTCAATCATTTTTGTGAAGGTATACATTTAATGTTTATATTTGAGCGTGACCTTCTGTTAAGATAATACTCTAGTTGGAGTTTATTTTTGTTTAGTTTACCTAGGTCCGTGTGTCCAGTATAAACGTGTTTAAAGTATTGGTTTGGTTATATATCTATATTATATTACAATTTGTCATGTCATCCCCTAAGGACTTGGTTGACTTAGGCAAAGATTTTGGATATGAAGGTGAAAGCTTAAGGAAATTTATTCAAGAAGAACAAGCCCGGGAAAGTGAAGAAAGGGCAAGGGTAAGGGAATTAGAAAAGGAAGAAAGGGCAAGGTCAAGGGAATTGGAAAGGGAATCCGAAGAAAGGAAACGGGAATTAGATAAGGAATTCGAAATGGAAAAAGGGGAAGCCGAAGAAAGGAAATGGGCCTTTGAGAAGGATAAAATAGAATTAGAGAAGCAGGCCCAAAGGGAAAAGATAGAATTAGAGAAGCAGGCCGAAAGGGAAAAGATAGAATTAGAGAAGCAGGCCGAGAGGGAAAAGATAGAATTAGAGAAGCAGGCCGAAAAGGATAGGATAGGATGGGAAATGGAAGCGGAGCAAAGCGAATAGAGTTAGATGAAAAAGCAAAGCAACGGGATCATGAGCGTAAGGTAGAATTAGCGACATCTGGAAGAGAACACGATTCTGCCTTTAGCAAATTAAGGGGCCCCAAATTACCTCCCTTTGACGATGAAAAAGATAACATGGATAGTTATCTTCATCGGTTTGAGCGGTATGCCGAAAACCAGAAGTGGAGTCAAAATGACTGGGCATTGCATCTTTTAAAAGGTAAAGCGCTGGATGTATACTCTCGACTTCCTAGGGACGATGTGTTTAAGTACGACGTCCTAAAGGAAGCCCTTCTCAAAAGGTACGAGCTCACTGAACGAGGATTTCGTAAAAAGTTCAGGTATAGCAAGCCCGATAAGGGAAAAACCTTTGGTCAGTTCACCGTCAGAATTGCGAACTATTTTGAGCGGTGGATTGAATGCGGCAAAGCGGTGAAAACGTTTGAAGGGTTGACTGATTTCTTGCTCAGAGATCAATTATTTAATACAGTTGGGCGAAAATTAGATCAATTTCTGAAGGAGAAAGTCTTCACGAACGTAAAAGATATGGCTAAGCAAGCCGATTTATTTGCCAAAGCTCATGGGGGAACCCAGAACGTGGTTTTGAAAGATTTTAAGTCTGGAAACCAGTCTGTAAGACCTATGCCTAGGGAGCCTGTAAAATCAGCTGAGGTAAAAAGGTCAGTTAGGAATCCAGTTTTTCAGCGTGTGCAATGTTTCTTGTGTAATGCATGGGGTCATGTTCAAAAAGACTGTCCTAAAAGAAAGGCACTTATACATAAGGTAGCAGTGGCTATACAAAGTAAAGGTATATCTGATAACATCGTACAGGTAGAACCTTGTATTCATTCGCTTGGCACGTGTTTATTTCCTGAAGCGCGTGTACCAACCGCGAGAGGGTTTGTCAACGGTCGAGAAGTAGTGGTATTGTGTGACACTGGTTGTACGGGCGTAGTGATCAAACGTAGTCTCGTGCAGGATAACCAAATGCTCGGGTGGGAATCCCCATGTATGTTACTTGATCAGACGATGTGTCGCATTCCCGTAGCAAGGATCACAGTAAAAACACCTTTCTTAACGGGAACTGTTGATGCCCTCTGTATGGACAATCCTATTTACGATCTGACGATCGGTAATGTTGAAGGTTCCCGTCTTCCAACCATGGCCGATTTTAAAATACCTTTGGCCCATGCAGTCGAAACGCGAGCGCAAACACGGCGAGAGAAAACCACGTTTCGTAAATTAATAGTCCCTGAATCGATCTCAGGAATTTCCCGCGATGATTTCAAACAAGAGCAAGAACGTGATGAATCCATCAGAACAATTGTTGAGAAAATCACGTCCGGCGCGATTAAACATTGCAAGCGTGGGGGTAGCTCGAGATTCGTACGCAAGAACGGATTAATTCATAGGGAGTTTAGCGCTCGGGAGGGTAAGAAGTATTGGCAAGTGGTCGTGCCCCAGAGATATAGATCTCAAGTACTTAGGGTGGCGCATGAGTCAAGCATGGCAGGACACCTAGGTAAGGCTAAGACCACTAGCAGGGTAGTCTTTGAATTCTACTGGCCCGGTGTTAATGGCGATGTCACACGGTTCTGTAGGTCGTGCGACGTATGTCAGAAAACCGTGTGTAAGGGAAGGGTCACAAGGGTGTCCTTGGGACAGATGCCATTAATAGATACACCGTTTAAAAGAGGCAATATATATTGTAGGACCAATACACCCAGTTACCGAAAGAAAGAATCGGTATATTCTTACTCTGGTTGACTACGCAACCAGATACCCTGAAGCCGTAGCGTTACCAACTATTGAAACGGAAAGGGTAGCTGAAGCATTAGTTGATATCTTCAGTAGGGTAGGGGTGCCACAAGAAATCCTCACGGATTGTGGTGCCCAATTCACCTCTGACCTCATGGGTGAAATAAGTAGGCTGTTATCCATCAAACAGCTAAACACTACCCCATACCATCCGATGTGCAATGGACTGGTAGAGAAGTTTAATGGTACCCTGAAGAGCATGCTACGAAAGATGTGCGCGGAACGTCCGCAAGACTGGGACCGTTATTTAAACGCTGTTCTGTTCGCGTACCGTGAAGTACCGCAGGAAAGTTTAGGGTTCTCACCCTTTGAACTGTTGTATGGTAGAACAGTTCGAGGCCCGATGCGGATACTACGCGAACTATGGACTGGTGATGTCGCGAACGAGGAAATAAAAACGACTTACCAGTACGTTTTAGATCTAAGAAATAAACTTGAGAGTACATGCCAGATGGCACGTGACGAATTGATTAAATCGGGGCGCAGATATGCCAAGTATTACAACCGCAGAGCGCGAAATAGGAAATTTCTTGTAGGAGATCAGGTGCTATTGCTTCTGCCAACGAGTTCAAATAAGTTATTAGTCCAGTGGAAAGGTCCCTATGAAGTTAAAGAGGTAAAAGGTGACATGGACTATAAAATTGACATGGACGGGGATTTAAAAACATTCCATGCTAACATGCTCAAGTTATACATCAAGAGACAGAGCGACAATGTTGGAAAGGGGGTCTTAAATGTCGTTTGTACGGCAGTCGTAGACGATGATGAAGCTGATTCGAATATAGAGAGTTCCCTTGAATGTCCCTTGGGAGTTGCGGGGGAGGGGATAGATAAAGTCGATGTGAGTGCGGAGTTGACGAAAGACCAGCGTCAACAGATTAATGCGCTCTTGGCTAAACATTCTTATGTATTCACTGACAGACCAGGTTGTACAACTTTGTTGGACCTCAAAATTAAGCTGAATACGTCTGACCCTATTCGAATCAAGGGCTATCCGGTGCCATACAACGCACGTGAAGCTGTGGACGAAGAGGTGGGTAAAATGTTGGATCTGGGGGTGATTGAACCCTCCAACTCGCCATATTCTTCTCCAGTAGTGCTTGTCAGGAAATAGGACGGGACGAACCGATTCTGCATTGATTTTCGGCAGTTAAATAAAATCACTGTGTTCGATGCAGAACCAATGCCAGATATGGAGGGTCTATTTGCGAAGTTGTCGGGAAACCGATGGATTTCCAAATTAGATCTGGCCAAGGGATATTGGCAGGTTCCCATTGTCCCATGATCCCGACCATTGACAGCATTTGCGACCCAGAAAGGACTGTATCAATTCAAAGTGATGCCATTCGGGTTAGTTGGAGCCAGCGCCACCTGTTGTCGTTTGATGCGTAAATTGCTTAAAGGTTTAACAAACATTGATAGCTTTGTAGACGACATATTCGTGTACACGAATACTTGGAGTGAGCACGTGTCCGTCCTGAGCGAGCTCTTCAATAGACTCCGCAAAGCGAACCTTACAGTGAGACCCACTAAATGCAGTATTGGTTATACAGATTTAGATTGTTTGGGTCATAGGGTCAGCGGTATGGGTCAGTTAAAACCTCATCCCAAGCAAATTGAAGCAATTAGAGACGCACCGAAGCCAACCAACAAAACGCAGGTAAGATCATTTCTAGGTCTAGTAGGTTTTTACAGAAAGTGTATACCGAACTTTGCAGCCATTGCTAGCCCGCTGTCTGATTTGACCAAGAAGGGGCAACCAAACAAAGCTGAATGGGGACCGCCACAAGATAAAGCATTTTGTACTCTGAAAGAGAAACTGGTTAGTGCACCTATATTGAAATTGCCAGATGTCAGCAAACCTTTTATTTTAAGATCAGACGCTTCTGAAACTGGGTTGGGGGCAGTTCTACTGCAAGAGCAGGACGACAGTAAGTTACCCGTAGCTTACTCGAGTAGAAAATTGCTACCCAGGGAGAAAAATTATTCCGTTATAGAAAAGGAATGTTTGGCCGTAGTATGGGGAATTGGGAAGTATCACGCATATCTGTTTGGGAGAGATTTCGTTCTCGAGACTGATCACCAACCCCTACTGTATTTAAACAAGGCCAAGGTCGCTAACGCTCGGTTGATGCGTTGGGCGCTAACACTACAACCTTATCGTTTCCGTGTAGAAGCAATAATGGGAGTTGAAAATATAGGCGCAGACTACTTGAGTTGGGCATGATGGGAAATTTGTATGAATTTGCCCAGTAATAAAATTCAGTTCGTAGTATAACCAGTGTAAATGTTGTAAGATATCATCAGTAGTTATTTTTCTTCTATTCTGTGTTAGTTTTAAAAATGTGTACATTTTTATTCTTAGGGGGGAGGTATTGTCACAGAATTAGGCGAAAATTGAACTGATTTTTGTTCTTCTTGAATTGCAAACGAAACTCACCATTGTCTTGATTTCGTCGTACACGCATTACCTGGGGTGATTAAGTGGTTTTCTCCAAGGTAAGTGGCGTGTAACGATTTGCATGTGCCAGTTTGTTATTTACATGAAATCCGAAATACTCGTTTCACTTGGTGCACGGCAAGCTCGATGTGATTTATGTTCACCTATAGAGAGTATATAAGGCGAGATATTTCTCATAATAATTACGGGAACCAAAATATCTAATCGAAGGATAGATAAGCTCGTCTTGCAATCTCCAGCCAAAGGGGTGAGTGTTAAATTTACATTTTCGTTTTATTGTGAATTTTATTCAGATTATCATTTCGTATAATGATGCTTTTATTGCAATTAAACGTGGAATATTTGGAATTACTAGTCATTATTAGACTTTAAATGCAATATCGTAATCTACGGCTTAGATTATTTTTGAGACAACTATTATTAGTCTGGTTTTGTTTATTGTAGCTGTTACCGTGTTTCTGATACTGTAGCTGACAATCGCTGTTACCATAGATCTGATAATCGCTGATACCGTAGATGTCAATGTTTCTGATACCGTAGATCTGATACCGTAGATGTCAATGTTTCTGATACCGTAGCTGCTAACGTAGTTGATACCATTTCTGATACCGTAGCTGTTAACACATCTGATACCATCTTTTGATAAACGTCTTTGATATCGTCTGATTTGTTGTGGAACATCTCTGTATAAATATCTGAATGTGATTGTGCCGTTAATTTGTGCAAACGGAATTGAAGTATCTGTCTGTGTGTCGAACTGTCTGTTCGTCAACATCTGTGTAACGTGTAAATATCCGGAAAGCTAGAAGTCCGAGTGTCGGAGCTGTCTGAGTTGTAAAACATCCGGGTCGACATCTAGGGTAGTGAGGAACCGTTGGTTCTGGTAGATGTTGTATGTTGTCTGAACGTATAACTGTGGTGGATCCGTGAAGGGAAACGTCCGATAATAGTATTGGTCAACCCTAGGTTTTCGGGGAAACTGGGAGACGATTCAACTGTTGCTGAATCGTGCGGTTATACGGGGTCGAGACACATATGTGTATTGAAATTGTAATACAATTTAATACATTGTTGTATTTGCATGCTTATGTCAGATCACAATAATATTTCAAGTGATCGCATAGATATCAATAAAAGCTAGCAACTTGATTGAATACAAGTATATGGTCGTGCTAGTTATCGCAATCCATCGTGCGATAGTATAGTTTGTCGTTTGTGTTCATTTTTCGTAATTTATACTTGCATTAATTTAACTTTCCTAAAGGATCCTTGGATCTGTGTATAGTCCAAGAGATCCCTTTACATCTGAGATTCCTTTTGTATTAATATTTAATTTGTTCATGTATTGTGAATGGTTGTGAGTGTAATTGTGGGTTGAGTGCATGAATTATTGTGTTGTTACATCTGTATTTTTTTCATTTATAATTTATTACATAAATTTATATTTTCTTTCACAAATTGTGTTTGTATTGTTCATTTAATCCACCCTCCTCTCGGTAACAATTCTGTTACACAGTCACTACGATTCAGCAGGATATTCAGCAGGGTCCATCAAGATGCTACCGCATTAAGAGCTTCAAAACTGATATTTTTGGGGAAAATCTCCCTTCGCTCCATCTGAACACAAGATATTAATTTCTAATTACATGCAGATTTAATGAAAAATAATATATGTTGGTTTTGCAAAACTGAAGCGCAATTTTAGCGCAGTGGTTAATTTTTCAACACAATCTTTTGACAAGTTTTAAAAGTATCTTAAATAAATCAGGTTTTAAGTCCAATTAACGCGTAATTACCCAAGTCGCCCAATCTTTGATTATAATTGTATCTGACATCAGAAAATATACGTTTTCCAGTTGTTTCTTCTTTACAAATTTTAACTGCTTATGTCAAACCCAACACACCCACCAACTTGGACAATTAATAACAGGAAAACACCTTCTTCTCCCACGAAGTCAAGAGGTTCTTGCTTCGGCAGAAGAACTTGGACTGCCTAAACCTCCGTTGTATGATATTTAAACAATGAAATTTCATCCGGAAAACATGCACCCTTATTTAACTTTCTACAACTCTCTAGATCGCCTTTATTAAATACCATTCTTAAATATATATTTACATGATACTTGTTTCAAATGGCCCACAATTTTCTAAACATTTGGCTCTAGTTTGTCTTAGCGTTGTCATTACCCGCTATATGATCTTATGTTATTATCTCTGTCTCGTCATTATCGGACGGACTCTAATTAAAATTAAATTATGCCCCGAAACAAGAGAGATGCTATATCACGAGCTGACATCTTATTGCGAGCTTAGCCCCTATGTCAATATTATTGGTTACGTATCACGCTGACAATTAGATAGATAGATAGATAGATAGATAGATAGATAGATAGATAGATAGATAGATAGATAGATAGATAGATAGATAGATAGATAGATAGATAGATAGGTAGGTAGGTAGGTAGGTAGGTAGGTAGGTAGGTAGGTAGGTAAGTAGGTAGGTAGGTAGGTAGGTAGGTAGGTAGATAGATAGATAGATAGATAGATAGATAGATAGATAGATAGATAGATAGATAGATAGATAGATAGATAGATAAGTAGTAGATAGATAGATAGGTAGATAGATAGATAGATAGGTAGATAGATAGATATGGATACTTAAAGGAGAGATTTTCTTAAACGCCGAAGCCACTATATAACACCTGATTGACCACTTATCAATACTAGCAAGATACAGAGGAAGTTTAACTAGTCAGTACACACTTATCAATCCTAGCAAGATACAGAGGAAGTTTAACTAGTTAGTACACACTTATCAATACTAGCAAGATACAGAGGAAGTTTAACTAGTTAGTACACAGTTATCAATACTAGCAAGATACAGAGGAAGTTTAACTAGTTAGTACACAGTTATCAATACTAGCAAGATACAGAGGAAATTTAACTAATCAGTACACACTTATCAATCCTAGCAAGATACAGAGAAAGTTTAACTACACAGTTATCAATACTAGCAAGATACAGAGGAAGTTTAACTACACAGTTATCAATACTATCAAGATACAGAGGAAGTTTAACTAGTTAGTACACACTTATCAATCCTAGCAAGATACAGAGGAAGTTTAACTAGTTAGTACACACTTATCAATCCTAGCAAGATACAGAGGAAGTTTAACTAGTTAGTACACACTTATCAATCCTAGCAAGATACAGAGGAAGTTTAACTAGTTAGTACACAGTTATCAATACTAGCAAGATACAGAGGAAGTTTAACTAGTTAGTACAGTTATCAATACTAGCAAGATACAGAAGAAGTTTAACTAGTTAGTACACAGTTATCAATACTAGCAAGATACAGAGGAAGTTTAACTAGTTAGTACAGTTATCAATAATAGCAAGATACAGAGGAAGTTTAACTAGTTAGTACACACTTATCAATCCTAGCAAGATACAGAGGAAGTTTAACTAGT
The DNA here is from genome assembly GCA_029339505.1 of Unio delphinus. NCBI lineage: Eukaryota > Metazoa > Mollusca > Bivalvia > Unionida > Unionidae > Unio > Unio delphinus. Next base: position 14,296,211 of record JAQISU010000081.1, read on the forward strand.
TAGTACACAGTTATCAATACTAGCAAGATACAGAGGAAGTTTAACTAGTTAGTACAGTTATCAATACTAGCAAGATACAGAGGAAGTTTAACTAGTTAGTACACAGTTATCAATACTAGCAAGATACAGAGGAAGTTTAACTAGTTAGTACACAGTTATCAATACTAGCAAGATACAGAGGAAGTTTAACTAGTTAGTACACAGTTATCAATACTAGCAAGATACAGAGGAAGTTTAACTAGTTAGTACAGTTATCAATACTAGCAAGATACAGAGGAAGTTTAACTAGTTAGTACACACTTATCAATCCTAGCAAGATACAGAGGAAGTTTAACTAGTTAGTACACAGTTATCAATACTAGCAAGATACAGAGGAAGTTTAACTAGTTAGTACAGTTATCAATACTAGCAAGATACAGAGGAAGTTTAACTAGTTAGTACAGTTATCAATACTAGCAAGATACAGAGGAAGTTTAACTAGATAGTACACAGTTATCAATACTAGCAAGATACAGAGGAAGTTTAACTAGTCAGTACACAGTTCAGTACACAGGGAGATTAACTAATAGGTTTCAAACTTTTTTCTTCTATTATTAAAGCTTGATTAATACAGTTAGACAGCTTCAACCCTTGTTAGAAACCGACCGGCTTTAAACTCCTTCCTTTAAGAGAATCATCATGCTATACTAGCGACCGAATGGTTTTGAACTTCGGCATTTAAACTTGAATTGTGTATGTGCATGCATACAGAGTCAACTGTATCAGCAAAACCGGTGTAACTTATTTCGTATGCTCTTTCCAAAACTGTATTCAGGTAGGCTTTCAAATCATTGATGAAACTGGCACATACCGCGTCATCGGCAAGTTCAAGTCACATATTACTGTCTGACTGAGGAAGATTTCTGTTCAGGTCATCGTCAAAGCTTTCAAATTGTATTTTCTATATCTGTTTAGCTCTACAAATCTTTGGGTTTGTTAAAAGTCCCTAAGAGCAAGACATCCAAGATGTAAAGTAGCATCGATTCTGCATTTAAAAAAATCTTGCTAAAGAATAAATTATAAATTCCGTTTTTTTTTTTTAAAAAAAAAAAGGTTTCAGGCTAATGTTTCCTTCGCTATGAAAGACGTTTCATTAAATTACATTGTAGGATTGAACAGAACACAGCCAAGTTGTGTATTACTTGTAAAGCTTTGTATATAAATCGTAATCAGTGCGTTTGGCAATGCACACACCAATAAAATGGCATCTTGTCAAGCAGTAACTTTTTAGTGAGGCAGAACGAATTTATCACGAGACAACATGGTAACAGGAAATATCCGACATATCCCAAATATTCCACCTGATAACAACTTAATATAAGCAGTGATGTTTCATGCGATAAAAAAAATTACAACAAGTCTTACGTCAGCATTTCGTGCCATTTTGTTTGGCATTTATCACTGGAAGTCTTGACGGGATCTCTAATTTAATCTAAATCAGCATTCCAACAAATGTCATCCTATAGCTGTGATTTACGTAACTAGTCCCTTGTTTGGGGAAATGTGTCAGTTTTACAATGTGTCTGAATGCCTTGAAAATTACAATCTGTGACGGTTTGTATTAAGAGCGCGAGGTCATGTTCATTATATTGTAAATTTAATTTTTATATACTTTTGATTTTTTTAAACCAAACACAATAAAAACGTGCAGCTGACATATTTTGTATTGTTTGTCATTTAAGTTTTGTTTCATATTTATTATCTATTTATAGATTTCCCATGTCAATTACAAAATTAAAAAGTTCAGGGTTTTTTCGGCTTTGTTTTAGCAACATCGACCGCGTGGAATGACATTAGTGGCTACAAGAAGGCCCAAAATCCAACACTGTATACATTTAAGTAACTAAAAGAAACTCTGTCATAACGACATTTTAAAATGGCGCCATGATTTAAGCATTCTAGTGTAACTGACCTCTTGACCCACTATGGTTAGCTCCTCAAGTTCAGGAGCAAAACTGTAGAAAATAAAATATCAACCCTCTAATTTTGTTCGCGAGCAAACAAGGCAGTGTGAAAATTCACTGGTCAAAAGGCAGCCCCAAATCTGGTATAATGAGTGGAGATACTTGGACATGCATCAATCAAAGCTGTAGATACATCATTAGCAGAACTGGATGAGTCCAAATAGACAATGCACGTTTTGAGAAAGAAAGAAAGACATATGTTGCAGGACACATATGGCACATTATCTCTCGACCCACAAACCCTATTTTTTATGACACGTGACACACAAGACCTTTGCATATATGTTGTATATTCATTGGAAACTATTTGCAGGTTGGACATTATATTTAGCAGTGATCGTTTGAAGAAGAAAAAAAAACATTAATGACAAACGTTTCAAAGAATGAATTTTTTTGCATGAAAAAACAAGATTACCTCGACAATAAACATCTGTGCAGACAATTAAAACGGAATAAGCAGACGTACACAGAAAAAAAGGATTCTGATACAATGAATATACATATAGACTTGTGACCGTCTAAAAATGATTTGTTGCATCTCCATATGAAAAATCTGAACCTCTGATGTCATTGCACGTATTAAGTATTACCAGGGCACGAAAACTCTAATCTTCAGTTATCTATTTAAGTCAACCAAATGATCTCCATTTTAACACAAAGATTCCATACATTGTGAAGCTTAATATACAAAGAGATTTAATTCTACGTCATTCGTAGTTCAAGCCGATGGTCTCATTTTCCTGACATCCGATAAAATGCTGTCCCTCTGGTAATGAAGAACAACGTGAACCAGTCTTGATCCTCTGTCAGAAAGGAGAAAAGTGAGACGCATCTCTCAGCACAGCAGTTGTGTTTTGTTGTCAGTTTTTCTTCCTAGCATTAAGTGATCGTTCATTAAGATGACAACGAGTAGGTGCGTGCAGTTAAAGTACACGGATGGAACTGGGTTTTGAGCAAACAAAGAAACTCTTAATTGCTTTGATTATTCAGATTCCAATGGGTTTTTGTTGTTGTTGTTGTTGCCATATTTGCAAACGAGGTTGATATTGTACTTATAGAAACAATATTTTTTGATAGATTGTGAAATGCATATTTTTTAAAACATTTTGCAGTGAATTTATTTTGGACAGCATCATGTATTTAATCTATTATCAGGCTTCATTTGTATTTCTTTGTAACCATTACGGTTTATTGTTCGAGGTAGGAGGTATATTTTGTACAAGGACTAATTGATCAGATAAGTGGTTTATTTGATTAGGATTTTTAACGTAGCTTTAACAATTTTTCAGTCATATCGCTACGATGTCTGTAGTGAGGCAGTTTATAGTGATGTCTAGCACTGAGACATCATGCCGCAGACATGTAGTATGATGTCTCACCCAGTCACATTATCCTGACACCAGGCCGACCAGTCCTAACACTAACCTCTTAATGCTGAGCGTCAAGCGAGGCAGCTGTTAGTACCATTTTTGTAAGTCTTTGGTATGACTCGGCCGGGGATCGAACCTACGACCTCACGCTTCCGGGGCGGTATGCTCTAACTACTAGGCCACAGGAGCGGTTGATCAGATAAGTGGAATGAGGTACCTAAATTTAGTTCACACATGGTGTGAATAACAAAACTTATTAAATAGTCATGTAGTGTACTAAATAGTGTGCTAATTAGCCTTCCTCTACAATTAATTAATATTGACTAGTTATCTGCATTCACCAGGTGTTACGCTTCACCTGTCATTCACTATTTCAGGTAGTATTAAATGCCTAATGGCCAATCAGACATCGATTAGCATCAACTCACTCGAGCACAACTACAAGGAAACTTTAAGAAATGGAAACTATCTCTCTTGTAAAGTCGGGCCTTGATCTGTAGGCGATTAAATGCAGGAACTGCCGATAAATGACCCAACTGTGAATAAGAAAGTATTACAAATGTTTCGACAGCATACAAAATCAGATAACTTTTGTTTTAAAATGTTTTTCTCTGATGTATTCGTTTTCTTTTAGGAAATTGTTTTGCCAATATTGTAGATGTACATAATAAACAGTCAATTAAAGCCACCAGACACCATTTTCTAGCTGTTGAAAGAATTTTCTTCGAATTGAAAACACTGTTCTCAATAATAATTAGGGCATAAGCGACTTTTGATCCGGAAATCGGATTCCACAGGATAGTATGAACTTCCGATTAATCGGAGTCGGACAAGGCAGGAACGACCGATTCGGATAATAAAAATAATAAAGTTGAATTTCTATAGCACCGTGTCTAACACTGCGTGTCATTCAATAGTGCATTAATAAAGTTAAAAAAGAAGTCAGAAAAGTCCAATATGGTCAACACAACCACGCTGCGAGACAATCTATTTGAACTGACGGGTAAAACCGGAAATGAAGCCGGATATGGTAAATTACTTAGTAACATGCTAGACACAGCAAAACCAGATACCAGAAACCCGGAAACGGAAGATAAAATTTTTTTAGAAAAAAAATACGGACTTAGCATTTCCGAATAATTGAATCGTATCCGGAATCGGAAAAATTTCATGCCCAAAATCCGGAATCGGAAATCGGTTGAAAAATGCGAATCGTTTATGCCCTAATAATAATAAATAAATTCGGACACCAGCTTAGGTCTTGATAGCTGACCGTTTTTACTTACATTCAGAACTTCCATTCTCAAGAACATGTGTCTGGCTCTTGATTGGAAAGATAGCCTTGTAAGTGCATTATTTTGAGTGGAGTTTGTTCATGTAAGTCATATGTGATAAATTCCTTTTTTCAATCGATTTCGATCATAATTGTTTTATAAATTATCTTATTATATTCGCTGCTTTTAAACGTTTAGATCTAATTTATAGACCACACATGAAAGCAAGAAGATACAAATAGACCACACATGAACGCAAGAAGATACAAATAGATCACACATGATAACATGAAGATACAAATAGATCACACATGATAACATGAAGATACAAATAGATCACACATGATAACATGAAGATACAAATAGACCACACATGAACGCAAGAAGATACAAATAGATCACACATGATATCATGAAAATACAAATAGACCACACATGATATCATAAAAATACAAATAGACCACACATGATATCATGAAGATACAAATAGACCACACATGATATCATGAAGATACAAATAGACCACACATGATATCATGAAAATACAAATAGACCACACATGATAGCATGAAGATACAAATAGATCACACATGATAACATGAAAATACAACTAGACCACACATGATAGCATGAACGTACAATCGACTACCTGACAGTTATCAAGTACAGCTTAAAAAGTCTGTCTCCGCATCATCGAAAATTTGCACACATGCCATTAAAGTAAATCGAATCCTTATGTTACAAGTCTCTCTCTCTCTCTCTCTCTCTCTCTCTCTCTCTCTCTCTCTCTCTCTCTCTCTCTCTCTCTCTCTCTCTCTCTCTCATTGTAGACGTTAAGGAATTGGCCTTGGATAGAGTACTGTTGTTTTTTTTCAAGTGCAAAATCCATCTATCGTTTACAAACAAAATTTATTAGGCGAATATATCTTCATAACAACGCACTATACACAATATGTAATTATTTACACGCAAAGTCGCATGGTATTTGAAAACCTCGTTTTGTTTCGTTTTGTTTCATTCCTTTTGCCATCTCCCTTCATGAAAATTCCGAACATGCTTGTGAGCAGAAAATCGGTAGACCTAACAGAAGACCGTTTTCATGTTTACAGCTCTCTTTCAAATACAAAATAATGAACACCATATATATTTAAGTGGATTATACAAACATTATGTTTGAAAATTGGTCAAAGGTGCATCCAGAAAGTTATATTTCAATCATTTAGTTTAGATCTTCGTTTTCTTGCATTACCCTAATTACTATATTGCCTAATCATTGCATTATCACACTCACTGCATTACCCTAATTACTATATTGCCTAATCATTGCATTATTACACTCACTGCATTACCCTAATTACTATGTTGCCTAATCATTGCATTACCATAATCACTGCATTACCCATGAACAACGGTACATTCATTTATATTTAGAAATGCAAGATATGTACACAAATTTATAATTTTAAGCTGACATTTACATATGAAGCGATTATCCCTGTATACCAGATTGTATTACGGGATATCAGTGAAAGCATGCCGTCAATATAATCAACCAAGTCTAAGGGTGATAATTCGTTTCAAGGTGGGCTGAAACGTGTGCCGAGAGTAACGGCACCTTTTTACCATTGCCCCTTCTAGAGAAAATTTAGTGAGGCGAAGAGAGCCTGTGGTCGTTTACGAGATAGATTTTATGAGAATGACCTACACATACACTTTGAGTTACACAGATTTTAATGATGCACATTAACACATAATGGACAACACTCGTAACTAGTGTGGCCTAACCGCATTTAATGAAACATTTAAAAATTGCGATGAAGCGTTCCTTTTCTTTTTAAAGAAAATACCAAATCTTGGAGGTTTACTTGCAGAGTCTTATTGACTTCAATTTAGAAACTAATAGAACTTTCAGAAGGTTTTGAAATCGCTCCTGAGAAATTGTGTGGACACTGTCTCATACCCAAACCGAGCACAGCTGCAAACGTATGCATCCTCTTCCATACAGGTCCCCTGACACAAATAAAAATTCTTGAACTTTTGCCACTCGCCAGAATGACTGAATCAGTCCCATTGTCCATCTCTAAGATTAATTGCCTGGGTCAGTTTTAATGAGGGCCAGAATAAAGATATTGATTATTTCTTGCATAACACAACTGTCACCATAGCCTTGAGGTGATCGCTAAATTACACTATTAGCACGTTTCAAAACGTAAGTTGCAATGATCAGAATGCCATACAAAACATCATTCCTCATTTATGTGGAGTGCGCAAAACTTAACGAGCGGACGTGCTTATTCTGATATAGTTCCAGTTTTCACAGAATGACATTTGATGAAACATAATAAACGATTTATGTCAAGCGAAGGTCAATAATTAGATTCATGTATATGAAGTGATGTATTGAACAAGATACAATTAGTATTAAGACGTTCGCAGTGCGCGTAAAAGGTGACCTCTGGGAATTTCTTCGGGCTTTTGCAGTTCAACAACGCCTTTAAATCATACAAATCTGTTCCTATGTGACATAAGACATTATAATGATTCATTGGTAGCAGAGGCGTAACTAGGGTGGGGCAGGGGGGTACATATGTCCCCGGGCGCCAAGGTACAGGGGCGCCAAAATGAGGCTTGCAACGTTACATTATAATAAATAAACAAGGGTAATAAATCGGTCACAAGATCGCTGGGGCGCCAATTTAATAGTTCGTCCCCGGGCGCAAAATATCATCGCTACGCCTCTGACTGGTAGTAGCATATATCAAATACAATACACAATTCTGCTCAGGTCACGAACGCGGTAAATAAAAGTAGATAAACCTGCATGTAACGTTGATACTGTATCATGTTTTTACAGGAGACTAATACAGTTACCATTAAACTGTGTTAAGAAGGTGTTAGAGCGTTATTCAGCTGTTACGTGCTTAGGCTCGAATAAGCAGCAACACAGAAAGAGTGAAAACTAACAAGCTTGTATAACTTGAACAATGAATTTATTAAATACAATTATTTTCATAAAATAAATAAACTTACAGTTTTAGAGAATCAAATCCAACATTAATCCAATATAGAATTCACAAAAATAATCCACTAATGGAATTGCAAGAGTCCTGATAAATAAATGTTCTAATAGTTCCAGGTTCGAATCTTGACGATGTAATCCAAAATGGCCGACAATGTCACGTGATGCAGTTCTTGATTAATTATCATCCAAATGAATTATGAGCACATGTTTTCTCCTCCAAATAGATAATAAATCCTCTTTCTTCAATGAATTGACACAAAGCCCAGAACAAAATAATTAAAATTAAACTCAAACAGAAAATACACAACTAATATCTTTAAGCCCAAAATTCTACTGAATAGTTCTATCCCAAACAATTCTATATAACTGTTTTTCTTAAGTAAACAAGTGATCACGTGATTTTCTAGAAATTCATGGAAGGTCACTACTTTCAGCAAGTCACGTATTCTAGATATTTCCTACACTCCAAGAACTAAAAATAAAAGTTATCCTTGAAATTAACCAATAGTTTTAAAGACCTGTTTATCAATCTGAAGCAAGGTCAGATAAAGAGGTAACCAAGCCAAGGTCAAAAACTTGTTTACAGCTAGAGTCCAAATCAACCTGAACATTCCAGAATAATTTCCCAATTAATGAATTTTAAACCCAAAATGACAAGTTTGGATTTGACAATTAAAAAATAAATAATTTAAATCCAATAGCCGTAACACCTTCCCCCATAAAATAAAAAGAAAGGTTTATATGATAAAACTTTCTTTTTATCACAAACCAATTTACATCTGAGGTTAAAAGAACTAATATAAATTACACAATATAATGAATTGTTATACACAGGAAAAAGCGCCTGCAATTATATTATCAAGAAATAGCCTCAACCTTTTAACTTGTCCATGTCCCACAAAATGTCCTAAGAAAACCACTCTAGCAGGGCAGAACTCACTTTTAAATAAATTAACAGTCAGACATGCATTAGTGAGTGTGTCAAAACAAATTTCTCTTTGTTGCTAGATGTTCTCTCCACGTGTCGTTGTAGATGATGACGTCACAATTTTTCTAGACCAGAGATGATCATTTTTATGAGACGTTGAATTGGACTTTCTTTATATCGGTCGAGTCCATTTGGAATCACAATATTGACATTTCCTTTGCTCTTTCCGTAGTGGAATCTTCGAAAATCCTTTCATAAGGTCAAAATTTGGTGACATACCTGGCATTCCCAATTTTATCAATACAATTGTCAATTCTTGGTAATGGGAATGAATATGTTTTTGTCACTCTGTTCACCTTCCTTTAATCAGTGCACATACGGAAAGTTGTATCTGGTTTTGGAACAAGTATGTATGGTGAACTCCAATCACTTTTACTGGGCTCAATAAAATCATTCTCCAGCAAATATTGAATTTCCTTTTTCAAGAATTCCTGTTTGAGTGGACTCGTCAAGCATGGATGCTGTTTGGAATTTTCAATTTCAACGTCATGAAAATTTTGTTTGTCCTTGTAAGAATATCTGGACATAAGTGCTCATATAATAATAATAACTTTCAGTTCATTTCTTTCTTGTACTTGCAAATGTAAAAGTTTCTGGTCTAGATTTTTCATAATTTTTGAATTCCAACAATTCGTCGCTCCAATATCAGTTGAATCCTGATGATATTCCTTCACTATGTGGGACAGGTACCACTAAATTAATTACATATTTAACATGGCTATCTCTTTCAATATACTGGTACTCCTATAATTAATTTAGATCCCAGGAGCACTAATACTATAATTTAACTAATTCATTTTCTTCTTAACTTTGTAAGGGCCGTAATATCTAATTTGAAGTAAAGTAAGAAGAATGAACAAGAGTAACACAACTCCATTATCAGACTCAAAAGTTCTCTCCCTTGTAGTTCTTTCAACCCATAGTTTCATTTTTAACTTGAATTGCTGAATTGGGCATTCATTCATAACTTGCTGGTAAATTCCAGACATGAAGTTTGAACCTTGATCAAACTGAATAGATTTGGGAAGGCCATACTGAGTAAAAAACTTTATCAAAGCTTTTACTGTAGTTTTAAATTTTATATTCCTCAACGGAATAGCCTCTGGAAACCTTGCTGACGCACACATAATGGTCAACAAGTATTGGTTTCTTAACTTGGTCTTAGGTAAGGGATCTACACAGAAAGCCATAATTCTACCAAATGATTTATCAAAGGCAGGAATAGGTTGCAGATGAGCCTTAGGTATCTTCTGATTGGTTTTTCCTAAAAAAAATTGACCAGTATGACAAGATCTACAGTATTTGGCAACATCACTTTTGATTTTTGGCCAATAGAAGTGAGTCAAGATCTTGTGATACATTTTCTTAATCCCTAAATGACCAGCCAAAGGAGTTTCATGGGCCAGATTAAGTATTTCCTGTCTGTAAGGTTTTGGAACTACTATTTGATAGTTCACTGACCACTCATCACCAACAGGTACCTCGGGAGGTCTCCATTTTCTCATAAGAATTCCATTTTTAATGACATAACAGACAGGAACTTCAGTGACTTCAGTCTCATTTATGACCCATTGAAACAAACAGGAGATCTCAGGATCTTTTTCCTGTTCAACGACAAGTGACTGTCGTTTATCACCCTGATGAAGAGAATGAGTTGTTAAAAGAGGATCACTATGATCAATACCTTCTGATTGATCTAAACCAAAAATAAAAGTGACCTCATCAAAAACCTGACATATTCATATGTCAGCCAAGGGAATACTGCCCATTTCAACTTCATTCTCAAGAGCTTTCTTTGCCATAGCTCTGGTAACTGTACAAGCTTGACATATATCAGGGATTTCTTTTTCAATTGGATCAACTTTCTGATCCAAATTAGGCTTGTCAGTTACAAGTGGATTAACCACAACCTTGTCCCCAGCTAAATCGTTGCCTAGCAATAAATCAATCACCTCTACGGGTTAAACCGAGACTGTTCCGATTGTCACAGGTCCTGACACTAAGTCTGATGACAAATTTACACAATGGAGAGGAACATTAACAAAGCCGCACTCAACTCCCTGAATAAGAACACTTTCATTAGAAGAAGACTTCTCAGAAAAAGGCAAAGTACCTGATAATAAAAGACTCTGAGAAGCTCCCGTGTCCCTTAAAATTTTAATAGGGGTGGGATTGGCCAAATCACCCAAGCGTGATATAGAACCCTTCGATATGAATGGTTCATAATTCTCCATAATAAAATCAGACCGGGGTTTATTAGACCCAACAAATGTATTGCTTTCAATACATGACTGTGACCTTGACCTCTTGGAAATAAGAGCATTTGGAACAGGTCTGTCTTGATTCTGATGCCTATTTTTTAATTTGTAGCAATCAGAAACAACGTGTCCTTTTTTCTTGCAAAAGTTACACGTCGGAAGAGACAAGAATTTAGAATCAAACTTCTCTGAAGTCTGATTTTTGAAAGTTGTGTTAGTTTGAGTTTTAGAAGGGCTTGAATTAGGCGGAAATACTTTTCTGCCATTAAATTGTTGAGTAGAAGTCTTGTTAACAAAAGGAACTTTATGTGTCAAAGAATATTCGTCAGCAGCTCGAGCAGCATTTTCCAAGGTTTCAATCTGATGCTCATCAAGATAAGTTTTAACATCATTATGGACACAGTTTTTGAACTCTTCAATTAATATAATTTGCTTGAGATTTTGATAATCTTGCTCAACTTTCTTGGCTAAACACCATCTATCAAACAACTGTTCTTTTTGTCTAGCAAATTCGACATGAGTTTGTCCAGCTTCTTTTCTGTAATTTCTGAATTTTTGCCTATAAGCTTCAGGAACTAACTCATAACCTCTTAAAATGCATTCTTTAACTACATCATAGTCACTACTTTGACGAACAGACAGTGAAGTGTAAATCTCACTAGCCTTACCAGTAAGTACACATTGTAGTAACTGAGTCCAATTCTCTCTTGGCCACTTTAAATTTTCTGCAACTTTTTCAAAAAGAATAAAATATTTGTCTACTTCTTTTTCTTTGAAAGGGGGCACTAATCTAATATTCCTTGCTAAATCAAAATTTTGATTTGAAGTATGATGGTGATTCTCACTTGCCAGCTCCATTTCTTTCATTCTAATTTCATATTGTAATTGTCTTTCTTTCTCCTCTTTTTCAAATTGTAATTGTCTTTCTTTCTCCTCTTTTTCAAATTGTAATTGTCTTCCTTCCTCCCTTTCCTGAAATTCCAGTTTCTTAAACTCTAATTCAGATTGTAATTGTCTTTCTTTCTCCCTTTCTTGTCTCTCTCTCCTCTTTTTCAAATTGTAATTGTCTTTCTTTCTCCCTTTTCTTGTCTCTCTCTTTCCTTTCTCTCTTTATCAATCCGCATTTGCTCTTTTTGTAATTCAATTTGTTTCTCTTTCTCCTCTCTCTCAATTCGCATTTGCTCTTTTTGTAATTCAATTTGCCTTTCTTTCTCCTCTTTCTCTCTATCAATCCGCATCTGCTCTTTTTGTAATTCCAGTTTTTTTTAACTCTAATTCTCTCTCTCTCTCTCTCTCTCTCTCTCTCTCTCTCTCTCTCTCTCTCTCTCTCTCTCTCTCTCAGTCTCTCTCTCTCTCCTCTCTCTCTCTCTCTCTCTCTCTCTCTCTCTCTCTCTCTCTCTCTCTCTCTCTCTCTCTGAAATTCCAGCTTCTTCAACTCTAATTCCATCTTGAATTTTAATTCTAATTCCTTCAATTTAATGTCAGAGTCTGGTGTAGACTTACTGACTGGAATCAAAGCACTTTGTTCCAAAAGATCCTGTTCTACCAATTACTGGACCAAAATCTTTTTGATATCTTGTTTCGTTAAAGAAGCCTTCACTTCAAAAAGATCGTATTTTTTGGCAAGTTGAACCAACTCATCTTTTTTGAAAAGATCTAATTGCTCTTGGGTAGGATTAGAAAGAAATATTTCTACCTTAGATGCCATTTTAATACAAGCGTGTCAGTCTCACTAAAGATTTAAAATTTTCCAAAACTAGGGGAAATTCAAATTTAAATTCAAATTTATTTCAATCCCGGACGATAGCCACCATTTCTATGTTACGTGCTTAGGCTTGAATAAGCAGCAACACAGAAAGAGTGAAAACTAACAAGCTTGTATAACTTGAACAATTAATTTATTAAGTACAATTATTTTCATAAAATAAATAAACTTACAGTTTTAGAGAATCAAATCCAACATTAATCCAATATAGAATTCACAAAAATAATCCACTAATGGAATTGCAAGAGTCCTGATAAATAAATGTTCTAATAGTTCCAGGTTCGAATCTTGACGATGTAATCCAAAATGGCCGACAATGTCACGTGATGCAGTTCTTGATTAATTATCATCCAAATGAATTATGAGCACATGTTTTCTCCTCCAAATAGATAATAAATCCTCTTTCTTCAATGAATTGACACAAAGCCCAGAACAAAATAATTAAAATTAAACTCAAACAGAAAATACACAACTAATATCTTTAAGCCCAAAATTCTACTGAATTGTTCTATCCCAAACAATTCTATATAACTGTTTTTCTTAAGTAAACAAGTGATCACGTGATTTTCTAGAAATTCATGGAAGGTCACTACTTTCAGCAAGTCACGTATTTTAGATATTTCCTACACTCCAAGAACTAAAAATAAAAGTTATCCTTGAAATTAACCAATAGTTTTGAAGACCTGTTTATCAATCTGAAGCAAGGTCAGATAAAGAGGTAACCAAGCCAAGGTCAAAAACTTGTTTACAGCTAGAGTCCAAATCAACCTGAACTTTCCAGAATAATTTCCCAATTAATGAATTTTAAACCCAAAATGACAAATTTGGATTTGACAATTAAAAAATAAATAATTTAAATCCAATAGCCGTAACACAGCTGGTGTGTGTGTGTGTGTGATTTTGGATTTTTAACGTAGCTTTAAAAACATTTCCGTCATATTGCTGCGATGTCTGCAGCGTAACAGTTTATAGTTATGTCTAGCACTGGGGCATCATGCCGAAGACATGTAGAATGATGTCCCCACCTAGTCACATTATCCTGACACCAGACCGACCAGTCTTAACAATAACCTCTTATGCTGAGCGCCTAGCGAGGCAGCTTTTAGTACCATTTTTATAAGTCTTTGGTGAACGCTCTAATCGCTAAGCCACCGGCTGAGTTAATTATTTAACTCGTGATAAAAGCTTTAAAATCGTACTAAATTTGGTATAGTTTGCAGTTACCGAGGGCATTCTTGGTTGCGGTTTGAACTGTCATATAAACAAATTGTGACGATTTTACCCCAACCCCTTGTATGTAGGTATAAGTTATAATAACTTGTGATTCTGACTGGCCTTGTACATGTATAAATTGTAGGTCTGCCTGACCCAGCTGTGATGTTTCCAATTGTTCTAAGTTAGCTAATCCCTTTACGTAAGATGGTCTTTGTTAGCTCTCGAGGGGAGAGGAGACTGTGTCCATCGCGGACGGGTGACGTAACTACATCAAAGGACAGGACAGTGCCTAATAAGAAGACTGTAACAATTGATAGACACACAGACAGACATTCGGATGATTGACAGTCGAACAACTGACCAGAGTCGATCGCCATCCAATCAGAATTCGCTGAGGGTGGGCCCTTGATTGGAATCTGCGATAATAACTCATGTTTAGTAAGAATTCGTCAGTTGCTATAAGAATTGAGAAGAGAGTAGAACTCCGTACGGCCAGACGAAAATTGGTGGCAGACTCAGATTTTGGAAATCAAGGAAATCTTAAGATAGCTTCAAAGGTCAGTGTGATTTTTGTTTGATTTCTGCTTGATACGTCTGCGGAATGGAAGGATTCTCGTATGTATATTCATTTTACTTGTATTGTAGCATGGATAGTTAATTATGATATTAATATTTTGCATCTTTCGTGATGTTCGTTAGTACCTTTGCTTGCAATTGATTATGATGTAAATTCGTTGCATCTTCTTCATGATATTATTATATTACACCTTATTTTGGAAGGTAAAATGTTGCTCTTTTGTTAGTAATATGTGTGCATATTATTTCGTGCATTATTACGTTTACGCCCTTTTGAAAGGACGATTTGTATTCGTGAAGAATTGTATTGTTTGCTAGCCGCTATAAGAATTAATATTATAATTCTTTGTGTAGGTATATTATGGTAGACTAGCACTTTGTTTACGTAATGATATATTTTGCCTTTGAGTTAACGGATTTCCGTTATTGCAATTTGAATGTGAATATTGTGGATTCGGTACGCTTGTGTAGGACATGTATATAAATATATAGATAGTCATATTACTAATAGTAGTAATATTATAATACAATGATATTTGAAATATTTGTATGTATATACTGATAGGGCTCAGTATGTAGATATTTGAATTCTTTGTGAGATTGTGTTGTGGCGCCATTTTGTAAGCGGCGGAAGTGTATGGGATTTCGATGTGTGCGCATGCGTGACCAAAATTGTCCCGCCTTAAACTGATGGTTCAATTCAGTGACTTAGTGTGAGGTAATATTCATCACCATATGCTAATGCATTATACCTTTCAACAGGAAGCTTTCGGGTGACGTTGAGAGAATTCCGGGTGACGTTGAGAGAATTCCGGGGAAATTTCGGATGACGTGGAAAGAATTCCGAGTGAATTTGAGAGATGCCGAGTGAATTTCGGGTGACCTCAAGAGATACCGTAGAAGAGGAAACGGAAGTAGAGATAGAAGAGGAAACGGAAGTAGAGGAATCGGAAGGAGAGAAAGACGGAAGGAGACTTATTTAGATGAGTAACACTCAAGAAGGGAAAATATTCCTCACACTGAAATCAAATGATGATCTAGGGATCATTGGGTCAAGAGTGACATTGATTGCTTAATATCTTTAAAATTTTCATTTATTAAATTGTTGTTTAAATTTCATCTTTGTATTTCTTTTAATTTAACTGTCGGCATTGCTGACTGGGGGTTCGTAGCCATATATAATATATTGTCCAGAAGTAAACATTCTGAATGCGGACCAGAGGAACTTCCTCATAATTCTTTAAAATCTATAGGAAGAACCCCACCCCTACTAAACGACACTTCACACAAATCAAATGTAGATACTGTATACATTGTGGTTGGTAATATTTCGTTGAATATACAATCTTTAATTTCATGAATAATTCAATCATACAAGTGAAATTGACAATGATATCCGTTATAGGTTTACATCAATTTAAAACATCAATGCCTTTTGGATTAAACATATCGTTATAACATAATATATCGTGCCTTTTATAACATTTATTTTAAGGTTTAGTTCTCTTTTAGTTTTTAAATAAGGACAGTTTAATTTGTAAGGAAAGTCATCACCCAAATCATTTTTCTTGCATAATGTACAGTCTGTCTTTCCTTGAAATATTTGACCATCTACCAGGTTCAACGGTGAGGTGACTTGAGGGAGTACAATCAATGTAAATAATGCAAGCGTTTCCTTTGCGAGATCAATCTTTGAGTTCCGGAAACCCGCTTTCCGTTACGGATCACTGCCATCTCACCTCTCTCTGTGTGTGTTTGAGTCTAAGATTCGGCTAATGTAGTTATGTGAGAAAGCTTGCCAGTAGCTTCTCGTGGGTCGGTGGTTCTTTTCGGGGTTTTTCCCGGGTTCTTCCTCCCACCAATAATACTGTCCGCCATGTACAGTATATGAAAAATGGCGTTAAACCCTACAACAACAACTTTGAGTTTCGTGACTGAAGATGCATGTTCACCTGTTAATAGTGTTGATGAACCATTGTTTATTTGTAAGATTTCGAAATTCAAACATATCCCAATCAGTTTCTTCAAAACTAGATTCACGTAATCAAATCATCAATACGTATGTGTATAGATATCGTTCGATGAAATGTTATATTACTTGGAAGTACATTTCCTGTTGTAAATGTGTTCAATTTCACTTTAAGATCAAGTGGTTATCTTCCAGCTTCTCCAAAAAAGCAGCTATCTTAGAAAATGTGTATGAATTATCTCAATGATATTTGCAAATTTAAAAGCCACAATGAATAGTACTAGGATACTATTCCATCGTTCCATCTTTCCAAGAATTATCTTGCTGTACCTTTAATGGAGGATCAGCAACTAAATGTGATAGACCTAGATGTTCGCACCGTTCTCTTACTAATGAAAGTACTTCTTTCAGTAGTAGTAATACAAAAGAAACGTTTAATATGCATTGTGATACTAACTGTGCAACATCAAACGTTATTTATTTGATCACATGCAAAAAATCTGACGTCCAATATATTGGACAACTAGTCAACAAATATCTAAACGTATGAACCAACATAGATCAGACATAAAAAATTATATCGATAAATCTTTTTCATCTCATGTTGCCGTACACTTTAACAATAGTTCTCATACTTTGCAAGATTTTTCCTTTCAACCTATTGTTATAGCTGAATCTGAAATGGAACTTTTGCTAAAAGAAACCTACTGGATTCACCGTCTTAATACAGTATATCCAAAAGTTCTAAATTCCAAAGCACTTTACGACCTTCATTAATGTAATATATATATATAATTTTTTTTAAAAATATATATTTATATACATTAATTAATTTGCATCATACATATTAAAAGTAAAAATAAAACTGTTTATCTCTATTTATTCATAAATTTTACACATATTTACCAATAGAGATACAAGTATCTTGAAGATCCAGTTTTATATCTTTTTATGTATTTATGTATTAGTAATATGTCAAATATATATTAAATATATATATATATATATATATATATATATATATATATATATATATATATATATATATATATATATATATATATATTTCCATTTCCATGTTATTTATTAAAGAATAAGAAAAGTAGGTTACAAATGTACAAACGTAGGCTATGACGTCATATTGTTTATGTCATATTGTTTACTCAGAAACATGATATATTTAATGAAGTAAGCAATCATAACAAATTCAGTTTGAATTCAGTTTGATAAAGCATTAAAGCGAAACCGGTCACAACATTAATACGTGTTGGTGTTGTTTACTTTATATATATATATATTGCTCATTACAAAAATTAATTGGTAATCATTCATATACTAGTTCTGTTTGTTTGCTTGCTTTACCCATCATTTTAAAATACTTTCTTGATGGCTGCAATTTTTCTGTAGTTCACACTTTTTCAGGATTTAATAATTAAGGCACCTACCGTCTCATCAATTAAATTACTTGCTCACTTATCCACTCATTTTGCATCTTTTGATCACCCCAGGTAAAACCCTAAATCATATTATCAAACCACCCTCTTTTCGGTCACATATATCTTCTTTTGCAAAATATTTCCCCCAACGTTATTATTTTATTGTTGTTGATATTTCTATGTTGCTCATCACTATAATTCGTTTGTAGTCTGAGTGGTAATCGCTGATCATTATTTAATGCGAATGATTTGCTAAGCCTGAAACGCTTTGAGAATGTCCTATATTGTATGACAATTTCTCTGAAGAAATCGCGGCAAGAAACAACTTTCTTTACAAGTGCAAACCATTTTCACTTCAAAGGCAACCAAACGATGCCTCTGCTTCCTTCGAAATGTATACATGCCTCTTAAATAAGCTGACGTTAAGATCATCGCACCCGATAGTATCCTTAGCGGCAAATATAGATACTAAGCTTGTCGAAAGGCCGAGGTGTGTTTTTTTTAGCCAGCACGACAGTTCAAACACCACTGCCATCTTTGAACTTCATAACTCAGTTTACACGGATCGAAATAATTACCGCCACCACTAGCCATGTGGAGAAAAATGAAGTAAAATTCCGCGTTCGCGAAGGTGATAGTGTCGGTTTGAAAGCTTCGTGTAGTATCAAAGTGAAGTGAACATACACTTTTATTTCTCCTCTTCCAAAAACTGATACGATTATGTCAACCGTTAAGCAAACCACTGCGATTTATGGCATTCACTGCTGAACGGCAGAGATAAAGTACTAGTATACTAAATCAAATGTGTCCGCGTACCTGAGCTGCTAACGCAGGCTCTCACCAAGAGGATGCTAGAACACCCGGCCTCGTCGCAGCATCGACCGGTGTGGTTAGCACCCACTTAGTGACAAACTTCAGTATGCAGGCATCTGAGGGCCGGCGGGGTCAACCACATTTTTTTTAGAAGTTATTGCCCATCTCTAGTTAGACTTTGATACCCTGGAGGTGACACTGGTGTTTATAATAAACTTCACAGACACCACGTTGTCGTTTAGTCCACCGTTGACGATTACAACTGCAGTGTAGGTGGCTGGTTTGATGAGAAACTGTATACGACAGCGATGTTAAAGTCTACTGCCGCATTATAGAATACAACCAGTTCATCTGGGCCTACGATAACGGTGCGCTTATTATAAGCTATGAGGTCGGCCTTGCTTGTGTAATGATGTATATCGCCCTGTGAGGCTCTGGCACTTGAACGAGAAGTGAGTCCTCAGAGCTCTACAAACATGGTTTACGTGTTTATACAAATGTAAATGGTGTCACTCCAATTAACACAGATGTTTTTGTCTTCGACGCAAGCGCTGCCATATCAAATAATGACTTCAGGCGATTTGGTCTAAGGTATAGATTAGAACTGCCAGTGTCAAACAGACTTTGGGGATTTGTTTCAGAGGTCCCTAAAACTAAGTGGTAATAGTGGTAGATCACATACGGATATTGTTGACAATAGAATATGTAGACTTAGGAAATGGAAAACTAAGTGGTAATAGTGGTAGATCACATACGGATATTGTTGACAATAGAATATGTAGACTTAGGAAATGGACCAGAGGTTTTCCACAAGCTATCAGCCGGTACTACATGATCAGAGGGTTTTCCTTTAAGCCGAAATTGTGTGATGCGTTCCAAATGGTTTGATGGTGACATCTGAGAGCCGGCGCGGTCAACCATATGCAGTCCAACCACATATAATTTCCATATTGTCAATTTGAAGGAAAAACTCATATAACGTTACTTTAGTAGCCTAATCATCTCTTCCAGTTTGAAACACATACAATGATGGGTAGTTTCCATTCTATATAGGACTTGCGTAAACATTAATGTTGTGGATTGCACGCCATTTTAATACACAATGAGCTATATATGGAAATAAAGTACTGACCGTTCAACTGTGTGACAATCAATACAAATCATATATTAATCTAAAATACCTCCAAAGATGACTTCACGGTGAAATTCTTGTCAAGGGTTCACCGGCATTTTTTTGAGTGGTTGCACTGTAAACAGAATAGCATGTACACAGAACACAGATTTCACTTCCGGATCATCACTAAGGCCTAATTATACAGTGTGCACTGTCGCCGAAATACACACAGACAACCACTCTCAGGGCTTCTATTTTCAAGAATAAACAATTACCTTTAAATCCATACCAAAAATGCATCAATATAACTCTTCTATCACCACCAAAAGGAGAGAGGAAAAAATGTTCTAAAAATAGGCTAGAACTACATTCGGGGTACTGAACTTTAAGTATTAATTGTGAAGCGATTCCATATGGCGATCAGTATAACTAATTGAGGAAGAACCACTAAGAACCACCGGCACACGGGAAGCTACTGAAAAGGTCTGTCGTAAACCCACATTAGACGAAGGTGAGATGAGAATGATCGGTAAAAGCGAACACTTTAGACCACTCGGCTAACCGGGGACCCGCTAGCATTATGTAAGAATAGTGTTGGGATAAAATAAACGTCGCTAATGAACATACAAACTATGTATGTATTTATCGTAGCCGCTCTGTGCCATTTGGTGGGTTCTGCTAGTAAAGGTCATCGTAGACTAGGTTGGGGTGGGGTGCTCCCAGTGTTATATTTAATTATTACAGAAGACCCACTCTGGCTCGTTTTTATTAGAAATTGAAGTAGTGATAGACAGATGGAAAGCTCCGATCCCCTAGTCAGCGATGTGGACAGTTAAATTACTGAATACACAAAAAGGTGAAATTCAAATAAACAAAAATTGTAATGCCATTCAATAACAAATAGTCATTTCTCAAATGAAATTCAAATTGAAAACACAATGACTCGTCTTTCACTCGACCAAGTGACGGCCTATTTCATCATCTGACATAGTGTGATAGATGTTCCTCCTGTCCTGTGTTCCTACTCATCTGTATTATACTTTCTCTGGACTGGTACTCCAGTTCCCGCCAGTCCATCAACTTCTGCCTCCATGCTCCTTTTCTTGTCTCCCAGAGACTCGGGACCAACTGAACAAGGGTATTTCCCTCTGTCTCTTATAGCAGTGACCGAGGGTTGCTCCTCTTATTCTGAGAATATAAAAAAATTTCTACGATGCTGCGCAAAGCCGCAGGAGTCAATGTAAAGTTTATGGAAGTGTGCCGTCCTGAACGTCATTGAGTACGTCTCGCGGTTTTGCGTAGAGTCCAGATTCAGGATAGAAGTTTCATAAGTTTAATGGCTCTGCACCCCAGTAAGTGAGCCAAATTGCTACAATGTGAACGTCAGAGGTGTGCCTTAATGACCCTGTCACATACAGCAGGCCAAAGTCGGCAGACAACAGGCCTCTCCCTCTTGTGGTTCACCGACGCCCTGGCCAAAAACTTAGCTGTTGAAGTCGTGCCGAGCTATGTTGCTTGCTATTGGCCGCTAGAGTTGGAAGTGCTACGCCAAGTAGGGGAAAACCCTCTGATCATGTAGTACCGGCTGATAGCTTGTGGAAAACCTCTGGTCCATTTCCTCCTTCGTTATGCAAGACTATGAATATTGCGACCAAAAGTTAAATGTTTATGTCATGATTTGACTTCATTTTCACAAGTGTAGTGAATTTGAACTATTGATTTCACTGGTATAGTGATACTAAATAATAATGATTCAAAAATGTAACAATGTATCTGTGACGTCCAGTTGATGATCACTACATATTTCCATTTTCGCATATCTCGTCGAGTGATTAAGAAGTCACCATGCAAGACCCGCTTCTTCCAGTCTGCCTAGTAGAAAAGTATTCGCAACATCAGCAAGACATCTATCAAGTGTTCATAGATTTCAAAACGGCTTTTGACAGAGCGTGGCATGAGGCATCGTGGGCCACAATGAAGAAGTACAACATGTGTTGACTAATACCATGAAGCAGCTATACGTCAAGGCTACTTGTGCAGTAATTGCTCAAGGTTCTGTGGGGGACTGGATCTAGACAACAGTTGGAGTACGTCAAGGATGTATCTTGTTACCCACGCTTTTCAACATCTACTTAGAGCGCATCATGAACGAATTCCGGAAAACCACTGTGGGGCAGTCAACATTGGAGGGAGTAACATCACCGACCTGCGCTTTGCAGACGACATTGATGGGCTGGCAGGCAGTGAAGACGAGCTTGCCACCTTATGGAAGAACCTGGATGAAACATTTTCCAGATTTGACATGGAAATTAGCGCTGAGAAGACAAAGCTGATGACAAATAGTGGCAAACAAATCTCAACCAAGATTAAAGTCAGAGGACAGGAATTGGAAACAGTGGGCCAGCTACAACGTCAGCTATGTCAAAGCTAAGACCCATCGGGCGAAACAAGAATATCTGTCTGAAAACAACAATCAGACTATTTAGAGCACTAGTCATCTCAGTCTTGTTGTATTCATGTGAGGCCTGGACCCTGTCAGCAGAATTACAACGAAGAATCCAGGCACTTGAAAAGAAATGTTACAGGACCATACTTGGCATCTCTTACATGGACCACATCACAATTAAGTGCGTAACAAAATCAGGCACAAAATATACAATTATGAAGACCTCCTCACCGCTGTCAAAAGAGAGAAAGCTGAAATGGTATGGCCATGTCAATAGAGCCAACATTGTATCCAAAACAATACTTCAGGGCAGCGTCCAGGGTGGCAGAAGGAGAGGTAGACAGAGAAAACAATGGACGGAAGCATCACAGAATGGACCAGGAAACGTTTTTCGGAGACACATGCATTGGCACATGATCTAGACAAGTGGAGAGAACTGGTCAGATGTTCAGCAGCACGGTGCCTCAACGCCCACATTAGGTCAAGAGACTGATGATGATGATGATGATGATGAGGAGGAGGAGGAGGAGGAGGAGGAGGAGAATGAATATTGCACATTAATAATGTTTACATATTCAAACAAATTTGGCTGTTACTGTAGTCGATCACGAATCGTGTAAACTTTAAGATTATCGAAGACACACATTCCAGTAAAAGAAATGTCTTTTGTGGAAAATCGGCCTGTACATGCGGGATTATTTTGACCAAGAAGAAAGAAGAAACAGAAGACAGGCAAAATGATACAATGGAGCTAGACGCTACAAGCCTATATGGAAAATGGCTTAAAGTAAGTTGATAAGAGAGAACGACGGACATCTCAAAACCATTATACAAGCGCTGGATTATTGAAGCTCTGAATCTAGATGGTACCTTAATTTCCAGTAGATTATTGCAGCAAACTTAAATCAGAATGATAGTTTATATTAATGACAGAGGAATGGTTATACATTAAATGTACTGAATAAAATTATCGTTACTGCAAATTAACGTGGAAAGGGTAAGTGTACATATATACTTTCATCCTGTTGATCTTTACTTGAGTGTATGATTGCAGTGCGCACAATCTCCAACACCAAAAACAGTTTCTTAATTAATATTGCTTACTTCAAAGAATTGTTGCAGTAAAATTCATTTGCTTTACTCAATATTCCTTTACTCTTAATTGGATGGACTGCAGATGCCGTCAGCAAGGTATCGACATATTTCAAGAATTTGTTTTAGTTTATATTTTTTTAAATTAATTATCTGGTTTTTGAAGTATCACATCACATAAAGTGTGTGTGTGTGTGTGTGTGTGTGTGTGTGTGTGTGTGTGCATACGTATTCTTCACAAAATAACAGCTAAACGTAGCCGCAGTTCAATAATATTCATTGTTCACATTTCGACACTATATTTGCTCTCCTGATCATATTTCAAGACTTCCCTCCACCGGCCAGTGTGCTTGGCGAAGCCCTTATGGAGATATATTCTCGCTTCCACACACACACACACACACACACGCGCGCGCGTTTTCTTTCTCTTTTAGTCGTGTTGATCGATTCTTTTCGCCGCCAGCACGGCCTCCAACAACCCCAGTGACGTCATTAATCAATATCAAACAATTCTAAATGCAATCCGTTGAATTCCAGTTACTGGTACACATGAAAGAAGCGAAGAGAAAACTTCTGTCACACAGTATGAATAATAAACCTCATTTTCGAGCATAACGTGAGAATGTTACGATTTGGTCAGAAATAAAAGTAATATTGCAAATATTAACTACAGTGCAGTGCATTCTCCCAAGCAATGTCTTATTGAAAACGTTTTACATTATTCTACTAATTTCTTCACTGTAGTTCTTTCATGATGTAGGCTGTATGATTGTTTCTCTCACAAAATCCTGCACAGAAGAATCACGCATCTTATCAGTTTCATGCTTGTATTGCCAGACTAAATATTGCCTAAATTTGTACTCTCATATGGTGTTAAGGGTGACTTCATGAACTGCTAACAAAGGATACCCTGTCGCTTTGATTAATCCATAATTATTCTCTATTTTTTCAACTTTATTATTATTATTTTCATTATTATTATTATTATTATTATTAGTAGTAGTAGTAGTAGTAGTAGTAGTAGTAGTAGTAGTAGTAGTATAATTTTTAAATGCAAATAGAAGCCGGTGACCATCCGTTAAGTCAGATTTGTTTAGTTTGAAATCCTGCTTGCTTACAATGATTAGCAGAGAACTTCATAACACATGCCGCTCTTTAGACACACCTAAAATACTGTACGCGTCATCGACATCGTCAAGGATTGTGTGTACTGTTTATAAGTAGAGTCAAAATGCACACAACAAAGCTGCAGATCAGGTTCTATGTTCTTTGTTCTCCTGACTACTCTTAAAATGAATGGTCCCAGATCTAACTGCTCATTACGACACGTGCAGATCTGGGTCTGTGCAGTGTGCATCTGTAATCGTCTTATAAGCGAGTATTGAGGGTAAACAATAGCCGGAAAGGAACCTAGCTAACACCTGAACTATTGCTATTACGGAAACTGTTATATTAATTGGCGCTGCTAAATTAAATCCACGATTCAATCAGCTAACAATCATCTTTGATGACTTTCGTCTAGCGTTAAAGTGATTGATAAACTCCTCCACAGATTGTGCAGCATTAACGCTATTATATCTTTCTGCGAAAATGTCATTGATTCAATCCTCATCTTTTTCAAAATAAAAGGAAGTAGTTCGACTTGAAGCTTTATATAAGTATGTATATAAACGGTTCATATTTGTATTAGTGGACAATTGATTGCGAAAAAATGCAATTGTCATTTTATTTGCGCATGCGCAGGACGATCATTTGTTGCCTTATGTACCATTACATTTCATGGTCACGTAACAATGTAATACATACCACAAACCGCGCTATTGGTCCTAAGTGTTCATAAGCAAGCTTTTCTCCAATTGATGTCAACTTTAAACTTCAAATTTTCTGACAGCTGAAAAATCTTCGACGATTCAGTTTAATAATTCACATATTTAAAGTGAAAAAAAAACGTTTGCTTAACACGATGCGATCTAGACTCATTGTTTCTTAATAATTTAACATCACTCACATCTTTAAAAGGTACTTCACAAACGCGATTTACTATGCATGGTATGGTAATAAAGTACTTTCAAACCAAAGATTGAGATCAAAGGTGTCAAAAGCAAAGGATTTCAAGAGCAATCCGGTTCAGTTTATTTACCTCTATATTGGAAATATTCTTTATTTCTAGAAAATACGATAAAGGTTTAGAAGTATAAATTCTTTCGTTCAAAACAAGAAACTCAAAGCACAAAATCTCTGTGTCACTGATGTAACTATCTTAAATGATGTCGGTAGGCTTCTGTGTACTAGTTACTTCTCAAGGATCATTTTTTTAAAAAAAGTATTTTACTTTTATGTCTAAATATTAACTGGTAATAAAACTGCAGCTCTAAGAAAAACACCATTTAGAGAACTGCTATAAATCCAGACTAACGAAAATTAAATTACAACGGATTTTTGTGTGATTATTCTCATTCCATGTAAGTTTATATATATATATATATATATATATATATATATATATATATATATATATATATATATATATATATATATATATACCCGTACTATACAAGTGGCATTTAAGCGGTACCCGAGTTTCGATTTCAGTTTACTAATTATAGTGACATCGTGGTAATGTTCTAGCGTCTTATCCCCTTTTTAAACTTTCTTGTTGATTGCAAAGTTTAAAGTAGTGTGTATCATCCGTTCAAGATTGGTAAATAATAGGTACCTAATCAAATTAAAATTACATTTTTAATCATTCTAGCTGGAGACACAATTGTACCAAGCAGGTAATGTAATTGCATTTGTGGCACAGTAAAATTAACCTCAGATAATTAAAGGCAGCTTTGAGCTACCAGCCTTTCATTTTAAAATAATAGTGAAGCGACGAGATTTTTAATATTTCGTATGAGCTTGGGAATTAAATTAAAAGTTAATTATGTCCCTTTGTATGTTAGTGACCACTGGCGACACAGTAATAAGACATGTGGAATTGGATATAAATGTAAATGAGAAATCACACACACACACACACACACACACACACACTCTGTCTCTCTCTCTCTCTCTCTCTCTCTCTCTCTCTCTCTCTCTCTCACACACACACACATAAACACGCGCGCGCGTTTCCAAAATGTAGTTTCACGATGACTTGATTTCGGATATTTTGGTCGAGATCTCATTTAATGCTCATATTCACATGGTCAAAATGATGTTTACTAACAGGAAGATAATGAGGATGAACAGGTTCCTAATGAATGTGATATGTGTGGCCGCCTTGGTAATTGCCGTTGAAGTACTGTAGTAGAATCCACCTAGAAAGTAATGACTCAACAACGAAGATGAAGTATTTCTCACCACTTAGTATTTTACGATATCTGCGTACACAAACATCTGTGTCATTCATACAGTTCGATGAGGTTTTAAAATACATGAAGAATCGATTGTTTTTAACAGGCAATGTTTTCCCCCTTTTCGGTTAGCACTAGATATGAACATTTTTGTATAATTGTTCTTGAACTAATTTTTTGAGTATTTATACCAGGAATTGTCCTCCTTTAAAGCTGATATTCAAACGTTGAGTGAAATGAATGATTTTAATTAAATAAACTTCCCAATGAACTTCGTGGTCTAATTATGTGCCTTAAGGTTATATTGGGAAACACATCCACATAAGTGTTACTAGGTAAAGTAAAATAAAATTGATTGTTTACCATCGGTCACTTTCACCTCCAAATAGTAACCCGATTTCAAGGGATTAAAATGACTTTCTTTCTAATGGTTCGAAAGGGTTGCTGTGATTGAAGTAATCTTGTTTAGTTGGTGTTGTTTTGTTGCATTTGTCATTGCATTTTAACGAACTGAAACTGGGTGAATATCGTTTCTAACGGACATGGATTTCTTGGATACAAGGTTGTCTCATTGTAAATAATCTTTAAACAAAAGTGATTTCGATATCATACACATCTTCGTCTTTCTTGGTTACTCCTTGTAATTTTAGCATGCTAAACGTTCATTCTAAGTTTTTTCCGTTCGTATCTTCCAATTTATGGACCGAAGGCGACGCCCACGACCCCGTCAGATGGTACTGACTAGCACACCGTTGTACTAACCAGTACCTACACCGACTAATCAGCATTCACATCTCCTGACCAATACCCATCTATTCTCACTATCATCCCGCCCCAAACCTTCTACTAACCAACCTTCACGCCTGCTAACCAGCACACACATTTACCGACCAACACTCCTATGGAAATCAAACTTTGAGGAGAACATTAGCCTGCTATGGGCATTCTACAAGATGGAAAGAAGATCAAACATACTTAATGACAGGCTCAGTCTTTGCTATTATAATCACGGGTAAATTTAAGGTCAGATCAAGTTTCACAAGTAACTCTAATCCAATCTTGTAATGCACTGCTAATGAAAAGACAGTTTGACATTGATGTATTGTCAAACAATGTCAGTGATTGGCTAACGTAAAGCTTCTTTGTCCTTTAAGGTGCTTACACCATATAGTATTCTGCTGCTTGATGATTTAGGTGAAAAGACAGCGCGATTTTGCTACACTGTCACGCAAGGTCAGATTTTTAACAACGGTAAAATTTTCGTGTCATTTCGGGTTGTTACAACATACAGTGTTCTTCTGCTTGATTGATTTATCGAGAGAGCAGATGGTGAAACGAGAACGAGACTGCTACACTGTGAAACAAGGTTATAATTCGGGAAAATATAAGGTTTTCGTGTCTTTATTTTTAATATATTTTCTGAGTTTGCTTTGCAACACAGAAACCAGTATGCATTGTTATGCTACTTTACTTTACTTTGTCGCTAACAGAATTTGCCCAAAAATGATAGTATGTTGAAAAGTAACCAACGAAGTACGAGAGAGAGAGAGAGAGAGAGAGAGAGAGAGAGAGAGAGAGAGAGAGAGAGAGAGAGAGAGAGAGAGAGAGAAAGAGAGAGAGAGAAAGAGAGAGAGAGAGAGGGAGTCATTAGTAAAGGTCACATTATGTCACATTAGGTTTCTTTTTGTATCTAACCTACAAGCAGACAACTTCGAGAATATTTCAAACGACTGTCAGATTCAAGGCGTTCAATTTAGCAATTAATGCTTCCATACGTGACTTTGACTTGACCTAAACTACAGTTATATTCAAAATGACACGGTTGGAAGAAGGATGGTGATAGGATAAATTAATCTTTTCGTATTTGTTCTAACGAGCTCTTTTGAACCCATCAACTATCGTACGAGTCAAACAGGAGTTCTAGTGGTTTACACGTCGCCATCGTTTTTGTCCGTCTAAAACGATATTAAAATGCATTCACTTCCTTCCATTCAGACATTATATATTAACTACAACTTCCGTTCAATCTCATTATTTTGCCAAACTTATTAGCACGCTGTGTGTAATGAGTCGAGAACAAACTGCTCAGTAAGTTCGGATTTGTCAGAAGTCAGTTTTAAAAAAAAGCGTTGTTAAGGCTTGCTTTTGGTAGAACGTGTTTCTGCAATGAATGATTAAATTCCGCACCAAGTGCAAAGTTTCAATGAAAATCATAACAGTGCCTTGATATAACTTGCTGATCTAAGAATTGACACAAACCAAACACATTATCCTGGAGGTACTGGATTTATACGAGTAATTATTCGTTCTCTTTAACGATAGTATACGGTAGTTAAGGTCAGAATAGCAACATCGAAAATAAAGATGAAGAAGATGAGGATGGATGTCAGTTCAGACACACATCAACATCAATGACCACTTCACCGTAAAGAAAGTCAGGTACTGGAGCTAGAAACGCACATATACTTACTGAAACATTGATTGCGGTAGTCCCCTCGTCCTCTTCTTTGTTAGCGATTATGTCAGCTAATCTGATTTAAAATAAGTGTTTCCCAATCTGATGAAGAAACAAAAACCCATCTCTAAAATGACTCCTGCCTTACTTTGTCTAGTGGTAATCAAGGTACAACCTATATAAACGAATTCCAGTATAAAGAAGTATTTGACCAGCGTCACTTTAATTCCTCAGAAAAAGATGTCTTCCTCCAATAGTTCACAGTCACAAAGTTGACGATATCAAAAAATTCCTATAAGAAAGGAAAATAAAACTTTCAATCCTCTTTATTTGGATGTCTTTCTTGACAGTACTCACTTAAGCGACTGTCCCAGTGCGAGAAAAGACAACTCACATAGCATGGAAAGGAATTATCGATACGGTACGGTTTATGAATGTTTAAATGTATTTTGTAAAGGATTGCCTTTATTTCGGTCAGGGGGTGGGCTGCGCCCAGTATTATTTAAATCACTACAGAAGACCCACCCTGGCTCATTTTTTTGTCAGAAATTGAAGTAGTAGTGATAGAGAGATGCAAACCTTTTTTGTCAGAAATTGAAGTAGTAGTGATAGAGAGATGCAAACCACCAATCAACCAGTCAGCGGTACAGGCAGTTAAATTAATGAATACACAAATGTGAAATTCAAAGAACAACAGTTTAATATAATTCAATAACAGCCATCTCTCCAACAAAATTCAAATTAAAACCCTATCACTCGTCTTTCACTCCACCAAGTGACTGCCCATTTCTTTATCTGATTTAGTGTGAGAAAGTTTCCTCCTGTCCTGTGTTTCTACTCATCTGTTTGATCGTTCTAAACTGGTAATCCAACTCCCTCCAGTCCGTCTAACTTCTGCCTCCGTTCTTCCTTTTCTTTTGTCTCTCAGAGACTCGGACTAACATCATTGGGGTAATCCTCTCTGGTCCCTAAAAGCTTCCTGTATTAACACACAATGACATTAGCATAGTATATTCCCCTAGCTATGAAAATTCACACTAAACATTATTATTACCGTTTATAGTCACGCATTCGTGCCCATCGAAATACACTTTCTCCCTGATATATATATATATATATATATATATATATATATATATATATATATATATATATATATATATATATATATATATATATATATATATATATATATATATATATATACCAATATCACATAATCAGATAATCAGACGCATTTCTGTATTTCGCACTTCTACAGTGTACACAGATATGCACATATCCATGCGCTGATATATCCTTATACATGATACTCATGCAAAGTATACACACATAGGCTTTTCCCTATTAACTAATGTTGCATACTGCAACCAATATACAAAGGTTATAATACAATTCAACATTTGCAAATCTAGAATATCAAATGCATAAAAATGCACGATGTTAATACGAATTAACCCAATATCAAATTACAATATTAATTCTTTACATAAACATTACTCATATCTCAAAATGTGAATGTATGTAAAACACTAAAAAATGAATCACCTTACAGATGGCAATTCTACGTACTAAAGTATACATACTGCAATAATTAAAGTACACTACTTTCCAGTAATATCGAGCAAATAGTCACTGACATGTACTGAAGCTCTTTGCAATTCCCAGAAATTTCAAGTTTTCCACCAATTTCGAATTATGTCGGAGTAGCTTATCTTCCCTTAATTCACGCAAGCTGGTCTTAGCGACTACATCCGTTTAGTTCTCAAGATAATATATTTACTCTTGCGATTATAATGTTGGCCATGCCTTTCTCAATTCCGAGTATATGTTGTTCATATATTATCATTCACTGCCACCTCCCAACAGTCTGTCAAGGTGGATTTTCGGCGTTCCTTTGATCCGAAACAGAATTCCATCACTTACCTGTGATCGTAGTTAGTATTTAACTAGCTTGCCCAAAATACGGCGAGTTACGAATTTTATGGCCATGTCAATTAACTGGCTTGACACCTCATTTGTCGCCGAATTGACCTTCATATATATTTACATCGCGAAATTATTAGCGTCAGTGTCTAACATATACCGGTAATATGTATCAGTGGGTAATACGAGTATGACCAATACTAACTTGTGCGTCCTTACATGTGTTTCTTTAGAAAGGAGGACGTTCGCCTAAGAATTATTTGGAATTCAAAATGTGATAGCTCTTTAAAGATCGCTCATCCTTGCGAGTCAGTTTTAACCCACAAAAAAAAAAAAATGGTAACCATCAAAACTTGCATATAGGCTACACTGGATAAACCCCACAGTTAATATATGCTCTGTAAAATGGTGTCTTTGATTTAGAGGTTGAACAATATATTATACTTAAGATAGCGGATTTTAACCAATTTCGTTTTATAATTATGTGTACCTTAAATTAATGTATCCTCCAACATTTGTTTAGCTGCACGTGAAAATACATCGTTTTGAGAAATATAGGATTCTACGCTTGCCAAGATTGATAAAAGTGCAAGGTTTGCATTGCAATAATGATATATCTACTACAGCAATTTTGGCAATCATTTTACAAAAGTCCTTCGATTATTTTAGCATATATTTAAAGAAACAATATTTAAATAATCTTATATTTTAAAGTTTTACAAACTAAGGGAGATAACTCTGACAAATATAAGCAGCAGCAATTTGTTAAAGTTACGTCGCTTTATACGATTAAGCAGCTCTTACGGTATATTTGAACATACCTGCCCAAGGCTGCGATACAGGGAACAATTTCATTTCAGTCGATGCGTAAATAAATGCTCCAGTTATCAGCATTGTAAGCCATTGGTTCTGTAGGTTTTATCGTAGCTTTTCAGTTCATGATAAATCGTACAGGGCGGTCAGTACATCTGTTGGAGGATAAACCAGTGAAGAATAAAAACGCATAGGAAGCTAAGCTTACACATGCTGGTCGATCCAAGGCGCTAACAGTGGAGAGAAATAAGTTTTTATTTCAGGTTTTGAGGAGCGAGGATTAAACCGATGGTAATGAAAAATTAAAAGTTTGATATCATGAGTTCTGATATAAGAGTGTTTGATTTTTTTTTAGTGAGTGCTAATATCATATAATTTGACTACGTAAAAGATAAAAGTCTTTAGTTTGACGTCGTGAATACTAATATATAATTTGACTACGTAAAAGATAAAAGTCTTTAGTTTGACGTCGTGAATACTAATATATAATTTGACTACGTAAAAGATAAAAGTCTTTAGTTTGACGTCGTGAATACTAATATATAATTTGACTACGTAAAAGATAAAAGTCTTTAGTTTGACGTCGTGAATACTAATATATAATTTGACTACGTAAAAGATAAAAGTCTTTAGTTTGACGTCGTGAATACTAATATATAATTTGACTACGTAAAAGATAAAAGTCTTTAGTTTGACGTCGTGAATACTAATATATAATTTGACTACGTAAAAGATAAAAGTCTTTAGTTTGACGTCGTGAATACTAATATATAATTTGACTACGTAAAAGATAAAAGTCTTTAGTTTGACGTCGTGAATACTAATATTATATAATTCGACTACGTGAAAGATAATAAGATTTAGTTTGACCTTATTAATGCTAATATCATATAGTCGGACCTCGGGAGTGCTAAAATCGTATAATTTGACTTCGTGAGTGTTAATATAAAGTTTGATCCTGTTAGTATTAATATAGTTTGCCCTCGTGTGCGCAAAAATCATATCGTTTGACTTCGTGAGTGCGAATATCATATAGTTTTACCTCGTGAATGTTAATATCATATAGTTTGACCTCGTGAGTACTAAACTCATATAGTTTGACTTATTGAGTGCAAATATCATATAGTCTGACTTCGTAAGTGGTTGTATCATATTATTTGACCTAGTGAGTGCTAATATCATATAGTTTTACCTCGTGAGTGCAAATATCATAAAGACTGACCTCGTGAAATCTAATGTCATATAGTTTGACTTTGTGAATACCCAGGGGTAGTGAAGTAAAATGACTCATAGGGATTTTGGCAACAAACCGCAATATGCCAGTCCAGGTGCATATAGATGTACACACTATAGAAGCAACAACAGGTGCTATGTTCCATATTTATTGTGTCTGGTATTTAAAAAGTTATTTGTATAACTAATAGCGCACTCAGATTTAAACTTCTGATGAGGCCTTCTACCATGTTCTGTAGCAAAATTGCATTACATTTCAATGTCGACAAATACAAAAGGTGACAATGGGATAACAAATATTATTAGTAAATAATAATGCTTAAATTAAGATGGATCATTAGAATTTCCATAACATCAATCAGACCACAATGCCGCACTTCACTAATCAATATCTTAACCAAATTGAACAACAAAATTTAATGCATTTTGTGTTCAACTTACGTCTATTTGCTGTTTTCTAAAGTATATTTTATCCCTTCAACCTGCATTTCACTCTCAGACAGTTTAAAATGATTTAGTAGAGAATTTGAGTAGGTTCTAGTATAAAGTTTTCATCACTGTCCTCTCACTAAATACCCTGTAACTAGGTTTGTTAACAATTACTAAAGGTATACAAGCAGATATGTGTTACTCAGGGAGTCACCCCATCATAAACTAATAAACTAACTGCTTGGACCCTAATAAATAGTTTCAATGACCAATACAAAATATTATTTTGTCTTCACATGTTTTAAATGAAGGTCTCATTTTGATTTATAAAGATATTTTCTCTGAGAAAATTTGACAAATATCCATCATTGGAGCTTGTATAAAGTGTAGGATTATAAACATGATGATATCATTAAATTATAATTCCCAAAAATATTATCTATGTGCATTTTAAAAGGCAAATTTTAATTTTTTAATTTTGTCTTTTAAATTTCATTAAAAAAAATTTTTAATTAATTTTTTTAATATATTTTTTAAGGTCATTTTTATATTTTCAAAGTCAATATATATATATATATATTAATATATTTTTTAAGGTCATTTTTATATTTTCAAAGTCAATATATATATATACATATATATATATATATATATATATATATATATATATATATATATATATATGTATATATTCAAATTTTGTATGCTTATCATTAATAATAACATGTTTATAGCAATTTAAAGTTTAATAATAACTGCCGTGACAGGACATACACCACAATTAATTTGACTATATGTTCTCAAAATATATTTCTCAGTACTGACCTTTCAACTGTGTGACAATCAATACAGATCATATGTTAATCTAAAATACCTCCAAAGATGACTTCACTGTGAAGTTCTTGTTAAGGGTTCGCCGGCATTTTTTTAGATGCTGCACTGTAAACAGAATAGCTTCACCACCAAGGCCTTGTTACTCGATGTGCACCGTCGCCAAAATACACACAGACAACCACTCCTTGACCTAATATTCTCAAGAATAAACAACTACCTTTAAAAAATACATCAACATAATTATTCTATCACTACCAAAATGAGAGAGGAAAAAAATGTTCTAAAATTAGACTAGAACTAATTCGTGGGTATTGAACTGGGAATAATAATTGTGATGCGATTCCATATATTTAGAATTCTCATTCCCTCTAATTTGCGACAGGTAAGTCATCAGTGTAACAGTGAACCACTGGCTACGTGATTCTATACAAGGTAAGTTCAATTTTTCATTGACGTTCCCGATTCCAATATTTAAACAATACACACCTCTGAGTAAATCAAGCAATCTGAGTAAAGGTATAATGTATTTGATTATTTTTTTCTTCAAATAACTGTGAAGGAAAGAGTCAGTGAGTTCAGAAACAAAATCGATACAAAGACAGTAGAATATCAGGACTTAAAATGCTTATTTGAAAAGTGTGATTCTGTGTGAATATATATTTATTAAATAAATATCTAATATCAAATATCCTACAAGTAAAAGAAAGTAATCTTACTTGTTATTTCTTACCTCAACCTTCAGGACACATTCCAAATCCTAGGCCTATCATGGCCGAGTGGTCTAACGCGCTTTCCGTTAGGGATCACTGCCGTCTCACCTCTGTCTGCGTCGGTTCGAGTCTAAGATTCGGCTAATGTAGTTATGTGAGAAAGCTTGCCAGTAGCGTCTCGTGGGTCGTTGGTTCTTTCCTGGCGTTTTCCCGGGTTCTTCCTCTACCAATAATATTGGCCGCCATGTATAGCCTATCGTGTGCTAAAAAATGGCGTTAAACCCTACAACAAACAAACCAAATCATCCGACAACTGGCCGTGGACCATTTTATATATTATACACATTATTAATTGTCTCGAGACATAATTTTTATGGAATCACCTTCATTAAATGGATCACTAATCCACAGAAAATGTCACCGGAGTTAAAATGTATCGGCACAAATTCCAAGAAGAAAACTATCTCAACTTTGTTCCGCCAACGTCCCATTCAATTTTTTATCTTCTCACCAACGTCAATTTTTCTTTACTCTTCTTTCAAATGAATAAAGCTAAAATACAATAAACACTGTATAAAATATTATATATATATATATATATATACACTGTTGACCTTTTCATGCAAGATTCTTTTATTATTTATTACACCTATATTGAAGAGAGATGAAATTGCCACTTCTGGTTGATTTTGTCCATGATGTCAATACTTCTCTATCTTCCCTCACCCCCATAACTTATGTGTTAATTGTTTTATTTTCTTCCAAAGTTCACTTTCTTCAGCTGTCAAAAGGCTTGCTTAACTCACAATGTGGGTTGCAAGTCGTACCCGTGGCACTAGAAATTGTTTTGATATTATATATAAATGAAAAGCCTACAAATTTTACTTGATCTTAGTGGCCTCTATCTAGTAAGCGAGACTGTAGAGCTCGGGTCGGGGGTACATTTGTAGATCCACAGCTTAAAGTAATTCAGACAGGAAAGTTACATTAAAACAGTTTGTAACCCGTGTCCTCACACCCATTCCATCGCCTACTACCAATACACATGCAAGTGGAAATTTAAAACATATGAAAATGAAAAAAAAAATAATAGATGAAACGTATCCCCAGTAAGAAGTTTAAAGAAACCATTCTAGCATGATTTGCGGTCGGACTTGCAAGCGAAACGATGGGGATTCAAATGCAACCCTCAGTTTAACCCAGGTCTGCTACTTCGGCGAGTCACTGTTGATGTGCCTTAAATATTCAAACACACCAAAACTAATCATGCATACACGTTTGCAGCGACATACAGCATTCGTGCACACAGGCTGCTAATGTTGCAAATGTAGCAATACTTTTGTTTGGTGCAGGGCATTTGGTCGTTGTTTTTTATTTTCGTTTCGGGGGGTATTTTTTTTGCTTTTGGTTTTGTTTGGGGGGGGGGTGCTGTGGGAAGTTTGGAGGGTAGGGAGGGTTATCTATGGAAGACAAACATGGTCAATATAAACATGTTCAGTACTGTGATTGGTAAATAATGAGCTTGCGTCGTAAAAAGATGTGTATTTTGACATGATTCTGAATAAAGTCGTAACAATTATATATATATAACATATGTGGCAGCGGATACAGCATTGGACGACTACAAAGGTGGAAATGATTTGAATTAAATATCACGAATCTAGCAATGTCTTTTCACAAATGTATGTGCTTATGCATATGTATGTTTGCGAAAGAGAGAAAGAAGTGTGTGTGTGTGTGTGTGTGTGTGAGAGAGAGAGAGAGAGAGAGAGAGAGAGAGAGAGAGAGAGAGAGAGAGTAAACTAACACTTTTTAACAGGAAAAGAGCCATTACGAGTGACAATACAACAAAAGGTAAGTGAGCTTAAATTCAAGCATTTTCTCACTCCTCCTAGTAATTCCTTGAATCAGGTGGTAATTAATAATCCACATTTTGAGGTGGTAATTAATAATCCACATTTTGAGGTGGTAATTAATAATCCACATTTTGCGAAAAACATTACAAAATAGTCAAAAGTAGCGTGGAACACAAGTTATATATCATTTCAGTGGTAACATTCTATTATTTATCTTTCCAGTTTTCATATTTTAAAATAGCTGATAACTTTTGAAAATATTTTCAGCCAGTAGATGCTAGGTTTGGGAAGAAAGTGTCATACGAACAATGTTAATTTTAATAATGAAAACAAATTCTCACTTTAGAGTCCGTAAATGTAGCTATGTCAAACAATTCATAAAATATGAACAAATTATATGCATGCATTTATGCTGTTAAGTTGAATATGTAGAAACGAATGTAATTCCTGGGTCTGTATAGTGTGGTGTTAACAACACACCTTTATGGTTCCGGGTTCAATCACTGGCTCCAATGTTGTCTGATAATTAAACTTCTGGTTATTTCTACTACAAACAAAAATTTTAAAAATTTAAAAAAAACGCCACGCCAATAGCTGAATTGTTGAAAGTTTAGTATTAGCTGTGAGAACTTGGTAGCATCCAATATAAAATAAATAAAGTGTAACTAAAATCAGATTAGCTTCTTAAAACGGACAGAGCTTAAAGGAACCAAGTTTTTAGATATCTACCTAAGTCGATTTTCTATTCTTTTGAGACATCTAAGAACACAAGCATGCCTTAAATACATATACATTATGAAAGTTAAGGCACATTACTTTCATTGATATTAATTTCAACCATTAAAAGTTTCAACTTGAAACTAATGCATACCAGGAAGTGCAAACTTAAGGTTTCAGGAAGTCATGAAACGTTATATAAGATAAATAAATATAATTGGTGCACGTATGTTTTATAAAATATAGTTACTTCCTCATTTGCCATAAAATCAACCTTCAGTTTTAACGATTTGATTTAAAGTTGTTTGTAGATTGTCACAACTTTAAAAATGCATTCCAGGAAGTGTAAACCTAAGATAAGGTGTCAGAAAGTCATCACGCGTTTTAAAAGATAAAAAAATATAATCGGTGCACTAATGTCATATGAAAAATAGTTACATCATCCTTTGCCTCAAAGTCAACCTTAAATGCTCACAAGCACGATCTTTCTAATGCCTTTTTATTCATTTTACAGTTACCCCATTCAGACGCACGTGTTTATAGATCATTGTGTATAATGTCGGAGAGAGAGAGAGAGAGAGAGAGAGAGAGAGAGAGAGAGAGAGAGAGAGAGAGAGAGAGAGAGAGAGAGAGAGAAGTGTTAGAATATGGTCTTACTAAATGAGAGTGAGAGGTCGGTAAAATGTGTTTTAACACACGCGCGCGCGCACACACTATATTGCACAAACCAATGTGTCTGCTATGCTTTTCTTTAATTCTGATGTGTTTATTTAAACACTAAATTATTACTAATATATATATATACACACACACACACACACACACACACACACACAACGTTACAACGTGTGTAAATGGGGGGGGGGGATATGGGAATTATCCAAAAGCAAACCCATTGTCTATATTACATTTCACAGGGGAATGTCATTAACCAGGTATTCAGTTAGACACGCTATTCCATGGTCTAAGTTTTACTCCATGAGTTTATGTTCACTTTTTATCGTTGTGAACATTTTTAACATATGTGATTATTCATTCGTCATAAAGTTAGTATAAGGAAGTAGACCTAATGTCGAAGCGTACCTAACATTACGTCACAACCAATATCAATAACTGGATTAATAATAAAGTTGAGAACGATAAGACCCATATAAATCTCATTACGTTGACTACTATCTTAACGAAAGGAGATTGGTCGTGTCTTTGTGGGCTTTGTTCAGCATGTGATAGGCTTACTAATAGTATAGTTGGATGAACCCGGGGAAACACCGGGAATAACCACAGACCCATGGGAAGCTATTGGCAAGTGTTCGCACGTGCTCATGAGAGGAGATTCAAATCCACGCAAAGATTTTGTATTTGCTACCAAAACTTGTGTGCGGAATTTTGAAACTGCTGCGCGACATTTTCTAATGAGCTGCGCACATTAGAGGGAACGTTGGTAATTGCGAGCGCCGTAGACCACTTGGCCACCCGCGGCCGCTAGAAAGTGAAAATGAAATTGTTATGGCAAATCTCTCTCTCTCTCTCTCTCTCTCTCTCTCTCTCTCTCTCTCTCTCTCTCACTCTCTCTCTCTCTCTCTCTCTCTCTCTCTCTCTCTCTCTCTCTCTCTCTCTCTCTCTCTCGTGTGTGTGTCTGTGCAGAGAATACCTGTATAGTATGTACGCTGTACAAATGATGATATACCACGAGATGTATACAATTTTCATTGATAGGAAACGAGATATATTATTGATACAGTGTACCTACTATACATGTATTGTATTTATATCACATACCAATACTACTAATAATAATAATAATGATGACTTTGTATAGCGCCTAATCTTTAGAAGCTCTAAGCGCTTTATACCATCTATAATGTTATGACTACACTGCAGAAAAACAAATGACAAAAACAATGAAATTGGAAAACATAAAAACATGCTGAAAACATATAACATCCAAAACATTATTGGGTCTCTAAGTTTGTCCCTGCAGTCGAAAAAGGTGAGCTTTAAGAGCACTCTTAAAAGGGACCACTGTGTCATTGTATCTAATTTCAATGGGCAATTCGTTCAACATCGCCGGGCCCTGGTATGCAAAAGAACGTTGTCCATATGACTTCATTTTCACAGTGGGAACAATGAATATACGATTGTCAGAAGAAGAGCGTAAGTATCTTGCTGGTGTATATACATGGGTGAGGTCGGATAGGTATGTTAGACTGGAGTCTGTCATTGAAACATAGCACAGAGAACAAATTTTGTGTTTGATTCTGTATGGAATTGGTGGCCAGTGTAGGGTATAGAGCAGTGATGAGGTGTGCTCTGATCGAGGTACTTTACAAATGATCCATGCAGCTGTGTTTTGAACTGTTTGAAGTTTCTTGAGTAAATAGTGTGACGAACCAGACAGAACTGAGTTACAAAAGTCCAGTCTTGAAAGTACTAATGAACACACAAGTGTTTTAGTGGCGTCAACTGAAAGATATTTACGAATGGAACTGATG
This sequence comes from Unio delphinus, assembly GCA_029339505.1. NCBI lineage: Eukaryota > Metazoa > Mollusca > Bivalvia > Unionida > Unionidae > Unio > Unio delphinus. The sequence continues at coordinate 14,336,355 of JAQISU010000081.1, forward strand.
CGTCTCAGTTCAAGATATGCAGCCCTGCTTATGTTCATGACATGTTGGTGCAATGTGAGAGTACTGTCTAGAGTAACACCTAGGTTTCGCACTGACTGTGAGAGTTTAATGTTTGTGTTGCTGATATTTATTGTCTGAGGTAAAGGATGTGAATGAGAAAGTCTTTGTGTTGTGATCAGAATAGCCTGTTTTATCATCATTCATCTGCAGCTTGTTATATGTCATCCATGAATTCACATCAGAAATGCACCTCTCTACTCCATAAATGGTAGCATCAACTTCAGTTGGGTGGTTAGACTTGTGTAGTTGGGTGTCATCAGCGTACAATTGGTGAGACACTGGGTGATGATCTATGACACTTGAGAGCGGCTGAGTGTAGAGAATGAAGAGAACATGTCCAATAACAGACCCTTATGGAACACCACAACATACGTAAACTGGGCTGGAATGTAGTCCATTTGCAGATATAATTTGTGTCCTGTTGACTAAGTAGGACTTAAATCACTGTAAGGGTATATTCTGAATGCCAAATACATGCTGGAGACGGTAAAGTAATATATCATTGTCTATTGTGTCAAATGCTCAGACAAATCCAGAGGGTGAGGACTGTAATCTTTCCACTATCCAAAGTAGAGAGACTGTCATTAAATACTTTCAGAAGAGTAGTTTCCGTACTGTGGCATGGGCGATATGCAGACTGTGCATTGCTAAAAAGACTGAATTCAAATGAGATACAAGTTGGGTTAGAACAACCTAATCTAAGATTTTTTATATGAATGGGAGATTAGGAACTGGGCGGTAGTTCTTTCAAATCGTTATGGTCAAGTGTTGTTTCTTCAGCAGAGGCTTTACGATGGCAGTTTTGAAAGATGCGGGAATTCCCCCGATGAGAGAGAGATATTAATAACACCAGTTAGTGAAGACAATATTGGGTCCAAGCACTCAAGCAGCAGTGATGTCGGAATTGGATCAAGTTCACAAGACTTTGGTGATCTCTTTATCACGATTGTCCGAACTAAATCAATAGAGACAGATTCAAATGCTACTAATTGTTGTCGCTGAAATTCCGTATCATAACTGTTTGGCTACGAGTCAATTGAAATTGTGTTGTCAAGCGAATCTCTAATGATATGTACTTTGTCAATGAAAAAAGTTGCAAATAGGTCCGGAAGGTCTACTGGAGCGAATGTAGTTGGAAGTGTTGAACATAATATAGATGCATATAATATTTATTTCTTCTACATAAGAAATTAATAATAATGTGCTTCAGTTAGACAGCAAAATACATAAACCAAACAAAACATACTTTATCAGTTTTTTAACTTCTAAACTTTACTGTGAGAAATTATTAAATTACTTCTAGCTACATTTGCATCAAGACTGAGGGCTAATATAATACTTCATAAATCTTTTCTTTATTTTCCTAACCAATCACTGAAAGTGTGAATTTTTATTTCTTGGTGTTGTTGTTGTTCTTGTAGGGTTAAACGCAATTTTTCAGCACACGGTACATGGCGGCCAGTATTCATGGTGGGGGAAGAACCTGGGGGAAATCCCAGGAAAGAACCACTGACCCACGAGAAGCTACTGGCAAAGTTTTCTCACATACCCACATTGCCCGAATCCGAGACTAGAACCCACGCAGACAGAGGTTATTTGGCAGTGATCCTTATCGGAGAACGCTTTAGACCACTCGGCCACTCCGGGCCCGATTTATTTCTTTAGATGTTATGTCTGGTGTAAGGGAGATAATTGAATGATATACGTAAGGCGTGGTCTTTATATTTTCTCCAATATGTTATCAATGTAAAGATGAGTTCATGAACACGTGTATTAACTTCAATGCAATTAAATTATCCAAAAATACATTACTGATAAAGTGACAACCTGCAATTCAGACTTTTATATGTAGTGGAGACCTCAAGAGTGATACCTAACGTAACTAAAGAATTGCATGTTAAATTTTAAGGCAGGAACGTGTACAAAAATGTATATTGTTTGACTTAGTGAGTGCTAATATCATATAGTTGACCTCGTGAGGGCTAATGTCATATTGTTTGACTTAGTGGTAATGTCATATTGTTTGACTTAGTGGTAATGTCATATTGTTTGACTTTGTGAGTGCTAATAGCTTGACTTCGTGAGCGATAATATCATATTGTTTGACTTAGTGGTAATGTCATATTGTTCGACTTAGTGGTAATGTCATATTATTTGACTTAGTGGTAATGTCATATTGTTCGACTTAGTGGTAATGTCATATTGTTTGACTTAGTGGTAATGTCATATTGTTTGACTTAGTGGTAATGTCATATTGATTGACTTAGTGGTAATGTCATATTGTTTGACTTAGTGGTAATGTCATATTGTTTGACTTAGTGGTAATGTCATATTGTTTGACTTAGTGAGTGCTAATAGCTTGAATTAGTGAGTGTTAATGTCAGATTGTTTGACTTAGAGAGTGAGTGCTAATAGCTTGACTTCGTGAGCGATAGTATCATATTGTTCGACTTAGTGATAATATCATATTGTTTGACTTAGTGGTAATGTCATATTGTTTGACTTAGTGAGTGCTAATACCTTGACTTCGTGAGCGATAATATCATATTGTTTGACTTAGTGGTAATGTCATATTGTTTGACTTAGTGGTAATGTCATATTGTTTGACTTAGTGAATGTTAATGTCATATTGTTCGACTTAGTGGTAATATCATATTGTTTGACTTAGTGGTAATGTCATATTGTTTGACTTGGTGGTAATGTCATATTGTTTGACTTAGTGGTAATGTCATATTGTTTGACTTAGTGGTAATGTCATATTGTTTGACTTAGTGAATGTTAATGTCATATTGTTCGACTTAGTGGTAATATCATATTGTTCGACTTAGTGGTAATGTCATATTGTTTGACTTAGTGGTAATGTCATATTGTTCGACTTAGTGGTAATGTCATACTGTTCGACTTAGTGGTAATGTCATATTGTTTGACTTAGTGGTAATATCATATTGTTTGACTTAGTGGTAATGTCATATTGTTTGACTTGGTGGTAATGTCATATTGTTTGACTTAGTGGTAATGTCATATTGTTTGACTTAGTGGTAATGTCATATTGTTTGACTTAGTGAATGTTAATGTCATATTGTTCGACTTAGTGGTAATATCATATTGTTCGACTTAGTGGTAATGTCATATTGTTTGACTTAGTGGTAATGTCATATTGTTCGACTTAGTGGTAATGTCATACTGTTCGACTTAGTGGTAATGTCATATTGTTTGACTTAGTGGTAATGTCATATTGTTTGACTTAGTGGTATGTCAGATTGTTTGACTTTGTGAGTGCTAATAGCTTGACTTAGTGAGTGTTAATGTCATATTGTTTGACTTAGTGGTATGTCAGATTGTTTGACTTAGTGAGTGAGTGCTAATAGTTTGACTTCATAAGTGCCAATATAATAGTTTCACACGACTATTTATAGTTCTGGCCATATGTAACCCGTATTTTAAAATTATGATTTTCTATACCTTGCCTAATAGATATATCCGAATCGTTCCTTTGCTCTCAGTAGTTGTATTGTGCACCGTGATATGTCAAGGAAAGATGTAGAAGCATTCCATATAACTTTCCGTTGTATATATTTAGAGCACTCGTTCCTTCTAATGTGCGAAAGATAAGTTATCAGTGTAACAGAGAACCACGGGCTAGATGAATCTATCAAAGGTAAGCTCGATATGTTATTGACGTTCCTGATTCCAATACACACCACTGAATAAACCAAGCGATCTGAACCGTGGTAGAATGCATTTGATTTTTTTCTTCAAGTATTGTAAAAGTCGGTGAGTTCAGAAACAAAATCGATACAAAGGCAGTAGGATATCAGGACTTAAAAAGCTTTATGTGTAAAGTGTGATTTTGTGTAAATAAATTTTTATTAAATAAATATCTAATATCAAATATCCTACAAGTAAAAGAAAACAATCTGACTTGTTATTTCTGATCTCAACCATCAGGACCACATTCCCAATCATAGGCCTATCATCTGACAAATGTCCGTAGACCATTTTATATATTATATACATTATTAATTGTCTCAAGACCTAATTTTATAAAGGTAGGGATAAGAATACCAAGACCCGAAATGGAATCACCTTCGTTAAATAGCCCAATCACAAAATGTCACCGGAGTTAAAATGTATCGGCACAAATTTCAACAAGAATAAAATCAATCTTTCATCTACGAAAGTCAGTTTTTTTTTACTCTTCTTTTAAATGAATACAGCTAAAATACTAAACTAACTTAATAACTTAAAATATATTACAAATTGTATGGCGAATAACAGTCTTTTTAAGTGTACTGGATCCAGCAAGGGATCACGTGTGTCAGGGATTGATTAATATAAGAGCGATGTACTGACAACGTACAGTACAAAACTAGTATCTAACTCGCCTGAGCGTTTTCGACTCTTAATGAGTATTTGTCAAAGGCAAATACAAAACAGAGACAAGATAAACAACTTTAACAGAAAAACGAGGAAGGTCACTTTGGCAAATACAAGCCCAAAGAGTGTCTTGCAGTTACCTCGCTTTATATGTTCAATCAACTCTATTCAATTAAGTCGTTGCGGAATTAAATCCTCCATTTATCAACTCAATATGTGGGCTTTATCGCAGTTTTTAAGGTTCAGTATAGGGCGGTCAGTATATCTGGCGGAGAAAAACCCAAGGAAGTACAGAAACGCACCGGAAACTACTGGCAAGCTTTCTCACTTAAACACGTTGGTCAAGCCGAGACTCGATCCCACACGAACTAAGGAGGGTCACTATTACTATATGACATAGCGCCAGGGAATGAAAGTTTTGAGAATAGAAGAACCGTTCTCTATTTCTCACATAATGTCAGATCTTATTCATTTCATTATAGTACTGACCTAGGCATTATTCTTATATTTTTTTTTTATCTGATAATGTTGTTGTTGTTGTGGGGTTTCACGCCTTTTTTCAGCACACGATATGCTATACATGGCAGCCAGTATTAATGGTGGAGGAAGAACTCGGGAAAATCCCCAAAAAGAACCACCGATGCACGGGAAGCTACTGGCAAGCTTTCTCACATACTCACATTTGCCGAATCTTAGACTCGAGCTCACGCAGACAGAGGTAAGATGGCAAATGATCCGTAACGGAGAGCGCTTTAGACCACTCGGCCACTTGGGCCTCTTTTGTATCTGAGGAGCGAGGATTAAACCGGTGATAATGCAAAAATGAAAAGTCTGATATCATGAGTGCTTATATGAGCGTGTATGACTTATGTTACGTGCTTAGGCTCGAATAAACAGTAACATAGAAAGAGTGAGAATAGCAAGCTGTAAAAACTTAATAAACAATTTATTGAGCACAAATATTTTCCAGAAAAAAAAATAAACTTACGGTTTTAAGAATCAATTCCAAAATTAATCCAAAAATAATTCAAAATATTATCCACTAGAGAAATTGCAAAAGTCCTGGTAATAAAATGTCCAAATAATTCCAAGTTCGAAACTTAGTGAAGTATCCAAGATGGAAGACGATGCCACGCGACGAAGTCAGTTCTTGGTAATAAAATTCTATGAGCACAATTCTTTTCCAGATAAATAACAAAATAATTCCTCTTGATCCAAACGAATTGAAATAATTTCCAATACAAGGTAATTTAAAATAACTCAAAACTACACAACTTAATATTCTAACAGCCCAAGTTATACTACCTAGTTCGCTCCAAAACATAATTTTATATACCTGTTTTTACGTAAACAAAGAAGGGGTCACGTGATCTTCTAGAATGTTTTAGAACAAATTTAAGTTCAAAAAATCACGTACACACCGTATGACCCAACTAAAAATAGAAAGATGTTTATAACAAAGCTCCATAATGTCCTTGGAACCAACCAATCATTTTAAAAGCTTGTTTACAACTCTGAAGCCAGGTCAGAAATGAAGTCAACATCTGTTGTTTATTTGTAAAGTACAAGTCATCCCACTTTTTCAAAAAAATATCTCCCAATGAATGAATCTTAAACTTAAAATGTCAAATTTGAATCTGACAAACAAACAATAAAAAAAATTAATTAAATTACCCAAATCAAATACACGTATCACTAAGTGAGTGCTAATATCATATAATTTGACTCCGTAAAAGATAAAAGTATTTAGTTTGACCTCTTTAGTGATAATAGCATATTGTTTGACTTGGTGAGTACTAATATCATATTGTTGACTTCGTGAGTGCTAATATCAGATAGTGTGAACTTGAGTGTTGTTATCATACCGTTGGACACAGTAAATGCTAATATCATAGAGTTGAACCTCATGAATGCTAATATCACATAGTTTGACCTCGTTATTGCTAATATCATATTGCTTGACTTCGTGAGTGCTAATGTCAGATAGTGTGAACGTGTGAGTGCTATATCATACAGTTAGACACCGTAAATGCTAATATCATTTAGTTTGACGTCGTGATTGCTAATGTCATATAGTTTGACCTCGTGATTGCTAATGTCATATAGTTGGGCCCTGTAAATGCTAATATCTTTTGTATGACCTCCTGAAAGATAACATCATATAGCTAGACCTTGTAATTAGTAATATCATATAACTTGACTTTATAAGTGTTTAATATACTTTGACTTCGTGACTGCTAATATTATATAGTTTGACTTCATGACTGATAATATATATTTTGATCACGTGAGTGCTAATATCATATAGCTGACCTCATAAGGGCTAATGCCATATTGTTTTACTTTGTGGTAATGTCATATTGTTTGTCTTAATGAGTGTTAATATCATATTATTTGACTTAGTGAGTGCTAATAACATATAACTTGACTTCGTGAGTGCTAATATCATGTAGTTTGAGGTTGGGAGGGCTGATATATAGTTTTGCCACGTGGATGCTAATATTATATAGCTTCACTTCGTGAGTGCTACGGACGTTGTTTTACTTCCTTAGATCTACCGCCATATTGTTTGACTTGACGTGAGTGCTATTATCATATAGTTTGATTTTGTGAGTGCTACTGTAAAATATATTTTACTTCGTGTGTTTTAATGTCATATAGTGAATGTTATTTTCACATAGCTTGATTTCCCAAATCCTAATATCATATCATTTTACTTCGTGAATGCCAATATCACATAGCTTAACTTTGTGATTGCCAGCGTCATATTGTTTGACTTCGTTAGTACTAATGTCATATTGTAGGACTTCGTGAGTGCTAATGTCATATTGTTTGACGTCGTTAGTGCTAATGTCATATTGTTTGACGTCGTTAGTGCTAATGTCATATTGTTTGATGTCGTTAGTGCTAATGTCATATTGTTTGATGTCGTTAGTGCTAATGTCATATTGTTTGATGTCGTTAGTGCTAATGTCATATTGTTTGATGTCGTTAGTGCTAATGTCATATTGTTTGATGTCGTTAGTTCTAATGTCATATTGTTTGATGTCGTTAGTTCTAATGTCATATTGTTTGACGTCGTTAGTGCTAGCGTCATATTGTTTGACGTCTTTAGTGCTAATGTCATATTGTTTGATGTCGTTAGTGCTAATGTCATATTGTTTGATGTCGTTAGTTCTAATGTCATATTGTTTGACGTCGTTAGTGCTAATGTCATATTGTTTGACGTCGTTAGTTCTAATGTCATATTGTTTGACGTCGTTAGTGCTAATGTCATATTGTTTGACGTCGTTAGTGCTAATGTCATATTGTTTGATGTCGTTAGTTCTAATGTCATATTGTTTGACGTCGTTAGTGCTAGCGTCATATTGTTTGACGTCGTTAGTGCGAATGTCATATTGTTTGACGTCGTTAGTGCTAATGTCATATTGTAGTACTTCGTGAATGTTAATACCAAATTTAAAAATATACTTCCTGAGCGCTAATATCATATAAATTTGCCACGTAATTGCTAGAGTCATATAGGTTGTTTTCGTGAATGCTAAAATCGTATTGTTTGGCTTCGTGAGTGCTAATATCATTATATTTTGGCCTCGTTAATGCTAATATGATATAGATTAGCTTCTTGAGTGCTAATATGATTTTGTTTTGCTTCGTGAATCCTAGTAAAATATAGCTTCGTGAATATTAATATATTGTTTGGCTAATATCACACAATTTTGCTACTTGAATGCTTGTGTAAAATAGCTTGACTTTGTGAATGCTAATGTTATATTGTTTGTCTTCGTGAGGGCTAATATGATATTGCTTGACTTCGTGAGTGTTAATCTCGTATAGTTTTGCCACATGAATGCTTGTATCATGGTTTGATTTCGTGATCCTAATTCACACACACACACACACACACACACATACACACACACACACACACACACACACACACATATATATACATATATATATGCGAGTGCAAATAGCCTATAGTCTGATTTTGTGAGTGCTAAAATAAGAGTTTGACTTCATAAGTGCTGTTATACTGAGTTTCACACGAAGATTTGCGGTTCTGGCTAAATGTCTTTCTTATCTTTAAATTCTAGTTTCTATACCACACCTAATAGATATATCACTTTGCCTTCAGTAGTTGCATTGTGCACCGTGATAGGTCATGGAACGATATACAAGCATTCCAAATATAACTCGAAATTGTATATATTTAGAATTAGCATTCCTTTTCATTATATCAGTGTAACAGTGAACCACGAGCTACGTTATTCTATGAATGGAAAGTTCAATATGTCATTGACGTCACCGATTCTAATGTTTAAATAATACACTCCAATGCCTAAATGAATTAATCTGAGAAATTGTAGAATGCATTTGATTTTTTTTTATCTTCAGATCATTGTAAAGGGAAAAGTCAGTGAGTTCAGAAACAAAATCGACACAAATGCAGTATGCTATCAGGACTTAAAAAGCTTTATTTGCAAAGTGTGATTTTGTGTAAATAATTATTTATTAAATAAATATCTAATATCAAATATCCTACAAGTAAAAACAAACAATCTTGCTGGTTATTTCTTGCCTCAACCATCTATATGTATGTATGTATGTATGTATGTATGTATGTATGTATGTATGTATGTATGTATGTATGTATGTATGTATGTATGTATGTATGTGTGTGTGTGTGTGTGTGTGTGTGTGTGTGTGTGTGTGTGTATGTATGCATGCATGCAGGTAGGTAGGTGTGTGTGTGTGTGTGTGTGTGTGTGTGTGTGTGTGTGTATGTATGTATGTATGTATGTATGTATGTATGTATGTACTGTTGAACGTTTCCTTTAAATTATTTCAATGCCTCTTGTTATTTGTTAACCTATTTGAACAGAGATGTACATGTAGTTACCTTTTTGTCACTTCTGGTTTATTTTGTACTTACCCCCCTCCCACCTGCAATAACGTTTATGTAAGTGTAAGGGTTGCTGTTTCTTCCTAAATTCACCTTCATCACCTTACAAAATGCTTGCTTAACTCACAATGCGGGTTTGCAATATTTGTAACATTGCCATTGTGAATTGTTTGTCAATTATATATAACTGAAAAGTCTACAAAATGTCATTGATCTTGCTGACCTCTGGTAAGCGAGACTGAACGGCCGCGGTTTGAGGTTACATGTGTAGGTCCACAGCTTAAAACAATTCAAACAGGAAATCTACATCAAGACAGAATGTAACCCTTGCCCTCACATCCGTCCATCGCCTACTAACAATCCACATGTAAGTGGAAATCAAAACAACATTTGCTAAAAAAAAATTATATGAATGGGAGATTAGAAACTGGACGGTAGTTCTTTAGATTGTTATTGTCGAGTGTTGGTCTCTTCACTTGGTTGGTTTCTTCAGTAGAGGCTTTACAATGGCAGTTTTGAAAAATGATGGGAATTCTCCGGATGAGAGAGGTATTAATAACATCAATTTTAGTGAAGGCAATATTGGATCTAAGCACTCAAGCAGCAGTGATGTTGGAATTGGATCAAGTTCACATGACTTTGGTGCACTCGTCATTACGATTGTCCGTACTAAATTCATAAATACAGGTTCAAATGCTGCTAACGGATGTCGCTGAAATTGTGTATCGCAGCTGTATGGTGACGACGAGTCAGTTAAAATTGTGTTGTTACGCTTATCTCTAATGGTTTGTACCTTGTCACGGAAGAAGTTAGCAAACATGTCCGGAAGGTCTACTGGAAAGAAGGTAGTTGTACATTCGTTCCTTGACATTAGTTTCTTAGTAATCTTGAAGAGCTCCTTGCAGCTGGAACTCTCCGTGATCTTAGTACTGTTTGGGGATAATTTGGCTAAATGTATTATGTTTGTGACGTGTTTCTTAGCGGCTTCATAGATTTGTTTATGAATAGTGAGTCTGGTGGAAACCCAAAGCCTCTCCGCTTTACGGCAGTAACTTTTAGCACTGCGAAACTTGTCCCTAACACTGCTATACCAAGGAGAACACTTGAAATGATACTCTGCACTTAGTGTCTGGGGCATGTTTTTCAAGCCAAAAACCAAAACCAATACTTAATTTAGTATATCCATTACATAGTGTCCATACAGTAGAAGATAGCGTCAATTTAAATATTGTTCTAACTACTCACCACCTAATTTCTTGAATTTGGTGATAATTAATAATCCACATTTTGCGGAAATCATTACAAAATTGTTAAAAATAGCGAGATAAAAAAGTTATCTCTCATTTCATTGCTAACATTCTATAACTCATTCCAGTATTTGATATTTTCAAACAATATATACATTTTGAGACGATTCATAGCTATTAGATGCTGGATTTAGGAAGAAAGTGTCAGATTAACAATGTTAATTTAAATAATGAAACCATGTTAGCAGTCCGAAAATGGAACCATGTCGAAATCTCCATTAAAAAAAACCCAAACAAAATCTGTGCATGTGGTTATGCTGAAACAATGAATATGCAGAAAAAAAATATAATACCTGAAATGTCTGGTTAGTGTGGTGTTAACACATTCGCGTCACACCTTTATGGTTCCGGGTTCAATCACCGGCTTTGATATTGTGCGATGATAAAGCTGGGGTTTTTCTTCGGTGCTGAGAACTTGTTAGTATCCAACATAAAATAAATAAAGTGTAACTAAAATCCGAATAGCTTCTAAAAACGGAAAGAGCTTCATGGTATCAAGTTTTTAGATATCTACCTAAGTCGAGTTTCTATTCTTTTGAGACATCTAACAACACAAGCATGCCTTAAATACATATATACGAAGTACATTATGAAAGTTAAGGCACATTACTTTCCTTGATGATAATTTCAACCATTAAAACGTTTAAACTTTAAAAATGCATACCAGGAAGTGTAAACTTAAGGTTTCAGGAAGTCATGAAACGTTATAAAAGGTAAATAAATATAAATGGTGCACTTATATTTAATGAAATATAGTTACTTCCTCATTTGCCATAAAATCAGCCTTCAGTTTTAACGATTTGATTTAAAGTTGTTTGTAGATTCTCACAACTTTAAAAATGCATTCCAACAAGTATAAACTTAAGATAAGGTGTTAGGAAGTCATCACGCGTTTTAAAAGATAAATAAATATAATCGGTGCACTAATGTCATATGAAAAATAGTTACTTCCTCGTTTGCAATAAAATCATCCTTCAGTTTGAACGATTTGATTTAAAGTTGTTTGTAGATTCTCACAAGCACAATCTCTCAAGTGCCTCATGTCCATGCCACAGGTGCTCCCACTCAGAAATATATGTTTCTAGATGAAGGTATTTATTATCGTGAAGTTGAAAGAACGAAACGAAGGAAGGAAGAAACGGAGGAATGAAGAGAGAAAGAAAGTAAGAAGGAAGGAAGGACGGAATGAATGAAGTAAGGAAGGAAAATATGTTTTAAAATTAAGTCTTACGGAATTAAAGTGAGAGGCCTGTACATTATGTTTTAAACACGCGCGAACGCACACACATTATATTACCTAATGCATTGTGCCTGCTATTATTTTCTTTAATTCTCATGTGTTTATTCAAACACTACATGATTACCAATACTATCAATGTATGTATCCTATCACCAACGTATACAAGTGGTAGAGGGACTGGGAATTCCCCAAAAGTAAACGTAATGTCTATATTACAATTCATTGGGTGTGACTTTAATCAGGTGATTAGACAATGTCCGTGATCGAGGTTATACTCAAAGAGCTTTTGTTCACTTTTTATCATTTGCACACATCAAGTCGTGTTCTTTTGATATGTGATCATTCATTCATCATGAAACCATAATAAGGAAGTGGACCTAAGATTACGCGACAACCGATATCGATCAGCAGATCCATAGTAAAGTCGAGAACGAAAATAGCAATATAAATATCCATACAGCGAAGCAGATTGGCTCTGTCTCTGAGGGTTTTGTTCAGCACACGACAAGCTTACATGACGGCTAATGTATTAGGAAGAACCCGGGAAAACCCCTGGAAATAACCACCAGTCGGGATAAGGTAGCCACTTACTAGCCGGCCTAGCAAACTCGACCTTTCATAAAGATATACCTACATAAAATTCATAGAAATATGATTTATTTTCGAGAAAAAAATCGCGAATATAGCATTCATCTTTAATCTGCAGATAGACAAAGACGAAAGTACATCGTTGCTGAAATATGACCCGGATCTCACTAGTTGCATTCCTTCCGTTTCACAAGATCATACAAATTTACAACCTCCACGTGAGCTGACAATATTTCTGGCGGACGGCTGGAGGGTTCATAAAGAAGAACGCGCAGTCTGTCAGGTGTGATGCAGTATATGAATTTTACACAGCCGTAGTTTGCAAACAATACAACAAAAAGCAAACACTAATCACTTTGTGTTCAAATGGCAATGGACTTATTTTTGTTGTTGTTGTTGTTGTTAACACCATTTTCATTATGCACAAGATAGAATATACATGGCAGCCAATATAAATCGTGGAGGAAGAACCCGGGGAAATCACAGAAAGAACCACAGACAGGCGCGAAGCTACTGGCAAGCTTTCTCACATACCCAATTTGGCCGAATTTGAGATTCAAGCAAACACAGAGAGAGGTGAGACGGTAGTAATCCGTAACGGTGCGCGCTTTAAACCACTCGGTCACTAAGGACCTTGTAATGGACTTGAATCTGCATTCAAAAACATCTCTGTATGCTATTTTTAACTCTGTAACGGTGTCACAGAATAAGGCGAAAATTTAATTTATTTTCTAATTGATTTACAAACTAATCTCACCATTTTCTTTGTTTCGTCGTACATGCATTACCTGGGGTGAATAATTGATTTTCTCCAAGGTAAGCGGCGTGTAACGATTTGCATGTGCCTGATTTTGAATTACATGAAATCCGGAACATTTAGATTCACAGGGTCCACAGTAATCTTGCCGTAATTTCTGCTCACCTATTTGAGGGTATATAAGGCAGAATATTTATGATCAATATGACGGGACCTAAAGTATCTAATCACAGGATAGATAGCTCGTCTTTCAATCTCCAGCCAAAGGGCTGATAGCGCATCTGATAACGTCTGATAATCTCTGATAGCATCTCTGATAACGCATCTGATAACGCATCTGATAACGCATTTGATAGCGCATCTGATAACATCTGATAATCTCTGATAGCATCTCTGATAGCGCATCTGATAACACATCTGATAACGCATCTGATAACGCATCTGATAACATCGTTGATAACGTCTTTGAGATCGTAGCTGATTTTGTAGATGATTTATTGCGGAACATCTCTGATAGCATCTCTGATAACGTCGGCTGATAACATCTCTGAGATCGTAGCTGAAATTGTTGCTGATTTATTGTGCAATCGAATTGAAGTATCTGACTGTCTGTCTGTCGAATTGTCTGTTCGTCTACATTTGTCGTTACGTGTAAATATCCGGAAATCTAGAAGTCCGAGTGTCGGAGCTGTCTAGAGTTGTAAACATCCGGGGCGACATCTAGGGTATTGAGGAACGTTGGTTCTAGTAGATGTTGTATGCTGTCTGTACGTATAACTGTGGTGGATCCGTGAAGGGCAAACGGCCGATAAAAGTATTGGTCAACCCTAGGTCTTCGGGGAAACTGGGCGGCGATTCAACTGTTAGTGAACCGTACGGTTATACAGGGTCGAGACACATGTGTGTGTTGCAATTGTAGTACAATTTAATACATTGTTGTATTTACATGGTTATGTCAGATCACAATAGCATTTCAAGGGATTGCATGAATCTCAATAAAAGCTAGCAACTTGATTGAATACATGTATATGTTCGTGCTAGTTGTCGCAATCCATACGTGCGATAGTATAGTCTGATGTTTTGTGTTTGTTATCGTAATTTATGCTTGCGGTAATATAACTTTCATAAAGGTTCCTTGGATCTGTGTATAGTCCAAGAGATCCCTTTATATCTGTGTTTTATTTTGTATTGATATTTCATTTATTCATGTATTGTGAATGGTTGTGAGTGTAATTGTGGGTTGAGCGCATGAGTTATTGTGTTGATACATCATTATTTTTCATTAATAATTTATTTCATACATTTATATTTTCTTTCACATATTGTGTTTGTGTTGTTCATTTAATCCACCATCCTCTCGGTAACAATTATGTTACAATGGTGTCAGAAGTGGGATCGCTGGATTAAGTGAACTGTCAATCATTTTTGTGAAAGTATACATTTAATGTTTATATTTGAGCGTGACCTTCTTGACAAGATAATACTCAAGTTGGGGTGTATTTTTGTTTAGTTTATCTAGGTCCGTGTGTCCAGTATAAACGTATTTAAAACATTGGTTTGGTTACCTATCTATATTCATATTACAATTGACATTGTCATGTCATCCCTTAAGGACTTGGTTGCCTTAGGCAAAGAATTTGGATATGAAGGTGAAAGTCTAAGGAAATTTATTCAGGAAGAACAAGCCCGGGAAAGGGAAGAAAGGGTAAGGTCAAGGGAATTAGAAAGGGAATCCGATGAAAGGAAACGGGAATGAGAAAGGGAATCCGAAGATAGGAAATGGGCCTTTGAGAGGGAAAAGATAGAATTAGAGAAAGGGAAGATAGAATTAGAGAAGCAGGCCGAAAAGGACAGGATAGGATGGGAAAGGGAATCGGAGGAAAGGCGAATAGAGTTAGATAAACTAGCAAAAGTAGAAATGTTAGAGTTAGAAGAAAGAGCAAAGCAACGGGATCATGAGCGTAAGGTAGAATTAGCGACATCTGGGAGAGAACACGATTCTGCCTTTAGCAAATTAAGGGGCCCCAAATTACCTCCCTTTGACGATGAAAAAGATAACATGGATAGTTATCTTCATCGGTTTGAGCGGTATGCCGAAAACCAGAAGTGGAGTCAAAATGACTGGGCACTGCATCTTAGTGCTCTATTAAAAGGTAAAGCGCTGGATGTATACTCTCGACTTCCTAGGGACGATGTGTTTAAGTACGACGTCCTAAAGGAAGCACTTCTCAAAAGGTACGAGCTCACTGAACAGGGTTTTCGTAAAAAGTTCAGGTATAGCAAGCCCGATAAGGGAGAAACCTTTGGTCAGTTCACCGTTAGAATTGCGAACTATTTTGAGCGGTGGATTGAATGCGGCAAAGCGGTGAAAACGTTTGAAGGGTTGACTGATTTCTTGCTCAGAGATCAATTATTTAATACAGTTGGGCGAGAATTAAATCAATTTCTGAAGGAGAAAGTCTTCACAAACGTAAAAGATATGGCTAAGCAAGCCGGTTTCTTTGCCGAAGCTCATGGGGGAACCCAGAGCGTGGTTTTAAGGGATTTTGGGTCTGGAGGCCAGTCTGCGAGACCTATGCCTGGGGAGCTTGTGGAATCGGCTGTGGTAAATGGGTCAGTTGGGAATCCAGTTATTCAGCGTGTGCGGTGTTACTTGTGTAATGCATGGGGTCATGTTCAAAAAGACTGTCCTAAAAGAAAGGGACTTGTACATAAGGTTGCAGTGGCTATACAAAGTAAAGGTATATCTGATAACATCGTACAGGTAGAACCTTGTATTCATTCGCTTGGCACGTGTCTATTTCCCGAAGCGCGTGTACCAACCGCGAGAGTGTTTTGTCAACGGTCGAGAAGTCGTAGTATTACGTGACACTGGTTGCACTGGCGTAGTGATCAAACGTAGTCTCGTGCAGGATAACCAAATGCTCGGGTGGGAGTCCCCATGTATGTTACTTGATCAGACGATCGGTCGCATTCCCGTAGCAAGGATCACGGTAAAAACACCTTTCCTCACTGGAACTGTTGATGCCCTTTGTATGGAAAACCCTATTTACGATCTGACGATCGGTAATGTTGAAGGTTCCCGTCTTCCAACCATGGCCGATTTTAAAATACCTTTGGCTCAGGCAGTCGAAACGCGAGCGCAAACACGGCGAGAGAAAACCGCGTTTCGTAGATTAATAGTCCCTGAATCAATCTCCGGAATTTCGCGTGATGATTTCAAACAAGAGCAAGAACATGATGAATCCATCAAAACTATTGTTGAGAAAATCACGTCCGGCGCGATTAAACACTGCAAGCGTGGCGGTAGCTCGAGATTCGTACGCAAGAACGGATTAATTCATAGAGAGTTTAGCGCTCGGGAGGGTAAGAAATATTGGCAAGTGGTCGTACCCCAGAGATATAGATCTCAAGTACTTAGGGTGGCGCATGAGTCAAGCATGGCAGGACACCTAGGTAAGGCTAAGACCACTAGCAGGGTAGTCGCTGAATTCTACTGGCCCGGTGTTAATGGCGATGTCACACGGTTCTGTAGGTCGTGCGACGCATGTCAGAAAACCACTTATTCACCCCAGGTAATGCATGTACGACGAAACAAAGAAAATGGTGAGATTAGTTTGTAAATCAATTAGAAAATAAATTAAATTTTCGCCTAATTCTGTGACAAACGGAGTTAAATTTAATTAGACCATTTCAACTTTTTCTTTTTGACGGTGGTTAGGAGGTCTTCATATTGGCCTTCTTTGCGCCTGGTGGTGTTCATCTCCTTTCAAGTGCATTGATTCTTGTAATTCTGCTGTCAGGGTCCAGGACTCACACGAATACAAAAAGATTGAGATGACTAGTGCTCTCAATAGTCAGATTTTATTTTTCAGATAGATATTCTTGTCTCTCCAGGTGGGTTTTAGCTTTGACATAGTTTTGTTTGTTTGTGCTGCTCGTGACAACATTTCTGTTCTCAATAACTCTTAAGTGATTATGGAACCACAATATATGAGCTGGCTCACAGTTTACAGTTCATTGTCCTCAGACTTTAATCCTGGCTGTGATTTGTTTGCCACTATTTGTCATCAGCTTTGTATTCTCAGCGCTTAACTCTATGTCAAATCTGGAACATGTTTCATCCCGGTTCTTCACTAAGGTGGCAAGCTCGTCTGAATATTAAAGCGTAAAAACGAAAGTATGAAAAAATTATTAAATACAAGTTTTATTTCGACTCTTTTGATATCGCGGACGAATGCATCTCGACGTATCTCTACACTATATCAAACTCAATATCTTTTCCTCACTGACTCGGTGCTAAATGTGCATGTAATAAAAACGGATTCGAGACTATCTCATGCCTTCAATTATATAAAATGATTTGTCCTAAGTCATATAAGTTTATGTACTGTACGATATAGTCTCTATAGTCTATATGATCCATGAGAGAGAGAGAGAGAGAGAGAGAGAGAGAGGGGGGGAGGGAGAGTGATTATTAAAAGTTATTAAATTTAAAAGGTTTTCCTGCAATTTTGGAGTATACACGCAATAACGTATAAGCATAAAAACTAATATTTGTTTCTGCGGAATTGAAAACTGTCAGAATGAGTCTTTAAGATACATTATTTCTTGCGAGAAAGTAGTATTAGTGATGACGATACATTATTTCATCACGGTATTTTATTGCATCAGAGGTATATTTACGGATGACACAATCCCAATTATTATACCATTTTCTTTGAAAATTAAGCCCTGTGTTCCATTATTTTTCAAAAATATCAACCTTAGTCATGTCTGTAAATAGTTTATTTTAAATGAGCTGTATATCTTTCTTGGAAATGTGTCTGCTTCAGTTGCTCGTGACTACAAACTGTTTATACCAGGATTGTTATCTTCGGCAATGAACACAAGTTTACACATGCGGGCTGATATGGACACGGCGGTCAAATGTGGAATTCGATGTTTTCAAGCTCCTTGCCAAGGGTATGAAATTGTAATGTTCATAACAACTTTTTGTTTGCGCGCGGTCATTCATTTCTGAGAAAGACGCATGTTTACAGCACATACTGCCAAGATAAACATTCCTTAAAATAGCTTGCCTGTAAGTCAGTTTACTAACTTGCAAAAATGTGTCAAGTCTGACGTTGAGTTCGTGATTAATCAGTTAAAAAAGAACATCATAACAGATCAAGTTAAATGCTATCCAATGGTATTCATTACAACTCTGTACATATGATGATTGCCTACGATTGTTTACAGAGAGAGAGAGAGAGAGAGAGAGAGAGAGAGAGAGAGAGAGAGAGAGAGAGAGAGAGAGAGAGAGAGAGAGTATTATTTTATGGGACAGAGATTCTGCTATCAATTACAGTCAAATAATTGTCACATAAAGATGTTATAGCTTTAGTAAGTTGAACAATAACTGATCAGTCCGTTTTTATTAAACAAGCCTTTTAGATTTAGGAATTGAAATTTTAAGTTAGTTTAATCTTTGGTAATAAAACGATCTTCCCCTGTGTTGTCTTGATAAATACTAAACTAATGACCAAAAGCTGTTTTGGGTGAACTGTGTCACCGTCGCTAGATATTTTTGCTTCGTTAATTAATTAGTAAAGATAATGTCAACATATTGATTTTGGGCATATTAAATTCCGTGTATTTCGTCGAGGTCTTTGGAGGATATGGTTTGTCCATTTCTCCCAATGACCTAGTACATTTCTGAGCTGCGCGTTTTGAAACGCCGTAACAACTATCTAAGGGGGCAGGGTCCAGTTTTTATGTACAAATTTAATGTCGCATGCACCTGCCTAATATAAAAATTCATTAAAAATATAATACGCGAGTGAGGTCAAAAAGGTACATATTTCTGGATAGGTATTATGTAGTGCAACATAATCATATCACACACAGGACCTGACAAGTCTACTGAAGTTCTTAGAATAAAATATTTATGTTCCCCAACCCCTATTTTATACATGCATTTTTCACATCCGAAGGCCATTTTTGACAACATGTGGTGCTCACAGTGCAAACGCAAGGCCTTTTCCTAGATGAAAATTTTGAAAAACATTGTCTACTAAATAGCTTGATGCAATTCATAATAGTTGTCATCCATGCCGTTTTTGAGATATTCTACTTGCCTTGAACCCATGTGTCTACTGCTATGGGAGGCTAGCTCTTCTTCCTAGCCGACTATTGGTATTTCACAATCAACATACTGCAGAGTAACTATGGAAAGTGTACATGTCTGACATCAATTTCAAGAACAACACAAGCCTGAAACACCTAGTTCATAAATTTATCCATATCTTTAATTATTACACAATAGTAGCTCAAAAACTCACACCATACCCTTAAGTTAAGAAATTTGCCAGGGGCCAATTTACGAAACTGGACCCTGCCACCTAATCTCGGAACAGCAAATATGGCACGTTCCGCCATCGTTGTTCTCGTTCACTCCCGATTCAGTGGTGCTGTGACTTCTCAGCCCAAGAACGGCGTTCGTGAAAACAATTTCATCTCGTTGGGGCGAGAGGAACCACATGACCACAATTCGCCTGAAAAGAACTCTCTCGCCCAAAGACAGGGATCAAAAGTTCAATATATTTTGCGGTAATCTTTTAGGCATTGCATGTTCTATAAAACAAGAACGTTTAGCTTAAATAATAATAATAATAATAATAATAATAATAATAATAATAATAATAATAATAATAATAATAATAATAACAACAATTAGTATCGTCGTCGTAGTAGTAGTAGCAGTAGTTATATTATTATCATTAGTGCTATTATTATTATTATTATTATTATTATTATTATTATTATTAATATTATTATTCCAGTTGATTGTTTATAATGATAATTGTGAAGTATCGAATTTTGAATAAGTGTTGAACTCTAAAGTTGAATGCACTGAGCATTAAGATTTTATCACATTTAGACCAAAGGAGGATTTGTGAAGGGTCATTTCAACCTTTATTCTTAATTTCTTCCATAGCAGTATTAAAAACTTCAAAGGGGCCAGTGTTCCGATTGAATGAAATTGATCAGATATTTTTAAACGATTGAGAAAGAGACAGCTGAACTTTTGATCCGTGTCAAATAGTTATTTTTCAAAGGGAAAAGTTAAATAACGTAGTTCAGAGATTCTGACTGACGAAACAAATGCTTGTTTTAGGAAGTTTTGTTTATATAGAAACGACTGCTTATGACTGGCCTAGTGAAATTAAGGTGTTCGCCTTGGAAGTAATGTGAATTTAAAGTGACAACCTTGTTCGAAATTCTTTAGTCTGAAATTTTCTGAGAGAAAGAAGGTTGGCTCCGAGGCAGTCTAGGAAAAGAACGGTGCGTTATTCGTGAAAAAGGAAGGGACTGGGTGTCTGTCTTGTGAGAAAGACAGGGTTTAAAGTTAACAGCATTATGTTACGAAATTTTAATTTCACGTAATATTCTATGTTTTGAATGTTTCTTGTATGCAAAGTTATTTGATCTGATTAGGTTCCATATTACATATCGTTTATTCAATTTCATGGAAATTTGTTGATGCTAGAGTTGCTATGCAACTTATTTTTTAATTTTACAGTTATTAGTTCATTAGCGGAATGGATTGCATGCGTTCCAAAAGTTCATATGTGCAAGACTTATAGGGTTATCTGAAATAAATATGAAATATTTTCCTATGTATGTTAGGACGAGGCAGTCGGAATAGGAAGACTCGAGGAAATATGATACGTTGAAAACGGTCAAGAGGAAGGTGATGCAATCAGTTGTGGACATTGTACTCATTTCTCCACTCGTTATCATGATGAAATAAATCGAAATTAAACACTTCTATTAAATCCTGTTGATATAATGTTAGTTGAATGGAAATTACCACTATCAATTTATTTAATTACATATGTTATTTTTCTCGTCTAAGGGAGCTCGTATTGTAGTATTTCTTCCTAATAATCTTTCCCAGTTCTCTGTTGATATTCTATCTTTGACTCACACCGAGTCAAAATATCGAGGGAGGTCATTCTCTAGATAACGTTTCTAAATACAATTAACTAACCCTCTTACTAAGAGGGAGACATTAGAATAACGTTGCTATTTAATGTTATTATTTTATTTTATTATTAGAGTCATTGTTTAATATGATTTATTGTGCTGTGTCAAAAGGGACACTGGATCATCAGAACATTTGTAAAAGCATAGACAACAATAATTTACAAACTTAAATAACCTTTTCAGTCATGATAAAGGAAA
This sequence comes from Unio delphinus, assembly GCA_029339505.1. Classification (NCBI taxonomy): domain Eukaryota; kingdom Metazoa; phylum Mollusca; class Bivalvia; order Unionida; family Unionidae; genus Unio; species Unio delphinus. The sequence continues at coordinate 14,357,819 of JAQISU010000081.1, forward strand.
ATCTTTTATATTATGAAAGAGGCTCGCATGAATGCGAGTTAACTTTTGTGGAATATGGTTTATCAAAGAAAAATATGAAAAATTAATCATGCCCTGGTTCCAATGTATTTACTGTTGACTTATACAAATGATTTTGGAAAGATTATTCTACATTTGCTTTAGGGACTCTGATTTCTGGATATGATATGCAACATTGTTAGGATTTCAGAACGTTTAATCGTTGGGGAATCTACTTGTCACTGGTTTAGAGTATTCGGCGATAAATCAAAACTTTGTGTCCTTAATAGCGGTCATTTATCCCTTGTTTTCAATTTGGATAAACGTTGTCACAAGTCAAACCCTTTAGCACCCTACATATTTATAATAAGAACATAACTTACTGTAATAGAACTAAATAAGAAAATAAATCGTACTTGAATTTTCTATAATAAAATGGAGCTCAAATTAAGGTAATACGCTGACGGCACCCTTTTTTTAAAAAATATTATTAGACGGTTCTCCTCTGTCTTTGAAGACACTAAATGCAGATTTTAAACGACTTTGGCCCGGTACCAATTCTGTACTTGACGCATGTTGATTTGGGAATGCTTTGGATAACATTTTACGGATGAAAAGATTTCAGGTGGATTCCATTTTAGAACATGACCGAGGGTTTAGAGCCAGAGGATGGTCGTGCTTTTGCAGCCTATGCTAGTCTTTCAGTATTCAGTACCATTTAGACGAAGTTGGCTTGATAGTATTGGAGATCTTTAGAATTCTTTGAGGATACAACAGAAATCTACTGAAAATATTGCCGTTTGATAAGTTCAGTTAATGGCAGAGGCATGGCTCTCCTGTAGTGTCGTCACGTATGCCCGAGCCAGTGTTAAACGCCAAACTAAATGATGCAAGATTTAATTTGTTTGCTTGTAGGTAGTAATTTTACAATGCAATACCACAAACCCAGGCCTCCCATCTTTAGTACATACGTGTAGCATACGATGTAAGAGAACTTTGAAAAATGACCGACTTGACCCCATTTACTTATGTCCAATTTAATATGTCAAATACATATATTTTAGTTCTCTTTTTAACTCATGGTTAGTGGGAGTGGCTACACAGTGAAATACGGTGCGAACCAAATTAGACAGCACTCCTAACCTAACTTGCATCTTTCCAAACCAATTACCTAAAATATACCTGCAAATTACAAGCAATGGCGAACGCCATTGTTCTGACATAACTTGCAAGAAGGGAAAAGATCACCTTGTACAAATTTGATCTGGGTCACTCCAACTTTTGTGTCGTATTGTTTACCTATCAAAACTAAAACTAAAATGGAAAGAGGGGTTGGAGTGTCAAGTTGTCTAAGCGCTCGCATTCCTGATTCCTGGCATCATAAAACCTCTGTTGTTGTGGATTCCAGTTTCGGGCTCGGCCAACTTGGGTATGCGATAAACCTTGCCAATAATTCTTCTCGGGATCTTCCCCCACCAAATATACTGTCCGCTATGTCCATAATGTGCTGAGAAACTCATAATACCCACCCTAAAATGAAAAGCAAACTAAATTATCATTTGTTTAAATGTATTTGTAATTAGGTTGCAGCGTATAACACTGCATTTGTATTGGTGTCACTTGTGCATCCCACTATAATACTTTTTTTTTATTAAGAAAGAAAGGACAAACAGTAAAAAGAAAAATATAAACTTTCTTTCACGCAGTAGTTCTCAGAGCATTTATTATGGTTGCTCTTCTGTTAACGGGAAAGAACATGAGTAATCATTATCACTCTGATGTAACGTTGTAATTAGGTATGCACTGACTCAGCGCAGTAACTTCCATTTTCGAGTTGCAATCTGACTTTTTTGTGTGGCAAGGTATTCATGTACAGTATTAATCATGGTTTTGGGGGATGGCGGACCAGTATTTGGGCTTGATGTTTGATGCGCCAGTCATTTTGAAAAAGGGATGAAAGCTGCGTGTCATGGATTGTTTTTTTTTTAAAGCATGTACATGTTGATCATTACACCAGTCGTAAGACTGTATCACCCTGTGTATCGACACCTGGCACTATTGTCATTAAAATGTCTGAGCACACAAAATGGAGCTCTGACTCGCATCGCGAACGTCGGAAACATTCCTTAAAGACCTCTATTATCACTTAAATTTTAATGTATAGTCTTACAATAACGATAATTTGACCACGAAATGTTTGTGTTTCGATTTTGATAGCAAGCGAAATTATATATATTTAAAATTTATACAACGCGCAGCAGGTTTAGTGACAAAAGATATGAAGAATTCATGCATCAACTCCTTCCACTAAATCGTAACAAAATGGCGATTTCCTTGTTGAGAGAGAATATTCTCAAATGTGTAAAGTTCAGTGATATGTACTTTTTATTTACACATTATACTTGCTGGAAGACTAGTTCAACATTTGCAAGTTGAGACACATTAGGGTTTTATTCATACTCATTTGCAAGTTGAGACACATTAATGTCTTATTCATACTATGGAAACTGGACGACTTTGTTGCATTTAATGCCAGTCTGTGTGAGAGAATTGACTTTTTCTTCCCCCACAAACACATGGTTTCGTACATTACTGATTTTCATACTAATAATGCCAGTAAAGTCGTACAAACTTCAAAGGAAATAAAACAAATTAGATGTATTGGTTCTCAAAGTCCGTAACTGACCCAATGTTCGAATCTGTGCATAATGGGGATTCCATTTTAATTCTGTCTCATGGCCCTTTGTTTAAGGTTAAATTAGACATCGCTTTAAACTAATAATAAGTCCTTTCTTTCTTTTCTGCTCTTTCACATCTTGCATCTTTTCTGCTTCTTGACCGGTATAATGACACCAATGGGTTACTGTGTGGATTCTATGTGTATCACGGATAGAGACTTTCGAGATTTGACCCCAACATTGCTGTGTTTGTGTTGTTGGGGGGTTGGATTGAGGGTCATCGATAAATTTGCATCCTTAATTCCATGTTCATTTATGTTCTACGGCCCTAAGCATGATTGGATAAAATAATAAATATTAGTAAATTGAAACGAAACTCTACTAATGCCAGTTTCTTCTAATTCCATTATATTAAACAATGGATTATTTATTCAGTCGATCTCTTATTTTTCAATTCTCTTTTTGTATATTGTTACTTGCTTAAACAATATATGATTTCGTTTAATAAAATGCTATATCTTGCTTAAACAAGCTATAACAAAAACATTTCGTGACAATCTCCACACACCGTACCGCAGAAACCGTATACGCAAACGAAGACGATTAAATTAATGCTCCCCACGGATGTTATATCTAAACATGTTTTGGCCTATATTAATAAAACGTAATAGCTGACAACTACACGTTTGCACCCCTACCCACTCACGGAAAAATTTCGGCTGACGCCCTTGGAATAAGTCTTTTTCTCAACTGTCGAACTTGACGGATATGTAAACTTCTCCACTGCATGTTTACATATGGGCTGTTTATATGTGATACATGACAGCAGTGGAACTGTAATAGGCATGCTGTGTAATAGGACGTCGTAGCATGGTTTTATCTATTTCTTAAATATTCATAAATAAAGGGACGTACAAATCATAAGGTCCCATACATCGTTAATCAACATCAATATGGGTCGTGTGATCATCTCGTTCACATGGCGATAATAAAATCAGTAACTGGAAGTTATAATATTAGTAAACTGTGTGGTAAGCGCGTCCGCCTCGGATGCGGTGGTCGAGGGTTCAAACCCATGCCGAGTAATACAAAAGACTAAAAAAATGGTACTAACAGCTGCCTCGTTTGGCACTCAGCATTAAGAGGTTAGTATTTCGACTGGTCGGCCTGGTGTCAGGATAAACTGACTTGGTGGGACATGATGCTACAATATAAACTGCTATACTGCCGATATCGTACGGTATAACTGAAAAATTGTTAAAGAAACGTTAAAATCTCTCTCTCTCTCTCTCTCTCTCTCTCTCTCTCTCTCTCTCTCTCTCTCTCTCTCTCTCTCTCTCTCTCTCTCAATAGTAACCGTACAAAAAACTGTCATGCAAAATACATCGAAGTTACTGTCGTGTTGCTCGAAACACCGTAGCCTTGATGTTAATTTTACTTGACCTTACCTGCAGGTTTTATCTTCTCTTTGAAACGTACTCTTTTTCCCAAAGTACTAAATCCGAGTCTTGTAAACTCTATTATAAGTCAAATTCTTACACGATTCTATTCTAAAAGATTTAATGAAAGATCGTCATTATCTTGTCTCGTCATCTGAGACATTATGTCTTGTCTTGGGGTACATGTGTAGTGAGACAACCCCCCACCACCACCACCACCTTTACGACCCTTCGCTCGCCTACGAGTTTGCTGGTCATGATAAAAAAATGTTTATACCCAATATAGGGAAGGTTTGACCGAATATTAATTTTTCCGTTTTACTAGATGATACAAGAATAAACGCACCCTATATACAGAAATGTGAACATAATATATCGACATAAGAACAGCATTTCAAGAAGTTTGCATATGATATTAGGACATCAGCGCCGCATTAAATAAAAACACAACGCTTTTACATAATATAAGGACTTTTGCATAAGCAGTTTTTAGTGATATCTAGCACTGGGGCATCATGCCGCAGACACGTAGCATGATGTCCCAACACTAACCTCTTAATGCTGAGCGCCAAGCGAGGCAGCTGTTTGTACCATTTTTGTAAGTCTTTGGTATGACTTGGCCAGGGATTGAACCCACGACCTCCCGCTCTCGCGGCGGACGCTCTAACCACTAGACCACCGGAGTTGTTACGAGCTACGGTCTAATTTTGGGTAACGACATTTCAATATCGCCATGCATACCCATCCAGTTTCATCGTGCACGACGGGTAGACCATATTGATATCATGCTTTGATTTATTTATTGGAAGGCAGTCCAACAACGAAGCATTCGTTTATCTCAAGAAACAAAAACAGACACAAATGCCCTTTGTAAAGAAAACAATCTTCAAAAGGATAAAATCATACGTACTGTATGCCGACGAATAATCAGTTTCCTTGTTATAGCTTATACATGGTACGACAAAGTGAGGCATATACAGGGATAATCCAAATTTTCTCACGAAGATCTTCATCTTTTTTTTTTCTTTCTTATCGTCTTTTACGTTCGGTTTATTCTGTTGTGTATGAGAGTATTCTCTCGATAAGCTGATACTGATTACGATCGAAATGAAAAGAGATGTCTGCTTCATGGGGTGCCATTATTTGAACTTTTACGATATTAATATTCTGTGATTCATAACCGCCAATTTGTGCATAATATCTAACTTGTTCAGGAAATATACTTAATAATAATAACAATAAGACAGGAAAATGACGCATCATTTGAGTCATGTTGTGTTTATTGCACGATTTATTTAGTGATAACATATGATCGTCACGTCAGATATTGTCCCATTGTTTTCATTTAGAAAGAGAACTTCCTTCCGAGACATCTTGATTGATTGTTGATCGAAACGCTTTGATATGGGTCGATGAGGGCAGTCCCCACAATAGCTGTGTTTAGGTTTAGAGATGATGCTGACTCAGAATGTTTCTATTAACAATAAGCAGTGATGTTTCAGAAGTATTTCACGCGTTTAGCCTGATTGTAACTCTGTCAAGAGATAATGTGTATTTGAGTTCAAATTGAAGGTAACACTTCAAGAGATAATGTATATTTGAGTTCAACATGAAGGTAACACTGTCAAGAGATAATGTATGTTGGAGTTTAACATGAAGGTAACACTGTCAAGAGATAATGTATATTGGAGTTTAACATGAAGGTAACACTGTCAAGAGATAATGTATATTGGAGTTTAACATGGCGGTAACACTGTCAAGAGATAATATATATTTGAGTTTAACATGAAGGTAACACTGTCAAGAGATGATGTGTATCTGTTTGAGTTTAACCTGAAGTTAACGCTGTCAAGAGATAATATATATTGACGTTTAACATTAAGGTAACGCTGTCAAGAGATAATGTATATTGGAGCTTAACAAGAAGGTAACACTGTCAAGAGATAATGTGTATTTGAGTTAAACATGAAGGTAACGCTGTCAAGAGATAATGTATATTTGAATTCAACATGAAAGTAACACTGTCAAGAGATAATGTGCATCTGTTTGAGTTTAACCTGAAGGTAAAGCTGTCAAGAGATAATGTATATTGGAGTTTAACCTGAAAGTAACACTGTTTTGAGATACTGTATATATCAGTTTAACATCAAGGTTACACTGTCAAGAGATAATGTGTATTTGAGTTTAACCTGAAGGTAACGCTGTCAAGAGATATTGTATTTTGGAGTTTAACAAGAAGGTAACACTGTCAAGAGATAATGTGTATTTGAGTACAACATGAAGGTTACACTGTCAAAATATAATGTGTATATGAGTTTAACATGGCGGTAACACTGTCAAGAGATAATGTATATTGGAGTTTAACATGAAGGTCACACTGTCAAGAGATAATGTATATTGGAGTTTAACAAGAAGGTAACACTGTCAAGAGATAATGTGTATTTGAGTTCAACATGAATGTTACACTGTCAAAAGATAATGTGTAGATGAGTTTAACATGGCTGTAACACTGTCAAGAAATAATGTATATTGGAGTTTAACATGAAGGTAACACTGTCAAGAGATAATGTATATTGGGGTTTAACATGGCGGTAACACTGTCAAGAAATAATGTATATTGGAGTTTAACATGAAAGTAACACTGTCAAAAGATAATGTATATTGGAGTTTAACCTGAAAGTAACACTGTTTTGAGATACTGTATATATCAGTTTAACATCAAGGTTACACTGTCATGAGATAATGTGTATTTGAGTTTAACCTGAAGGTAACGCTGTCAAGAGATATTGTATTTTGGAATTTAACAAGAAGATAACACTGTCAAGAGATAATGTGTATTTGAGCTCAACATGAAGGTTACACTGTCAAAAGATAATGTGTATATGAGTTTAACATGGCGGTAACACTGTCAAGAGATAATATATATTTGAGTTTAACATGAAGGTAACACTGTCAAGAGATAATGTGTATCTGTTTGAGTTTAACCTGAAGTTAACGCTGTCAAGAGATAATATATATTGACGTTTAACATGAAGGTAACGCTGTCAAGAGATAATGTATATTGGAGCTTAACAAGGAGGTAACACTGTCAAGAGATAATGTGTATTTGAGTTCAACATGAATGTTACACTGTCAAGAGATAATGTGTATCTGAGTTTAACATGAACGTAACGCTGTCAGGAGATATTGTATTTTGGAGTTTAACAAGAAGGTAACACTGTCAAGAGATAATGTATATTGGAGTTTAACCTGAAGTTAACGCTGTCAAGAGATAATATATATTGACGTTTAACATGAAGGTAACGCTGTCAAGAGATAATGTATATTGGAGCTTAACAAGAAGGTAACACTGTCAAGAGATAATGTGTATTTGAGTTCAACATGAAGGTAATGCTGTCAAGAGATAATGAATATTTGAGTTCAACATGAAAGTAACACTGTCAAGAGATAATGTGCATCTGTTTGAGTTTAACCTGATGGTAACGATGTCAAGAGATAATGTATATTTGAGTTCAACATGAAGGTAACACTGTCAAGAGATAATGTGTATCTGAGTTTAACATGAACGTAACGCTGTCAGGAGATATTGTGTTTTGGAGTTTAACAAGAAGGTAACACTGTCAAGAGATAATATGTATTTGAGTTCAATATGAAGGTTACACTGTCAAAAGATAATGTGTATATATTAGTTTAACATGGCTGTAACACTGTCAAGAGATAATGTATATTGAAGTTTAACATGAAGGTAACGCTGTCAAGAGATAATGTATATTGGAGTTTAACAAGAAGGTAACACTGTCAAGAGATAATGTGTATATGAATTTAACATGGCTGTAACACTGTCAAGAGATAATGTGTATATGAGTTTAACATGAGGGTTACACTGTCAAAAGATAATGTGTATATGAGTTTAACATGAAGGTAACACTGTCAAGAGATGATATATATTGGAGTTTAACATGGAGGTAACACTGTCAAAAGATAATGTGTATATGAGTTTAACATGAAGGTAACACTGTCAAGAGATAATATATATATATTTGAGTTTAACATGGAGGTAACGCTGTCAAGAGATAATGTGTATCTGTTTGAGTTTAACCTGAAGGTAAGGCTGTCAAGAGATAATGTTTGTTTGAGTTTAACATGAAGGTAACACTATCAAGAGATAATGTGTGTCTGTTTGAGTTTAACATGAAGGTAACACTGTCAAGAGAAATGTGTATATGAGTTTTTTGCCTCGTGAAAATATTAGTAATGAACTGGTCTTCTTCTGTCATTTATTGTAATGTGTTATGTATATCGGATTTAACCTATATTTATTTAAATTTAATTGTTTATTTGTAAGTTTAATGTTTTTAAATTCTTCTACATGATAATATAATATTATCTTGTTTAAGTGATTTGGAAATGTATCCAGAAAATCAATTGACCTGACTCCTTTTTTCCGTAAACCTATATGGTTGACTTAGATCCTGACCTTAATTCAAAATTCGTAACAACCAAGTAAACAAATTCTTTTCTTATTTATATTTATTGTCAGAAGTATAAGAGCATGATCGATGCCGCATTGGATACTTGACCCTAGACTTGTATGTGGTTTTGGTAGAGTAAACAACCTTTTTCAGTTTTTATTCTTAGAGTAAAATGAGTTTGTTGTCAGGTTCATGTTTGGAGTACGTGATGTAAACATGAGTACGTGTACGGGTACCTACTTTGCGTTTCATATTACTGTATAACCTTTGTCTTGGATAAATAATCTCAGTCGGGCTTTAAAACACTTGGTGTCAAGTTGTTTTCTTCTGCTGTAGCCAGTTTTCGAGTTGTATGTTCATTGTTCTTCAGATTGTTTGGATTTTAAAAGATTAATTCATTCTCTTGAAATGTGTGATTGCTCATGCAGAATTCTTTGACAAAGACAGTACTTAAAAATTTAATTCGGATTTTAAACATCGGGTGTTATTTCCTGTGTTTCTACAAGAAGCCGTAGACAGCAAAACTATGCAAACTATATGTCATCGTCTTCCATTTTGGATTTGCATCGGGACTCAAACTTGAATTCGTTAGAATATTTCACTAATAGGACTTTTAAAATTTAATTCGTGGATTATTCTTGGATTATTTATTAATTTGATTCTTAAAACCGTAAGTTCTTTTTTTTCCATATTTACATTTGGTTTTTTTTCCCCAGAAAATAAATTATTTGTTAAATTTTACAAAACTTGTTGTTTTCACATTTCTTTGTCACTTTTCATTGAAGCATAACAAGTAAACTAATGGCAAAATGTTTTTGGGTTGATTTCCAGCTGTTACTTGAATCATGATGTCCTTTCCACTTTACACTTTGCGTAGTTATGGTCGATAATAAATTTAGTGTCATAGATGTTAGATAAGACGGTATAATGGAGGATAAAGAAATCAAAAGGTGTATGATATGTGAAATACCAGAGGGAAAGAAAAAAAGTACATAAAACATACTACTAGTATCCAGAAAATGCTACAACTGACAAACGAGATGAAGCAACCAAACTCCACACAATCTCTACGCAGATTAATAAATGACATCACAGAAGAAATGAAACTATATCAATTTTAAAAATACATAGCTAAATATAAAAAACTGAAAAACAAACACAATGCAAGCTACTGAGATTTTTAACACAAAAAAGTCATAATGGAAAGCACATAAATGTTGATGCAGTTAAGGAGGTATTTAAACTTTTCTCGATTTTGTTCAAAGTAGATAGCGAAATTGGACCAACTATATGGTCCATTAAACATTTTTCATAAAGAAAAATTAAGAGTCACAAATTTAGTGCATCTGTAAAATCTTAAACCACAAAGAATTGCCGGAAGATTAAATAAATGGGGTGGGGGTTAGGGGTACTCCACATGGACAAAGATACCACACGGTACACATGTAAGGGTATAAGTGTACAGATTTTGACTATCTAATTTATCATCCAGTAGAAATTGAAAACAAAATTCATTACTAAATGGTACAATCAACATTGCCTAAGGCAACTTGTATCGGAGACACTACAAGTTGTAAAATGTTACAAATGCTGCATATACCAATTGATAGAGGAAGCTGTCAAAGGATGCACAAAATGCAAGATATGTAAATAGTGTGCAAAAAAAACAGTATTACACTGCTAGTACATTGTACGAAATAAAACGTTTAGAGACAGAAATCAGAAACAAATTACAAATTGATGAAGAAAAAAGTAAATGTGTTTGCACAAGAAATGTTAATATCACATTAAAAGGTTATATCTATGGTTGTTGTCAAGGTCAAGATGGGACTAGAGATTTAGAAGTGAACAACCGTTTACTCTTAATGTTGATGATTTCTTCTCGTCAATGACATGTTAGGACAACGTGATATAAACGATCATGAGACCCCTTTTCGTGATTTCGCTATTTGGGGATTTTTTTTCAAAACTGCGCCTTAGTTTATTTTATAACCATTTTTAGAGCAATATCGAAAACTTTTAAAATGTTGCTCATGTCGCTGATGAGTACTATTTAACTCATAAAGTTCATTGTAAATAAGACTTCTACTCAACAGTCTTTTGGCAGAAAAGTATTTCAGCCTGATACAAGCCCTTCTAAATCTCAAACTTCGGAGACGTTTGGATTCCAGAGTATTGTTTCTTCCTACGTGTACCTATTGCTGGAAGAAAGGACACGTTATTTCTAATTGCTACATATTGAAACATAGGCATCAGAATCAAGACAGACATATTCCAAATGGTCTTATTTTTAAGAGGTCAAGGTCATGGTCATGTATTGAAAGCAGCACATTTTTGGGACCTAATAAGTCACAGTCCGATTTTATTATGGAGAATTATGAACCATTCATATCAATCGGTTGTATATCACTCTTGGGTGATTCGGCCAAACCCACCCTAATTACCATTTTAAGGGACACATGAGCTTCTCGGAGGTTTTCATTGTAAATTATTTTGCCTTTTTCTGAGAAGTTTTCTTCTAATGAGAGAGTGTTCCTATTCAGGAAGTAGAGTGTGGCTTTCTTGATGTTCCTCTCCATTGTGTAAATTTGACTTAGTCTCAGGACCCGTGACAGTTGTAACAGTCTATGTTTTACCCGTAGAGGGTATTGGTTTATTACTAGGCAACGACCTAGCTGGAGACAAGGTTGTGGTTAATCCACTTGTAACTGACAAGTTTTGTTTGGATCGGATATTTGATCCAATTGAAAAAGCTTCTCAGAGTCTTTCATTTTAAGTTATTTTGCCTTTTTCTGAGACGTTTTCTTCTAATGTGAGTGTTCGTATTTAGGAAGTAGAGTGTGGCTTTGTTGATGTTCCTCTCCATTGTATAAATTTGTCATCAGACTTAGTCTCAAGACTCGTGACAGTTGTAACAGTCTATGTTTTACCCGTAGAGGTCATTCATTTATTACTAGGCAACGACCTAGCTGGAGACAAGGTTGTGGTTAATCCATTTGTAACTGACAAGCTTTGTTTCGATAAGACATTTGATTCAATTGAAAAAGAATTCCCTGATTTATTCCCAATTTGTGCAACTTCCAGAGCGATGGCAAAGAAAGTTCTTGAGAATGAAGTTAATAAGGTCAGTATTCCTTTAGCTGACGTATGCATTAGTCAGGCTTTTTTTTAGGTTACTTTCATTCATAGTATGGGTTACTCAGAAGGTATTGATCATAGTGATCCTCTTTTAACCACGCATTCTCTTTAATCTAATCAAGGTGATAAACGACGATCACTTGTCGAACAGGAAAAACATCCTGACTGATATCTCCTGTTTATTTGAACAGGCCATTACTGAAACTGAAGCTTCTGATGTACCTGTCTGTTATTTCATTGAAATACTTAGTCTAGCCCTTGAAAGTATTTTGGCTGGTCATTTAGAGATTAATAAGTCTTGTCACTGCAGATCTTTTCATACTTGTCAAATGGTAGGAAAACCCAATCAGAAGATACCTAATGCTCATCTGCAACATATTCCTGCGTGATTTGCTCGCCCCTAGTATGGCGAGAAGCCAAAAGTAAACTCATAACAGTTGGTCTTGACCACAGACAAACAATCGGTTTTGGTGACAGGCAAACAATTGGACTTGACCAAAGGCAAATCATTTTTCTCTGCCACCTATAGGTATATTTCGATCTGTGTGTGGTGTAGCACAAACACATGGAACAACTATATAATGTATAATTGATTAATGTTTTAAGTATTAAAACTTTCTGAGCAGAGATACATTGCTTCGTCGTTTTATTTCTTTATTTATTTTTGCCCGAAAACTTCTTTAACTCAGAACGTTGTAAAATGATATTCGTTACTTATTAGTATTAGGAATTACTAACTACTAACTAAATGACTAACCTAATTAGAGACGGTTGGACTTACTGACCGATTTACTTCGCGACTTTTCTATCCTGTTGAAGAGTTGTAAAACAATAGATTAACTGTTTGCAATGGATATCCAGTGACGTTTCATTATGAATGGGTCGTATTATATGGGTTGGCTAAATGCTAATTGCAGGTATTTTAGTCAGAACCATGCTTTTTCAGTTTGGGTTTTGTGGTCGTTTTAAGGCACAGTGACACATTGAAGCTACGGTTATGCGAAAGCACAGGTCCAGAGCTACTGCCATTACACACACACACACACACACACACACACACACACACACACACACACACACTGCTTGTACCGTTAAACATGTTCTTAAGATATCATTGCAGATCTCTGGTATTAACAATGTCAAAGTAGGCACGCCCCTCTCTCCATATATTTTAGTTATCTATATAAAATTTGCATTGTTTGTTACATTTTTAAGTCATTATTTGCTATGGATAATTATATTTTGTACAGATAACGTTTTTTAAAGTAAACAAATTATACATTGCTAATAACTTCTTTGTGAATATGGGTTTAATATCAGGAACATTATCAATAGAAGCAAACATTTATATTAGGTCATGGTATTTGGAATTCCCCATACATATACATATATATGTCAAGTAGAACGTTTTATTATCTTCTTTACTGGAAACGTTATTTCTTTTGGCAATAATATCTAAAGCAGAAATTTGTTTTATTGTGTTCAGTATTTCATCTGGGCTGGAAATATTTACTCAAATTATTATCCATTGAAATTACAAAGTGCTCAATAGTATTTTCGGACAGAAAATTAATGAAGAATTATAGTGAATTCAAACAAGAATATATTGGATTATGTGATTGTGAGTTGGCGCATCATCACATATCAGGCCAGTGTTACAGTAATACATTCGAAAATACAGGCACATCAACACCTTCAACTTTGGATCTTATTTTGGAATACCGCTGAAATTCAATTAAAACTTTATTCATTAAGGCTGGTGATGATAGTTTGAAATTTTAGGGATTTAATTCGCATTAGTGAAAGTTCTTTTTAAATTTTCACTTTATATTTTAGAAAAATAAATTATTTGTTGAATTTTACAAAACTTGATTTTTATATTACTTAGTTTTATACCGTTGTTTTTTGTGTTATATATATATATATATATATATATATATATATATATATATATATATATATATATATATATATATATATATATCTGTCTGATACACAATCAGATGAATATAATAGATACTATCAAACATTCTTGCTATCAGATTGTACGTCAGAATTCCAAGATTATATCGAACATGAATATACGTTTTATACAATAGAATGCAAGACATCTGTCTACTGCTTATGTAGCGTTTATGTATTGGCTCCGATGTTTTTGAACGTGTGGAGGATATTTTTTAATCTTCTTAATCTGTCCGTACTTTTTCCTCTGTTTGATCTTTTCCTAAACCACTGGAAAATACACCAAATCTATTTGACTTGTTCAAATGGTAGCCGTGTCTTAGATGTGTAGTATTTCTTGCAGTGACGTCACTAGAGTTGGTGTCACTCAGTGCAATAACTCATGGTGTCACCCCAAGGATCCCCTTCCTGCACAATATTTCAAAAATTATATTGACAGTCATTTTTGTTTCACCCCCTCTGATGGTGTCACCCAGTGCAGTCCGTACCCCACCCCCTGCACCCCCGCAGCGACGCCACTGCTTTCTTGCCGTCTCACTTAGTGGCCCTGGAGGAGCTAAAGATGTCAAGGAATAGGAGTTACTTAAGTCAGCGATATTTGCTGTCTTTTTACGGCAAAAATTCATAGGGGCAGCCATGCCAGGAGGACACGTATTGAATGGGATGGCTTTGGGGGTCCCCCACAAAATGGGTGGGGATGAGGCTGTTTTTCATACAATATCAAATCAGGCATTATTGTTTTTATTTTAAAATAACAGCGCGAGGACATGCGATGATGAGCCATCGAAATAGCGATGGTTAAAGTTTTTAATCGATTTTTATGTAAATTTATAAATATTTAATTAATTCACTCACTGTCATAGACTTGAATGAGAACGACTAAAATACTGCAAACAACTTTATAGCAAATTTCAAATGGAGGGGGCGGTTATGAAATCCAATCCTATAATCGTAATTTTTGGGTAATATCACCGCTCCAATATGATGTACGCCCATTACCAGAAGAGATTAAAATATACTTGAAGTTAAGTAAGTTTTGAATACAACATAATTTTGTTTTAGTTTTCTTATGGGTGCGTTGCTTACGGCAACTACATGTAACATGATATTCCATTCAGTGCGTTGTCATTGAATAGCAAGCGGGGCGGGATAACAAAATTTCCGTAAGGTAGCGTGGGGGGATAACAAAAATACGGAAAGGTAGCGTGGGGAAAATGGCATGTCAAACTTTGCGTAGGCATTACAAGTCGAACGTTTAACATAGGTACCAAATTCATGAAATAGCAGCAGTAGACCATAAACGGGCCACGCGAAAAGGGTAAGAAGTGCCATCAGCTGAATTATTATATATTAAATGTATGATTTTATATATAAATTGTCAACAACAATACAAGTCTGTTTGGTCGAGGCTAAGACATAATAGCTAGTGGACAGCGAGAATAATAATTATACTGTATCTTCAGTGAAAATACAAAAATTTCGTACTTCAGTCTTTCACTGAAGAATAGAATAAAATAACAAACCATACATATATACCAATTTTCTCCATTGTTGATAGCACTGTCTGTGATAAAATGTATTTTATCTACTATTTGCTAGCGACAAGAAAATACAAACGATATTTTGATATTTACACAAAACGTTTATGTTGATAGATTGCGTCTTTCTTAATATTATTAATAGTACTGTGGCCCAAAAGTACCAATTAAAAAAAAAACTTGAAACGTGATTGGCATACTTGTCAAAATGACGTCAGAGGGATCAAATTCAGTGATATAAAGGTAACCTGGCAGCACATGGCGTAAACAAGAACAATACGTACCGAGATTGAATCATCGCAACGTTCGATATGTGGGAAAATTAGGGGGATTTTTGGAAAATGTTTGAACAAGATATAGCTTACTAGGTTACGTTTGAGAGTTTTTTTTTATCATGTACAATCGGTGTAAGATAGTGCTCTCGTTCACATTGTGCAATGGGTGTTGTATTCTCTCTCTCTCTCTCTCATTCTCTCTCTCTCTCTCTCTCTCTCTCTCTCTCTCTCTCTCTCTCTCTCTCTATCTCTCTCTCTCTCTCTCTCTCTCTCTCTCTCTCTCTCTCTCTCTCTCTCTCTCTCTCTCTCTCTCTCTCTCTCTCTCTCTCAGAGATCTGGAGAACTTTCAAGCCTTCTGTTCCGTCCTGCACGTTTCAACTCATCTTACATTGGTCCAGTTTAACACACACGTATAAGATCTTGGTCATGGGGCGTCTGAATCACTGATACGTTTTTAAATTACCACAATTGTGTGTTTGTAAATTTGAAATTTGTTACGCTTGAATCCCGACCCTTCGGCAATTACATCAAGCACCCGTATAACAAGGATTTGCAAACCTTCAGGTACATGTCAATACTATCGCCTGGGCACAAACTAGTAGTTAGATTTATGGGAAGGGGTGGGTTGTATTTTTGTCAACTCCTGTAGATGTAATTAATTTCAAGTAACGCCGATTTCTTTAATATGGACATTTTAATTTGTGTCAGTTGTGATTTGGTTTGAATCGTGTGTGTATTGTCAGTGGTTTGTTGCGTTCGGTTGTGATCGACGATTTCAAACTTTAAAACGTTACAGCAAATGTTACTAAAGGATTGTGCTTCTCGCATTTCCTTTTGTGTTTTAATTGAAAAGAAAAATACTCGTGGATGCGCTGTGAAAGGTTGCTTGCTTTGAGTCAGCGAATATTTAGTTTGCTTTTAAACCAGCGAAATTCAAAAGCGCTGTGTTGTTGAAAAAGCAAGTTTTAGTATTTATATTATTTGATTGTCTCGTGTGAATGATATAGTGTTAATGTCAGGAAAAGCTTTAAATGGCGTCCGCCAACCGGGTCACTATTGTAGCTTCCTCTTGAGGTGTATGGGGAATTAGTCACAAATGCAAGAGGGTTTCTTCTTGTAGTATATTTTAATAGAATGCTGACTCTCAGCACAACATTTGAACTGGCTATATATACCAACCTAACGGACTTCAGAGAGAGCATTCCCTAAATACCTTTCCCTAGTACTAAATTCTGATCTGCTTGTGTTAATTGCAGACACTTTATCTAACTATAATCTACATATTAAAATGCATATAATCTAAATTATGTAATCCACAATAAAGCCATAAATGTACTCTCCATACACACTCTTTTTTCACTGATACTGTATGCAAGAAAATCCAAAAATATTATTTAGAATAAGAAATTACTTGGAAACTTCACCTATATGAGCCAATTAATTCAAAATTAAACTATTGCTACTCAGTTGTATATTAAGCACTTTACACCTTCTAAAAGAGCTACCAATATCCTTTTAATTTGTTACTAGTTACAATGTTTAAGTATTAAGGCAAACTTGCCATAATTGATTTTAATTAGCTTTACAAACACATAATCTAACACTGATACAGCTCTATTTGTTTCAATTTCTCAGCACTTGTAATTTGACACCTAGCCTTAGAATAACAACTAATGCCTAACACTGACCCCAAGTGATGTTTTATCTAGCAGTGAACTAACTAGATTTAGCCCTATCATATCACTCTTGGGGATCTCACAATGCTCACCTAAACTCCCAAGATGGGGGGGAGGGGGCTCTCAATAGAACCTTCTCCGGCTTTGGTTCTTCGGGCCCCATATTCTGTCCGTTTGGATTATCATCGTCGCCTGGGTGCCACTGGATCCAGATGTTATTTCCCGCTATTACGCCACTGTATAATATTGTAATAATATTGTAATAAATTTGGAGTATGCGCATTTGGTTATAGCGCTCTGGTTTACGAAAGTTTTAGATTTTTGTGATTAATTGTCTGATTATTGGATATCAGTGCAATGGAATTTGTGAAATGTCGAATTTTGAAAAAGAATTGAACCTGAAAGTTGAATGGGATCAGCATTAAGATTTCATCTCATTTAAACCGTAGAAGTCTTTGTGAAGGGTCACTTTCGCCTTCCTTCTCCATCTTTCCCCATATAAGTGATAAAACTTCAGAAGGACCAGTTTATCGACTCAATGAAATTGAACGGATATCTTATCACGGTTTTGAGAAAGATATAGCTGAACTTCCGATCCATGTAAAATAGTCATTCTTCAAAAGGAAAAGTTATATAACGTAATTCAGAGATTCTGACTGACGAAAGAAATGATTGTCGTAGGAATTTCGTTTTAGAAACCAATACGTATGATTGAGCAAAGTGAAATTAAGGCGTATACCTAACCTCTGAAGAACTGTGAATTTAATGTGATAACCTGGGTCGATATTCTTGAGTCCGAAAGTTCCTGAGAGAGGAGAAGTTTGACTCAGAGCAAGCCTGGTAAGAAAGACTAGTGCTTCCCCAATACATAATAAAGGGACCAGATATCTGTCTTGTGAGAAATACAGGGTTTAGTGCTAGGATGCAATAGTTCTCACGGTAACATCATTAAGTATACGAATATACTTTGAACATATAGCGTATATGAATATACTTTGAAAATATAACGTGCATGAAAATACTTTTCAAATATAAACATATACGAATATACTTTTAAAATATAACGTTTACGTATAAACTGTAAAATATCACGTATATGAATATACATTTAAACTATTTAAACTATCATATATATATATATATATATATATATATATATATATATATATATATATATATATATATATATATATATATATATATATATATATATATATATATATATATATATATACGAATATACTTTAAAATATAAACGTATACAAATATACTTTAAAACATAAATGTATATGAATATTATTTAAAACTTTAACCGTATACGAATACACTTTAAAATATAAATGTATATGAATACACCTTTAAGATATAAACGTATGTGAAAGTACTTTTAAGTTTTAAAGTATATGAAAGTAGTTTAAACATAAAATGTTGGAAGTTTATCCCTATTCGTTCGATATATTACTGTTACTGTTTTATATTTGAAATGAACAACATAATTTTTCATTAAAAAAAAAAACCTATTACCTATGCCTTTCTTGTCGACATACCCTCCGATTTCAAGACAATGTTTCGTGTAGTGATTTGGGGTTTATTTGTCCAAAACACAGACATGCGATGTTTTCAGCACTTTGCCCTATTAATGAGAGCATGATTTACTTGCTCCAAATACAGACTTCAGCACGTTGTCCCATTCTCGTTCCAAATTCCTATGTAGCTCTCGTACATAAGTGGACTCGGGTTGCAATTATTACTTCCGGTTCTGTACTCACTGTAGTAATAGGGCATTTATTTCCTCTCTCATTTTGGTGGTGATACAAGACTTAGATTTAGACATTCTTGGTATTGAATGTAATATAGGTGTTTATTCTTTCAAATATGAACATTATGTTGTGGTTGTCTGTGTGTATTTTAACGACAGGCATGGTTAGTAGTGATGCACGTATGCTGTTCTGGAAGTGAAATCTGTAACTCATTGCACGTTGCTTTATTGTTATATGTCCAGCCGCTCGGAATATGTCGGATAACATAAGACAAGAACTCTTCCGTGAGTTCAAGTTTGTAGTTACTTCAGATTAACGTATGATTTATTATGATTTGGTTCAGCTCTGTGAAACAAATGTGGAGACTATATGGGGAAAATAATTTTGAACTAAGGTCACAAACGAGCAAATCTGTAATTTCGAAATTGTGTAAGTCTGGTTTGCGTATTGTATTCACTATCCTGAAATTTGAATATGCAGGCAAGAGAACCGGTACAATAAGGCTGCCTTTTACTTTGAAAGACGTTTTGAGCGCAATTAAGTTCACAGAGACTCAAAATTTATTAAATTTTAATCGCCTTTTTTCAAATTATGAATTATAAAATTTGCGTAGTAATTTCAGACATATAATTCATGTATTTAACCAATGATGTTAAGTGGGCAGCATCTTGTTGTAACGTTGCTTCATATTTTAACGGAATTAAATCATTTGTATACCCTTTGATAATATGCATTGCAATGAAACATAAAAATATTTATATAAGATATTGTCAAAGACAAAAACAAATTCTTTTTAAGGCTTCCAATGCTGTAAATTCGTCTTATGTTCATAATCCTTAAAAAGGAAATCTTTCAAAATTTGAGCTTTGGATTTTTCATTATAATCTGACACTTTCACTGACTGCTCATTTATGCGTCTACATTTTGAACAACGTTGAGCAAGTCTCTTACCCCGATCTTCCCAGGAAGATTTTTCAGGTAATCTCTTGAGTGTAATGTATCATGATTGGTTAGTAGCTTTATATACCTTAAGACGTTGTTGTTATTATTATTATTATTATTACTAGTAGAAGTAGTAGTAGTAGTAGTAGTAGTAGTAGTAGTAGTAGTAGTAGTAGTAGTAGTAGTAGTAGTATTCAACGGTTTAAGACAAAATTAAATTTGCTAACTGAAAATTGTATCATATATTTTGTATGTAATCTTCGCTGATCGAATGGAAACATTTTCATGCAAATTTTACGTTTAATAATATTTTTGATGAAATTACTTTTTTGCAACTCAGAGGGGCCAAACCTGCAACTACATGTTGCATTGTCCTATGTCGATGACATCTGTTACGCAAGAAAATAAGATTTAGGAGCATAACAACTTTGAACTGACCTATCTCGCAAGGTAGCGTTCGTCTGTCGTAAATGAATCGTTACGTGTTCTAAGTACATAGTACATTTCTTGTTACCCAACAAATCGAGAATACACTAATTGTAGGTCTACAGTTACATTTATAAGTTTGAAGGCATATCAATGTATACGATATATATATATATATATATATATATATATATATATATATATATATATATATATATATATATATATATATATATATATATATATATATATATACATACATTTTAGTAAGGACATTTTATAATGCATATATTATATTAAATTCGAGTTAACTTCATTAGAAATCAATATTTGTACTGATATCTCGTATACAACCTATATATGTTGCTTGTTTTAGGTTTCCATTTCTCTTGCCATCCTGGAAGTAGTGTACAACCATTTCCTATTTCACAAGATGCTGACTTGAAATTGAAATCTAACATTGATTTATTACTTATTTTGTAATACTTACTTTTGTGATTACCGGTAAATTACGTTCACGACCCTTGGGAGTATTCATAAAAGATTCGTTTATAGGACACACGGTACTAATGATACAGAAAAATGGGAACCAGTCTGGAAACATAAAATAAAGTATGTATGGGTTTGGCTGACCAGGATTGGTTAGTAATGTAACTTATGTTTTAGGAAAAATAATATTTTAAAATAGTATTCTAGTTGTAAGTATAAAAAATAGACATTGTTTTATTGATAGAATTTCAATATTTTAGCAGTCTTGAGTTAGGAACGCTCATTGCTAAAATGATCACACAGGACTCGTTGGTGCGGAATTGGTGTTGTTGTTGTTGAATGGTTTAACGCCATTTTTCAGCAAACGATAGGCTATACATGGCGGCCAGTATTATTGGTGGAGGAAGAACCCGGGAAAACTCCCGGAAAGAACGACCGACCCACGAGAAGCTACTGGCAAGCTTTCTCACATAATTACATTAGCCGTATCTTAGACTCGAACCTACGCAGACAGAGGTGAAATGGCAGTGATCCGTAACGAAGAGCGCTTTAGACCACTCGGCCCCGGTGCGGAATTGAAAGCACGTTACAAACACATGCATGTCCCAAAATTGCCGCGGTTCATATCCTTTCCTCTACACAGAAGCTGATATCCAGGTTTCATCTATACTGATAAATATAGATTTGATCATGATTACCCAAAACGTTTAACTTATTGAAATTTTACTATCATTGTGTTTGCATAGGTTTACTATGGGAACTGAATTAGTACCGTGACTCATATAGTGATCCTTAAACCGCTCCGGTGGCCTAGTGGTTAGAACATCTGCCGCGGAAGCGGGAGATCGTGGGTTCGAAAGCCGGCCGAGTCATCCCAGAGACTTACAAAATGGTACTCACAACTGCTTCGCTTGGCGCTCAGTATGAAGAGGTTAGTGTTAGGATTGTTCGGTTTGGTGTCAGGATAATGTGACTGGGTGGGACATCATGCTACATGTTTGCGGCATGATGCCCCAGTTCTAGACATCACTATAAACTGCTTCACCGGAGACATCGTAGCGATATGACTGAAAAATTGTCAAAGCTACGTTAAAAAAAAATCCTAATCAAACAAACAAACTAATAATGATCCTCATACTGACGTCATTGAATATGGGGTTGGGTTCCAGGTCTGGTTGGCAGAAAATGTTTAGCCTTACACTATAATTGACGACTAACTGCGATGTCGTCGAAAGGAGTATATCTCTTCTTTTGTAAGTATCAAACAATCTGACTCAGACTGCATACCTGTGTTTGAAGTCGATAAAACTGGGTCGGAAAATGACGATGGCATTTATTTGGCCGTATTATATGTTCTTCTATAAGATTCAAGGTTTTCTAATAATAATTAAATTGATACATGTACATCTTTAATTACTAACATATGTTCTTCAAATAAATATGCGTCTTTCATGGGAGATTTTAATTCCAGAACTCATGACATGAACGATTTTTTTTTAAACGACGAGTTCTTTCTCAAGCACTTCTATCATGGTGCCGTCAAGTTTCAATGATACCGTATAAATTTTTGATGAGTAAAAATTCCATGAGGAACCAGTAACATTAAATGAGAAAATTAATGACACTGGGAAAGTACTGATAAACCTGTATATAAATAATAATCTTAGTACATTAAATGGAAGATCTGGCGACGATGCAAGTGATGGTTATACAACGTTTTGAATTACATCTGTTACTGCTATGGGGACGTCCATTAATTATGTCAAATATGTTTAGGCCAATCTTTTACCCCTCCCCCCCCCCCTTGTCAACAACTGTCAAACTTTCAGTGACCCCCTAAAAAAAGTATGTCAAATTTTTTTAAACAACCCCCTACAAACTAACAATACTTTTTTATACGGCTGGCTTAATGCTAAAAATAGAATTAAGGAAATTAAAAGGTCTACAAATAAATTTTAATACTTTTTTTACTTGTTTAACAGATTTCACATTAATTATAACACTTTGAATTCATGAAAAAATCGAGACTTTCTATTGTTTTAAAATATGATGATGCAAGACTATGACTTCCTTGGCAAGAGCTCAACCGGTTTAGGATTAAACTGGTGGGCTGTTGACGGTCGAGCGAGTCTGCGCCATAGCAACGCACCGATTAATTTCCTATTTTTTATTTATTAAATTTATTGTAAAAAAAACAAAAAACATTGTTGACGTCAATTTATCTTGAACTCCCCCTCCTCATATCAACAATTGTCAAACTTCTTCGAACCCCATCCCCTTTATTTTGTTGACATAATTAATGGACTACCCTTATTCTTTTGTTTATAGCAATGCTCTGTAATATGATAATAATTTCTGGATACACGAACTTAACTAACTTTTTATAGTTGGTCACTCCTTGTTCATTGCAAGATTTTTACAACAAAAACTAAGCCAAGTTTACTTGTTGGCATAGTAATATTATCACAAATCCGAGAAGACAAGAAAACAGAAAGTCTGATTTTATTAACAATATTTTTACCAATAAACTGGACGAGATGGATAAGACGATTCGCATAATATTATGAAATACATGTATCAAACAGATATTAAGAGTATGTATTCATCATGACATTAACAGTGTATATTCATCATGACATTAACAGTATGTATTCATCATGCCATTAACAGTCTATATTCATCATGATATTAACAGTATATATTCATCATGACATTAACAGTATGTACTCATCATGACATTAACAGTATATATTCATCATGACATTAACAGTGTATATTCATCATGACATTAACAGTATGTACTCATCATGACATTAACAGTGTATATTCATCATGACATTAACAGTATATATTCATCATGACATTAACAGTATATATTCATCATGACATCAAATCCTATATTCATCATGACATTAACAGTATGTACTCATCATGACATTAACAGTGTATACTCATCATGACATTAACAGTGTATATTCATCATAACATTAACAGTATGTACTCATCATGACATTAACAGTGTATACTCATCATGACATTAACAGTGTATATTCATCATGCCATTAACAGTGTATATGCATCATGACATTAACAGTATGTACTCATCATGACATTAACAGTACATATTCATCATGACATTAACAGTATATATTCATCATGACATCAAATCCTATATTCATCATGACATCAATAGTTTATATTCATCATGACATAAATAGTCTATATTCATCATGACATTAACAGTATATATTCATCATGACATTAACAGTATTTTTCATTATGACATTAACAGTATTTTTCATTATGACATTTAAAGAATATATTCATCATGAAATTAACAGTATATATTCACCATGACATAACAGTCTATATCCATCATGACAGCAATCGTCTATAATCATCATGACATCAAAAGTTTATATTCGTCATGACATTAACAGTCTATATTCATCATGACATTAAGAGTATATATTCATCATGACATTGCCAGTATATATTCATCATGACATTAACACTGACAGTATATATTCATCATAACATCAATAGTTTATATTCATTATGACATTAAGATTATATATTCATCATGACATTAACAGTTTATATTCATTATGACATTAACAGTATATATTCATCATGACATTGACAGTATATATTCATCATAACATCAATAGTTTATATTCATCATAACATTAACAGTATATATTCATCATACATTAATAGTCTATATTCATCATAACATTAATAGTCTATATTCATCATAACATTAACGGTATATATTCATCATAACATTAATAGTTTATATTCATCATAACATTAACAGTATATATTCATCCTACATTAATAGTCTATATTCATCATAACATTAATAGTCTATATTCATCATAACATTAACAGTATATATTCATCATAACATTAATAGTCTATATTCATCATAACATTAATAGTCTATTTTCATCATAACATTAATAGTCTTTATTCATCATGACATTAATAGTCTATATTCATCATAACATTAATAGTCTATATTCATCATGACATTAACAGTCTATATTCATCATAACTTTAACAGTCTATATTCATCATAACACTAACAGTATATATTCATCATGACATTAACAGTCTATATTCATCATGACATTGACAGTCTATATTCATCATGACATTAATAGTTTATATTCATCATGGCATTAACAGTCTATATTCATCATGACATTAACAGTCTATATTCATCATGACATTAATAGTTTATATTCATCATGACATTAACAGTATATATTAATCATGACATTAATAGTTTATATTCATCATGACATTAACAGTCTATATTCATCATGACATTGACAGTCTATATTCATCATGACATTAATAGTTTATATTCATCATGGCATTAACAGTCTATATTCATCATGACATTAACAGTCTATATTCATCATGACATTAACAGTATATATTCATCATGACATTAATAGTTTATATTCATCATGGCATTAACAGTCTATATTCATCATGACATTAACAGTCTATATTCATCATGACATTAACAGTATATATTCATCATGACATTAATAGTTTATATTCATCATGGCATTAACAGTCTATATTCATCATGACATTAATAGTTTATATTCATCATGACACTAACAGTTTATATTCATCATGACATTAACAGTATATATTCATCATGACATTAACAGTTTATATTCATCATGACATTAACAGTATATATTCATCATGACATTAACAGTATATATTCATCATGACATTAACAGTCTATATTCATCATGACATTAACAGTATATATTCATCATGGCATTAATAGTTTATATTCATCATGGCATTAACAGTCTATATTCATCATGACATTAATAGTTTATATTCATCATGACATTAATAGTTTATATTCATCATGACATTAACAGTATATATTCATCATGACATTAACAGTATATATTCATCATGACATTAACAGTCTATATTCATCATGATATTAACAGTATATATTCATCATGACATTAATAGTTTATATTCATCATGGCATTAACAGTCTATATTCATCATGACATTAATAGTTTATATTCATCATGACATTAATAGTTTATATTCATCATGACATTAACAGTATATATTCATCATGACATTAATAGTCTATATTCATCATAACATTAACAGTATATATTCATCATACATTAATAGTCTATATTCATCATAACATTAATAGTTTATATTCATCATGACATTAACAGTATATATTCATCATGACATTAATAGTTTATATTCATCATGACATTAACAGTCTATATTCATCATGACATTAACAGTATATATTCATCATGACATTAACATTTTATATTCATCATGGCATTAACAGTCTATATTCATCATGACATTAATAGTTTATATTCATCATGACATTAATAGTCTATATTCATCATGACATTAACAGTATATATTCATCATGACATTAATAGTTTATATTCATCATGACATTAACAGTATATATTCATCATGACATTAACAGTTTATATTCATTATGACATTAACAGTCTATATTCATCATGACATTAACAGTATATATTCATCATGACATTAACAGTATATATTCATCACGACATTAACAGTTTATATTCATTATGACATTAACAGTCTATATTCATCATGACATTAACAGTCTATATTCATCATGACGTTAACAGTATATATTCATCATGACATTAACAGTTTATATTCATTATGACATTAACAGTATATATTCATCATGACATTAACAGTCTATATTCATCATGACATTAACAGTATATATTCATCATGACATTAACAGTATATATTCATCATGACATTAACAGTTT
Source organism: Unio delphinus (assembly GCA_029339505.1). Lineage (NCBI taxonomy): Eukaryota > Metazoa > Mollusca > Bivalvia > Unionida > Unionidae > Unio > Unio delphinus. The sequence goes on from JAQISU010000081.1 coordinate 14,384,457, forward strand.
ATATTCATTATGACATTAACAGTCTATATTCATCATGACATTAACAGTATATATTCATCATGACATTAACAGTCTATATTCATCATGGCATTAACAGTATATATTCATCATGACATTAACAGTTTATATTCATTATGACATTAACAGTCTATATTCATCATGACATTAACAGTATAAATTCATCATGACATTAACAGTTTATATTCATCATGACATTAACAGTATATATTCATCATGACATTAACAGTATACATTAACAGTATATATTCATCATGACATTAACAGTATATATTCATCATGGCATTAACAGTATATATTCATCATGACATTAACAGTATATATTCATCATGACATTAACAGTTTATATTCATTATGACATTAACAGTTTATATTCATCATGACATTAACAGTATATATTCATCATGACATTAACAGTATATATTCATCATGACATTAACAGTATATATTCATCATGGCATTAACAGTATATATTCATCATGACATTAACAGTATATATTCATCATGACATTAACAGTATATATTCATCATGACATTAACAGTTTATATTCATCATGACATTAACAGTATATATTCATCATGACATTAACAGTATATATTCATCATGGCATTAACAGTATATATTCATCATGACATTAACAGTATATATTCATCATGACATTAACAGTTTATATTCATCATGGCATTAACAGTATATATTCATCATGACATTAACAGTTTATATTCATTATGACATTAACAGTCTATATTCATCATGACATTAACAGTATATATTCATCATGACATTAACAGTTTATATTCATCATGACATTAACAGTATATATTCATCATGACATTAACAGTTTATATTCATCATGACATTAACAGTATATATTCATCATGACATTAATAGTTTATATTCATCATGACATTAACAGTTTATATTCATCATGACATTAACAGTATATATTCATCATGACATTAATAGTTTATATTCATTATGACATTAACAGTTTATATTCAACATGACATTAAGATTATATATTCATCATGACATTAACAGTATATATTCATCATGACATTAACAGTATAAATTCATCATGACATTAATAGTCTATATTCATCATGACATTAACAGTATATATTCATCATGACATTAATAGTCTATATTCATCATGACATTAACAGTATAAATTCATCATGATATCAATAGTCTATATTCATTAATCTCATCAATATGTAATAATACTGCATCAGAATGTTTTGTAATAAATATTAGCAAGTCAGTTTGTAATAATAATGCCAAATGGTGGTTTTAAACTAAACGTTAAAACGCCTGCAGAAAAGATCAATATGCAAGAAAATACATAGTGATCATACATAATGATGATAATCTATCTATCTATCTATCTATCTATCTATCTATCTATCTATCTATCTATCTATCTATTTATCTTTCTATCTATCTATCTATCTATCTATCTATCTATCTATCTATCTATCTATCTATCTATCTATCTATCTATCTATCTATCTATCTATCTATCTATCTATCTATCTATCTATACAACCAGCTTCCTCCATTCCAATCTGTTCTCTGATACTCTCAGTGTCACTCAGCTTCAGTCCTGTCCACTCTGAGATGTTATCCTTTCATCTTTTCCTCTGTCTTCCTCTCCTTCGCCCTCCCTGCACAGTACCTTGCATGATTGTCTTTGCAAGCCCTGTTGATCGTGTGACATGTCCATACCATTTGATTTTGCGCATCTTAATGATAATGATAATACATAATGATAACCAAAAATAAACAAAAAAGACAAATATATTATCAATCCTGTTTTGAGTTTATTCGGGTCTAGCAGTTTCTTATAATGTTCAATGCCATTTAACCTTTGCATGAAACGAATACGTGCTTCGTTTTGGCGTACATTTTATTATTATTATTATTATTATTATTATTACTGTTTGTTATTATTACTGCTATTGTTAGTAATATTTTTGGTAATATTATTAATATTATTGTTGTTATTATTACTGATGTTATTATTAATGTTATTGTTATTGAATATTATTATTGTTGTTGTTATTCCTGTTTATGTTATTATTACTGATAATGTTAGTATTATTATTGTTAGTAATATTATTCATATTATTGTTGCTATTATTACTGTTATTGTTGTTATTACTGTTATTGTTATTATTGTTATCGTTATTGTTATTATTATTATTATTATTATTATTATTATTATTATTATTATTATTATTATAAAAGCTTCAAAAGTTGAAAACAATTCTGTTCCGATATCCTTAGAGTACGAGAAACTGAACACACACACACACACACACACACACACACACACACACACACACACACACTGTACCCGTCACTGGCTACCCGTTCGATTTTCGTCTACTGGTGCCATTCCAACGTGTATATCTTATGTCACACGTGTTCAACGCATCTAGAAACTTACGCTTTTCTTCAGACTCTCGCATTCTCATTGTTCCCACTGTTGAAACGAAGTCATACCAAAAGTAGTGTGTGTGTGTGTGTGTGTGTGTGTGCATACAAGGGCCGGGTTACGTGCATCGAATTTTCTATAGATCTTGGACACATGTTCACTGTGATCTCGTTCAAGTGTTCTTAAAACTCGTCTATTGCGACTACAAGAACAGACTTAAACACTTTATGTTTACTTTCATAGGCGTAGCTAGAGCGTTTGAAGCTCAGAGACAATATTCATTTTTACGTCCGCCTCACCTCCACCCCCTCTGAAATCCATTATTTTCATCAATAAAATCACCATCACCCAATGTAACGCCAACGGCTATTAAATAGAAGAAAAAACTAACACATAGTTGAATATTTGCAGCAAAAATTCCACATACAACTATTTCAAAGCCCATTTTGGTGTCCCCACTAGTCTGGCGCCCCGGAACATCTGTCCCACTCTGCCAACCCCCAACCTCTATCTGTGCCTCTATTTACTTCCTCAACTATTTATCGTCAGCATGTTTTTGCTTTGTATTTTCATTATGGTTGTTTCTGTAATCCTGTCGTTATATATTGTTGTGTTAGCTAATATTTAAAAGCGCTTAGAGCTTCTAGAGATTAGTATTAGTAGTAGTAATAGTAGCCAATGGTTTTTAGCTCTGACGTCAGGAGGGATTGTCCGACCTATAATATTTAATGTTTAATGCATTACGTGTGATCTATTTATAGAATGGGAATTTTCCAACGAGTTTGCCATAAAACCAATGCGGGTTTTCCTTTGCTCATTTCCTTGTGGTTTGAGTAGAGAAACACAGTCATCATGAATTTAGTAGATGAATTCCGATTTCCCTGTTTTGTGGATATATGCACTTTCCCGTCTCAGTTCTGTAATTCTGACGCCGATGAACGCCGGTGTAATTACTGTACAGTCTCAATATGTAAATCGAATTTCATTCCAGATCCCTGCAAGTATTATTGTAAAAGTAAGTCTCTCTCTCTCTCTCTCTCTCTCTCTCTCTCTCTCTCTCTCTCTCTCTCTCTCTCTCTCTCTCTCTCTCTGTTACGAAAGACATATCATCTCCCAGGTCAAATGGAAGCGCTCGCGCGCACCCACACGTAAACACACTCACATATATATATATATATATATATATATATATATATATATATATATATATATATATATATATATATATATATATATATATATATATATATAATCTTACCGTGTTGTGTTGTACGTCTGTGTGGAATCCGTGCATCTATTTGCCTGTTAGCATTCAACCATTCTTGCTATACATTTGTCGTAAGAGTCTAGTAATACTGAAACCGTGTCTAAGAGGTGTACTATATTTTGCTTTCTCCTTAGGGTCCCTGGATAGGGTGAATGGGTAAAAGAAATAATAACAATTCTGAATTTCATATAGGCACCCATGGGCAACGTTCCCTCTAAGCGAATGGTAGATGTGCGCGCAATGCTCGCTGCATTGTGCAAGCATTACATAGGCGTGCAAACTTAATGTTGGATTGACAATTCAGTTGCGTAGATATGTATGAGCAGCTGCGCGCTCAGCTTAGAGGGAACGTTGCCCTTGGGAGGAATAACAGGAATTGAATATGATGGATTTGGGGATTCGAAACCCTGGGTCATTATTATCCCTCACGGCAGAAAGGATTTGGGTTGGAGGAGGTGTTCATCTAAACTTAAATCAGGTAATCGAGTATTATTTTCAAAAAAGTATGAGAATTTACAATGCTGAGCCATCTACATAATAATGGTTAAAGTTTGAAATTGATTTTTAAGTATATTAAAAATAATACATGCAAAATTCATTCACTTGCAGCAGTTGGCTTAAATGAGAAGGGCTAAATAATGTAAACAGCTGTGCAGTAGGTTCGAATGAGGGGGTGGAGGCAGTTAGGAAGGCTACACCCAAGCCAATCCTAAAATCATTATCTCATGATTATTTTGTTATATCACCGCTCCCGTAGGATATACCCCACGAGAGATTAAAGACATATTTGAGTTCAGTTCTCCCACACCTACATATAGGTTACATATAGGTATTGTTTTCTCTGGGGTGCGCGTCTTGAATGATTTACGTAGAGACAGGTGTGGGTGTTCTACATTGTGTTAAACGGTCTTCAATACGACCCATCAGATATGTACTGTGATATGCAAAGCCACGTGACTTATTCACATCGAATGTCATGTTAGTGCAAAACAAAGTAGCAAATACAGTCGAGTCATCAATAAAAATTCCGTGACATAACCGTATATACAGAAATTAATTACGTTGCCGGTAAAAGCTTGGGTCATTAAGATTTCACCCATCTCTGTTACACATATCCGTGATATCGTTTACACACACACACACACACACACACACACACACCTATTGAAGCCATACTGTTCTTGTTTCTGGTTGTTCTATCAACGCAACTTTTACCTATTGAGGTGACGTAAACACGGCAGAATCGATATCACAGTTACGTGACTCACTTGTGGTTGAAGGACCTGATGAATGAAGTCATGTGGTAGATTTTTCGATAGAATAAGAATGTAACTAAATACCGGGTTTTATGCTCATGTAAGCTTAGCTTTGTCATATTCGTAATACGTGTACATGCTAGAGGCTCGTACCCACCCTCAATAGTCGAGGGCGTAATATGATATGGCTTTTGACCGGTGAACCTGGTGTGGAATTCAGGATTTGATATCAAGCGGTGGTACCGGGTTTAATACTCGATGGTCGCAATGCTTGGTCATTCTAGTCGGGGACTGGAATAGTAACTCGTCTTTATTTGACAACATGTTTTGTGTCTCTATTGTGTTATCTGCCTACCTCTTTTTGTCTGTCTGCCCCTTTCATTATTCATTTTATTCCGTCCGTAATGTATGTGTACAATGTATACAGGGACGTTATTTCAATGCGTTCAAGGTGGGGGGGGGGGAGGCGTAGCTAAGGGGGGGAGGGGGGGCAGGTGGGTACATATGTCCCCGGGCGCCAAGGTACAGGGGCGCCAAAATGAGGCTTGCAACGTTACATTATAATAAGTAAACAAGGGTAATAAATCGGTCACAAGATTGCTGGAGCGCCAATTTTATAGTTCGTCCCCGGGCGCAAAATACCATCGCTACGCCTTGGGTGGGTGGGGGGTAACGTATAAAGGCTACAGCAATTTTACAGCATATGCAATAAAAGGTCCCAAACTTTATATTCATTCTTAACCGCTCGCCACCCCACCCCCTCCCAAATTTCGTCCCTGAATGCATGTATGCAAATATTTGTGAAGTACAGTGATTTAGGTTGGATAGCGATACAATCTAAAAATGTCCTTTTTTGTTTTAAATCCATTGATTTAAGCACCGACTTAGCTCAAGTGTAAAGTTTACCAGCCCGATTAAATCGGGAATGGTACATTACTTTTTTTTTTGCACTCAGAGAAGTTTTTCACATGGGTGTATAAATTTCCCTTCTTTCACAGCAAACGGTATAGAAATGCAAGCGATGATAACTCCCACACCCCATAAAAATGGTGTATTGTGCTACTGTATACTATTCCACTCTTATCGCATAAGCAATTTAGGCCACCCCACTAGGACCTCTGCCATTTCGATGTGGTCTGGGTTCTAGGTCTGTCTAGGGTCAACCCCTAACAACTCGCCGAGTGAGTAGTCTGGTTCACTGCTTAGTATTTTACAAGCGTTGCACTCCGCTTTACTAAGTACGGGGAACCATACTTAGGTGAGACAGTCAAAGTTTAAATGAACTAATGCACATGCTCTATAAATGAATGATGCTATTAGTATGCATATCCAATCATCAAATTAAAGCCAGATCTCCACTTACTTATATAGAGGTCTAACGGAGACCAAAAACAGGTCAGTTATGTTGATATCGGACTTGACCAATCCAATCACAACTTTCAAATTCCTCTGAGAAACATACGTCATTTGGAACATACCGCCAATAGCAATAAACATACTTCTAAATATAAGTGGACTGGAAATTCCAAATGTCAACAAAACATGAACATTTATCTACATCTGTCGGATCTCCATCTATGTGCAGATCCGATTTAATCAGATTGTATGTATGTGAACCCCACTGAATACAATTGGGCATTTTGTGGAATGGCTACGTGACCTAGGACAGCCTAGGGACAACAAATTTACAAGTGTGAAAGAAAATTAGACATGGACTGTCTTTGGAGAGTCATTCTGTATGGCGCTCCGTACTTTAGAAAGATAAGGGGGGCCGAGTGGTCTAAAGCGCTCTCCGTTACGGATCACTGCCATCTCACCTCGGTCTGCGTGAGTTCTTTCCGTTGGTTTTCCCGGGTTCTTCCTCCAACAATAATACTGGTCGCCATGTATAGCCTATAGTGTGCTGAAAAATGGCGTTAAACCCTACAACAACAACAACTTTAGAAAGACCAACGCAAGTGTTAACAGGAATATAAACTACAAAGAAAGGAAGCAAGAAAACATATTAAGGACCAGTACATGAAGTAATATGAATCCATGCCCGTCGTCTTGGACGGATGTAGAATCGGAGCATTTGCCATAAAACTGATATTAGCTACGGTGTATTATACCACTATAAAAGTATAACTTTCTCCCAGAATTAAGAACATTGTGTTTCATTTAATGAATGAATGGGGACAATATTGGTATATCAGCAAGAAAGGTTAAGTAATGCCAAAAAAGAGGAGAGTACAATATAATTTAATCAATATATTAACTGCAATTCATTGCAAGATAATCCATTTGAAGTTCATTAGTTGTATCAATAATTATAATCAATATATCTTCGTTTTTTCTTGCTTGATTCATTCTTTCAACGATGCGTCAATTCATTCGTGTACATGTTTTATAATACAGAAATGTATACATATACAGGAAAGGATTTATCCTACTCGTTTCTATGTAACTTTTTTTTTTAATAAAAATTGTCACTGGTTAATAATAGCAGAAAATCTAAAGATAAAAAGCAGGAAAAGCTGTAAAGTTTGCGTTACGAAAGAAAGACCAGAAGTATATGCATGGACTTTCATCATATATGATAAAATTTCATTCTAGGTCAGAACTCAATGAAAACGTCAACGACTACAACACTATCACCTTCTACTGCGTCTGTGACACCTTCAAGTATCTGTTCTGAAGCAAACCCAGATATTCGTAAGTACAGTTATGATTGGTCTGTTCGTAAGTACAGTTATGATTGGTCCATTCGTAAGTACATTTATGATTGGTCTTTATTCGTGTTCTTATGACAACGACAATTCGTACTGTAGCGACCACGATATCGATTATTATTAATCGTCCTCAAATTTCGCGTACATTACTTTGTCCGCCTGTTTGTCGTTTTTTTTCCCTACCAAACCATAGGGAAAAACCAAATCAGATTTGATAATGTATGTGTCCAGGCAGTGACGAATCGAAAAAAGGTTTAACACTTGTCTCACGCATTGAAAAACGTTTAAAACAAAATTAAAAGTTAATTGCATAATTTCGTATTTGTAAGAATAATATGCTTCTAAAAATGGCTTTCCTCAATTGATTTTAGGCATCGTTGCATCACTATTACCATCATAAAATTACTTGTAAAATGCACAATTACGTGCGTTTGTCAGCTGCATAATTATGTATGAAACATGCATCCACGACCTAGGATGTTTTAATTTTTTTGTTATTCATTGAAAGATTTATAATTTGGATAGAAAAGATTTCCTTGACCCCATCTTTCTAAACAAATCGTCTAAAAAAGATTTAATTGATCCCCACCTTTCTAAACAAATCGTCTAGAAAAGATTTCCTTGATCCCATCTTTCTAAACAAATCGTCCCTTGGAGCCACCATATTTTGAAAGCTGTGTTACGTCAGGTGTATATGAGATCTCATTGGCCAGACTGTTATTTTTTCCGATATGGGTTGGGTTAAGAGAGAATGAGTTAAAAGAATCTTAAATTTTTATTTCACATGTCTTTTTTGCTAAAGAAATATTGTCACAAAAAGATGCCAAAGGCAATTGGAGATTTAGTTATTGCGTGTTGTTGTTGTTGTTGTTATTATTATTATTATTATTATTGTTATTATTAAAATTATTATTATTGTTATTGTTGCTGTTACTGCTGTTATTATTATTATTATTATTATTATTATTATTATTATTATTATTATTATTATTCAGCGACTCACGCCTGGATCATCATAGTGATTTTGACAGTACTTCTTGCAGTACTTTTTATGATCGTCATATTTTTGTTGGTATCTCGACGTAAAAACTCAAAATTGCCCATTGATAAACGAGTGGAACAGGGAGAGAAACAGGAAATGAAACAGTTGATAAACGAACGGAACTCTGCGTCAGACTGTAGTTGTTTGCCTGACAGTGGTCTCAGCAGCACTTCTAGCTCGGGTTGTATAAGCCAACCAGAAGACTCGTTACATAGGAACGGCGCTGCTTCATCAGGCCCGCCCCCTTATCCCAATGGTAAAATAAAACGTTATGACATGTTTGGTTTTCTCTTAAATAATAGGCTATAACCTACATAGTTCCATCGCTATTATCTGCTAGATGAACGAATTCGGTTTCAATGGTGTGTTGTGACATTTGGTAGACTGGGTTGAGACTGAAATAAAGGCATAAATATACACCGTTACAAATATTACCACGAAATTTTCAATATAAATTGTCGACAAGGTGACTTTAATGTGTTATTGGGGGTATTAACATGATAAATAGCACACGTTATCCTCATGAAAAAAACACCAAAGATATGTAGTATTGCTATATATAAAAAGTTACTAATGTTATAAGGGAAATAATTATTTCAATAAGTGATAATACCAGAGTGTGACTCGACATTTTCCAAATGCGACCCACCTTTCCAGGAAGTAAGCTTCTTTTTAGATTTTAAATTGACTGTTTTGATGTACAGTAAAGAAAGAAAAGAAAAGATAAAGTAAACGTAGAAGTTAATCAAACTCTAGTTCTTGAAACACGATATCAAATATACTGTTTATATCGTTTTTGAATCACTCCTTCAAAATACAACTTGAACTCAAATATTAACATAATTTTTTTTTTAAATATTACCCCTGCTGATAACAATTATTTGTCACTTCTTGTACACATAAGAAACTTTAGCTTTGAAGAAAGTATCCCTTTTTGTCATCCATGGCTTATTGTTCTAAGATTCTAAGGGGTCAGAATAAACGGGCAGAGCCATGTAATAAGAATATTCAAGAAGTACAAACCATCTTCAAGTTATTTCACTTCTTAATTTTACAGTTTGTTGGAATCGGAGTCTTCATGTTACTTTTCTAAAATTGTTTTACTTTTTTCTTCAGAATCCACAAAGAAGTCACAGGAACCGTTGCAAGAACATCAAAAATGTACTAAGTCTAAAATATCAGAACCGATTCAGCGTCAGTGTAGCAGGTCTACGACCCGTGATGAATCAGAATTCTCGTCTAACCCTACATTACCTTTGCGAGGAGATTTGTGTGATTCGTCTTTGTTTGTATCATCGTCAGAGGGTCATATTCCGCAACGAACTCAATGTTGTAGAGAGCTCGACTCGAGAAAATAGGATAAATGATTACAAAAAAGGATTGCATTACAGTCGCTTTATTATTTTGGGAGAGGCGATATAAGAAGCCTCTTAAGAGGTTTACGTACCATGATAGTTATAAGGTATCGATAGTTTCATCTGAAGCTCAATGATGATGAAATGGAGTAGCTTATTGATGTAGTAGGGTTTAACGCCATTTTTCACCACAATATAGGCTATACACCGACCCACGAGAAGCAAATGGCAAACGTTCTCACGTACCCACAATGGCCGAGCCCGAGACTCAAACCCACGCAGAGTTGAGACTGCAGTGATCCGTAACTCGGACACTCGGGGTCCATTGAGGAGCGGGTTGATCAGTTGAAGCTTTAAAACTTTTCAGAATGTTTTTCACCATGTGCTTAATACCATATGTCAGATCCCATAAAAACACACAAAAATAAAAAAAAATACTCTAGTAAACTGTACGGAAATCCAGAGGAGATCAGTTGTGAAGGAATGAAATTCAGTTTTACAATCCGGAGTTTAATTTGATTTCGGAATTACATTTTTCATGCTGCATACACTCAGTAATGATTTCAGATATGTAAATCATTTGCCGAAAGCAACACGAACTGACTACATAATCACCTCACAAGTATGTCTACAAAAATGACAGGTTGAACTTGAGCTCTTACTTTGGATATCACATACGTCAGTCATTGCATGGAATTGAAATGACTCATCACCGGGGTTTATTCTTATTCAGTATCAAATTCCATCCATTTTCTGGTGTGTGTGTGTGTGTGTGAGAGAGAGAGAGAGAGAGAGAGAGAGAGAGAGAGAGAGAGAGAGAGAGAGAGAGAGATTGTGTTAAAATATGCGTCAAATGGGTTTTCCTTAGTGCGTCATTACATCCAGGTTTTCTCAAATGTCATGTTGTTTGCGTATGCACATAGCGTGACTTGTGGAAGTGTTTTTAGGTAGTAAGGGAACATGTTTTTATTTTGTTTGTTTGCAAGTTTTATAAGGCGGACGAAAGATTATATAAGGCCAGTACATAAGCGTATTTATTGTTGTCTTTTGTGTTATAGATGTAATTCAAATTTTATACATTGTAATAACATTGTATATAGAATGTGTGGAAATAGTTACATGATATGTGTATCATTTATCTTTCCTGAAGCTAAGGCGACAATTCATACTTGATTGTTCACGATCAGTCGTGGCTTTATGTGTGTGTGTGGTCACTGGCCTAGTTTGCAGAATTGTTGTGCTTTTCGTACTTTATGCTTATTTAATTTTGTTGTTTATAAGTTTTTCACATAAATAAATAACAATTATGAAGTGTACATTTGATAAATCATTAAATACATACACTCATACTGTCATACTATTTATAAGCATACATGCTTGCAAAATAAATTCATTGAATTGAGTTTTCTAAAAAAATATTATGTAAACATTACCCCAACCCATCCTCTCTCTCTCTCTCTCTCTCTGTCTCTCTCTCTGTCTCTCTCTCTCTCTCTCTGTCTGTCTGTCTCTCTCTCTCTCTCTCTCTCTCTCTCTCTCTCTCTCTCTCTCTCTCTCTCTCTCTCTCTCATTAAAATGGTACGCCCCTTTTGCATTTATGTTGCATTATTCAGAACTATTTTTTTCCGACTAATACAAAATATACTCGAAATTTTTAGGTTCATCGGACTTTAGGATCCTTTACTTGCAAATTTGTAGACTGATACTTGCCGGTTTAGTGTGTTTATGATATGTAAAGCTTTAGAATATTAAGTGTAGAACGAATGGTAATAACTAGGTAATGTAACAAAGTTTACAACATTGGGAATAATAAGTTTTTGTTTTTTTAAAAGGCACCTTAAAAAAGTTTACCAATTGAGATTAGTAAGAAAGTTATTAAAATATAAGGCATATTAACAAAGTTTATAAAATTATTCAATTTGTGGATATTATCTTCAAGCCAAACAGCGCAAAGGACACGTTTATACGAGCAGCAAAAGAGTTACGAGCACTTCGTCCTATTAATTTGTGTAGTGTCGTGACTTGCATCGGTCAATTATATGTACTGACTGTAAATAAAAAAAATTGCAAACTTCTTGTTAAGAAAAATGTGGTTTTGAAAGAAGAAAAATATCGGTGCTTTTTTATTTCACTGGACAGATTTTGTTCGTTAATTTTCATCGGATTAAGGCTGCAGAAAAATGAGAATAATTATACATTAAAACATACAAATAAAAACTAGCCTATGATTTTTGTCGAAAGCATGGTTGTCAGATATTAATTAGGGTATTCGAGTTAATTCCTTCTACAAGTGATAGATTTTATACTGGACCAAGACTACCCTCACACCGTTCTCTTTACATTTATATTTGACAGCTCCGGTGGCCTAGTGGTTAGAGCGTCTGCCTCAGATGCAGTAGGTCGTGGGTTCAAACCCTGGCCGATTCCTAACAAAGACATAAAACTGGTAGTAGTCGCTCAGTATCAACAGGTTAATGTTAGGACGTGTCGGCCTGGTGTCAGGATACTGTGACTGGGTAGGACAAGATGCTACATGTTTGCGGCATGATGCCCCAGTGCTAGACATCACTATAAACTGCCACACTGCAGACATCGTAGCGATATGACTGAAAAATTGTTAAAGTTACGTTAAAAATGCGCGCACACACACAAGTTAATGTTTTCACCGTAAAGAACTATTTTGAATATTTTCACTTGACAAGGTCGGCTAAAAAGAAATGAGTATAGACATTATGCCATTTAAAGTTCATTAGTATTATAACAGACTGGCATTCCCCATTGTGTCACTAAAGGGTGCTGACCGCACCAGTTGACACCATCAGAGGGGGTGATACCAAAATAAGTTTTGAATTTTTGTGCAGGAAGGAGTTCCATGGCACCATGGGTTACCGCACTGGGTGACACGAACCTTAGTGACGTCACTGGGCATGCTTCTAACTACCCCTTAACCATCTCGTTTTCATATACATTTATTTACCGATACATCAGACATACACATATGCAAAAGGCATGTAGGCTGTTTATTTTCGGCCCAAATTTATACATATAATCCTAAAAAGCTGTTCTAACTGTGACGAGAAGTCAACAAACAAACCAACCCATTCTCAGGCCTAGCTGAAAGTAAGTGTTTACCAAAATTGTAGATTTTGCTTAATTTACAAACACAAGACTCAACCCTCTTTATGCTGATGTTCTCTGTTTTGAAAATGGGGGACTAGGTATCCAGAGGTGCATAGGTTTACATGTTGTCAAAGCTCTTCGATTTCAAGGTTAGTAAATCTGCATGTAATCTCCAATCCCATAATGCCTAAATAGACGTGATCGGTTATGGTCGGAACATAATAAAGTTTGAGAAACTAAGTTAGCAAGATTAACCACAGTAATAAAATTTGGGGGGAAAATAGGTTTTTGCATTAAGTAAAAACGTTTAGCTTGTAATGTATATGAGAAGTGTGAACTAACATAACAAAAAATCCGACTCAACATACATATAAACTTAGTTTTGTCCTGAAAGTTTTGTCCTAACATATCTACATATAAAATTTTAATCATCTCCATCCATCCATCCAATTACTACCAAGCTACGCCTATCAATCAATCAATCAAGTAAGCAAGCAAGCACTCTCTCTCTCTTCTCTCTCTCTCTCTCTTTCTCTCTCTCTCTCTCTCTCTCTCTCTCTCTCTCTCTCTCTCTCTCTCTATATATATATATATATATATATATATATATATATATATATATATATATATATATATATATATATATCTACACACCACATACATTACAAATGACGTTACCTTTGAAGTGTTGGTACAAAGCAACTTGATATACCAATATTATTGTGATTTGCTCATGGCGTATGACTACGCACACTGATAATCTTTTTATAGCTATTATACTCTCTAAATATGGATATCAATTCATACACCAAAAAAGAAAACAACTATTCTAAGTCCAGGAAATAAAAATTTTTGAGCTCCACCCTGTGTCGTCTGCTGTCATCTCTGTCAACATTGCTGTTTCCAGTCTCTCCCTCAAGCAAAAACAAAACACTGCAACTCTGTGGAGAAAAAGAAAACAATGCCGTCAGATAAGGAGCAAGATGATAAAGCAACATTAAAAAGACTAAACTGTGAGTTCATTGGAGAGTTTGATAGAGACATGGGTGAGACATTTGTAACGAAAATGATCATTCTGTGTCCAAATGTGAGATTGTTGGGGAAGACTGATTTGTACACCATGAGCCTGATGATATACTGAAATTTATAGAAAGTAAGCAGCATGCAAACACTTTAAGAAAAGACACTTTTTCATGTAAGTCAAGTGACAGGATTCTTTGCAGTGAATAAATGACTTCAATATTACTCCTATCTTAATTGCATCAACACCTGACTGGTTTTATTCTCGGTGTTAGGAGAAAAGATGGATCTGAGTTTGAACCGCACAGCTTAAGAAGCATTATCAGCTCCATTGATGGTCATCTTAAAATCAAGAAATATGCAAGTACAAGCATGAGATTAAGAGACATAAATTTTGCATTAACAAGCGAAGCTCTTCGGGCTAAGCCAAACTATTTACATTCTCAAGGAAAAGGAAATAAACCCAATCAGAGTCAACCGATCACAGACGAAGAAATGAATACCTTGTATGGCAAAATAAATGAATGGGGATGGAAACACCTGAAGCAGTTGTTAGCACATTGTGGTTTAACAATTCTGTGCATGGTCTGAGGGGAGTGACTGAACATTACAATCTGAAATGGGGGTATATTACATCAAAGAAAAATATGATTGGCTTCGATTTGCTTGAACTCAATGAAAGACAGACAAAAACAAGAACAGGAGACAATGTCAAGGACATCAGGGATATTAATCCTAAGATGTATGAAAACAAAAACGAGAGAGAGAGAGAGAGAGAGAGAGAGAGAGAGAGAGAGAGAGAGAGAGAGAGAGAGAGAGAGAGAGAGAGAGACTTGCTAACTACAAACGGTATGCTGAGGTAAGACCAGCAGACTTTGTCAATGTGAAGATTCTTTCTATATTGCGTTCAACATTATGCCAATCTTAGTGACTAACCCAGCATAGTTTAAGAAACAAGTCGTTGGAATTAACAAACTTGTTTGCATCATCAAAATACTGAAAGAAAAAGCAAATATTACAAAAAGGAAGAAAGTAACAAACACTAGTAGCCAAAAGTACATAATTCAGAAGTTTAGAGACAAAAACATTCCCCCAACTGATATCAAGCAAATATCAGGCCACAAAAATGTACAGTCTATAAACAGCTATTCAAACATTAGTGACAAACAACAACAGACGTACTCGAATTACCGGAGTAGCACCGGCCACCCAAGTAATGATGCTCTCACGCCTCACCTCCACAACAAAGAAATTTCAAACCGCACAGCAACAGACTGTATATCAAGTTCCCAAACGTGTAATAATCAACAGAATCAGCAACAACTACCAATTGTGCAGTATTTCTCCTGTATTAACTCCAATGGCCGCCAAATATATTTTTAAAATAGAAGGGGATGGAGTCTTAAGAGTATAATTTAATCTTTCTGCTAATAGTGGCTTCGTATCCAAATTTGTGGAGAAGTACTTCATACATTCCTTTTCTAGCAGTTCCTTTACCTTGCGACTGTAGATTTCCTTGCCATCGTCAAATTATATACTTTGGGAGCTTACGTATACTCGATAGAGACCAAAATGCATCGTCTACATCATCTCCATAGTTATATGTTACTTTCTAGTCCACGAGTTCTGGCAGTTTTACAAGGTTTACAAGATTTAATAGTTTTACATCTCTTTTTGCGAATGGATAAATTATTTGTTTTTATATCTTTCTCATTTGAACATTTTAACCTTCGTATACTTACATTTTCAGTTCCATTAGTCCCAGGCTTACTAGTAAGTTCACTGCATTTAGGTTCACCAGTCCCATGTCTACTAGTAGGTTCACTACTACTAGGTTCACTAGTCCCATATTTATTACTGCTTTTAGGTTAACTATTTCCAAGTTTACTAGTAAATTCACTAGTCCCAGGTTTACATGTAGGTTCACTACTTATAGGTTGACTAGTCCCAGGTTTACTAGTAGGTTCACTAATTATAGGTCGACTAACTCCAGGTTCACTAGTACACTCACTACTTTTAAGTCGACTAGTCCCAGGTTTGTTAGTAGGTTCACTACTTATAGGTCGACTAGTCCCAAGTTTACTGGTAGGTTCACTACTTATAGGTCGACTAGTCCCACGTTTACTAGAGGTTCACTACTTATAGGTCGACTAGTCCCAGGTTTACTAGTAGGTTCACTACTTATAAGTCGACTAGTCCCAAGTTTACTGGTAGGTTCACTACTTATAGGTCGACTAGTCCCAGGTTTACTAGAGGTTCACTACTTATAGGTCGACTAGTCCCAGGTTTACTAGAGGTTCGCTACTTATTGATTCACTAGTCCCAGGTTTACTAGTAGCTGCACTACTTTTAGGTTGATTAGTCCCAGGTTTACTAGTAGGTTCACTACTTATAGGTCGACTAGTCCCAGGTTTACTAGAGGTTCACTACTTATTGGTTCACTAGTCACATGTTTACTAGTAGGTTCACTACTTATAGGTCGACTGGTCACATGTAAATTAGTAGGTTCACTACTTATAGGTCGACTAGTCCCAGGTTTACTAGTAGGTTCACTACTTTTAGGTTCACTGGTATCACTGCTATTAGTTTCACTAAGTTCAGGATCACAGGTTCTGGGTCAAATTGTCATGGTTTCACTAAATTTCAAAATTATTTGTAGTATTGTTGTTTTTGTTCTTGCTGCCTGCTGCTGTGGTGCTTTGATCAATGACTAAGTACATTTCGGAATTAATAGGTTAGGCAATCTTATACCTTCTTTTGACCTTTTCACTTAAGATATTGGATATAATTTCTAAATATATTTTGACAATTTTCAAAGAATATTTAGTAAATCTTCAAATAAGGTTTCATAACTCTTTCAGGTTGGAGTGTTAGACATCTATTCGACCGTTCGAGATAATATTTCACCAAATGCATTTTTCTAGCGGACCGTCCAATTGTTCTCACAGCTCATTATATTTAGATGTCAGTATCTGATAGATTACATCAGTGGTTGATCACTCAAAGGTATAGGTACAATTAGCACGACAACGTCTTTAATTGAAACCTTGCTTAGTGGGCCAACAATGAATTCAGTATTTTGTTCAAGAGTCTTTGGGGGTAGCAATTTTTATTATAATGCTAGTCTTGCCCATTTACAACGTCTCTTGCAAGATGTTAGAGGTATGAGCATGAATATGTTTCTTTCGCATGTTTACTTGTTGTTGATAAAGGGGCCACAACGATGGATACATACAGTAAGCTCGCTTCTTGGCCTTACAGGCAAAAGAAAGGTAATACACTAATTAGAAACTACAAAAACTAAAATTCAAAAAGTATCAAAACCATGACAATACCAATGTTTGATAAGGGAATGTACTTAGATATAGCACAGAACAATGTACGACGAATTACCGAAGTGTTCAAAATTCATTTGATTCCAGTTTTACCCTTATGAAAATTTAATCTACAGTTACGCACCATAGTGCTAAGCATTATCAATTGCAATCTTATCGATAATAATATATTTATACAACTCTATATTCAATAATGATAACATTGTTCAAACTCCAGATCTCATTGTTCATGTGAATTGGAAATCTTTGATTCAACAATAGTATTTGAATGCATATAACCTACTAAACGAGCTAATATTTACTTTATTAAGGAGGTGCTCGAGTTTTCTGAAAAGAGAGAGAGAGAGAGAGAGAGAGAGAGAGAGAGAGAGAGAGAGAGAGAGAGAGAGAGAGAGAGAGAGAGAGATCAGTGCATACGTGGTTGAAAGCATGTAATGGATAACTATTTGTGATTTAATTTACATATGTATGTATGTATGTATGTATGTATGTATGTATGTATGTATGTATGTATGTATGTATGTATGTATGTATGTGTGTGTGTGGCGTGCGTGCGTGCGTGCGTGCGTGCGTGCGTGTATGCATGTATGTATGTATGTATGTGGGTATGTATGATTGATTGATTAACATTCTTTATTTCCTCTTTGAAAGAGATTACATTCAGTCATTTTCAATATTATATAACAGCCAAAATATACCTTAAGGTGACATGTAGAGTATAAAGAACAATACGAATTCAAATACACATATAATGTACAAAGATTGCCACAAGGGATACTCATTAAAATTAAGATTATATTTTTAGCTTCATTTAATTCTATGATATCAACATACTCTTTGAACACGGGATCGTGTATAATTTGTCACTTTGAGATGGTACTCTTTGAACACGGGATAGTGTATAACATGTCACTTCGAGATGGTACTCTGTTGAACACAGGGATGTTTTTTTCTGGACAAAAAAAGTATCAATAACGTTGCATACATACGTTTAGATAGTTCTATTTAGGTTATTTCGCTCTATTGAAAACGTCCAAAGCAAAAAATGAACATGGTGCGTTATAAATATGTCAAATGTATTTTTACCAGCTGTTACTTTTTGTTAGGCGAGAGAAGACGTAATCGATATGTAAAGTATGTGGCTGTTAATATGCATAAAAAGGGATTGCCTGGAAATAAATATCAAAGCAGGTGAAGATATTTGACAGTGTCCTATTTATATTTATTCTTTGTTTAATTTTTCCTGAGGGCGATCCGAGCGGCTGAATGGTCTACAGCGCTCACAGTTCCGATTCACTGCTATCTCACAGTGGGTCGGTTCGAGTCAGGTTCGGTTTACGTGGGTACGTGAGAAAGGTTGCCGGTAGCTTCTCTTGGGCCGGTGGTTCGTCCCAGGGTTTTCCAGGGTTCTTCCTCCATCATTTATATTGGCCGCTATGTATAGCCTATTTTGTGCTGAAGACATACGTGAAACCCTAAAACAACTACTTTCCTGAAAGAAATAGTCCAAAATCAAGTTTTCCTGATGAAGATGGCTTGTAAAAGAATATACAGTACTTCCATTAAGGTCAGTTATCTTAAGGTATCCGTAATTTGCCATTGATATCATATTATCGAATTTATCAAGTAGCAGTGCAATTTCTGCAGCATCGCTGTAACGTCCCCTCTTAGTAAGATGGGCAGTTAATTGGATTTAGCTACGTTATCTAGGGAATGACCTCCCTGGATAGTATGACCCGGTGTGAGTGAAAAGATATAATATCAACAGACAACTGGGCAAGATTATTGGGAAGAAATAATGCAATACGAGCCCAATTTAGACAAGCAAAATAACAACTTTAATCAAACAAATTAATACTGGTAATTTCAATTCAACTTAGGTTATATCAACAGGATTTAATAACAGTGTCCAGTCTGGATTTATTTCATCATCATAACGAATGGTGTAAAGAGTGCAATGTCCACGACTGATTGCATCACCTTCCTCTCGACCGTGTTCCAACATTTCCTTTTTCCTCGAGCCTTTCTATTCCGAACGCCTCATCCATCTCGGACTTCACTCGTCACTTCTCTCTTTTATTTCCTTTTCCGGACTTCACTCGTCCCGTATCTTTTTTACGGACTCCGTCTACGTACTGTCGAGTCTCACTCTCCCTCTGAAACTTTTTCCTAAAGGCTGTCATTATCTCTTAAACGCTATTTGTACCATTTTCTAGATGTACATAAAATTCCTTCACTTACGTTACTCAGAACACACTAGCTATACAGACAGTGCCTGAAGCCTACCTATAGTACATTGCCCCTTGCTTCACGTCGACAGGTCATAAATTATCACGTGAGCTCTCTATGGAAAATTTACCGTATGCTACTATATGTCCGATTACTATTGCATAAAATATACAAATCCTTAACCTACAAGATTACTTAAACACTTCAAAAGCAAATATAATTTTCGTTAACTCACGATAATCAATATCATCCTAACATACAAGGGAAATTATTTCATATTTATTTCATATAACCCTATGAAATCCTACACATACATATTTGGACCGCAAGCAATCAATTCTAGCATCAACACATTTCCACGAAACTGAATAAACTATACATAATATGGAACCAGTCACATCAAACAAATTTGCACACAAGAATAAAAAAATGGAATATTACGTGAATTTAAAATTGCGTAGCTTAATGCTGTTACCTTGAGAACTTGAGCATCCAGCTATAAACCCTGCCTTTCTCACAAGACAGACACGTGGTCCCTTTCTCGTTTAATGAGCAGAACACTTCTTTTTTAAGGCTTCCTCTGAGTCATCCCCCTCTCTCTCTCTCTCTCTCTCTCTCTCTCTCTCTCTCTCTCTCTCTCTCTCTCTCTCTCTCTCTCTCTCTCAGAAAATTTCTGACTAAAGAATTTTGATCAAAATTGTCACTTTAAATTCCCATTACTTCCAAGGTGCACGACATAATTTCACTCTGGCCGATCATAAGCAGTGGTGTCTAAAAGAAATCATCAGACATTCATTTCTTTCGTCAGTCAGAATTTCTGAATTACGTTATATAACTCTTCCCATTGAAGAATGAATATTTGACACGGATCAAAAGTTCTGCCGTCTCTTTCCCTCGAACCCGTATTAAGATATCAGATCAAATTTATTGAGTCGGAACACTGGCCCCTTTGAAGTTTTAACACTGAAATCGAAGTAATAAAGCATAAAGGTCAGAGTGACCCTTCACAAAGACAGCCCCGGTCTAAATGTGATAAAATCTTCATGCTCAATGCATTCAACTTTAAGGTTCAATGCTTCATCAAAATTCGATACATCACATAGGCCCCATTTTAAAAGCAAAATCTGGAATTTCGCTCTCCAAATTTTGAAGTTGTATCCAAGTTACTGTTTACATATCCTTAAGTGACCCCTTCCCCTCACAATCAATTAGTCTACTCAGACAATCTGCTCCTACATTGGCGCTTCCATTAATGTAACGCATTTGAACTTGAAATAATGCCTATCTCATTGAACGACCAGTCCTCAAGTTAGCTTGGGCCAAATAAGCAGGTGGTTGGTGGTCAGTTTCCAGAATAAACTTTCGCCCATACAGATAGCGCTGAAATTTAGAGATCCTCCAAAAAATTGCTAGGCATATTCTTTCAGTAACCAAATAATTACGCTCATCTGGCAACAACTTCCTGCTACCATACGTAACCGGGAATAGGTTCCCATCATGCTCCCTGTCAAAAGTGTCGGTACGTAAGACAAAGTCCTTGGTCACGTCCGGTAGTCTCACTACGGCGTTTGATTTCAACCTATCCTTCGACGTCTGAAATGCTCTCTCACACGCGTCTGTCCAAATAACCTTTCTCGGAGCCTTCTTCCTTGTCAAGTCAGTCAACGGACTAGTAGTAGCGCTGACGTTTGCAACATGCTTAAGATAATAATCTGAAAGTCCTAAAAGAAGATCT
Source organism: Unio delphinus (assembly GCA_029339505.1). Classification (NCBI taxonomy): domain Eukaryota; kingdom Metazoa; phylum Mollusca; class Bivalvia; order Unionida; family Unionidae; genus Unio; species Unio delphinus. The sequence continues at coordinate 14,405,986 of JAQISU010000081.1, forward strand.
TGCTTCTGTTTTTTGCAGTTGGACGTGTGGCGTTCCAAGTTGGTCGAGTTCAGCACTATCTGAAGTTCATGTATCTTCATTGAGTGCGTGTCCTCAAAATATTAGTTTCCGAAATCCTGTGTGACATTTTAAGGGTCGGATGGTGAGCCTTGCCTGTCTCAGTCGTTCCATAAATTTTCTCAGTCAGATCACGTGTTCTTCCAGTTTGGGTGCATTCTGGACCCCGAACGGCATGACTACCCATTGGTATGTATCGTCTGTTTTCGCAAATGCAAGCTTTTTGGCGGTCTTTCTTACGAACTGGAATTTGTCAATATCCCTTGGACAGTCTATTTTAGAAAAATATTTCGCGTTGGTTACGCCGGCAAATATGGACTCAGGATCCGGTAACATTTTGACCAGAATGTTGTGATCCTGTTTAATTTCCGCTATTCGACAGAAAAGCGGTAATCACCGTCCTTCTGAACCAAAACAACCGGTGAACTATATGCAGATTCGGCTGACTCTATAAATCAAGCATATTTTTAATTTCGTCCATACAGTTTCTAACTTCGCATGAAGTAGAAATAGGAATTCAGTTTCATTGGCGTTTCATGCATAAACTTCAAACTAAACTCTTCCAATACTGTCGTGCATAGTCTTTCTGTCAAGACGCTTGAGTTGTAGTGTAGTATCTTATCCGCTTATTCACGTTGGTCTGAAGTTAACGTTATGTCAATGACAACGGCGTCATTGTTCTCATTCCTCGTCAAATGACAACTAGGAAGTATTTCGCCACTCCTCCGTTGTTGTCTGATTATTCACGATAGCCTTTAAAAGGGTTAACGTGGTACAACGTCTCTTTATCTCCTACCTGGATACGGTAGTTCAGTCTACTTTCTTTTCTTTACAACGAACAGTTCCCTCCGTGATACTTGGGGTTTGCTGTGCTCCATCGGTAACAACAATAGCACCGTGTTACCCACTTCAAACTTCCGTTACTTTGCCCTCTGGTTGTATTACTTGGTTTGACGTCCCCGTGTGTCACGGAGATTCTTCTGGGTCAAGATGAAAATTCCCTCCAGCTCGTTATGGATACCAATAACATACTGATACGTTGGTCGTACTTCCTCGGAGGCTTTTTCATTCGTCTATAATTGTTTCAATACAGCCATGGGTCCTCTCACCGTCCTCCATAAACTAGTTCGAAAGGTGCAAATCCGAGACTAGTTTGGGGTACTTCGCGGTACGCGAAAAGTAATTCGGGAGGGTATCGATCTCAGTCCTTTGATAAACCATCGCACAACTTCTTCAGAGCTTGTTTCAATGCCCCACTGTAACGCTCTATTGAATCATTGCACTGCGAGTGATACGGGGTAGTAGTCAGGTACCAAATGGAATGTAACCGGTTCACTTCTTCCATCATATTCTTAAGAATTAAAATGCGTCCCTTAAGGAACACCAATTCAGGACCAAGTTTTAAACAAAGCCTCAGCCACCGAAACTGAATAGATTCTTTTCAGCGCAACGGCTTTCAGGTATCGGGTAAAGTAATCAACAATCAGGCTTTATCTGAAATATCAAGTTCATCGCCACCTTTGAGAAAAGGTCATCAATCAGAGTGGTGGTTCCTAGTGGCACTGTGAATGTGGGGTCATAGGTGCAACCCGCTGTCATTTTGTCACATGACAGACAAAACCTCCTTACATTCCTATACAAACCTGGCCAGTAGAATTCCCTCACTAACCTATATCTCGTCTTCACCAACAAACATGTAGACTCTCCTGTGCTAGCCTAATCACTTCTTCTCTCTTACATCAAGGTACAATCACTTGCTTATGCCTCTCAGATCCTTTCCGGAGGGTATCGATGTATTATGTAATACTTAATGTCATATCACTCACAAGTCGACCAGAACATACATTCCCGTTAGCATATTTGTTAATTTCATCATCGGTCTAATGTTATGCATGTATAACAAAGTAGTAAATGGGGGCTATATACAGACAATAAAAACTTTAGTATAAAACACCTGGGGATGTATAAGGACAAAACTTCACTGGGGCTGATTATACGGACAAAAGGTTAGGGCTGTGTTCGGAAAAGGGTAATGTTGGGATTTGTATATGGTGTACAGGAAGGGTGACGTCACGATACTGACCATCGGAAACAATGTCGCAATGGGATGACTTCAATCGGGCGAAACAGCGAGGGAAAACGGATTGACGAGGCGGGACATATAACTTCTTTACAGAGTTAGATAAGGTAAAAAATAAATTACTCATAAAATCGACTAAACAATTTTTAGGCAAGAGAGAATGCTTTAAGCTTCATGTTACACACGAATCTGGCCGGATTGTATAGGGTATAAATGTCCCTTTTTGCTGCCTTGATTTGGAATAAATTCAAAAGCCCACAAAGCGTAACCTCCTTCATCATCTTTGAACGAAATGCCTTGGCTGGTGTTAGTCCTTAGCTGTCCAGTAGCTTAGTACATGGTCAAGTACGATCTAAAGTAATTCATCTCGTCATCAAACTTAGGTTCAAATTGTCTGGCACATAGGGTCTTGCCATCGCTACTGACTTCGATTTTGTACACGTCGAAGTGCTGAAACTCGAAAGGATTTTCATCGTAGGCACCGTTGAAGGCTGAATTCTCGAGCATGCCAATGATTAAACGGTTGGGCAACTGTCATTGGAACAGATGATTTTCGATCATGGATCACTGTGCAGCGGAAATAGCCAATGATTTCACTCCAACGTGTATCATCGGATACTTAGCGGACGTTCTGCTCAAAGTGTAACTGATGTCGTTTCCCACTTTAGATAACATTCCACGCGTCGCACGTATAGTCTGGTTTATTGGATGATGGTATTGTACGCGGCATTATCCATCACATGGAAAAGGGCAACGCTACAATTCAGTCTCAGGCGGTCATCCACTTCATTCAGGAAATATTTCTCTTGCAACCACATGTACAAAAGCAAACTATTCATCAGTTCTAAACTATGGCTTGCTTTGATTTTCTCTTTACGGTCTTTAAACCCCACATTGTGGTCATCTACGCTTTTCAACTCGCTCGGCACGTCAGGTTTCCATATCACGCAAGCATCTAGAAGAATGTTCTTTACTTCCTTTCTGTTTGTCAAGAGATTTTCCAAGAGTGCTGGATCCATTTGTCTTCCATGTCACACAAATAACGTATGCCAGCGTAAGAATTTGAAAAAGTATTGAAGTTTGACAAAATTGTTCGTTTGAGGGCTTCTGACACCCAATGTGTTTTCGGGCATGAATCGTTGGCGATATACTAAGGAACACGCTTTGACAATGGTGAGGGCTTCTTTCAAAGGATCGATAACTACATTGTCCATGAATAACTCTAGAAATTTTCCACACCGACGCCATAAACTGTCCACGTCGGAATGACAATACTTTAACATTTCTTCCAGAAAGCTGAAGGGGTCCGAGACGTGAGTGTGGCACTAAGTGTAGAAAACTTCTCGTTGTTCGGTGCGCATGTTGTCGTGATAGTAGTAGTGAACCTCAGGCAAATGTGGTAGAACGGTGTCTTGAATGGCTTCGGGATTGAAAACGTGCGGAAATAGCCTTTGGCCATTTTTGTCATTCCAAACGTTTTAAGCATTAGGATCAAAGGCATGTCCAAGTAACGCATCGACTTTTCAAGTGCACTTGTCCCACATGCATGGAGATGATTTTGGCTCCGTTCACAGTCACTTTCGGACGTTCGGTAATTTGTTCCGTATATCTTAGAAGAAACTGTTCAACGTAACCATACAAGTTGTACGCCATCACCGTAGCATGGTGATGGCAATATCCGTAACGTTCGATGTCCTCTTGGCTCCACGTCTCGTCGATGGGGTCTAAGACATATTGGGCAAAAATCAGTCAGCGTGTTCGATCCCCGAAATATTTTTTTTGTTTTCTTGTTGTTGGATAGTTCTACGTGTTGAATCTTGTTGATGACTTTTATAGGCGTTAATTCTGATGATCTGCTAAACTCAATCCAAACCTGGAGACTTGACAATGATGTTTCAACGTGGTTAACAAAGAATTCAACACATCGGTGATAAGCTCTCCTTCATTCTCCAGCAGTAGTTGGACTAAAAAAAAATAAAACTTCGCTGTGTACATGTAAGCTGTAGTTCTAAATTTTCTAGAGGAACGTTTATCGGTATGTGGTAGAACTTTTCATTGTTTAGTGGTGATGGTGGATTTTGGTTTGGTCTTTACTCACTGGGCCTGGATTCTGGCTCACTCATGTCATTATTAAAGTCGCTAGCATGGATCTGAGCCAAGACTTCAGCTGCTGTGTGAGGCGACAAGTCATATTTCTGTCTCTTACTTTCTTCTCCTGTCTCCACTTGATGATATTGTTTCATCTTAAGCCCAAAATGTCAAATGACATTTGAAACACCATGGTCCCCTATATATTAATGTCACACCAGTATCGTACCTATATAAAGGGTCAGAGTCCTCCGTGCACATATTCATTTCACTTGGAACCCTACCAGAAAGATGGATGAGCCAACACAGATCAAACATCTGATCAGAGCTTTGCGTAGGTTTTCTTCGGTCATTCAGACGGACTAGGGGGGAGATAAAAGTCAAGATACTTGTTATATGTCAAAAGAAAAGGAATTGGGTCTTCATATTGTCCAGACCGTCAAAAAACAAGACACGCGTTCAAAAGACAAAAGTCAAGATACCTGTTGTCATTGTCAAGACAAAGGATATTGGTCTTCATATTGCACTAAGAAACAACAGGTGCAGGAGGCAAAAAGAGGTTCAGAACAGGAAGATGAAGAGTAAACCTCAAAAAAAGGAAGAACCCAAACACATCAATTAAAACAATAAAAGCGGACAAGAAGAAAGTGAGGATGAAGAAGAAAAACCTGTGCAAGTAAAGAAATTTTACAATGTTATGGTCACATGCAATGGTACATATCTTTTGGCCAAATTTATTGAGATGAAATTGAATATACTCGTATACATAATGACATGTTTTATGAACCACTTTCAAGGTTCCATCTTGAAGGTCTAAATACTCAATTTCTATATCTGTGCTTTCACTCTAAATGTTAAGATACCCAATTTCTATATCTGTGCTTTTGCTCTAAAGGTCAAGATACCCAATTTCTATATCTGTGCTTTTGCTCTGAATCTGCTGAAGGTATTGGGAAGACTATATATCTTACTGATATATAAGGACTAAAGGGTGTGTTGCATACCTAATTTGCGGTCATTTCTCAAGGTCAGTGTCTAGGCAGGAACACTTGCTTTTGGTGTCATGTTAAATTATGAGCTAAATCTTGATGAATTTATAAAAGCCTGTAATAAGTCAAGCATATTAAGTTATGGCACTGTCTATCCATCTGTCAATCATTCACTAAACGTTCTCTTATGTTTTGCATTCATTTGATTGGATCATAATTCTAAATCAGCCAATAGAACTAAATTCAATGCATTCATTTGATTGGATAAAATTTCTAAATCAGCTAACAGAACTAAATTCAATGCATTCATTTGATTGGATCATAATTCTAATCAGCCAACAGAACTAATTTCAATTGCGCTAAAGCTTAAAATGTAAAATGTGTACAGATTGATTATGAAAGAAGATGGTGAATAGCTTCATATCAAGGACAATCTTTAACTGAAAGAAAATTGAACAGGATAAATAAAAACAACTGAAAGAAAAATTGAACAGGATAAATAAAAACAGAAATTTAGTTGAGTGTGTTTAAAACATAGAGAGACAGTTATCCGGAAATACCCACTCCCACAGAAAGCTACATTGCTGTCTCTGTGAATATCAAATGATACATGATGGAATCAAAAGTACTGACATTTTTGGTAAATGTAATTTTACCGACATTAGGTTTGAAAATAAATATGTTCTGGAAATGCTGGATTTTGGACTTGAAAGTTGATAAAATTCATTTTTGACCAAGTTGCTTAGCTTCCATCTGCCCCTTTACAAGGACTATGTCCCTGCACCCTGACTGGGGACTAGGTGGTCTCCAGATTCATGTCCCATTTAAACTTTGTCCATTCTTCCCCATTTTCATGTCTGAGACTAATAATTGTATTGATAAATGTATTATTATTATTATTATCTGAATGCTACTTTCTTCATGATAAAACAGACTGCCATTCAAACTGCTAAAGACATTCTGAAGGTGTCCACTGGAAAGTATAACTATAAAGTCTTTTGAAGATTCTGTGAGAAACACCAGAACTTTTCTGTTTACTAAGTTATATGAAAGCAATATCATTTATGTCATTATTGTTACTGGTTTAAGTTCAAAATGTTTGAGATTGGATTGAGAATTTACTTAAAAACAGGTGATCAAATTTCTCCAAAACAACTAATCATACCTGCAAAAATTGTTTTTTTTTTTGTTTTGTTTTTTTTTTTTTTTTTTTTTTATGGTTTAACGCCATTTTTCAGCACAATATAGGCTATACATGGCGGCCAGTATTAATGGTGAAGGAAGAACCCGGAAAACCCCCAAAAGAACCAATGACCCACGAGAAGCTACTGACAAGCTTTCTTACATACCCACATTGGCCGAATCTGAGACTAGAACCCACGCAGACAGAGGTGAGATGGTAGTGATCCGTAACGGACAGCGCTTTAGACCACTTGGGGCAACTTGCAAAAATTGAAAACTCTGGCTAAATTATTTATCTTGCAAAATATTCAAATCGTACTGAAATTATCCACACTAACTTTAATTAGTGCACACTCTCATTAATCACTACATACATAAAAAAAATTCCACATCTAAACACACTTGTCGGGTCCTAGCATGCTTTGTTTGAAGGAAGCAGCTGCTCGGATCCACCACAAATGTCACGATTTCTTGGAGTCTACATCAATAGGTGCCCTTTGTCTTATTGCTTTCCATCTTTGTGGGTTAAATCAGTTTCAGAAATGGATCTTACATTTTAGTGGGTGTGACCAAATGGCAGAGAGAATCAAAAGCCAAAGTATATAGCTCAAACATATGCAATGGGAGACAACTCTTTAATATATAAAAATACATTTGATGGGGCCACTAACAACAGCAGTCTGTGCTTACAATGTGAAACATTTATCTCATGAAATTTGCCCATAATCACAAGTACAGTTTAGGTATTATATAAAATACAGTGTAAAGTTCAGAGGTTTTGTTTAGATGATTTTTAATGACTAAGTCTTCTGTAAACATCACAGTCTTTTACTTTCCTAACTTTATAAATTCTAAGTAGAGCTATAAATTCTTGAGAAACAAAACATCTGGTAAATGTAATTTCTGTAAGAAAATTTTAAAAAATGTACAATTAGACTCAGCATGATTAATTTTCAACCTTATCTCAACTGTCTTCTTTACATAAAAATAACATCAAAACATATCATGCCCATGACTGAAGCACTGCTGTAAAATATGTGATCTTGACTTTGAATACAAAATATCAAGTCAGCATGTAACAGAACCATGTCACATCTTAATAATGAGCTAACGAATGTATGAACAGACTACATCAAGTGATTTATGAAATATGAGCAAATAAAATGTTTCAATCAAAACCATAACACACATTTACTATGACTGTGACCTTGACCCCAGGTCAAAAAGGCAAATCATTGTGTCACAAAATGAATTATCTTAACCCCATAATGAGACATGTATGAGCACAATCCACCAAATGGACAAAGAAATGTCAACATATTACAAACCTTTATTAATATCTTACTGCATTTTGTATTTGACAGTAACCCTGCCTAAAGTGGATAAGCAAAACATGGCAGAATAAATTGTCCTAGCTTCATAATGCTTCAAGCCAGGTATGATGAGAATGTATCCAGCCATTCCGAAAATAGATGGTAATTAAAAAATATAACCAAAAATACTTTCAATAAGAACCCTGACATTGCTGCAGAAAAAAAAACATTTGAGGCCCAGTGAGCAAAGCTATCACTGGCTTGACAAAATATGGTATGTGAAATATATTTTATACTTTGTAACAATGCTGCCTTCAAAACAAATAAGTAGCAATTGGATTCCAATATACTATGTGTGTAGAAATACATTTTTTTTTTTGAATTCTGACAAAAATTAAATGTTTAAATGTACTATAAAGTAACTACCATGTCAATGTTTTAAAGAAATAATTTACAATGTAACCATGAATGCTAACAAAATATAGGATCCTTCTGCATAAATAAAACTTGTATGCCCCTTAAGTCATTCATAAGCGATCGTTGCATCATGTGTGCCCCTTAAGTCATTCATAAGCAATTGTTGCATTATGTGTGCCCCTTAAGCCATGAATAAGTGAATTCTTAACCTTGTGAAATGTTAAAGACAATAACTAATTCCTACAGTTTAAAATCATAAAGCCCACCAATGGCATAAAATCAATAATTTGTAAGCACCAAATGATGATGTTGTAAAAGTCCTAGAAGACAATGTCATATAAACATACAAATTGACATGAAATGAATAAGTGATTGTCAATTAAACCTAATCACTGCTCTTTCTGTTTTAAAAATTGATACACGTACAAAAATCTGTACAACAGATTAAGTGTGTGTGTGTGTGTCTTTGATTTGTTGAAATCGACGCAATCTTTGTTGTATATTTTGCATTGTTTATTGACTTAACAAGGTCATTAATAAAGATAATGTTCCTGATGTAATGTGAAAATTCGCTGGCAAGACCAGATAGGTAATTTAACAATACATTCCCAACAGGCAGGGAATACAAGAATTGCTCTATGAAGTAATGGAAGACACATTCTTTTCATTTCTGCCATAAAAGGAAAAGATGTGGCAGTTAATAGGAATAAATCCTAATTAATATGAAGTACAGTGAAACTCATTTTAGTTTATACATGTACCACCACAAAATAGAAACATGTTATTTAAGGACAGGAATTGGTTTAGCTACATTTACAAAATCACAGCTTCACAGTGGAAAAATATTTGAGATAACTGGAAGATCATTTATCTGAAGTTGTCACTGCTTATATAAGTAACTATGGTAACATGTTTTTAAAGGATAGCATTGGCTTAGATTCACTTACATACTTAACCATCACATAATACAACCTTCAACTTAAAGAACACATGTCCACAGTGGGAAATTTTTTTAGGTTCCTGGAGCATCCTTTATCTGATATTTTCACTGTATTCTGCCATCGAGGTCATTCAGATTTATAACTGAATATAACTTAATATTGTTTACATAACAGGATCCTGTTTTTTGTTTCAAATTGAGCAAAACTGATATAGTCTGAAACTGTAAAGTGATACATTTCTACGGTGGATGGCTGGACTCTTGTTGGGTGCATACACAATCGGGTTGACTCTCAATGCTGTTTCTCCCTAAACTGCTGTTGGAGGAATGACCCAAAAATCGGATATATTTTTCTGCCTCAGAACTGTCCATTTCACTCTCACTAAGCCATAGCAGTTGATCTTGGGCTTTCTTCACTGTAATCTCTAGTGCATCAACAAGTGTCTTCTTGTCAGTGATACTTGAATTTGACACAACCAGTACCTCTGTAGCACATGAAAAGAAAAGAAAATTAATAACTGTTAGTTTAAAAAGGAGCCTCAATATTTTGTATCCATTTTATGTGTTGTTTTGTTTTCTCACTGGGATCTTTAAACACTGCCATCAGTTAGACATGTCTTGATATGAAAAAAATGACTCAAATTTTGACCTTTGCCCTTTTATTATTTTATGTATTTAATTTAGACCCAAGAGTATGATAGTGACACACTGATACAAACATGAAATGTGTAGTATAGCAAAACCCCACTATACCATACTAATCGCGGTCCGTAAAGTACCAACATGTTTACAAATTAACAGTATGTGTATCTGCTGAACTATAAAAGACAAAGGATACAACTATGGATTTCAGTGATGCAGTTACCACCTGAAGCATATTACCTCAGAAATACATGAAACAGTTATACATACACCACTCCCTTGATAACTCGTGCCCTGATAACTTGGAACCCCTTTATAATGCATGCATGTCAGGCATGGATTCCATTTTTTAAACCAGAAAATACCCATCACCAATTCCAAAATTGACTAGTCCTGACTATTTGGGCAACAGATTTGTTTAAATAGCTGTGTACGATGGTCGACTATTTGGGCAACAGATTTGTTTAAATAGCTGTGTACGATGGTTGACTATTTGGGCAACAGATTTGTTCGAATAGATGTGTACAATGGTTGACTATTTGGGCAACAGATTTATTTGAATAGATGTGTACAATGGTTGACTATTTGGGCAACAGATTTGTTTAAATAGCTTTGAATAATGATGGACTAAGCATGATTGCTACATCTGAAATGGCATTATGCCTGGGTTTCACTTTAGTTGTTACAAAATTATATCATGCCTTTTGTCTGTTTCAGAATGCCAAGCTAACCACACTTACTTACAAGTGTATTATTTTCTACAAATATTATTATCTGATTTGGATTTTTCTTAACGTAGCTTTAACAACTATTTAGTCATATTGCTACAATGTCTGCAGTGTGACAGTTTAAGGTCATGTCTAGCACTGGGGTATCATGCTGCAGACATCAGCATGATGTCCCACCCATTCATATTATTATGACACCAGGCTGACCAGTCCTAACACTAACCTCTTAATGCTGAGCATCAAGCGAGGCAGCTGTTAGTACCATTTTTGTAAGTCTTTTGGTATGAATCAGCTGGGGATCAAATCCATGATCTACTGTATCCAAGGTGGACGCTCTAACCACTAGGCCACCAGAGTGGTATTATTATCTGAAAACATTTCCTAACAGTTTAAGAGAAATGTTCATTCTGAAGTTAAAAGCAGATTTCTTCCCAAGCTGATTTGTCATGACAAGTATGCTATACTTTGATCTTGGAGAATAGGTGTTGCATTTCTTTTATAGCTCCCCAGTCCTAAATCACTTGGCCAAAACACCCGTACTTGGACAAACCTACATTGTTTCAATTTGAAAATCTCTGGTTAATTTAAATAACTATCATCTGTTTATAAAAGGAATTTCGACAAAGAATTCTGTTTCAGAACAGTAATTTTTGTAGCAAGATTATCTGATTCTCAGCAGCAAATTACACATGACTTAGATCATAAATCTATATCAGAATTCATCTAAGAAATAAATGTATGTGATTTGCTTTAGAAAATCCAAAATCTACTTGCTGATTAATGGTTGGAAGAATTAGGCAATGATGGTATGTCATTGGGAGTGCACCAGGGAAATAACAAGTATTTAAATTGTGTCATTTATACCTGTGATGTTGCAGTATACAGAACCTAACAGAAGGAGATTGATATGAACATACGTCATCATGCCTCCTGAATCAATGTAAAGTTATATTCATTGTTAGCATTTAAGTGGGATTTGAAAAGAATATACACTTATCATGTTTGTTTGTTTGTTTGTTATGGTTTAACGCCATTTTTCATCACAATATAGGCTATACATGGCGGCCAGTATGAATGGTGGAGGAAGAACCCGGACAACCCCAGGAATGAACCACAGACCCACGAGAAGCTACACACTTATCATGTAATGAACTGTATAATTTGACAGATGCAGACAAGAAATACACATTTATCATGTAATAAACTGTATAATTTGACAGATGCAGACAAGGAATACACATTTATAATGTAATGAACTATATAATCTGACAGATGCAGACAAGGAATACACACTTATCATGTTTGTTTGTTTGTTTGTTTGATTAGGATTTTTAACGTAGCTTTAACAATTTTTCAGTCATATCGCTACGATGTCTGCAGTGAGGCAGTTTATAGTGATGTCTAGCACTGAGACATCATGCCGCAGACATGTAGCATGATGTCCCACCCAGTCACATTATCCTGACACCAGGCCGACCAGTCCTAACACTAACCTCTTAATGCTGAGCGTCAAGCGAGGCAGCTGTTAGTACCATTTTTGTAAGTCTTTGGTATGACTCGGCCGGGGATCGAACCGACGACCTCCCGCTTCCGTGGCGGACGCTCTAACCACTAGGCCACCGGAGCGGTTCACTTATCATGTAATGAACTGTATAATTTGACAGATGCAGACAAGGAATTACCATTTATAATGTAATAAACTGTATGAATAACTTGACAGATGCAGACAAGAATACACATTTATAATGTAATAAACTATTAATTTGACAGATGCAGACAAGGAATACACATTTATAATGTAATAAACTGTATGAATTGGACAGATGCAGACAAGGAATACACATTTATAATGTAATAAACTATATGAATTGGACATGTACAGATCACTATAATTGCAAATCCTAATGGTGAAAAACTTTAAAACAGTGGACAAACCAAAGTTGCAGGAAAAACAAAACAAGCTTAGAAAAAAGTTCACAATTTCTAATTTATAAAACAGCACCAAATACCATCAAAATGTGCCATTGTATACAGCAAGCCTAATGACAAATGAATGGACTGACAGATGCCATTGTATTCAGCAAGCCTAATGACAAATGAATGGACTGACAGATGCCATTGTATTCAGCAAGCCTAATGACAAATGAATGGACTGACAGATGCCATTGTATTCAGCAAGCCGAATGACAAATGAATGAACTGGCAGACTGAAACTGGGGCAACTAACAATAATTCTTTAAAAAAATAAACTAGGTTGCAGACATTCGTTATAATTAAAATGCTTGATATTGCAATTAATATGCTAATAATTGAAAATCCATCTCTTACATATTAAAACCATTTAAAAATTCTCACCATAAGATCTACCACTTCGTGTCAGATACTCTTTCTTGGATGAGGCATTTTCACTGATATCAGCATAGCCCACCTGCAAATTTAGATCCAGGATATTACTGAAAAAAAAGGAGAAAAATAATTCATCTTAACAAGAGATGTTAAAAGAGACCTATCCTGGTATTAGAAAAAAGAGAAAGCATCATCAATTTAACTATTAAAATAAGTGCGACCCAATTTCTGTTACAGACCCTGTATATGTCATTACAATGTACAAAACAATAAATGATGCAATCTGAAGCTGGTATTGCATCATACATGATATGAATTGAATCATGGTAGTCCTAGAAGTCATGGATGATGCATTCGTAACTAAGCTTACATCACTCTACTGAATAAATTGCCCTGTATCAGCTCTAGAAATCATACTGTGTCGTGCTCTCTTATTTGTGAGTGTCTGATTTTGCAATGGGACACATTTCTGTTTAGCCAAAGTGAGCAGAGATGTTTTGTACTTGTGTAAACAATCAGGTACGGCACTTATGCTATGTTTGTGGTGATCACCATAATCACTATAGTTACAAAAGCCTATCACCTCTATTTTGGCTGCAAAATTAGAGATTAAGACAAGAGGTGGGCCCCACAGAAATGCTGTCACACTTGTGCAACAAATCTTCGGCAGTGGTTGAACAAAAAAGAAGGAAATATGCCTTTGGCAGTGCCAATGATTTGGAGAGAGCCAACAGATCATATCAGCAATTGTTACTTCTGCATTTTGCCTCCAGTTGGGAAAGGTGTCAAAGAAGAAGTGGACTGTGCATTTATTTTCCAAACGTTCCATCAGCTATACAACCAGTATCCCAAAGGAGAAGGACTGCCAGTTCCTGATGCACCAGAATTATCTTCACTTGAGTCAGAGGAAGAGGAGGAAACTTCTAGTCCTGAGTCATCAATGTCACATGGCCCATATTTTCTGCTTCCTCCTCCTCTGAACTACACCTCATAACACAAGGTGAACTGAACAACATTGTCAGGGATTTGGTACTCTCCAAGAGTAAGGCAAAGCCATTGAGCTCCAGACTATAGCAGCGGAATCCCTGGCAGATGATCATAATAAGGTTTCCATGTTCCATGACTGTCCAAAAAATCCTGTCCCATTCTTCTTCATGGAAGCTGCCTGCAACAAGACTGATGGCGTGATAGTGGCCTTCAACATTTATCATGATCCAGATGAGTGGAAACTGGTTGCTGACAGGGAGTTGGTGGAAAATCTCCTCAAGGCATACAAAAGCCATGGTTGCAACATGTAGCTAAAGATACATGCACTCTCATCTAGATTTTTTTTTCAATGAAGTGCAGAGCAGTGAGTGATGAGCTCATCAAGCAATTTCACCAGGACACTGCAACAATGCAGTAACACTATCAAGGCAAAAGAGTGTCTGGTGAATGTCTACTCAAATGATTGTAATTCTCAACATCAGGCTTACAAAACATCTGGTAAGGTCACTGATTGACTGACAGGTTTAGTCAGCATTATTAATAAAGACTTAGATCACACAAATACAATATTAATTTTCCCTAGTTCTGTTCATGTTTTGCTCCAACCATAGAAAATATGTATAGGTAATACAGGTTTTGGCTTTTGCACAAATATATAGCAAGTCATCAGACTGTGACACTAATTCCCTCAGTACTTAACAAGGGAAACATATTGCCACCTTTTTCACAAATACAGTCTATGACCTCTAGTGAAAGAAAACAAGGAGATGAGCAAAAGATATTGGTGAGAAAACCAATAAAGAAATCTTTTCCAGACTCCTGTAAAGCAAAGACCTCCTGCAGTCACATGAAAGTCTGCAATGAATAATACCACACATTTTGCTCATTCCTTGTGTCCTAAAATCTATATATTGAAGAATAATGAGATAAAGCAAAGGAAAGAAGAATAATGATATTTCTGACATGATTTTAAACAAAGATTGTTGAATTATTTTTAATATTAGGTATAACATCAGTGCATCTGAAGGGCATTAAGTAGAATGTGATGCTGGAAAAATGTTTAGTGCAGTATTTTTTCCAGTGGTACATACTATAGGTACTCTTTCACTGTTGTTGTTGTTGTTGTTGTAGGGTTTAATGCCATTTTTAATCACACGATAGGCTATACATGGTGGCCAGTATTATTGGTAGAGGAAGAACCCAGGAAAACCCCCAGAAAGAACCACTAACCCATGTGAAGCTACTAGCAAGCTCTCTCACATAATTAAATTAGCCAAATCTTAGACTTGAACCCACGCAGACAGAGGTGAGATGGCAGTGATCTGTAACGGTGAGCGCTTTACACCACTCAGCCACTCGGGGGCCCCCTCTTTCATTGTATTGGCATGTCAGTAATTCAAATTTGTAAGTAATGTACAGAAACCCCTAAGGAATCTTGTTACAAATTTAATAATATTAATTGAGTGGGTTTTCTTTTTGTTTTCTTTTTTTTAACAAACTGTTTAACTGACACAAATTAATTGTAAATAATACAAATATAGTTACATGATGTTCCTTTACTGACATGTTTGACATGTGCCAAATTTGCCAACACTGTTGACATTGAAATGTGATAAAAATTTGGGCCAAATCCAACTTTCAGAATAATTTTGGATTAAAAACTAGAAAATTGCAGATGTCATGTTTTAGTTATTTACTAATGTATGTGAATGTATTTCCTGGTAAAACTGATATTTTCTCATCTGTTGAACAAGTGTTTCAAGTTTACTAAATATTTTCTCATCTGTTGAATAAGTGTTTCAAGTTTACTAAATATTTTCTCATCTGTTGAATAAGTGTTTCAAGTTTACTAAATATTTTCTCATCTGTTGAATAAGTGTTTCAAGTTTACTAAATATTTTCTCATCTGTTGAAGAAGTGTTTTATCTTTACTGGCCCTCTCTAGAAACATCCCACTCAGTTTTGAGATTTATCAATAATGAAGCTTAGACTTCAGTATCAAAACTTTGTTTTATTTACAATTGGTTCTCTAATGTCAGTGCAGGGACTTGCAAAGTATTACCTAGGCTATAGTTTAAGCTTAATCTGAACTTTTTTTTTTAAAACTGCAATTATTACAATAATTAATATCCACATAGCAAATTCATTTACTATAAAGGTATATGATATTTACAATCGGCGGTGGGGGGGGGGGGGGTGTAAATATTTTCTTGTCTTCTATCTCAAGATAATTAATTTTTTTCCAGATAAAATCATGGATATAATATATGGTGCTATTCTACTATGAATCTGAGCTAGATATTTTTCCAACCATTGACAGAAAGAAATTAAACAAAATAATGTCAGGCCCCTACCCAAGAATATTCAATTATTCATTCCTAATATAATTGGGTATACCTTGGTATGTATCTCGGTACATTCAGAAATACTGCAGAATAACAGAGTACACAATTTGTCTTGGTACATTCAGAAATACAGGAGTAGAACAGACTACAAAATTTTCTTGGTACATTCAGAAATACAGCAGTATACGAGAGTACAAAATATTTCTTGGTAACAAGTACTATATCATCCTATCTTTCACCAGCAAACATCTGAACATACAGCCAGAAAAGTGACATCAATGTCTAACCATGCTAACATAGGTGAGAAAATATAAGGTTAAAGCATGAATTGGATGACCAATATAAGGATTAATCATGAATCTAATGACCAATATAAGGATTAATCATGAATCTAATGACCAATATAAGGATTAAGCTTGAATCTGATGATTAATATAAGGATCACACACGAATCTGATGATCAATATAAGGATTAATCATGAATCTAATGACCAATATAAGGATTAATCATGAATCTAATGACCAATATAAGGATTAAGCTTGAATCTGATGATTAATATAAGGATCACACACGAATCTGATGATCAATATAAGGTTAAAGCTCGCTTTGGATGATCAATATGAGGATTAAGCATGAATCTAATGACCAATATAAGGAATAAGCATGAACCTCATGACTAATAAAATCATTAAGCATAAATCTGATGACCATTATAAGGATTAGGCATGAATCTGATGACCAATATAAGGATTAATCATGAATCTAATGACCATTATAAGGATTAAGAATGAATCTGAAGACGATAATCAGTATTAAGCATGAATCTAATGACCAATATAAGGATTAAGCATGAATCTAATGACCAATATAAGGATTAAGCATGAATCTGATGACCAATATAAGGATTAAGCTTGAATCTGATGACAATTGTAATGATTAAGCATGAATCTAATTACCAATGTAAGGATTAAGCACAAATCTAATAATCAATATAAGGATTAAGCATGAACTGGATGATCAATATAAGGTTAAAGCATGAATCTGATGACCAATATAAGGATTAAGCATGAATCTAATGACCAATATAAGGATTAAGCATGAATCTGATGACCAATATAAGGATTAAGCTTGAATCTGATGACCAATATAAGGATTAAGCATGAATCTGATGACCAATATAAGGATTAAGCATGAATCTGATGACAAATATAAGGATTAAGCATGAATCTAATGACCAATATAAGGATTAATCATGAATCTGATGACCAATATAAGGATTAAGCATGAATCTAATGACCAATATAAGGATTAGGCATGAATCTGATGACCAATATAAGGATTAATCATGAATCTGATGACCAGTATAAGGATTAAGCATGAATCTGATGACCAATAAAAGGATTAAGCATGAATTGGATAATCAATATAAGGATTACGCATGAATTGGATAATCAATATAAGGATTACGCATGAATTGGATGATCACTATAAGGTTAAAGCATGAATCTGATGACCAATATAAGGATTAAGCATGAATCTAATGACCAATATAAGGATTAATCATGAATCTAATGACTAATATAAGGATTAGGCATGAATCTGATGACCAATATAAGGATTAATCATGAATCTAATGACTAATATAAAGATTAAGCATGAATTGGATGATCAATATAAGGTATAAGCATGAATTGGATGATCAATATAAGGTTAAAGCATGAATCTGATGATCAATATAAGGATTAAGCATGAATCTAATGACCAATATAAGGATAAGGCATGAATCTATTGACCATTATAAGGATTAAGCATGAATATAATGACCAATATTAGGATTAATCATGAATCTAGTGATCATTATAAGGATCAAGCATGAATCTAATGACCAATATAAGGATTATGCATGAAATGGATAATCAATATAAGGATTGGGCATGAATCTGATGACCAATATAAGATAAAAGCATGAATCTGATGACCAATATAAGATAAAAGCATGAATCTGATGACCAATATAAGGATTAAGCATGAATCTGTTTTATTTGCAGGTGGTTTCTCCATCAGGTTTGACAACAGTGTATGTTCCAAATACACTTTATTTTGTACGTAATGTCCATTTCACTTACCCCAGAATCTGTGCCTTCTTTCTTTCCCCAATATCCACTTCTATGTACACATTTATGAACTGTATCTTTCTTGTGCTGGCAGTACAATCCTCAGAGTCAGATATCAAAATGTGCTTATCCTGTCCAATTAATTAAAAGCAAAACATTAAATATGAAAAAGCAAAATACTTCATGTTGGTCAAAGCAAGACAATTAAAAAGAAGTTATATATAATAACGATATAGCGACTACATCTGATGGAAATGTTAATACTTACTGGCTTGAATGTGTGTGGAACCATATTCAGAGACCTACACAAAGTGTGTTTTCTGGAAAGCTAGTTTTGGAGAAACTATAACACAAAAATTGGTTTCCATGGAGTGCCCCTATTTTACATAATGTTTAACGTCAAGACAAGCCATTTAAGCAATGTATCATCTAGACTTTGCAAGAATGGGGTTGGGGTTTTAGTGCAAAACTATGTGCTCTAATAATTCAGTTACAAACTTAAATAGACAATGAAAGTTCAAAAGCTGTAATCATCCCTGACATGTATCAGTAGATGATAAAACCGCATTATAACAGGCTTAGTTATAATACAAATCTGGACCAGGGTATGACTCGTATAATGTTACAATTTCACCGAATGAAGCAATATAAAGTTTTAGTGCCAAAACTAACAAGAGTTTTATTAAATTTTTTTTATAAAATCTGGAAAATTCTTGAAGAAATAAAATGAATTTGTGAAGAGTTTATATTTGTGATTTTTTATCTACCTGACAAGGTTCTCAAGGACATTTACAATTTGTACTCACTTAAAAATTGAGTCAAATTGTAAACAGCAAATATCCTGATCTGTCATAGCTAAATGCACCTGCAGATCAGGGTCTATATTGTTATTGTTTGACTGATTTACTATTAATAAACTACATAGACCCAGATCTGCTGCATCATACCGTTGTATGTAATGAATGTTCAGAACCCACATATTCATGTCAAGAAATTCTCCAAGAAATTCAAATCTCAGTATCTTGAGTACTATCTGACTGATACGTTAAAAGAATATAAGGACAATGGAGATCTGCTATCAAAAAGGTCTTGGTCAGGTATCTGCTACATTAAATGGAGATCTGCTATCAAAAAGGTCTTGTGTCAGTGTTTGCTAGATTAAATGGAGATCTGCTATCAAAACGGTCTTGTGTCAGTGTTTGCTACATTAAATGGAGATCTGCAATCAAGAAGGTCTTGTGTCAGTGTTTGCTACATTAAATGGAGATCTGCTATCAAAAAGGTCTTGGGTCAGGTGTCTGCTACATTAAATGGAGATCTGCTATCAAAACGGTCTTGTGTCAGTGTTTGCTACATTAAATGGAGATCTGCTATCAAAAAGGTCTTGGGTCAGGTGTCTGCTACATTAAATGGAGATCTGCTATCAAAACGGTCTTGTGTCAGGTGTCTGCTACATTAAATGGAGATCTGCTATCAAAACGGTCTTGTGTCAGGTGTCTGCTACATTAAATGGAGATCTGCTATCAAAAAGGTCTTGGGTCAGGTGTCTGCTACATTAATTGAATACAATGAATACCCATGAATTGAAAGTGATTTAATTAAAGTACATGACTTTCAGAGTGAACAGCTTAACACAGATTTTCCATCTAGTTCTTGATGACACGATTGCCTTAAAGAAAAAAAAACGATATATATGTCTCATCCTTTCATGATGGCTAAAAGCATCATGAAAAGATTTTGCAAACATCCGATTTCTTCAAGTAATTTGCAGCGCATTATTTATGCATCAGAAAAGCTGACAATAAAGATGTCAGACATGAACCTCTGTGAGAATGCTTTATGAATATATATATATATATATATATATATATATATATATATATATATATATATATATATACATACACACACACACACATGATGAAGTGTAAAATAACTAAAAATATTGGTGAAATATTTTTCATATACTGTACTTGCAATTCCTATATTTTCATGTGAAAATTACATACTCATATTTTCAAATGTGAAAATACAATACTTCCCATCATGCCATGTGATGCTTGGATGTGTGTGCCAACAGAAATGATATTTGCCACAAAACAAAAACTCACTTTGTGAGCATGAACAATAAATGAAACTTCATTACCTCTAAGGCATGCTTTTGTGGTCAGATAGAGTGCAAGTTTACAAAACATCAAAATGTTATTTATAGCTAAAAATGAGTATGCCCCAAATCAAATTCTTTTATATCTCTGATACTGTCATGCTCAGTGACTAATATTCAAGTGAACTTATGAAAAGAGTTAGTACTTGCGGTGTGCAGAAGTGTGAGTTTAAATCTGTGAAACTATGATTCTGAAGAAAGTTTGGAAAGCAATTAAAATAAATTTTATTTTCCTATCTTGATATTGGATTTCCTGTGCTACAAAAAAACAATATATTTTAACTTGTGGCTCTGCCACTTGTTAAAGTATGTTTTATTTTACCAATCAATAAATTGTAACTAGCATCAACTTTCTCTCTCTCTTCTATGTATGTATGTATGTATGTATGTATGTATGTATGTATGTATCAATTCATTTATTAAGCTGTTTATTTTTTGGGTTGTTGTAATAGTGTGTAAAGCTATGTGTTTGAGTATATCACTGTTATTCATTTATTAAGCTGTACATTTTTCTTTGTTGAACTGGAAACCAAGCTGTGTTTGAGTATATCACTGTTGTTCATTTATTAAGCTGTACATTTTTCTTTGTTGAATTGGAAACCAAGCTGTGTTTGAGTATATCACTGTTGTTCATTTATTAAGCTGTGTGTTTTTCTTTGTTGAATTGGAAACCAAGCTGTGTTTGAGTATATCACTGTTGTTCATTTATTAAGCTGTATGTTTTTCTTTGCTGAATTGGAAACCAAGCTGTGTTTGAGTATATCACTGTTGTTCATTTATTAAGCTGTATGTTTTTCTTTGCTGAATTGGAAACCAAGCTGTGTTTGAGTATATCACTGTTATTCATTTATTAAGCTGTACATGTTTTTGCTGTTGTAATGGTGTGTAAAGCTGTGCATTTGAGTATATCACTGTTGTTCATTTATTAAGCTGTATGTTTTTCTTTGCTGAATTGGAAACCAAGCTGTGTTTGAGTATATCACTGTTGTTCATTTATTAAGCTGTATGTTTTTCTTTGCTGAATTGGAAACCAAGCTGTGTTTGAGTATATCACTGTTGTTCATTTATTAAGCTGTACATTTTTCTTTGTTGAATTGGAAACCAAGCTGTGTTCGAGTATATCACTGTTGTTCATTTATTAAGCTGTACGTTTTTCTTTGTTGAATTGGAAACCAAGCCGTGTTTGAGTATATCACTGTTGTTCATTTATTAAGCTGTATGTTTTTCTTTGTTGAATTGGAAACCAAGCTGTGTTTGAGTATATCACTGTTGTTCATTTATTAAGCTGTACATTTTTCTTTGTTGAATTGGAAACCAAGCTGTGTTTGAGTATATCACTGTTGTTCATTTATTAAGCTGTACGTTTTTCTTTGTTGAATTGGAAACCAAGCTGTGTTTGAGTATATCACTGTTGTTCATTTATTAAGCTGTATGTTTTTCTTTGTTGAATTGGAAACCAAGCTGTGTTTGAGTATATCACTGTTGTTCATTTATTAAGCTGTACGTTTTTCTTTGTTGAATTGGAAACCAAGCTGTGTTTGAGTATACCACTGTTGTTCATTTATTAAGCTGTACGTTTTTCTTTGTTGAATTAGAAACCAAGCTGTGTTTGAGTATATCACTGTTGTTCATTTATTAAGCTGTATGTTTATCTTTGTTGAATTGGAAACCAAGCTGTGTATTTGAGTATATCACTGTTGTTCATTTATTAAGCTGTACGTTTATCTTTGTTGAATTGGAAACAAAGCTGTGTGTTTGAGTATATCACTGTTATGTTTCTTCTCAGGCCTCTAGGCAAAATAAAGTTAAGAAACAAAACGTGTCATAAGAACCATACATTTACATTCACAAAGAACAGAATGGAGAAATAATGAGGAAATGGGCAACATAACATGATTCATCACAGCAAAATGATAAAATGTATCATTGTTATGTTATGTACTAATGATAACTTTGCATTCTAATTCCAAGTTATGTCCATGAAGAAACCAATGTGCGAATGTCTTGTAGTATGAACTCAGACACTTAAGCATTAATTTTAAAATATGCCATTACATTGAGCATATTGAAACATCATTTTCTCTAACTTGTGACTTGTGTGTATGATATCATTAAGAGAGTATCAAAATAAAAGCATTCAAGCTGGTTGGTTAAAAGTCACCTCACTGCATTTCTGCAAAGGTTTTGTAACATACAAGCCCATACAGTCATCCAATAATGATCAATACTGCATGCACGTTTACCCCCAGTCTTCAACAGACAATGCTTAGATTGAATGAAGTTGACATGTATATTTAAGTGTATGACTTGACTATAGGAATTGCACAGCAACCGAAACATTAGTTACCAAGTGTCTGATTTCATCCAATGTTCCAAAGAAACCCAACCCTACTCTACAGTGAGTTAGGAGTGAAGATTATTTTGTGATGTGTTTAAGAGGGCATATGACATGCAAAAGATTTTTTGTGGCGAAAAATAAATACCGGTAACTTGCCATTTCATGAAAACTGTTTTCTCTTCACTGTTTGAAGACAAGCTCAACACTTGACTCCAACCTCAAAATTCATACACACAATTATATTTGACTTTGACATTAAAAAAAACAGATTTTTATGACTTCAAGATTCTATGAAGATGTATAAAAATATTCATGTATTTATAAAAAGTAAATAATATATACAGGTATTATGAAAATGAAAATCGCAAATAGATTAATAGATGCGAATCCAATTGGTGGTTGCACAGAACATCACAAATAAATAACAACAATAAGAACAACAATAATAATAATAATAATAACAACAACAATAGTACAAGAACATATAACTACAACTATATCTAAAGAATATGATGCACTTAGTTGTAAGGAACTAATCATCCTTGAGGCTCTCTGTTATTTACACATCTAGTACCAAAGTTGCATACAATAAAATAAGAAACACACAACTCAGTTTGAAAAAAATAAATGAATCAACATTTCCCTCTAATGGGTTTCAATGATAACATAACCGGTCAGGGACCAGCGGTCACTATACCACACAAGCACATGGGAGAGAACACCTCCACAAACTATCAGACAGCACTTTCTATCAGTTTAAATTAAATCACGTGTAATGGCAACTCTCTGAAAGAAACCAGTCTGATCGATCCAATATTGCCTCATGTGTAGAACAGGGGTTTAAAACATGCAGCCTGCAAACTGCCAAGTCTAACCTGCGGCATACAAAATGATTGGCATCACAAGGTGGTGCAGTCCTTGGGGCATCAAAAATGCCCTCAGGGTGGTTTGAGCTTGAGCCCTTAGGTGTAGAATAGCAGGACTAAACCAATCTGGTAGGAAGTCCTTTTCTACTCAAGTGTTTTCAAAGCTACATGCTTATGAAGATGGTTCATAATTAAAGTCTAAAAAAATCGAATGTTGTACATAAACCAAGATCTTCAAAAAAATTTGTTTTCATCTTAATGCTTCAGTGATCAATATATCATTTTATCAGTTTTGAATTTAAATGCTGTTTTTAATCAGATTTTCTTGTCAGGAAAATATAAATGTGGTCAGAAAGACCTATACTAGGAATATGTATTTTTGTCACATTTTAGTCTGTATATTTATGTAGATATGACCTATTCAAGTTTTTGAGTGGTCAGTTTCTCGTGCATGTTGGTCCACTAATTGGGTTAGACATAAAAGCTTCTATAAAATCTAGCCAACTTATGTTAATCCGATTATTCATAAGCTCCCTGCTGAAGTTACCTAAAATATATAAATTTCATTTTATCTAGTTGTTTTCAAAATGTTCATAAAATCTAACCTTTGATGATGGGGATCTAGACAAAACCCACATGGAATGGCTTCGTATTTGAAAGATTTACCTGGATCATATATATTGCTTTGATTTTACTGTACAACAATTACTGTATATACTCACTTATAAGTCGTCAAACTACAACAACAAAGATCCTTATCTGCTTCCCATAATGCACCTGCATATCAGAGTCTATGTTATCTGTTGATTACACCTAACAAACTGCAGTTGGACTCATCTTATAAGCGAGTACATACTGTATTTCTGTCACTTTGAAATTTGCTAAGTTGAGGTTTCAATTGAAACAACATGGGCATTACAACAACAAAGGAAACAACATGAGCATTACAACAAAGGAAACACATGGGCATTACAACAACAAAGGAAACAACATGGGCATTACAACAATAACAACAACAAAAAAGGAAACAACATGGGCATTATTACCTAATGTTCGTCTTGAAACAACAAAGTATCTCTCAACAGATCTTCAGCCATAAGCCTGCACTTACTATAAGGGTGAAACATTGTACTGTTTTCCCTTGTGTCTTTATTCCAGACAGTCATATTACTGAATTTTCCAAGTATGTCTGCATGAATCTAAGCCATGCAAAAGAATGGCTTAGCGTGCGAAAGATTACAACAAAATTATTCCAACTGAATTCTGAATAGGCTGTCTCCATTTTCATGTTTTTCAATTAGTTATATCTTAGTTATAAATATACTGTGGTTGAATGAAGTTGTTGCACAGTACAATAATCAATTAAAATCATTTGAATTTGGCTCTTTCTGTACTCCAAAGTAAATGTCTTCCACATCAAATACCAGATCTTCCCAAATATGTTAATTCATCTACTAACTTAAGTATGGATATATATGTACAATATTCTTAATTATTTTGTTTTCAAATTTCAATGTGTGCTTGTTTTTTGTAGTCAAATCATTATATCTGTTGAAAAAAACTTAGATCTTCTAAAGAATATGAGCTATAGAAGTCATCATTATCATTATTAATACAATAATCCGCAAATGCTCAAACATTTTTAAAAAATAGGTCTATCATTCCTACATGATTTCCAAAAACTCTAATCATGGTTATGATGGAAATAAATGCCAAAAAAATTACATCAAACACTTCTAGCATAAACTTTGCAACAAAGTGTAAATATATGTTGCCACATTGTATCATGAAAAAACATCAATTTTATACGATTCCACAAAAGTTCACAAACAACAGAATGATATAAAATAGATTTATATAAAATAAAAAAATGTTCAAAAATGGCAGTAAGAACATCAAATCTATATCAATGTTCTTTATCTGCTAAGAAATTAGGTCTTCACAATAAAACATCATGAGGCACCAAGTGGCTGAGTCTAAAGCGCTCACCATTACGGATCACTGCCATCTCACCTCTGTCTGCGTGGGTTAAAGTCTCTGGTTCAGCCAATGTGGGTATGTGAGAAAGTTTGCCAGTGGCTTCTCATAAGTCGTGGTTCCTTCCAGGGTTTTCTTGGTTTCTACTGACTGCCATGTATAGCCTATCTTGTGCTGAAAAATGGCGTTAAACCCCTCAACAATAACAAAACATCAAGCTGTCTGGTAGGAGGCATTCAAACAGTGGATGTTTAGTGGATTGAATCTGATTACCAATATAAGGATTAGGCATGAATCTGATGACCAATATAAGGATTAGTTTTCTCCCATATCACTGACATTACTTGATGTACAACAATGGATCAGTGAGATTAAGATTGCCAATCAGGCCATATTATAATGTAATTATTTTTTTTTAATACCTTGAAACAACAATTTACTTTTCAACCACATCTTAACCCATTTATCTACATGGTTACTGATACTGACAAGTGTCAATGAAATTATTCACCTTGAAGATAACGATTCTTTGGTAACATTGACTTCCTGATTTCTACATTACTGTATATTGCATTTTAAACAAACAGAACAAGTGAAGTCTCTTTTAGTCAAGTATCACTAGCTATGAGAAATAAATGAAAGAATGAAGATATACAACAGAAGATGGAGAGATAAAAACATCTCATACAAGAGATCCAAAGCCACAACAAAATTAAGCTATGTTAAGCAAGCAGAAAAATTAGTCCTAAAGTTTAATTTCCTTAACAGAAACAAATAAGCAATAAAGAGGCCCCGTAATGCCTTTAAGTCTCTGGATTCCAGCCCGCCTGAAAGATGAAAAATGTAATTCTGTTTATATATGTATCATAGTCAAAGAGGAGCTCATACAAGTTAATACTCCTTTCTACTCTCTAGGTGGCTACTATTATCCCTGGATGTAACCAGTATAAACTGGAGCAAAATCTATAATAGGATGCACTCAAGGGTGGGTGGGTTTAGTAACATAATCAGGCAAAGTATTATCAGAGAAACAGAAGTTGCTTTAAAAATGTCCTTTCACTTGATCTCATTCCATTCTGAGATTAGGTATGAGGAAATGAAATACCTCGACCTGTATCACCCAACAATTTGAGTCATATCACTATGATATCTGCAGTTTGGCACTTTATAGTGATGCCTAGCAATGAGATATCATGTCACAGACATGTGGCATCATGTCCCATTATCCTGATACCATGCAAACCGGTCATAATACTAATCTCTTAATGCCGAGTGGAAAGGAAGGCAGCGCTAATACCATTTTTATATGTCTCTAGTATGACTTGACTGAGGTTCAAACCCATGACCACCTGCAACCAAGGCAGAAAATGTAACACTTCGGGCACTATACTGGATTTCACCAAGTAGGAAAATGAATGCCCTACTGTAAGGATGATGTTAATGTTAGTTTATAACAGTGAGAAAAATTGTTTATATATGGGTGAGGGATATCTGTGTGGGATTTGGCATTTTACTGTCTCAATATCAAATGCTTCTCAGGTGAATCTATTAAAAGTGACAAATTCATGCCTTGGTCTAAAGTTGTGCTTTCATGATTGAGATGTGGTTATGTCTGTGTAGCTACTGTCAGACCAGTGAGATTCAGTTCTTTCCATAGCAAGGCAATGTCACTCAACTGACATTTCAGTTAGCAGTTTGGGTGTGCCAGATGGTCAGATGACTTTCCTAAGTCCTGATTACAGACAGTACATCGGAAGCCAGGATCATGGAGTTCTGAGCTGAAATCTTTATTTGCAGTGAGTTCAGAGTACATTGATTTAATTATTACTCTCTTTAGCCAGGCAACCTGTGCCTGTGTTTCTGGGTCTTGCTTTTTTGCCTTCAGTGGCAGGACTTTAATGGCTGCAGTAAACATTGCCCATGCATCACAGTTAGCATATGAGAGCATGTACAAGGGTCCTGCAGATCTGCTTCTCATGACAAATTGATCAGCAGGGTTCATTAACGCAGCAAGGCACTAAATTTAAGTCCAATTTAATATTCTTTAAAGACATTTAGGCAATATTTAAGGTACCCCAATCTGCACAAAAATTACTTGTAAAACTTCATTATTGAAAAACATGTATTACCAGTAAAATCAAACATAATGTTGGTCTTGGATTCAAAACTTGTATTTATAGTTGGTTCCATGTATACTGTTCTTGGATTCAAAACTTGTATTTATAGTTGGTTCCATGTATACTGTTCTTGGATTCAAAACTTGTATTTATAGTTGGTGCCATGTATACTGTTCTTGGATTCAAAACTTGTATTTATAGTTGGTTCCATGTATACTGTTCTTGGATTCAAAACTTGTATTTATAGTTGGTTCCATGTATACTGTTCTTGGATTCAAAACTTGTATTTATAGTTGGTTCCATGTATACTGTGTAAACTGTAAAAGAATTTTTAACTGACCTCTTTCAATTAAAATTATGCTCATACAATTAACAAAATTAAAAAATATGCATTCAAATTCATTCCTATGAATGATAATTTGGGGAAATTGTATCCGATTGAGCATTAGAATTCACATCACTTTGATTAATTCCAAATAGAAGCACAATATGGTTGAATGGAAAAGAAAAATGATTGTTTCAATTTCATGCATATTTGTTTTTAAACACTTTGTAAATTTAAAACTGAGACTATACCATAGGACTTTTTGTCAATATAGTGAAGGTGTTAAGTTTTATTTATAATGCTGAAGGTTGGAGATGAAAATTGCCAAAGTAGTAGTACGATACCTCTTAAACTGTGATATGACCTATTAAAATGACATCTAATGGTTGAAAAGTTATTATGTTCAACGGTGTGCCAAATTTGGTCAAAAAGTTGAAATATATCTGCAGTGTAACCTATATCTGAGCCTTCAGGATGATGTCACTAACTATATGCCTTGTATTACTTCCATTATGCTGGCACTCTTCTGGCATGGATTACATGCTGACCCACTTAATTCAAAACTCAAATTCTAAGAAACTGCATCAGCTAAAATGTTGATAAATAATTTATACAATGGAAAAATATTTTCTTTTGTGAAGAGTGTGGTTAATGTTTTAGTCTAAATTATGGCTTTTTAGCTAAATAGCTAAAATTAATGCTTTTGCTTGAAATTGGAAGTTTATATTTGAGTAACAAATAGCTACCATAACAACCATAGAATACTTTAAAAGAAAAATCATGTCTGATTTTTAAGGCTAACATCAAGCAAAATTTAAATGTTTAGGTAAATTTAATGCATTTTAACATTTTTGAGGTTAATGGTTGGCCATGAACCCTGGATCAAGCACAGGGAGCAAATTGCTATTTGTTTGGTGACTAGTGACAGCAACCAGTTCTTGGAAAGGAAACCAGGATGTGTCTATAGAATGAATGACCCATTAACCCAATTTATCCTGTTTACCAATTTCAACTGCAGTGCCTGATTCCTGAGATGCAATTCTAAATACATTGTGGTAAAATGGAGCATGATACAGCAGCACCAGCAGAAATTGTGATGACCTTTACCACGTGTATTTACTAAAAATGTTGTAACATTGTTTTTTCTCTTTTAATGAATATAAAAGCGTATTGCTAAAAAGGTAATAAATTTTGCTTCACAGCGATATATATTTTGTTATTATTTATCAATGTACATGCTCACAACTGTATTTTGAAATGGCCATAGTTCCATCTGTTTTTATCTGTAGTTATATTTCGATCTGTTTTTTAATCATAGTCATAGTTCCATCTGCTTTTATCCGTAGTCATATTTCCATCTGTTTTTATCTGTATTCATATCTATAAAAAAAATGCATATTTAAAAAGTATTATTTCAATAATAAAAACATCTGCTAGTTTCATTCAAATCCTGACATTAATTTCTTGCTAATGCAAACAAAGTTATGATACACATGTTGCACTTCTTCACAAAATTTTTAAAATTACTGTAATATCTCGGTAGTCGTGCTACAATCGTGTTTCCCCAAAATGATAATTAACTTTTTATACATTAATGTTTGTACTTTGAAGAAAGAAAGGTACTTTTACATCAAATTTTTTGCAGTCACAGCACAATTTTTTTATATACAAAATCATACTTTAACAAAATGTTTTAGACTTGTTTCACTGTGGTTCTGCATGCTGAAGCTAGCATTATCATAAGTTGCAATAAGTCTTGTATGATAGCTAGCATTATCATAAGTTGCAATAAGTCTTGTACGATAGCTAGCATTATCATAAGTTGCAACAAATCTTGTATGATAGCTGCTTTACTGAGGTGGAAGATCATGTTTCAAACTTAGACAAATTTGACAATGTTGAAAAAACATTCCATTTGGGAATAATGTGTGGTCTTGATATCATGAAACTGGACCAAAAGTTGCCAACATCATCTCTTCCATGAAGTCTGAACATAAGTACAAACATTTTGTCTTCAAAAAGACCGAAGTTGGTTGTCAGGGACTGAATGTGGACAGTGGTGTTACATCACTAATGTGACACATGTCATTGACAACACTTGATTTTCCCTCATATGTGTTTGAAGTTGCGGATCTCTAAGAGTGAAGCTCTTTTTGCACCAAAATACCTTTTTCAATCAAGACATAAAAATGGAGGAGTTGCTTTGGACATGGATGGGATCGTGGCAATCCTGACTGCTTCAGTAAAGTGGAGGTCACTCTGATTTGTATATCTGTTGCTTAATTGATCAAGGATTATTGTTTTCATCTTAATGGGATAATTAGAACTATCTGCATGCTCTGTCCACCATTTTCTTAACCAACTTCAAAATCAAGACTGAAGGATGGAAGGCATGTACTCACATTACCTCCCAGCTGATTGAAGAGTATTGATGGCCAATGAAAGAGTTCATGGAGGGACAACTCTGTATGAACCAGTTGTCTTCTCCTTGATAATGAGTCAGTCAGGACACTGAGCTGGCCAGTAATTTGTCAAACTTGAATATTACCTCATATTGAAAGCATTTCAATGAAGGTATTCTGATACCCAGAGGCAAAGTCTGGTGAATTGTGTCAACTCTTTTGACAAGGTACATCACCACAACCGAATTCTCTCAAATTATCAGGACTGTTTCCTTGGATCCATTCCACTCGTGAGACTGTTATTAGGTGCCATAAGGAATAAAGTCTGACTTCTCTTCACTGATTATCCTCCATATAATGAAGTAAGGAAGGTTTTTCATCTGGTGAAAAAAAAAAAACTAACTGTTTTCAAAGTGTGTTGTGCAGCATAGTCATCATCTCTGTGGGAGGACATCTTGAACTCTTGATGCAGGCCCAAGGCCTTAGACTGGGGCAAAATGGAAGAGTAAGGAAATGGTATACTACCCGCCCCATGCCAAGGTAAGATACTTGTGTGATGCAGAATTTATAAGTATATTAAAGTACACATCAGACATGTCAATACTAATTGTGTAATCACTGCATCACACTGAGAAAAGAACATACTTGCCATCTCCATCTTGTAATGGGGCAGAATAAATTGGTACAGTCTGCTTAGATCTATCACAGGTTTTAATCTGCCAATGGACTTCACAACCAACAAAATGGCTTGAGTCACCTAATCATCTTCTGAGACGGATGAACCAAATATGATAAAAAAGGAGTAGTCTGGTCTCACAGATGAGTCGCCAGAAAGTGTGGGTGACATAGTGTCACTGATGATTGCCAGATGGCCATGGGAAAGAGAATCCATGTTTCTCTCTCCCCTGCTTGCCTGCATTGAAAAATTGGGGCATATGATCACTTAATTAACTTTGTAAAGAGAAAAAAAATCTGCCATTGTTGAGAATTCCCCTTGCAATCTTTCTGCCTACAATTGTCCCTTCTATTGTATGTTCACTGATAGGGTAGATAAAAAGAAAAAATCCTATGCCTCGTTTTATCACCTCCACAATGTGATGCCCCAACAGTAGTTGTTTTTCATCCCCCTTCATCTATGTGGGGATTGTCCTCTACCTGTACACTGTGGATACAGGCTTTGATATAGTAATGAAGAATTGGCTTATCCTCAATGGAATTACAATATATCTTCATAACTAATCATTGACATATCAATGACAAAGCCATACAAGTCATTTCAACCATATGTGATTCCGATCTTTGATTGCTGTACTCATTCAGAAATAAAATATATTCTAGTTTTTTCTGTATCTTCATGGGGGCGAAGAGGGCATCTTGACATCACCCCATAAGACTAATCAACAATTCAACCAATGAGCTACATGCCAACCCCTGACCAGGAAAAAGCGTAATCCAAGTGGTCAAAAAGTGGAATCCAGGCAGAAAAAGCATAATCCACATATAACATACTAAAATTTTAATGAACAATGATTTGTTTGCCCCTCTCATCTTTTAACATCCTTTAGTGCTTCAAGTTTTCATATGTAGCACTTTTACCTTTACACACAGACTAAACCATCTGAAGACTTAGTACCAAATATTAAAATTCTTTCCACACGGCCTGTAATAGAAGTCACATGATGCTACCCTCATGTCTTGCCTATTTTTCTATGTGGCATTAATTGAATGTTAATAAAAATGAGAAAATAAATAATTGATTTTTTGGGAAGGTGGATATACTGAAAAAGCATAATCCAGATACGGTTATGTGTAAGGCATAACTTTGTGAAAAAAAGCGTAATGATTACGCCAAAAGCATAATGGTTGGCATGTAAGTGTTTGCAACCAATGAACAATTTTACAAGTAGACATGTCTCCTGTTCATGCTCCAAAAGCTAAAATCATTTACACTTCTTGAAATTTTCTGTCATATCTCTGTAATGAAGAAGAGAAACAAACAAGTGCAAAGAACACATACATGTTTACATTTATTTCAAATATATAGTTTAAATAAATGTAAACATTTACCGTATTTTCCGGCCTATAGGTCGATGCGGAGTATAAGTCGAATTGACGAATTTTGTAAATTTTCCATCCTTCGTCCATATATAAGTCGATTCGGAGTATAAGACGAGGCCAGGTCAATAACTTGGCTATGTATTTTATACTACCGGTAGTAACTTCCGGTTGCATGAATATTGATGGTATCGTCATATAATATTCCATATTACCGGCAATATCCATTACAACAAGAGCTATGATCATTCCTTCCAGTTGAAAGTTTAAACCTACGGTAATTTATTTGAGAAATTTTGTCAAATACAATTACGGTACTTTATTCAGAGAACCATGCATTGGTACATACACATGTCTAATTTATATATACATGTATAATCTATTGCATGAAAAGAGTATCAACACCATGTACACACCAGCGAATCTTGTAACATACATTGAATCCATTATACAAATATTTCCATCGAAAATATCCACACACGGATGTAAAATATTCAATAATTTTGTCACAGATCATTATGTGACTGTCTTCAATGAAAAGAAAATAACAACAATTACGTAACGGGTGTACGTAATGAATGATGAAATAGTACATGTCCGTAGATCAAATAATGGAAGTTAAAGCACATTTTCCCACACAAGCTGCTAGTCAAAGTTCTTTGAACTTGCCGCCCAGCTATTGCGTCATGTTCTTTTGATGTACTCTAATACGCGGCACGTTGTGTCAAAACATAGTCTTCTAATTTATCCTCAATATTACTCCATCTTGCTTTGCAGCCACGATTTGCTTTCTTTGTTTTTTTTTGTAGCGCATAATGCAACCTTAGCTTTACGCCAATCCCGGACACATTTTTCACTTACACCATATTTCCTGTGAGCAGCCATATTCCCACCATTCTCTTCAGCGAACTTTACAACTTCCAGCTTAAAAGCCGCTGTGTAAGACTTGCGTGATTTTACGGGAGGCATTGTGAGAGAAGTTGTATGATTTGTAAGGGGATATTTATATGAATGATTATGACTGAAAAGATTGATCAAAATATACCGAACTCATTAAAATGTGCCCGTACTAAAGCAATGAAAACAATGCCCATGGCTAAATTTATTATTTACATCGAGAGAAGGGAGTGGGCATCATTTCCTGTTGTACTTAATCCCATTGATATTAAACACGAGTAGCGTAATTGATGCGGATTAATGATAAAGAACAATGGGGTACCGGCAATATGGTAACTAGTATCGGTAGCTAAAGCCAATATCAAGATCGAAACAATTGAGGCAACTGGCTTTAATTGTTGTTGGAAACCAAATACCAATTTATCAACAACCGATATAATCAAAGAGAGACACCGAAACGTCAGCTGGTTAAAAATGAATATAGGTGAAGTGTTGACATTACAATTTGCTTTAAACTGAATTGCGAAACTAAAAATCATGGATGAGTACTGGTAGTCCATCCATATATCTGATTTTAGTGTAGTTTAAACCTACGGTAATTTATTTGAGAAACTTTGTCAAATACAAATAGAAACATATGATTTGGGGGATTCAGTAGAATGCATGATCTACATTATTTTATAAATAATCATAGAACACTCGAGTTAATATGGATTACATCCCTTTGTAGGATCAATTGGATCAATAAAAAAAGCTATGCCGGTAATTGCTCACGTGTGTCCAACATTATACTGGAAAATCAAATATTAATGGACCAGTTATTTCATATCTTTTTTTTTTAAGGAACAAACAATATGCTTTGAATTAGTACAGTAAACTATAGAGTATAGACCGTAAGTGTGCTATGCGGCCCGGTGAAGTTTTTACCGGTAATTGTTTTCTTTTATTTTATGTTTGAGAAATAAGAAAAAACACGCAGAATGCAAAATAAATAATGACAAAACTTACAAATATAAATGCAGTCATATTATTTTATGACAATTTATTGACATAGTAATTTAACATGAATTTGTACTTCTATGTGACCTGTTTTCGATTATGCCGATTATAGAGCAATATCAATAAAATACTGGATACTGTAATCCATATATAAGTCGATGCAATTTCAATGACAAAATCCATATATAAGTCGATTTGGAGTATAAGACGAAGACCAAACTTTCAAGTCAAAAAGTCTCGACTTATAGGCCGGAAAATACGGTATATCCAAATGATTTAGAAGTATAATTGGTATGTACCGTGTCCAAAACGTCACACCAATGAATGTTATCGACTAAAATCACATGCAACAATAATGAGCAGTTATACAGAATAAATTAGATTTCAAGAGGTCACTGACCTAAGTTGGATGTGACAGCTGAAAACTAGAAATATCAAGATCTACCCAGCAAGTAGAAAGGGCAGTTAACCTGTAAGATTTGCATCCATTTGTCTAAATAATTGTTTTAAAATTCATTTTACCTTCAGTGGAGCTGCAATATAAATACAGATCGTGTACCTTGATGACAGCTAAAATACTGAAATGTTAGTTGTGCAATGATATTTTTTTCAACAGTGGAAATAGTCCTGAAACAATATAGAATTAGCAAAACGACATGCACAGGTGTATTATTGAATATCGCTGAACATGTTACCAAAACTTTGAAATCCATGCCAATTATTATTTCCAACATCAATTTACCTGCAACAAGATTTGGCATCTTTATCTGTGATAAAATAAAAATACAACACCTCCATTATTTAGGACTATTTTATCGCTGATACCATATTTTACAGCCTAACAGTCAATGCTGAGTATAAGTCAAAATCACAAATTTTGTCAATTTTCCATCCTTCGTCCATATATCAGTCGATTCAGAGTATAAGTACTTGTAGAAGAACTGTTCCACATTCTAATTTATACAATAATGATTAAGAGTTCACTTAATCATCTCCAATATCTGAAAATCCCTCGAAGTCTTCATCTTTCGTATCGTAATGAAAAATGGCAGCTATTTCAGGGCGCAGATTATTGGAAATGTTCTCATTATTGTCAGTCTTGATTTCATTCTATGACACGTGGCATCTTGTGTCAAAAAAAATATTCTTCTAATTTAACCCTAATATTAATCCATCTTGCTTTGCAGCCACAATTTGCTTGCTTTGTTTTTGTTTTTATTTTGGGGAGTTTTGGGATGGGGGGGAGGTGAGCAAATTTTGCAACCTTAGCTTTACGCCAATCCCGGACACAATTTTCACTGACACCATATTTCCTGTAAGCAGCCACATTCCCACCTTTGTCTTCCGCAAACTATACAACTTCCAGCTTTAAAGCCGCTGTGTAAGACTTGCATAATTTGACGGGAGGCACTGTGAGATAAGTTGTCTGATTTGTATGATATTTATATGAATGATCATGACTGAAAATATTGATCAAAATATACCTAACTCTTTAAAATGTGCCAGTAACATAGCAATGAAAACAATGCCCATGGCTAAATTCATTATTTACATCCAAAGAAGGGAGTGGGCATCATTTCCTGTAGTTCTTAATCCACTTGATATTAAAAATGGGTAGCGTAACTGATGCGGATTAATGATAAAGAAAAATGGGGTACCGGCAATATGGTAACTAGTATCGGCAGCCAAAGCCAATGACAGGGTTTAAAACAATCGCCTCAACTAGCTTTGATTGTTGCTGGAAACCAAAGACCAATTTATCAACTTCTGGTATAATCAAAGAGAGACACCAAAACTATAGCTGGTTAAGAATGATTATAGGTGATCTGTTGACATTACAATTTGCTTTAAACTGAAATGCAAAATTAAAATGGATCATTGATGATCTATGAGTAGTCCATCTATAAATCTGATTTTAGTTTAGTTTAAACCATATTTATTTGAGAAACTTTGTCAAATAAAATTATAAACACATGAAATCTTAATCTACAGTATTTTATAAATAATCATAGAATGACAGAGTTAATATGAATTACATCCCTTTGTATGATCAATTCGATCTATGAAAAAGCTATGTTGGTAATCGCATGCATGTACCCAACAGTAAACTGGAAAATCAAATATCAATGGACCAGTTGCTAAAATGTGATCATGAAGAATGTTGTATGATTAAAAAGAATGAATAAAACAAAATTATTTCTTATCTTTTTTTTAGGAACAAACAAATTAGTACAGTACACTCTAGAGTACAGACCATAAGTCTGCTATGCGTCCCAGTGATTTTTTTTTACCTGTAATTGTTTTCTTTGATTTCATGTTTGAGAAATAAGTAAAGGCATGCAGAATGCAAACTAAATGAAGACTAAACTTATAAATATAATCTTAGTCATATTAGTTTATAACAATTTATTGACATAGTAATTTAACAAGAATTTGTATTTCTATGTGACCTGTTTTTGATTATGCCAATTATAGAGCAATTTTAATAGCATACTGGGTACCGTAATGAATATATAAGTTGATGCAATTTCCATGATAAAATTCATATATAAGTTGATTCGGAGTATAAGACAAATACCTGACTTTCAAGTAAAAAAGTATAGACTTGTAGGCCAGAAAATACGGTACTTAAATTTCTGACAATTCCAAGCAGTAATTTGATAAAGATGTGAAGAATTAAATTGAAGTATTTTGTAGCAGATATTTTACATTATGATTCTTTATACATATGAGAACATTTTCAATTTGACATACAAGTTTCATAAAAATACTATTTAAAAAAACTAAAATGAGATTTTAATACCTGTCTAATATCTGCAACGTCAATGTACTTCTTTCCTTCACCTGCAAAATAGATATATCTCATTAATACAGTAATTGGTTATACAACAGATACAGTATATATGGTAACACAAATTGTATGTGTAGTGATCAAAATTCTAGTTGTTATTTTAAAACAAGAGTCCACCATGCAGACTGATATTCAAGCTGGCTGAAAAGAATTTCCACGATTTCAAGATAAAACCATTTCTTCTTTTTTCAACCGAGTGTTGAAACCATCTCTTATTTTCTTGAACGATAACAAGATTTTCAAGACAGCTACTGTGGCAGCCCTGTTGGATGTGAGGTCAGCACAATTTACATTTTGAGCCATGCATCATTTTAATGAACAATGATTTATTTGCCCCTCTTGTCTTTTAACATCCTTTACAGTTACTGCTCCAAGTTTTCAAATGTAGCACTTTTGGCTTTAAACACACATTGACTAGAATCCATATGCAGACTTTATGGACCAAATATTAAAATTCTTTCCACACTGCCTGTAATAGATGTCACATGATGCTGCCATCATGTCTTCATATTTGGAGGATTCTGCTATCTTTTGTTTTGTTGATTTTTTGCCTTTTTCTAATTCATTATGAAATTATTTGAGGAGATATTTTTGCTTTCTTATATGCATAGACTAAAATAAAATATGCTTTTTTTGGTTTTCCACCAAATATGAATTAGAACAAAGAATCTGCGAGTAAAAATAGAATATGAGGTCGAAAGTTGCTATAAATAGAACATGATAATGTTAGGAAAGTCCACGGACAAGAGTACTCTTATGATGTAGTTACATGTACATAGAAGCCGTATTTTCTAAAATAAGGTCTGTGGGATTAATTGAATGTTAATAAAAACAAGAAAACAAATAATTTATTTTTTTGGGAAGGTGGATATACAGAAAAACCGTAATCCATATATGTTTAAGCGCAAAGCATAATTTAGTGCAAAAAAGTAAGTAATGATTATACCAAAAGCATAATGGTTGCCATGTATGAATTAGTGATCATAAGTCTTTTGATGAAACTCCATGTTGATATGGCTATCCATTTTGAAGGAGCAGCCATAAAAAGATTTTCATGATGGCCATAATAACAGTAATATTGGAAGTCACAATGTCATCCTTTTTATCTAAAACCGCATAAACAACAAAAGATGTCTTCTGGTAAACACCTCCTGTGGATAAGACTTTCTGCTTTGATGTAACATAATTTTCAAGATGGCTGCTACAGAGGCTATACTGGATTTTAAATTGGCACCATTTTCACATAGGACCAACAAAACATCAAAAGAAGTCTTCTGGTGAAATATCTATGTCAATATGACCATCCATTCAGGAGGCTGAGGTAGCAATAACATGATAATTAAGATGCCGTGTTGAACATGCCCTTTTCATTTAGGATCAGCTAGACATAAATGTTATGGAGAAAATTCCATAGCCGTAGCATTTAAAATGCCATCATATTTGGATGTCAGATCAACATTATTTTCATTTAGGACCAACCATTGTTGACTCAGAGACTTGAACTATTCACTTGGTATTCTTGGACTCACTATTTAACAATATAACATTTTTGAATTTTTATTTATAGGATACAACAAGTCTATGGTCACATATGCCATGAAAATAGCATACCTGTTGTCAGAAACCCCACTGGCACAGTCCAAATGAACAAGAAAGTTTGAGTGCAGTGTGATTCAACAGATGAAAGATAACTCTGACTATGTGACGCCTCATGAAAAATAGATATAATGAAATGATTAGATCAGTTCATCAAAGTCGATGAAGTAACTGATTTAGTCACCAATACTACTGTATTGCTACTCAATCTACCCAGGTATCCAAACCCAAAATGGACAACTAACCATCAATATAATTGTAGCCTTGATATTATTTTATTACTGCAACATAAATATTACAAGAAAACATTAGTTTTTACCCCAAAATAATTAATGTGATTTCCATCTGTTCTGAAAAAGAAGCTCTAACACAAATGTTCAAGTAATGTGAAGGTATTATTGACATTAAGAGCCTGAAAATACTGCCATATAGGCAATGTACAAATTGCAATTAGGTTAATCTGATTCACTGATGTCTAATTATGGTGGAACTAGTTGTCATAAATGTGTATGCAGTAAAATACCTTTGTATAATATATGAATGTAAAAGTACAACATTCCCACATACCCCATTGCTCAGGGGTATATAGTTTCAGCCTGATCTACTTTAAAATGCTGAGTCTGGTTCTCCCAATGCTGGTGGTGAGAAGCTATATTATCCTGAGTTCTCTGAGCACAGATTTTGCCACAATCAGGGTACTTATAGTACTGAAAAATTACATGTATCATCACAACGAGTTCTATCATGATGCAGTTCACTTTAAAGACACAACATTTGGTTGTAGATTCTTTCTAGCTATCTGGTCTATGTAACAGAATCATATTTAATGCTGAACATTCCAGGATTTATTCTAAATTTTATAGTAATACCTATGTCACAAAACTGATATAAAATCAGACAGACTATAATCTGTTTCAAGTTACCACATTTACTGTATATCTTAGGACATGATAAAATAAATGATTTTTTTCTAATTCCAGAACTTACAGTGAAACTTTTTTTCTCACCTACGTCATATGTCCGAAGACTGAAATTACTTTTTTTCTTCAGAATGAGCCCCCATCCCCAGGCTGCATGTTACAATAAAAAAGAAAAACAAAACAAAAGAAACAAACCTATCCCATATGAGTGCATTAACTAAAACTACATTGTGTTATTGTCATGAACATATTTCCATTGCTCTTATTATTGACAAGACAAAGCTTGCTGCCCATAAACAGTGATGCTTACTTACAACAAGTTCTTACTTGTGAATTAAACTTTTCATGCTCTTTCTAATGACAAACTTTTCAAATTGCAAACAACAAAGATCCTAATCTGCCTTTAGCATACTGCACCTGCAGATCAGGGTACACGTTCTGTATTCAAGTGATTACTCCTAACAAACTGCTTGGACTCAGATCTGCCAGTGCATAATACACTAGGAGATCTGGGTCTGTGCATTTTGTAGTTGGACTTGTCTTATAAGCAAGTATGTACAGTATTTTTGAACATTATAGGCATAATAATAATGCATCCTGTTTTTATCCTTACACAATGTTCCAGTAAGATGACAGGTAAATAACTGATCATATCCTTCATCTGTTTATACATCTACCATTTTATTGATGAAATATAGCACTTTTGAAAATTAAAAGACTAAACAAAACAACAACAACATTAAAAAATTGAAAACAGAAAACAAAATGGTTTTTTATGCATCATACCCACATATTATATAAACTAGTCAGAACCATTCTCCATAAGACTGAAATTGTTCCACCAGTGCAATGACG
The DNA here is from genome assembly GCA_029339505.1 of Unio delphinus. NCBI lineage: Eukaryota > Metazoa > Mollusca > Bivalvia > Unionida > Unionidae > Unio > Unio delphinus. The sequence goes on from JAQISU010000081.1 coordinate 14,446,577, forward strand.
CAGGCAGAGTAATTGTTAAATAATGGCAAACTTTTTGTGCACACAAGAAGTTGTAAACTGATTACCCTGTTGTTTTAATTTGGAGAGTTGAAAACCAAAGGTGGATTGTTTTCTGAGGTTTTATAAGTACATAGGAAATAAAGGGTCCATGATGGCTTTGGAGTATTTGATTAAAAATCAGCTGACCATCGGTGGAAGTGAGATAAAATGAACAGACAAATACAAAATAATTTTGCTTGAAACACCAGGTAAAGTATTTTGAACTATTTAGGAATATTTAAGGGCAGCTCTGATTCTTTTCTTGGTCAATTCATGTCAAAGTGAACTTTCTTCCAATGCTAACAAATAACAAAGAAATATTACAAGAAAATGAGCAATGCTTGAAAATCTGAGAGTAAGTATGTGCAGGTGGTCCTGAGTTTGTGTTGTGTGTTTCATGCAACGCAGATCTGAAGATGATACATGTATGTAGAAGAAGAAAGTATATCACCAGGCAAATGGAGATACCACTGCATAGACGCAGTAATTTTCCTGTAACAAATACACCCACTCTAAAGGCATTGTTTGAGACTGGATCAAAAGTGAACAAAGTGGCACTGTCAGAAACTGGTTTCAAATTTTGTGACAGAGCAATGCAGATCATATTACCAAAGTGGTCAAAGCTATGTGACAGAGCAATGCAGATCATATTACCAAAGTGGTCAAAGCTATGTGACAGAGCAATGCAGACCATATTACCAAAGTGGTCAAAGTTATGTTTCTGAACTCAGAAATTTTCATGCCAGTGTACAAAGACAACACACTTTGTCACACAGGTCCAAGCCTCCAAAAAGGTCAGAAAAGTTTAAAATATGAGTAGGACTCAGACATTCAGTGTCATTATAGAGAATAAATATTACGGCCAAAAATGCACTTGTATTGTTTTCAATCCCTTTAAAGTAAGTATAATGACTTTGGAAATCATTTGCAATTTACAGCTTACTGTAACATGGCCATGCTGGCTTTCTGTTGCAGAAAACCAATGTGATCTTGATAAATGTGTTATAAGGAAAAATGTAACTCCCATTCTTCTTTATTTAATAAGGAGTCCACGATCTTGAGTGAATTTTGATGAATTTTAAATACACAATACTTATTTTATGGACAATTTGTAAGAAGGTATTTTTTTAGCACTATTTTTTTATATAATGTGCACCAACTGATATATTATGAGTGATTTTAAACTGATTGGACCCTTAGCTACATAAAAAATGAAATTATCAAAAAGTTAGAAATCTAGGTATTCGCAAGCATTCATTTTCAACCAAGGATGAGTTATCAGGAAATGAAAATTTGGTAAATATTTGCTAAAATTCTATAAAATGCAAGTTTGCTTATCATAAGATAAAATAATGTATACATTAATGTTAAGCTAGATGAAAGCTGGTGTAATAATAAGAATTCATTGTCATCTGGACCATTACAATACATTTAATATTTAGTAAACTCGACAGTTATGAATAAAGTACAAACCTTTAGATGAACTAACCTGTCTTTGCTATGAACATGGTAGAGTTTTCATTCATGATGTGTAGAACTGCATTCAAGATTTCATTATGGCCGAACAACTTGACAGGCATTTTGTGGCAGGCTAAGAAGATAAAATAGTACATACTTAAGATACGTGTTTTAAGATATGCATTGAGACATGTAACTTTAAAACTTCCATACTGTTGACTTAGTCCGTGTAGCAACAGCAAGTGAATGGAAAGGTTTTCAAAATGTGTGCAAAATACATACAATAACAGTTCAGTATGACCTGTCTTGAAAGACCACCTGTCTTGTGTGACCAGATTCTGAATACACAGATTTACTGATTATATAATATTATGACAGTCTTAGAAAAAAAGTTCCACTGTATTGAGGCAAGCTTCAATATACTGAGAAGACAGATGTTAAATCAGACTGACAATTGTATGATTCTGAAACCTTCTGAACATTGAACCATTTGAAAAAAAAAAACTAAGATACCATTCCAATAAAAACAGAGGCAATCCAACTGTGCAATGTGTACATGTGCCACAGATTCCATCCCAATATGATGCAATTGAAAGGCACATTTCTACACGAAATAAACACAAAAACTTCATAACGTTTGGCCAACAAACATTAAAAATCAGACCTGACCCAAGTGTTGTTAATATAAAACCTGAATTACAAAGCTGGTTTCAGTCTATTAAGTCCTTCAAAAGCTATGGAGTGGAAATAGAAGGGAAAAGTTATTAGTCAAGCAGGTGGCCATATCTTTATAAAACACTGCAAGAAGAAGGTAAAATGTCAGACATGAACTTGGTCTTCTTCATTGTAAAGACTCGTACTAATTATAGCTTGAATCCATGAAGTCCTTCAAAAGTTTTGGTGAATGAATAAAAGTGAAAGTGTCAAACAAGGGTCATAATTCCATTAAATACTACAATATAGTGAAAACTGAACTTGACTTAGTAATTTTTAATTTCAAAACCTCAAACCAAACTAAAGTTTAGTTCATGAAGTCCTTTAAAATTCTCAGGTTAAAACAACAGAATTGAAAGCATATGGTTTAAGCTGCAAATCAAACTGGTGCCATAACTTCATTAAATTTTGTCAATAAAAGGTAGGAATTAATTTTCTCTAAGGTTCTCCTACAATAAAGCCTCATGACAAAATCCATCTGAATCCAACAAGCTAAATCCTTCAAATGTTACTGAGCAAAAATGAAATTTGTGATTGACATGATGGGACAGCAATTGATGGAACACAACAATATGAGATGGGACTGGCTGACATAGAGACATGATGGGACAGGAATAGATGGAACACAACATTATGAGATGGGACTGGTTGACACAGACAACACTATATACCTGATTCATAGATATGGTAAGTGGATACAAATCACTGAGAGATGTATTCTATGTGAATACCACATCAGTTTACTTCCAGTGTAGTCTTATATTAATGTTCAAGTACACAACTGTGTGCAGGTACTCCAAGATACTTTTCATCCAAACTGTACTACTATTAATGAAATCTCAGTTAAATGTACAATAGTACTTCTTAAAACTGTACTACTATTAATGAAATCTCAGTTAAATGTACAATAGTACTTCCTAAAACTGTACTACTATTAATGAAATCTCAGTTAAATGTACAATAGTACTTCTTAAAACTGTACTACTATTAATGAAATCTCAGTTAAATGTACAAAAGTACTTCTTAAAACATGGTTTAAGCTTTTTTTAATGTTTCTACTTAATAACTATATACAATATTGGATTATGGTCTAGGGTTCCATTGATCACCATATCTTACTTACAAAATGTGCTTCGAGCTGTCCCTGCAGACAATATTACTCATTACAACACTGTCCATGGGGATTATAAACTACTCTGCCTTATAGCAGGATTGCCTTAAAATGGAGTATTCCCTAATTATAACACTGTCCATGGGGTATAGAAAACACTGCATTTTATTGGAGTATTCCCTCATTATAACACTGCACATGGGGTATAGAAAACACTGCCTTTTAATGGAGTATTCCCTCATTATAACACTACAGGGGGGTATAGAAAACACTGCCTTATAATGAAGTATTCCCTCATTATAACACTGTCCATAGGGTCTTTAGAAAACACTGCTTTTAATGGAGTATTCCCTCATTATAACACTGCACATGGGGTCTTTAGAAAACACTGCCTTATAATGGAGTATTCCCTCATTATAACACTGTGCATGGGAGCCAAAAACTACACTGGCTTATAACTAAAACTTATAATGAAGGGTTTTATAGTGAGGGAGTACTATAATTACAACTTATGAAGCTTCAACCCAAAAAATTTCATAATAAAAGCCGAAACATTGTAAATTTAAATAAAGTTGATAATGAAGTGACAGAAAAATCGATACCTTTGTTCTAGTACTGTACATCACAATATTTATGCATCAGCAAATTTTAGGTTTTTGGTTTAACATGAATAGCTGCCAACAGTGAGAGATTTTAAAATGAAATTGTACACAAATATATGTTGGAAAGCAGCACACACTTGTGCATCTGCACATCTGCTTGTTTATAAAGTCCACTGAAATAACATGTCACTTGTACAACAGTGTTTACATATCTAACTCGGTTACAAATAACAAAAACTGTAGGTCTGCATATAGTATACCAGTCTAAATTTTGGGATTTACATATACCAGTATAAATTTAGTGATTTACAGTATACCAGTCTAAATTGTCTGTGTGAAAGAATGCCAGTCAAACTTTTGTGATTCATATTACATCAGTATAAATTTAGTGATTTACAGTATACCAGTCTAAATTGTCTGACTGAGAGAATGCCAGTCAAACGTTTGTGATTCATATTACATCAGTATAAATTTAGTGATTTACAGTATACCAGTCTATATTGTCTGACTGAGAGAATGCCAGTCAAACGTTTGTGATTCATATTACATCAGTGTAAATTTAGTGATTTACAGTATACCAGTCTAAATTGTCTGAGAGAATGCCAGTCAAACATTTGTGATTCATATTACATCAGTATAAATTTAGTGATTTACAGTATACCAGTCAAAAGTAATAATGTGTTAAAAGCCATAGTTTAAGAATAATAATTTGATGAGTACAAAATGATATGATTGTTGAATATCATTTTCATGTGCATTTAAGAAATTATTGAGATAAAGAAAATGTAATATATTTTCTGTAAAAATAATATCACACTTTAGTTTCCGTAAAGTTGGGAATTTGTACTTCTTTCTTTCAGTGCCCTTACCTTTCATTGGAAGAACTCTTTCATAAAAATCTGAAATAAATCAGACAAAATTATAAAAATAGCCTATAGCAAGAATGATTTCATATATAATTACAATATGATTTCACTTTCTTGGATATCATAATAAACGGCATTATAAAACTGGAACCAGAAATACATTCAAGTTTTTTGCATACACAATTAGTGAGAACAGCTGTTATTAAATATCAGAATTTGTCCTGCTAATGAACAAAAGTGTATTTCTTTTGTAGGTAACTTGCAAATTATGGAATCCATTGGTGTTTGATTTTGTAAAAATAACACTCATAGCTGGTTAATGAAGGTTAAATATTCATCTGAACATCTGGAAGAGAAGTTAAAAAAACTTGAACCTTCTCTGACATTTGAACACCTGCTGAAATACTCTGAACCAATTACCTTCCCTAATGTTAATATGAATACATGGGGTGAGACTAAACACTTTGGCATCCGCAATGTTCATATTAATACCTGTGTAATACCTTTGTACACTTGGCTCTCCATAATATTAATATGAAGACTCGGGGTAGACTTTGGACACTTTGTCACCCACTTTCTGAACCCTTGGTATTCCATACTGTTCACCTGAACACCTGCCTGGGGAAAGACTCTGAACTCTTAGACATTCCTGGTGTTAATCTGAGCACCTGGTAAAAACCTGTATACCCTTGGCTTTCACAAATATTCAGATGAACACCTTGGATCCTAGGCCTTCACAAATGTTCATCTAAATACCTGGGAAAGAATCTTTAGGTATCCATGTATTAATCTTAACACCTGGTGAATTACACTCTATCCTTTGACACACCTTATGGTAAAAGACTTGGAACCCTTGAACTTCCTTACTACTCATGTGAATATCTAAAGAAAGACTGAATCCTTAGAGGTTCCTCATTTTAATCTGAACACCTTACAAAATGCTTCTTACTCTTGGCTGTCCATAATGTTCATTTAAACAGATGAGGAAGATTTAACATTTGATGTCCCTAATGTTCATCCCAATACTTTAAGAAATACTCTAAAATCCTTGGATATTCATAATTTTCAGCTGACTGAACCCCTGAACATTCATAAGTTTCAGTTGAACACCTGGAGAAAGACCAAATCTTTGGATGTCTATAATGTTTATCTGAACACCTGGAGAAAGATCTAACCTTTGGATGTCTATAACGTTCATCACAACACTTGGAGAGATACTTTGAACCCATGGATTTCCTTAATACATTGACCCATGGACAACCTTAATGTTCAAGGAACTGTTTGTGTTTATTAAGATCCTAACAGTAACACATGATGCAGTATGTAAAGTTGATGACTACTGTAACAGCTCTCCCTTAAAATAACGCATTTCATTTTAGCCATAAAAGTATATCATTTCATAAACAAGATCATATTACATGGTAAAATATTAACAATTGGGGAGCAGAATTTTTAAAAAAATAAACCAGTGTATTATGCATATTATGAAAAACCACATACAAATTTGTTCTTATCAGCCGATATTGTACTAATTTGTACCTCTTGTTCTGAAGGCTTTTTTCTTTCGCTGTTTATTTTCTTCACTACTAGGTTGCTTTATTATGCCCATCTGTGCACTGTAAAATATAAAAATGCATATAATGTACCAGAAATGAGAATTCCATAATTATGTCCTGAATAATTACTCGCATCACAGAAACAATACCGTATAAACACACTTATAAGACAAGTCCAACTGAAAACTGCACAGACCCAGATCTGCTATTGTATTATGCACTGACATATCTGGGTCCATGCAGTTTGTTAGAAGTAATCAGTAGAATAAACAACATATACCCTGATCTGCAGGAGCATTATGCTACCACAGATCAGGATCTTTGTTGTCTGCAGTTTGACCAAACCTTTAAGTTAGTTTATACAATATGTGTATCCTGCTTAACTGCCAGAAGTGTATTGTATTTTAATGATGTTGCATCAGAGTATGACAGCAAATTCATGAAAGAAAATGGCCATGGAATACTGTAAACAAAAACATGGCAAAGATTTCAAAATGATTTTGACCTAAACAGTTTAGATGTGTCACAAAAGTGACTATATTAAAAGGGATTTAAAACTACTGGACAAAACTGATTAAAATTTGGTATTAGCTTGACTTAATTAGAGGGTAATATGGACAGAAGAAGAGTTGGTATTTAAAAAAACAATACTTTCTCGATATTAAAGGTAAACAATCTGGCCATAAAGTTCTGATACTATTTGTAGTTAATTTTTGTCAAGTCATCCAAGTCGACATTTAAAGTTTTGATACTATCTGTTAGTCATTTTTTGTCAAGAATCCAAGTCAACATAAAAGTTCCAATACTATCTGTTAGTCATTTTTTGTCAAGAATCCAAGTCAACATTAAAGTTCCAATACTATCTGTTAGTCATTTTTTGTCAAGAACCCAAGTCAACATTAAAGTTCCAATACTATCTGTTAGTCATTTTTTGTCAAGAATCCAAGTCAACATTTAAAGTTCTGATCCTAATGTAGTATCATTTATTTTTGTTGGGCTAAATTTTCGTGGTTTTGTATTTAAAAAAGCATTTTCATGGGTATTAAATTTGTGGTCTTGCTGTCAAAGTCATATTTCATTGTTTAACTTCTACAAATACCCAAAATAAAAAAGAATAAAACTATGTCAACATAAAGGGTGGTCACATTAATGTTTACAACAATACTAACACCTGTATGAGAACAATGTTCAATACTTACACCATGCTTTTGACCATCTGAATAACATCAGTTGAAGCCAACAATACTAAAACAATACTTCCATCTCTATGAGCACAAATAAAGCACCCATCAAGATTAATCAGTTTGCCATGTTTTTTGTTTTTGTTTGAGTGTTCAACATCAAAGAAAGCTGATGCAGCCAACAAAACCAGACCAATTATTTAATAAAGTATATATGAATGATCTCTTACTTAAACCACTGTCTATCAAGTTGCACCATCAGTACTTTCTGACCATCATGGCATTAACACAGTGGCTTAATAGTGGAAAAATTCAACTTAGATCCCCCATTGTTCCTGGACTTCCTAATCCATCAGGAGCTGTGAAACTAGTACAAGAGCATGCTTACCAGGCAGCTAATGATGCAGTATTTTTATATACTGTTATTTTGCATTTTTATGTCTTTCATTTTTAGTATTACTATTGTTTGAAAACCTTCTATATTTTCTCTCTATCCTGACTTACCTCACATATTGATTTAAGGCAGTGAGTAAAAATTACAGCTATATGATACAGTACCTTATCAAACATCTGCATTGAAACAATAAAAAATGATTTATAATTCTTGCTTCAAAAAGTTCTAAAAATAAAGCAAACACATGTAAAAGCTACTATTTAGTTACCAAATTACAGTATTGACCTTGCTTTTTAAAATACATGTAGCTGTGTTAATCTCTTGAAATGAAATGCTGTAAGAAAATGGAGGGTAGGGGGGCATCATCCTAAGTGGCTCATTTTTCAATGAGGATTTAAATTTGTGGTTTGTAGCAACAACAAAAGCCATGAAAATTGGTCCCCCACTAATAATGATGATACTACAGTATTTGTTAGTCATTTTTGTCAAGAATCTAAGTCAACATCTAATGTTCAGAAAAAATGAGTGCAGATCGACCTACTCTCTATAATTCATATGCTGACGTTCTTCACCCACTTTTTCACCAGTCTCTTTGTTCAGGCTGTACCCTCTCCACTTCTTGGATTCATCTCTAGTATCTCGTATAAGTAGAATATCTCCTTTGTTTAGCCCATAATTCGACTGTGCACACCTAGACACAAACTAATATTCATTAATACAAGTACAACATGTATCCCATTTTTAACAAGTCTACAAATTAATTATCTAATTGATTTTTAGCATGTAACTATGATTGCACAACTGCTGCCAAACAATAAAGAAATGTAACATTCTGACTGTTGCACTTTAAATGAGCCCTGAAGACATTTTCCCCCCTAAAACTGGTGGTGTCCCTCTAAATCCTAATATCTTGATAATTACAGGGAAATTTATTATAAAAAATGTATAACCTCGGTGTATTAGTGAGTCACAAGAGCAAGAGGCAACACTGATTGACCTGTTTTTGCTCACTTAACTCAGGCAAAATACCATACATGTATTCTGAACACTAAACGTGTTCCATACAAAACATTTAATAGAGACTTGTCATTGTATTGGCATTCTTGATAAAATTAACACAAAAAAATATATACATCTGGCAACATTTCTCCTGAATATCATCAATGTGTCTCTTTGAGGGATTATGAATTCCAATTTTGCTGCAATCATATTATAGGGATTGGTGTCTATGCAATTTGCAGTTGGGCTAATTAATTAACTAATAACTAATAAGCTAACATATACAGTACTTAATGACCTGCAAAAACTTCCAACGTTATTCATTACAGGACATGGATATTCCATGCTACCCTCTTTCACCAATGTTAAATTTCTTAGTCTTTATTATACAAGTCAGGGACTCCAGTGGTCTAAAGCGCTTTCTGTTACGGATCATTGCCGGAGTCTAAGATTCGGCTAATGTAGTTATGTGAGAAAGCTTGCCAGTAGCTTCTCGTGGGTCGGTGGTTCTTTCCAGGTTCTTCCTTCACCAATAATACTGGCCGCCATGTATAGCCTATCGTGTGCTGAAAAATGGCGTTAAACCCTAAAACAACAAAACAACAATATACAAGTCATTTGGTATATTTAATTTGTTAACTATATAAGGTGGTGAGTTTTGGCAAGGATATATTAATAAAATCACATGCATTGGTGTGAAACCATAAAATCCTACCCAATGGTTGGGATGTGGGTGTGGTTCTCGGCTTTACTGAGTTCATGCTGATAAATTAATTCAATTAATTAATTAGTCAACTTTACTGTACAGCCATTTACAGACTTTCAGGAGTGTCATCAAGGCCAACAATGTGGACATTGTATAAGCATCTTTTATTACTACATGCCTATATAACCAACTAGATGTCATAAAGTGTCTATTAGTCAATACTAGTATGCCTAAATGACCAACTAGATGTCATAAAGTGTCTTTCAGTGAATACTACATGCCTATATGACCAACTAGATGTCATAAAGTGTCTATTAGTCAATACTAGTATGCCTAAATGACCAACTAGATGTCATAAAGTGTCTTTTAGTGAATACTACATGCCTATATGACCAACTAGATGTCATAAAGTGTCTATTAGTCAATACTAGTATGCCTAAATGACCAACTAGATGTCATAAAGTGTCTTTTAGTGAATACTACATGCCTATATGACAAACTAGATGTCATAAAGTGTCTATTAGTCAATACTAGTATGCCTAAATGACAAACTAGATGTCATAAAGTGTCTTTTAGTGAATACTACATGCCTATATGACAAACTAGATGTCATAAAGTGTCTATTAGTCAATACTAGTATGCCTAAATGACAAACTAGATGTCATAAAGTGTCTTTTAGTGAATACTACATGCCTATATGACAAACTAGATGTCATAAAGTGTCTATTAGTCAATACTAGTATGCCTAAATGACCAACTAGATGTCATAAAGTGTCTTTTAGTGAATACTACATGCCTAAATGACCAACTAGATGTCATAAAGTGTCTATTAGTCAATACTAGTATGCCTAAATGACCAACTAGATGTCATAAAGTGTCTTTTAGTGAATACTACATGCCTAAATGACCAACTAGATGTCATAAAGTGTCTATTAGTCAATACTAGTATGCCTAAATGACCAACTAGATGTCATAAAGTGTCTTTTAGTGAATACTACATGCCTATATGACCAACTAGATGTCATAAAGTGTCTTTCAGTGAATACTACATGCCTATATGACCAACTAGATGTCATAAAGTGTCTTTTAGTAAATACTATATGCCTAAATGACCATCTGTTCAAAAAGCTATAAAATGACTTTCAAGTTGACTGCTATTGCAGCCATATTGGAAATCTACTCTTTATAATTTTCATTTAGGATATCACATGACAATAAACTGTAACACTGCAGACATCATGGTGACATGCCTGAAAACTTGATATCACAATAAGGTTTTATGTGAAGCTCTACATGCCACTTCAATCATCCATTCAAGTAGCGATAAAATGATTTTCAAAATGGCTAACATAGTAGCCATTTTGACATTCAGATTAGCATCTTTTACATTTAGGACCAAATATATTTCATAACAGGGCTTTTAGAGAAAACCCCAAATCACCAAATCTATCTGTGTAGATCAAGCCATAACATGGTTTAAAAGGTGGCCACAATCCTGGCTAAACTATATCTCAGACTGGCATCATTCATTAACATCCAGACCTGGCAAAAATTCTTCTGTTGTAAAACAATTTGGCCATCTAATTTGATAAGAAGAATTGGAGGTGATGTTGGATTGGCGCAGTTTTCATTAGTATCAATTATACAAGTCTTTTAGTGAATTTCCAATGAAGATATCATGATCTATTTAAAAAGATTTAATATAAAGATACATGTTAGGCATCCTAACCTAGTACTCATAATCAAAGAAATCAAAGATTTTGATCAGATAAACCCATTTACCAAGCTTTTTTGAATCTGTATGAGAAATAAGATCTCCAGATCTAAAGTCAGTAACAAGGTTATCTTACCAGATACAAGATCACATTATTAATATGCACACATCTCAATTATTACTAATTAAAACATTGATAAGTATCAGCTTATTACCAAATTGGAGCAAATTCCAATCAAACTTAGGTTTCCTGAGTGCTAACAGCTCATTTAAATCAGATTCACCACTACCTCATAAATATATGAAGGACTTGCTTTTTATCAAACTCATCCAATCATATGATACAGGACTATTTCACAAACTACAACAGAATTATTCCAGAAATATGGCTTCTCTAGTGGTAACAAACTCGGTCAATCAGATGAGAGATCAACTACTGGATCATCTACTTTATATGAATGGATCTTGCTCATTGACAAATTTGTTTCTGAGATTTGATGATAAAGGTTCATATTGCAAGTTACAGCAATATTAAATCAGAAATATGGTCTCAAGGGTGGTAACAAGCTCTGCCATTCCGATGCAAATCCATCTCATTATTATGCATGGATCTCACTCATTACAAACTTCATGTAGGATCTATGTAAATTATATTAAAATCAGACCAGAAATATGGTTCCCTGAGTGGTAATAAGCTCTGCAATTCAGACTCAATATCATCTTCTTAATATACAAGAATCTCAGTAAATATCAAATTAATCCAAAATTTCTGATGAAAAAAGCTTTGACAGTATGCTGTTTTGATAATACTTTAACAAACAATATTTTGGAAGGCTTCCCACTGCATGCAAATCCAGTCTTTCCAAGAAGAAAAAAATATTGTAACTTCTCGGGGCATGTTCCATCACTCAAAGTATTATGATAGTTGTCTGCTTAGTCAGATAAGATTGGTCTTCCCTTGGACAGAGGAAAAGGTTTTAAGATCCATCTTTCATCAGTTATTACTGCAGTAGTGCATGTTCTTTCGAGGATGTAACCTGGGGGAGGCTGGGACATGGTGCCAGTAATATGATTGGGTATTTATTGACAAAGAAACACATTTAAGTCCAAAACTTGTTTTCTTCTTCAAATTACATTACTCAATCAAGGAGAATAGGTAACAGGTGGAGGGAATTATATACATTTACTTTGTGGCTGGCCTTGGATAGCCTCATATGAGATACTGGAAAGGGTAGTAGTGATAAGCTGTCATAATGGGAAACATAGTTCTTCTTGCTAATCATATCTGACTGCAATCACACAACTTAAATAATGTTGGTCATAAAGTGGTTTATTTTAATGCCATAGTGGTAGAAAAAAGACCCGATGACAATGGATAAGGGAATTATACTGGGGTCCACAGATGGTTCAGGAAGAGGATATAGTTCTGGTAGCAGTAGCCAGAAGATGTAAACTGTGACAGAGCTGGAATGGCCCAGTACTAGTAAACACTAAATTCTTCAGTCTGTTGCGGGATATCATGCAAATACCAAATCGCTAGGTGGATGCATTGTGGATCAATCATGAGGATGAGATTGGAAACATTGTAGCCCTCCAATAAATGTAGTCAAGTTCCTTCATATAGAGTTTGATATGGAATGAGATCAGCTACAGTCAGATTAAAAAAACCAATAATGCTTATCAAAGAAATGATCACCGTAGTCTCTACTGGTATGTAAGTATAGTGTAGGGTTTGCATTGGCCTCCATACAACCATCATGCTGGCCCAAGATTCTGTCAATTACAGGTATGACAAGTGGTCAGTAAGTGGTTGTGGCAGTGTGGGGAGTATTAAGCTGGACTTGCATCAGCAGCTCAAGATAGCAAAGACTGTCAAATTTACTTCTTCATAATTGGCCATTAGTGATTGCGACATAAAAAAATTCACTACAGACACAGCATTAGTAACAATGCTAATTGCATCGCATTCTTGCTGGACCAGTTTCTAACTCTTACACTAGACTGGGTCAATTGTTTCAAAAAATTTTCGCCCATCTGTCATGTGACCAAAGTGTACAAGATTTTGCACGTACGGTCCAACCGGCACCCCATACACCCAGTGCAAAGAGGATATTCATCTTCTGACAGTCTGAACTTCTTGCAAATCCCACATCTAATTCTGTCATTTGCTACCTGTAACTGGAGAGAACAAAACTATGGCCCTGAGAGGCACAATCAGTCAAGCATTATACAAACTTCAGTGAAGTGAATGCTAAGAAGCGAGAAAAAAAATTCGACACTGAATTATGGGAAAAAATCTTAGTTCTGAGAATGAATGATCATTAAATTAAGATTAGGTATGGTAAAGTCAAGTACCATGATAAAATGTATGGACATTTGACTTGAGAAATGAGAATGAGCTTGACTGATTATTGTAAATAAAGAAATAACTAAGATACAATTTATTATTCTATGATGAAGACAGAGACAAATTCAGTGAGAGAATTGATGAGCATATACTTATGGTGAGAAAACTCACTGAATCACTCAGACTTGAGAAGAGCACATTTCAAAGAATTGGTGAGATTTTAAATATGTGCTGCCACAGCACAAGAGGAAGTAGTAAGTAATTAATAATAAGATCTGATGCCAATGGAGACTATTCTTGTCTGACATTCAAGGGGAGACTATTCTTGTCGGACATGCACGGGGAGACAATTCTTGTTTGACATCCAAGGGGAGACCATTCTTGTCTGACCTCCAGATCTATATTTACAAGCAGATGATGTTTAAGCTCTTCAAGTGCTAAAAGAAAACTGATGAAAACAATGCATTTTCTCCTAGAAGGTGTGGATTTGCAATGTAGTAGAAGCAGTCGTAGCATATTATGATCAATTGGTGTGTCTGAAGTAAGAAATTAGACGGTTACGGTTGCCAGATTAGGTTGAGCAAGTTTGAGAGAATTCCAAAAAGTAATTGAGTTATGCCTCCAAACTAGACCTTGAGCTGACACTGATGGCATCAATATTGAAAAGCATTTCTGTCAAAGTTGAGACAATAAAAACACAGAAAATGCAAGATTTACAATAAAGCAGACTTCCAAAGAAAGCAATTATGTAACTAATCTACCCATAAACTTTGAGAGTTATTCAGCTATAATTAATGATTTCTGCAACTACTCCTCTGCAGGCTAAGGGTCCAGAATAGACCGCAATGTGCCCTTCTATATGTAGTAAGAGGCTGATTTAAGGAGGCAACCTTTTTGCCTTGGAATGCGTTCTATCATGATATTCCAGCAGATAAGGTTTAGACTTTTCCAAAGAGAGCAGTTCAATAATATATTCAAATTTTAACCTTGCATTTGAAGAATTTTACACAATTTTGCCTTTGCTTTTGTTTTTTATATCTTTTTTTTAAAAACAGATAAACTTACTTTATTATATTTGAATCGGATCAAACTTGTGCACCATTAAACCTTTGACATACATACATGTACATATTCTACAAACTAATTTGGTTCATCATGATTATTCTAAAAACAATTAAACACAGCAACTAGTTTTATTATTAATTTAAATTGACATAAAGAAAGATGAGGAGTCAGATGGATTAACAACATTATAGAATTCAAACGAGACAAGTATAATAAAACCTGACAAAGAAGTAGTCTCCCTTTTTATTATTTTCTGTCATCCATTGGCAAGCTGTTCTGTAATCTGAAAGGAAAATATTGATTTACCATAAAATCAAATCATAATTTATCACAAATTTATAAATAATACCATCTTCTACAGATGGTAATTTTTTGGTGAGTGTACCTCCTTGATATCAATCACATGTTATTTTAAACATAAAACAGTTTGTATGGTAATAAGGTATTCAAAAATAGGAAGGTGGCACCATGATTTTACATGTTTAAATTTGGAATCAGTTAATACTTTTTTGCAAGCATTGAAATTGAGATATGAAAAAAAACCAGTGATTATGTCAGTAAACCTGTACAACATTTACCAGGATATGATAGCAAACAAAGGTGACTCAGAATGCTGTTGCAATTGTTATTCGTTATCAGTCAATCAAATATAAGCTTAAAAAAATAATGTCATTTGTAATCGTCAAAACAAAATCTCAAGCTTGCGACAAAACTCTTGCTCTAGCTTATCATTCAAAGACATTTTGGCACTCTGCAACTTGAATGAAAGTAAAGTAAGGATTTTCTCAACATTTGTATTTACTTGCATGATATATTTTTTGTGATGTAACTTTATTCAAAGTATTATATCTCAATCTGAGATTTTGATTCCAAGTACCATATAAGCCGAAAAATTTAGGAAAAAAAAAAAAGGCCTGGAAGAAGGGGAGTTGGCTTATCTGTGGGCCAAGGTCTAAGTCTGAAATTTTTAAAAGCTTTTTCGATTGATTTCCAGTATTTATTGTTTCTGTCGATCACTGAAGATAAGATCACATGCCTAATGATGCCACATGGCTCATAAGATTTGTCCTGTCATGAAGTGAAACAAATATTTTTTTCTAACTTAAGTGGTAACAGATAATGAATGAAAAACATGTTTTAACGTACTTGATGTCTATTTGACAGATGTCCATCCACCAGAAAATACAGCCATACATGTTATTTGAGCCACGGTGGTATGTGTATTTTCCAAAAGAAACGCCATATTAGTAATCTCCAGTCAAGTATTTAACCCTCAGCTAATCATTAATCATTAAACTCTACAGTATCCTACAAATGCATGCTAGCTTAATTCGGTGTAAATATGAAAAAAATCAACGTAAAAAAATAAAAGAATTACGATACTGAAGGTATATACGACATACATTTTGATCGAGAGTAGAAATACATGTACCATAGTCTTAAAAGAACAATAACAAGATGCTCCATAGGGTTTGTTGCATGCACGCTTAGGAAGGGTAATATACAGTGCAATATACAAGTCAGTGGGAATAACTGTACAACAATTTAATTTGTGGGATTTCTTTGACAGGTGTTTTAGAAGTAATCAGCAGCCAGAGTTTATATTCTACTGTTGTTTAGTTGTTTGTAAAGCAAAGTGGATTGTTAGAGGTAGAGTGTTGTTCAATAGCTATGATTTTGAAGGATTCTAAAAGTGATTGAACTTTTATAATTCATGATTTTAGAATGAGAATTAATTAAATTTTCATTAAGACTTAACACTTTAGAATTGTTATTAGTTTTCTTACTTTCATTTTATTCAATAATGTGATCTGATTAAATAAACGTATTCAGAACTCACTTTGTGCATCTTGTGATGTACCTGTGGTCTAGAAATTATGGGTCAGCTTATATGCGGGTCATGCACTTTATAACAGTTTTACCAATTCAGTGGGGGGGGGGGTTGGCTTATTGGTCAGATTCTTGGGTAATAAATGAGACAGTACCGATATAGTTATGTGCTTCATGTACCATGTTATTGGGGGGCCCCAAGTGGCATAAAGCACTCACCGTTACAGATCATAGCCATCTCACCTGTCTGCATAGGTTTGAGTCTCAGGCATGGCCAATGTGGATATGTGGGAAAGCTTGCCAGTAGTTTCTCATGGGTTGGTGGTTCTTTCTGAGGTTTTCCGGGTTCTTCCTCCACTATTTATACTTGATGTCATGTATAGCCTATCTTGTGCTGCAAAATGGCATTAAACCCTACAAAAATAAAAACAACAGTCATGTTACTGTTACTAAGTACTATTTTTTCCTATTTTTTGAAAGACCGTAGCTTACGTAGATTGAAAACAGGCCCAACAAATTTTTAAAGGCAGGAAATGTGAAGCATTCTGGGATTGAGTTAGTATCCGAGTGAGTGTGTAATGTATGGGTGGAAATTCCAAATGAGAGGGAGGTCAAATCATTTAAGAAATTAGGTATTTCCAAATGCAATGCATGAAATGGAGGATGACAAACTCTTCAATCATTTCATTCAAAATAATCAGATCAGGAATCAGAATTGGATGATAATACAATGACCAGATGAGAATTCAGGACTATCAGGTAATGTCAACAATGATGAAAAATTCTCGAGTTTTGAACCAGATGATATTAAGAGTGAATCACAAAAGTGTGGACTCTGTTTATTATAATACGTTTAGAATCTATATATTAAATGATTATGTGAATTGCATCATTCTTGATTACAGTTTTTATACTCGTATATGACATAATCAGTGTGTGGAGTTTTTATATAAATGGATTAAAAATGCTCAGCAAAATGAACTTCTTTACATGAAGACAGACTAAATGTAAGTTGATAATTTATTTGAACATATTAAACTCCATAATCAATAATATATAAGTATTTATATTATACTGATTTTGTCTTTATTTATCCTGTCTCTATGCCTGTCCATCTCTCCAGTTTGACTTGATTTTTCCCCAAAATGCTTTTCCAACTCACTGACCACATGTCACCATTGTAAATGAATATGACTTGAAAAACTATTTTTAAAAAAATTATAAGAAAGGCATAGAGAGAGTTGTGTTTTGCAGCCCTAAATATAGAGTATCACTGGGGTTTTATCTTTGGACCTCATTTCTTCATTATATTTACCCATCATCTTCAACTGAACTATATGCAGAAACACTACACTATCCAAGGAAAACCAAAAACACTATACTATCCAAGTAAAACCAAAAACACTATGATATCCTTGTAAAACCATAACAATACACTAAGTTAAACCAAAAACACTGCACTATCATAGTAAAAACAAAATTGAACATAAAAATAACATGCAAGATTCTCTTAACAGACTTTAAGTATGGTTCAAGGAAAACAGTCAAATCTGGTTGAAATCCAATAATCCTTGGTATTAATGCTGCAGTCATTAAAGTCTGGTAAACAGGTGATCAGGACCATAATGTTTTAAATGATAAATTAGAAATGCTGGAAATCAATAAAAACTGCATGGAACTTTTGTTCAATCTAAGAATCCTTGGAAAAGGGATGCTCTGGAAACAAAGTCAGAAGGTCAGACAATAAGATGGGAGGGAATACTGGTAATCAAACTCCTTCAAGGTCACATCACTATAAAACTTGTTGGAAAGCAACACTTCTTAGTCAAATTATGCTGCAGAAACCAGTCGGGGGATTGGCAATCAGGTGACACAAGTCCTACCAATAATGGCAATGAATGCTGGAAATCAAACTCATTCAAGATCTCATTAACATAGAGCCAAAAGTAAAATTCCATCCTTGGAGAACACAAGCAGTGGAAACCAAAAATCAGGATAACAGGCAATCAGACAGCATAGATGTCATGTAATGCTGAAAATCAATCTAATTCATGGTCTGATCAATATAAAGCCACAAACCAAATCTACATGCAATCCAACAAATCTTTGTAAAGTTAAGCTGCAGAAGCCAAAGACAGGCAAAAATTGGCACTCAGGGGACATAACTCATGTAAATGATAAAATGGTATAATGGAAATTGAACTTATTCAAGGCCCTGTCAGGAAAATGTTGCATGTCAAACTTTGTTGAAATCCAACATGCTTTGGCAAAAGAAAAACTCTGGAAACAAAACTGGCAGTGATGATAGAGCAGTCTGGTAGTTGACATCTGATTAACACATTGCTGGACACCCAATTTAGCTTTGAGACAATAATTTCCAGTAAAATTGTCTTGCAAAAAAGCAAATTACTGACATAGCCATAATGATCAAATCAACTGCATGGATTAATCATGGGCACCATATATTCTATGTTTGTACGAAGCATACTTATATGAAATATCCAGTAAATATGACCTTTTTGTGATTCCTGCTTAAACATTGTGATTTGAACATCAATATCAAAGAGGTATAATTTTTAGCTGAAATGCATTATTACATCTTCAAAATAAAATATAATCCGAAGAAAGAAACTTAAAGAACAGTTGTGATTTAAACTTACATTTTTCATTTCTTACTATGGTTAGAGTGACCTCCCTTTGTGAGTATCCTTCTGAAAAATGCTCTTCCTGCAGAATCATTTTGTAGGCTTCTTCAAGTGTACATCCCTCAAAATCTCTTTCTCTACTGGAATGTCCTTCTACAGTAATAATTATCTGAAAAAGTTGATATTCTAACTTCATTTCTTTCCATGCCATTATTTTGTATCTCCATTTTTTTTTATAAACAAGGGAATACTACACAATTCTTGTTTGTGTATCTTTGTATTTGTTTTAATGCTATGCATGAATATATGCGCAGTGTTGCTCCTTTCACATCATTAAAGATTCAAGTTTGAACATCAGAAGTATGATCAGCACCAATTTGTGGATGTGCTAAATCAAATTAAATTATAACTCAATATCAATCAAATGCAAAGACCCAGAGAAACTGGCAAATGATCAAGTTAAGTGTATATTGCATATGTGCATGAATGAAAATAACAAGGTTAGTTACACTTATGTGATTATATATTGTAGGCATATGAATATATCTGCCAATGAATTAATTTTCTTTTTCATCTCTGCACGAAAACTTGCAACATTTGTGTTTTCATTATCTACCCAAGTATCAGTGGAAGTAATTGCTTTAAATTCCAGGATATTTTGACAAGACCAAATAGCCTAGTGCAGAAAAGATCATGAAGGGAAATATTATTTGCCCATTATCAGACATTTCTATGAGAATGTTAGATTGAGTCTCTTTTGATCAAGATCAGCTGATCTAAAGGACAGATGGCCTATGATAATAATGGTGATCTGATTTATAAAAGCCAAACCACCTGCAGATCAATAAACCAAGATTACTTTCATCAAATAAATTGTTCCCAATATTTTTCCAAATAACTACAATGTTCAATTAACATTTTATCAAGAATAATAAACTAAGTCAATTATATGTCAAATAGCCTATTCAACAGAAGCCAAGGCTTGTTTCAACTGTTTTGATGCTGAATATAGTGCTAATCATAACAGATGAATATGTGGCAAAGAATGAATGATTTCACACCATATCATTATCAATTACTCATGCTTGTTTGTTACAATGATGTACTTGATATGTCAGCTGAAGCAGTTAATGAAAATGCCTTTCCTTTGCAACTGTGTAACACGAGACACCCTTACAAAAATACCCGCTTACGAGACCCCCTTACAAAAAATAACCAGGAAGTCCCTTTTATATGACAGTTATGGTCATGGTTTCCATTTTATTTTAAATAGTAATATTACACATAAAATATTTCATATAAGATACCAAACATTCTCACTTATAAGTTGAGTAAAACTGCAAAGAGATCCTGGTCTGTCATAGTATAATGCACTTCCAGATCAGGCTCCTTGTTCTACTGTTTACTCCTATAGACCCAGATAATGGTGCATTATGCAATGGCAGATCTGGGTCTGTGCAGTTTGCAGTTGTACTTATCTTATAAGTGAGTATACAGTCCAACCCGGTTATCTCAATTGAGTCGGGGGTGTAAAAAAATTTGTTGACATAATCTGGTCCTGAGACATCGAGAAAAAAATCTACTGCAGAACAATGATTAAGCATCTGAGAAGTTTTGCTTCTAAAAACAATTGACATTTTTAATGCATAATAAATAAAAAAATCCAGTCATGCCAGGTTTCAGAAAAAAAAGATTGGTGGTCTTTTAAATCACACTTTTTACAACATTCAAAGTACTGTAATACTGTCCATATCGTAAAGTTGTTTTTATTTCCCTTTGGTAGCCTCAGCAAGGAAATGGTTTTCTCACACTGACCAAAATCTATGCCATGTACATGTAGAATTGTACTTTTTTTTAAAAGAGTGTTAGTTATGACTTTCACTAGTGGCAAAATGTAACATACCAAAATTGTGCTTGAAAATATATCGCTTTTGTTGATTATCAGAGGTTCTTTTATGGTATACAACTTTTACAAATAAAATTTGCCTCTTTACCAAAAAAAAACAAAACATAAGGCTGTTGATACTCGTGGACTGACAAACTGTAAAATGTGTTTAAAGTCTGTAAGTTATCTGTCTCAACATCGAATTCTCTAAGAAGAAGATATCCCTCCATATCACTCCCGACTTTGACCAGTGACTGTCAGCAACAACACAGCACCAGGAGAGTCAATGTATCACTTTGATCGACTGCAAGGTTTTGGTATCAGTTTCAAGATGAAACAATACAAATATAAGCAATCCTCTTTCTGTTTCATAGACATTACTCTTTATCAATTACTTTCTGCTTTGTTCTGAATACGTACTCATGGTACAGTGATGGATGACTTCATTCACAAAACAATAATAGGTGCTATGAATTTTAAAAAATACTATTTGTGCTTTTATTTACTCTTTGTTCAAAATAAATTGATAACCAGGTCTTTGCTTGCTTTTGGGGGGAGGGAGTTTACCAGCTTGATTTGGAATTTTGCTGGTCTCTATTTATAGATGATAAGTCACGTGATCTAGCCATGTTGCATTTGAAGGCACAGATTCATTCCAAGCATGAAAACAATTGAACTATTTACTTTACAAGTAAACTCTGAACAAGAGTTTTTAATTGTATATGAATCAGGTAGGTGATACCCTGTGATAATATTGGAATGTGATCCCACTACAGTTATTTCACAAAGCATTGTGAATTGTATCCTATTTGTATTCTGTGAATATTCAGGTTAGCATCATTAAATGTAGCTAATTAATGTTAAAGATGTAGTGTACAACAAATGAGTTATTTTTAGCTACATTGAATGATCCTGATTTGATAATTTACTAAGTTACAGATAAGATAAAATATGGACTCGTACCTAACTTTTTCCATCCTTGCAGTATGAGGTACAGGTAGTAGCGAAACACAGGTTCACATGTTACTTCAGACTTAAACTTATGCCTGACATATCGGGATTATGGACTTAACAGGGGTCGAGATGAGCAGGGCAATATTAACAGAATGAAGGAATTTTTGGGACTGGACCAAAATGCCCGACATACACGGGTTCTCGAGATAAGCGAGTTTGACTCTCCATGGCTCCAGTGATTGATGAATAGCATTATAAGGATGGGGAACAATAAGTCTCTTGCTGACCATGGTTTATGTGGATAACTTACATTTTTCAACTTATCTCCTTCCTTCAGTTCTGGTATTCCCTTAGCCTGGCTGACAAAAACTCCAGTGAAGTTACCCCCAATGATCTTTATGTCGGATAAGGCCGATGGCCTGACCTTAACACTCACAGCATTGCCACCAGTATCACTGTCAACAGCAAGATAAAAAAAAACGTACATTTCTATCCATAAAGAACTTTCATACAGCATACAGTCAAAATATATCAAATGTTGGCATAGCCAAGCTGGTCACAAAAAGATGCCAATGTGAAAAGTTGAAAAAATAATAATAAAAGGGTACTGAGAATGACATTATATGCCTGTCCTATTTTCAATACTCACTTGCATAGGAAAAGTAGGGCACAGTTGACTCTGCAGATTTAATATAATTTAACTCTGGTTAAGGTATGCAGGTTTTAACTAAAACTAGTAAATACAAACTAAATTAGGACATTATTTCCCACTAAATGTCTGAGCTAAAATTATTGCTCCCTTTGCAATGTCAAGTAGCATCATGACATTTTCCACTAAAGGGTCATTTTCCATGCTGATAAAATAACTTGTGTTGGAAGTATCTACTCCCAGCAATTTTCAAACAAGAGGTCCCAGTCAGCCATTTGATCATTCACCTGGCCTACATCTGGTTAAATGCCAAATGCAAGAGCAGTTTGACAAGAAATCTGGGTCAGTATAATCCTTTTTGCTGAATTTCTTTGCTGTTGATCATACATTATGAAAATAAAAAATTCAGTTTTCTTATATATTTTCATCCATATCTTAATACAATGAAAGGAGTTTAAGCCAAAAAAATTACAAAGTTGGCCAAATCATTTCGAAAAAGTACTTTTAGATAAAGTTGTGCAAATGTTTTCTAATTTTAGAAATAGCAAAATAAATAGCAGCCATACTTGATAGCAAGCTTAAGGTGTTTAATCTTTAATCTTTCTGCCAAATTTGATTCAAGTCTAGTAACAGCAGCCATAACTGATATAATATTAGCACTATTCACATAGAATTAAACACCATTAAATATAGAATTAAAAGATCCTCATGAAATAATGCTTACTAAAAAGTTTGAGTCACATTTTGTTGAGTGGCTGTTGAGAAGTCATTTAAATTATCTTTCATTTTCTGCAATGGACATGTGCCAACTGTGGCATGCAGTTAAAATAAGCACCTACAGTTAACTGAATATAGGCCTCAACTTACCATTGAACAAGTATCATATCTGTGAAGTATCAAATCTGTGACTATCATATCTGTGAAGTATCAAATCTGTGACTATCAAATCTGTGAAGTATCAAATCTGTGACTATCAAATCTGTGAAGTATCAAATCTGTGACTATCAAATCTGTGAAGTATCAAATCTGTGACTATCAAATCTGTGAATTATCAAATCTGTGAAGTATCAAATCTGTGACTATCAAATCTGTGAAGTATCATATCTGTGGCTCAATCAAAAGGTTGTTGACTGGGAAGATAAAGCAGGTGCTAAGCTAATGGGTTATTGTTACATGCACAGGGAGTATGGACTGTATTTGGCACTGAACAAGTATCAAATAAGCAGCTTGATCAAAGGATTGTCAACTTGGGAAAGAAAGTACATACTGTGGAAGATGTGCAGGAGATGCTAAAATGACTGAATACAGAACTATACTTGGGCACTTAACATGTATTACAGTCATTTATCATCGAACTTATCATCCAGATAACTATGAAAACACCTAGGAATTGGATGCAGCTTATTAAAAGGCAATACAAATCAAATTTAATAAAACTTGGGATTCTCTGGTTTATGACAAATGCAAATTAAAATAAAATATAAACTACTGCATCAGGCACAAGCAGCGTTTCTACAGGAAACACAAATACAAGTTGTTCAGACTTGCACAAAAATGGAAACAATATACAATGTACTATAAATCACTCATGCTAAATGGACTACTCACTCAGTGGTAATGGTGTGTACATGGTGTTGGATAAGGTAATCAATAAACCTGTTGATGATGTTGGATAAGGTAATCATGAAACCTATACATGGTGTTGGATATGGTAATGAATAAACCTGTAGATGGTGTTTGTTGGATAAGGTAATCAATAAACATGAAGATAGTGTTGGATACAGTAATCAATAAACCTGTAGTGTTGGATACAGTAATCAATAAGCCTGTAGATAGTGATGGATACAGGAATCAATAATGATACAGCAATCTACTGATTATCAACTTACAGTTACTCTTCCTAAAATGTAATAACCTACTTCAAAATGTTGATAAAAATAATTTAATTAAACACTACAAAATTTATTTAAAAAAATTAGGCCAATGGAATTTTACTTGTCATGAGAAAGGAAAATCAGATTTTCAGCTCAAATTACTTTGACCATGTTCCGATCTACCCAAAAATCATTAAGCTTCTGACTCTACCCATTGGTCAATCACACAGAAGGAATGAGAAACAAAAGAAAAATAACAGCACATTGAGGTGTAGTAGTAATAACTATTACTGCTAAATCCTCCTGCTCCCTCGTTCAGGTGGAGACAAATTACACATAAACAATTAACACAAGTGTGTCTGAAATTGCTCACATGATTGGCATAACAACCAACTGTGATACTAGTTGGCTAATAAATACAAGTCAGTAAAATACTTTATATATTGCAATGTACCTACAAATACATATTAAGAAAACAGATCTATTTACACCGACAGATGTCTATCAATAGTTTACTCTGTCAATAATTTCAGCCACCCGTTGGAAGCTTCCAATCCTAAAAGAGGCAACTGTGATCTGAATAAAAGGATAGACAGACAAGGGTAGCAAAATATGCTCCCTTGGTTGTGGTTATGTGCACAAATTATGTTTTTAGAAACAAAAAGTCAGATCTTACTACAACAATTCTGATATAATCTTAAAATCATTTGCAATAATGAACCACAGTATTTGCAATGTTACAAACATAAGCTGTGCTATAAAATTTTTGAAAAGCCATACCTGTCATGGTAAGATGGAAAGAGAACTTTATATGCAGCAAATAAAACATGACTAGGATATTCTTTCTCGGCCTCTGAACTATCATGGCTGCTTGTGCTTTGAACTTCATCGCCTTCACCTGTATTAAAGATTAAATGCTTTAAACTAGAGCATTAATTGGAGTTTGGCTAAGCTGGGTACAACATTCAACATTCACTTTATCTATGTTACAGAAATTACATTTTTTTAAAACTTAAAAATAAACTGAAAATAGTTTTATCAAAATCCATGCACTCTCAACAAATTTTATTTTATAGGTTCTTGGTAACTCAATGCATTTTACAACCAAATAAAAAACATCAAGAGCCAGGCAGGTTGCCTTAGTTATTATAGTGTGCAGATCTCGATAGTTATGAACCGTTGGCCATATCTCTGTTTAGGGACTGACCCCATTCAGTTGTGTTTGTGAATTTGTCATTTAATGCCTAGTATGTGTACATCTGGCAAGAGAATGGAGTTTCCATGTCATGACCTAAAAGTGAAGTCCCCCTGGTAGGGATAAGCCCTAGGGTCAATGCCAGCTGCAGTCAATTAATATATTATTATATGGTTGGGTTCCCAATAACATTTATGTTTCATGCCATGGGCTAAGTTCTTTGGGGTAAGGAAAGAACCTGTTGAATCACTCATGGGTCCCTGTCTAACATGTATTGACAGTTGATAACATATATTGTATTTGTCCTAATCTAACATATATTGACAGTTGATAAAATATACTGATTCTATGATATATGAGAGAAAATGTTTTGGGTTTTAAAATTCAGACGAAATACTCCCACTCTTCCAGCTTTAAACCTGAAAGTGTTGGTACAACCCAAAAACTATCATTGACCCAACTTTGATCTACCGTATGTTTAGTTCTAATGATATATAAGCTGTTTTATGGATGTTATGTGTGTGTGTGTGTGTGTGTGTGTGTAATGAACAATTAACTATACAGTAAAATGCAAAACAACCCCATAATGTATTAGCATGGATTTAACAGACGACCTTACTATTCATTCATCTGACAACCTTATCAAGGTGTACCTATTTATCAATTTGAGGTGGGAGCAATATTCAAAAGTATTTTTAGTAAAGTTAAAGGTGTACTAAAAGGGAATATTTAAAAATAAGAGCAACTTCAATAATTCCACTTCTCATTCACAAATGTGCAACAAAATGTGAGACATTTGCTGTTGCCACCTTCATTTTTATTTTAAAAAAGCTAGACCAACTGAGAGAATGCAGCAAGTATGATACTGTAAAGGCTATGGTTAATCTGTTGAAATCAAGCCACAGTGTAATGGATTTTGTTAATCTGTTGAAATCGAGCCACAGTGTAATGGCTTTGGTTAATCTGTTGAAATCGAGCCACAGTGTAATGGCTTTGGTTAATCTGTTGAAATCGATCCACAGTGTAATGGCTTTGGTTAATCTGTTGAAATCAAGCCACAGTGTAATGGCTTTGGTTAAGCTGTTGAAATCAATCCACAGTGTAATGGCTTTGGTTAATCTGTTGAAATCGAGCCACAGTGTAATGGCTTTTGTTAAGCTGTTGAAATTGAGCCACAGTGTAATGGCTATGGTTAATCTGTTGAAATCGAGCCACAGTGTAATGGCTTTGGTTAAGCTGTTGAAATCGATTCACAGTGTAATGGCTTTGGTTAATCTGTTGAAATCGAGCCAAAGTGTAATGGCTTTGGTTAATCTGTTGAAATCGAGCCACAGTGTAATGGCTTTGGTTAATCTGTTGAAATTGAGCCTCAGTGTAATGGCTTTGGTTAATCTGTTGAAATCAAGCCACAATGTAATGGCTTTGGATAATCTGTTGAAATCGAGCCACAGTGTAATGGCTTTGGATAATCTGTTGAAATCGAGCCACAGTGTAATGGCTTTGGTTAATCTGTTGAAATCGAGCCACAGTGTAATGGCTTTGGTTAATCTGTTGAAATCGAGCCACAGTGTAATGGCTTTCGTTAATCTGTTGAAATTGAGCCACAATGTAATGGCTTTGGTTAATTTGTTGAAATCGAGCCACAGTGTAAAAATGGCTTTGGTTAATCTGTTGAAATTGATCCACAGTGTAATGGCTTTGGTTAATATGTTGAAATTGAACCACAGTGTAATGGCTTTGGTTAATCTGTTGAAACTGATCCACAGTGTAATGACTTTGGTTAATCTGTTGAAATTGATCCACAGTGTAATGGCTTTGGTTAATCTGTTGAAATTGATCCACAGTGTAATGGCTTTGGTTAATCTGTTGAAATCGATCCACAGTGTAATGGCTTTGGTTAATCTGTTGAAATTGAGCCACAGTGTAATGGCTTTGGTTAATCTGTTGAAATCGAGCCACAGTGGCTCAGTGGTAACATGTAAAACTCACAATCAGTTGATTCTGGGTTGGGATCTTGTCTTACCAACCCATGCAAGCTGAATGCTATTGTGTGTTTCTTTGTAAGTTACCTTACATCCCTTCTCTTAGAACTAAATTGTCACCCTAGTGCTGATTTGCCATTGTACACACAACAATCAATCAATCAATCAAGTTTTATTATAGGTCATGCAAAGAACAATGATAATTGGATTATAGTTCAAAGTCTGCATTTTCAGACAGCTAAATAAACACTTTTTAATGTCTAACAACTTATAAACAAAGAAAATAATTCCCAAAACAAAACTATACAAATGCTGAATCATGATGGGATGGGACAATATTGGCCTAAATTTCTGTTTCTGGAGTTGGCAGGTTATCAATCTTCTTTGCAAAGAAGAAATATCAAGAGGCCCAAATGCACTCAATATTGCTCACCTGAAAGATCTATGAAATAATGCTTTATGTCAAATTTGGTAAATATCTTAAGAGTGGTTTTTGAGAATATTATGAAACACATTTGAATGGGCAATACATGACAGACAAGCATGGAGAGCATCAGCTAAAGATCTTTTGGTCTATATAACATCTTTGAGATAAAAGATGACATTCCAAATGACAAACACCTACAATGAAACGGCAGTTAATCACAGTCAGTGTAGCCAAAAAACTACTGAAAAGGAACAGCTTATTATGTTTATAATTAATCTCTCTCAGCTTAAATAGTAAATCGAAAAATAGACCACTGAAGCCTTCATGCAATGAAAGTATGCATGAAATATTGAATTTTTATGAACATTTCCTCAGTAACAGTCTGGAGCATGGACAATAGAGTAACAATTAGCTTGAAAAATTAACTTAAAACACAAAATACAACAAAAATCTATTAAACATGAGATGTGGAGTAAAGTGACCTACTTTTGTGATGAGGGCATAGTACTTGTCAAGATGCATCTTTTCATGATTCCAGGATTAATAGCATGTATACATTGTGCAAGAAGTTAAATGCAAAAATGCATATGAAATATGTCTGTACAAAATAAACCCCTTGCCTGCTTTGTTGTTGTTTAAGAATTTAACGCCATTTTTCAGCAAACGATAGGCTATACATGGTGGCCAGTATTACTGGTGGAGAAAGAACCCGTGAAAACCCCCGGAAAGAACCAACGACCCACGAGAAGCTACTGGCAAGCTTTCTCACATAACTACATTAGCCGAATCTTAGACTCAAACCCATGCAGACAGAGGTGAGATGGCAGTGATCCGTAACGGAAAGAGCTTTAGACCACTCAGCCACTTGGCCCCTCCCTGCCTGCAAGTTAGGTGCAATGAAACCCACTCTTACCTGGACCTAGGAAAAAAAGATTGGTTCAGGTGGACAGAAGGTTTATCTATTTGCTTTGATTTGTTCCTATGCCAATATGCCTGGCACATACATGCCAATCCTGAGATATATATGCATCATTTATGCTAATATAAGTGGGGAAAAATTGGAGCATAAAATGCAAAATCTATAAATTCCTATTACTAAGATTAGTTTCACTACTTTGCTGAGGTTATAGCATCTAGCTAATATATTATATGCCATAAATACTGTATGAAAAATTTAATTCATTTTTACAACTGACCATGCAGGTCAAAATACTTGGCACAGATGGCCGATGTGGATTATAACCGGAATAAAACACAAAACATACCAAAAATTGTTTATTTTTAATACTCACTTTAACTAGTCTACATGTCTATAACTTTTCCAAATAATCGTTATGTCTACAGATTCTGTCCTCAATCCAACTGCTTAACTGCATCACTATCATATTCTTTTTTTACAAATATATAAGTGGTGTTGAACTGTCCTATTTCTGATTAGAAATGTTTCTAAGTTTAAAAAGACCCATCTGCTCTAAGAATTTTCATCCACAAGTTAACCCTCGAAAATCCATTTCACATAATATCTGGTTCCAATTTCTTTAACAGCTAAGACTGGTCTGCAACCTAAATTCATTACCAATATAATGAATCTATGAGGCAAAGTTTCAACTTAAAGAAACCCATCTGTTTTCATGAAAATAGATCATGTAGTTAATATAAATAGAAAACTGAGAAAGTGCATATAACTCTATGATGGACAAATTAGCTCTTATAGTATTCTTATGCAGCAGTCTTTCTTTTTAGAATATTATAAATTTTCATAATGAGTGGAATTAAAAAGATGATATATAAATTACAAACAAAACTTTTATTGCTTTATTTTTTTTAAATTTTTTTTTAAATCTACAAGGAAAAGCATAATCTATATACAAGCATAAGATATAATTTGGCAATTTTTTTTAATGATTATGCCAAACATAATGGTTGGTATGTATGCAGGTATGTATGTATCAGTACAGAAGCTTGTACTGGTGAACTAAAACTAATTATTATGGTTAGCAGCTACATCACAAGTTAGACCCTTACCTATATGTAACCTCAAATGGGGATGATTAAGATCATAACCTCTCTTGTATGAACCAAAGTGTAATCTGCGTTGTCCAGGATCAGGTCTTTCATTTATTGAACCAGCAATGGCTTTTGTTGAAATTGTTGGTCCCAAGGGTTTCATGGACGGCTTGTTGTCTATTTCAAAGATTCTCTTTGTCAAGGCTATTTTCTCATTGGGACTGATCTTTGGTTCCTCTTTGGACTGTTCATTGGATTGAATGACTGGAAGTGTGTTGGATTTAATCAAATGAGCTTGAAGAAAAAATAATCAAGAGGAGATACATTTTCTTTCATATGTACATCAAAATTGTAGATTTAAAAAAAGTAATGTAAATGTAGTAATAGTAAATACTACTATTTAGTGAATATTCATATAATTTTTAAAAAACCAAATGCAAGTTAAAAAGAAAATATTTAAAAAACTTATAATTTAAGCACCCACTGCACATTTGAGATTTTGTAGGTTTCTGTATTAAATACAATTTACCAGATTACAATTTTGGAGGTATCCCCTTTGGAGTCTACAGCGTCCAGAGATTGATAAGCATCATTTCTGAATTGCTGAAAAGATTGATAACTTTTGCATACATGTACTCATACTTCATGTCCAACTACAAACAACAGATTCTGACCTGTTGATGCATAATGCATGCTTCCATATTCCTAATTCATTAGTTTTAAAATAATAGATAATGATAACCATATAGAGTCAGTGATTATTTCTAGTACACCTCCAGAAAAATGAAATTATCATTCTCACTGACCCAATTTTATTTGTCTGCTCATAGCAAACCGATTTTGCATGATTCAAAATTACTGGTGAATTTAAAACTACTAGCAAAATTCAAAATTACTAGCAAACTGCAGCAATTTGTGAAAGGGTGCTAATTGGGAAGAATATAAATTATCAAAAGTCATGTGCTGAACATCCTTTTTAATATAGCTACATATAGTTCAAAGACAATTTCATCAGTATTATCAGTTATTCAACCTAATGCCCTGTGTAATTTGTAGCAATTCTTGGCAACAGTGGTTTTTGTTTTAGCTATGCCAAATTTACAGTGAAACTCATTCATGCTTTAACAAAAGCATTACCAGAAAAAAATCATAATAAATGGTCCTTTCAAGCAGTGACATTCACTTTGAATATTTGTAGCACTTAATTTCTTGTTCTGAAGACTCACAATATCTAATTTGTAACATATTTATTAAATTTGAAAACTGGAACAATTTTAAATGAATGTACCAACTTACTTCAGTGAAGAAATAATTGGTCTGATTCCATGCTTCTTATTGCTCACCCCTGTATGAATAGCAGAGTACAACACAGGGAGCATACGAAGCAGAGAACCAAACTAGGAAATAATCTACATATACTTTAGTCTGGTTTACGACGTAAGCTATAAAACAATATAGGCACAGCGATAAACATTCTGACATCTTTAGCCAGCCTATTTGTTAAATTTTTAAAACATTTTTAGAACAGTATGAGTGGTCATTTCTTTTACAGGGATTAAATAAAGGTTGGTGGGGTTTATCCTTGTTTTTGTGATGCAGTTGTTGATAGCAGTGTCAAAATGCAACTTTTGGCAAGACACTACGGTTGCTGCTTGCGTTCAGCAGGTGGTCGCTCAAAACAGAGTGTTTACATAATAAAATCGATTCGTGCATTACAATTGTGGTCAGAAATGACAGGTGGTCGCTAATTGCAGTACTAATGAAGAAACTAAAAGGTACATTAATAGTATCAAATGAGGTAAGTATTAAGAAATTAAAAGGTACATTAATAGTAAGTAATCAAATAACATAAGTATTAATTAAGAAATTAAAAGGTACATTAATAGTATCAAATGAGTTAAGTACTAATGAAGCAAATTAAAAGGTAATTAATAGTATCAAATGAGGCAAGTATTAATTAAGAAATTAATGGGTACATTAGTAGTATCAAATGAGTATGTACTAATAAAGCAAATTAAAAAAACAAAATGCACCATTAGACGATGTGCACTAGGAAGCAAATTGTAAACATTTTGGCCCCTATAGTTATAAACTTTGTGGCCTTAAATTTGTGAAAAGACCAAAGAGTTTCTGGACAGAACTGGAACTTACCAAACTTTGGTAGCTCAAGAGGCAAAAGAGCAATAATGCAGAACACAGGCAGAAAAGTATACGAAAGTGGTCCCGAAGATAAACTACATCTGTAGTAGGTGACATGAAATCAAATTGAAAAACAAATTTTTGGACTAAATTTTTCGGAACTTACTTAATCATAATACCTTACAAATTCAGGCTAAAAATTGAAGCTAAGAATCTAAATATTGTCTGCACCATAAATGTGGCAGTCACAGAAATCTCGACTTCAATCAGTGGATTGGGATCAAATCCGGTCTATATTTCAATTACTACTGGAGCAATATGCACACTCAACTAGATGTAACACTGGGGAGGCTGGGAGGGTGTATCCATATTATGTTAAGTATGTATTGTTGATGAACATTTTACTCAAAAATTAGTTTCTTCTTTGTATACATTAACTGATAATACTTAGAAAAGACGGTTAAGAAGGTGGAAGGAGTTATATCCCGTAACCACACAGAAAGTCCATATTCAGTCCCAAATGCATGTTAGGCAGTTTAACATCTCTGAAATACCTGGGTGGTACTTGGCTATTAGAAGAACTGGAAACATTTTTAGCCCACAAATTCAGTGGAAGTTATATTCCCACATCAAAAGGAAGGTGCCTAATGACCCAAGAAGGTAGACTGATGCACTGCTGTTATAGGTTCCAATAAGTGTAAGTGAACCTTTTAGGACAAAATTTATCAGAAGTAGAATCTAGAAGATCAAGAAAAAGTTTTTGTTTTGTTTTTAGGGTTTAACTCCATTTTTCAGCTTAAGATATGCTATGCATTGCAGCCAGTATTAATGGTGGAGGAGGAACCTGGAAAACCCCGGAAAGAACCACCAACCCACGAGAAGGTACTGACAAGCTTTCTCACATACACACATTGGCCATTAGGCCCTCCACTTCACGGATTGCATAATATGGAATGCAATGCTTGTCATGACGGCCCAAACCACTTTAACTTAAATGCGTAACAACCTCATTTGATCTTGGAAAAATTCTCTGTATATGGAACAAAGAACCCATCTTATCCTGGACAAAAGAGCTTGAGATAAGATATCATCTTTAAAATAACCCTCTTTCAAAGGAAAAAACAAACGAGATCTCCCACTTTGCGCTGGCTTGTTTATTTTACATTAATGTCAATGTGATAATTAAAAGAAATATTGACTTGTGACCTTGAGCTTGAAGACTGGACCCATAATTTTGGACACCTTTTAAGTAAAATAGAAAGTATGATGTAAGGCTAGATGAATGTACAAACAGACAAGTGGAAGAATAGATAGAAACAACAGCAAAGTCCCCTGCTGTTGGCAGAGAGGTTAAAAATCTATTAGACTAAAGTTGTGTTCTTCTCTTCTTTCAATCATTGGTATGAAGAAGAAAGAAAAAATTATACTAAAATATTTCTTCGATGATACTTACCCTAGAAAAACAACTACTACCTCACAAATCCAGACCTCCCAGCTATAAATTTGTTGCTAAATAAGTTGTATTTCAACTAGGTGGCACTTAGTAAGAGTGATCTCCCCTTGGCACTGGCATCATCAGCAAATCCTGTGACTATCTCAGTTACTATTGGAGAGGGAGGCATGCTCTCTATATGGATGCAACTGCAGGGAGGCTGAGAGGGTGTATGTGCATTATGATTGGGAAAATGTTATCAAGGAAATATGTTATAAGGAAACATTTTATGAGAAAAAAATAGTTGCTTGCTTAAATACATAACCCTATATATAATACCTTTAGGAAAATAGATTAGAAGTGAAGGGAGATACATCCCCTTACCCAAGAGAGACCATCTTCCCAAATGGTATAATGTTGTTGTAGTAGGGTTTAACGCCATTTTTCAGCACAGGATAGGCTATACATGGCGGCCAGTATTAATGGTGGAATTAGAACCCGGGAAAACACCCAGAAAGAACCACCGACACATGAGAAACTATTGGCAAACTTTCTCACATACATACATTGTCCGAATATGATACTCAAATTCATGAAGACAGAGATGAGATGGCCCCCCCTCCCCCAAGGTATGTGAGACAGCTTAAGGATACCTGAGGGAAAATAAACTCCATATGTCAGGGAGTGGCTTGAAAAAAGGGAAACGTTTCCTTCATACAAATCTAGTGCAAGTCATAAAGCCACAGTCTAATGATGCTGTCAAATGACCTGGTAAGGTGACCTGTTGCACCATGGCTATAGGTTCCACCAGCATAAATTGAGTGCTGAGTGCTGAGTCCAATGAGGTAAAAGACCTCTAAGCTGGAGAATGTGGAATCCAATCTCCATCCCATGGCATGGATAATATCAGTTAAAGAACAGCTTCACTCAAATGCTACATGTACTTGTGGCAACTGTGTAACGAATTCATACGATCTGGTGTTATTTCTTGATATGCAGAGAAAATAATCCACTTTATCCCGGACAAAAGTGTCGGTGATGATATACTGTCCTATTCTCTTTTGAAAGGTACGAAGGGGTGTGATCCCCCTCAACACATTGGCTCCATCCTTTTCCAATTTCACTTCAAAGCTTACACTTGGTCCTGAAGCCTTGAGCTTAAGTTTTAGAGTAGACATTGATTCCAACACAAATGTCTGGTTACTCTGCATCCCATGCCCCATCCTAATAACATGAACTGGATTACATTATTCCCACAAAGATGGCCCACTTCTATTATGACCAGACTAGGCCATATACAAAGGATCATAATAGGTCACGACCACATCAAATATGTTTTATTGCATAGTCAATAGACTTTGCTTATAGTGTGTGCAGTTTCATATTTTTGATATTACAACATGTGAAAATATCACTTTATGTGATTCTCATTGTTCCAAATATGCCCATGCAATTAGTTTGCAGTATTCTCTTCACTGATTGGCTGCATCTGTGGTAAAACTTTGTCAACCCAACCTTCTGGAATTTTTTTCTTCAATGAACATTTTGGTCGCCATTTTTCGAATCGACTTCTGAAAAGGAATTGGTTCAAAATTGTCTATCTGTTTCAATATGGATAATATACGCCCACATGGTTTGTTATATTATATATAACATATAACATGAATAATGTCTAAAACTCCAAAACAAAAACAATAATAACAAGAAATAAAACTAGGGGTATTGCTTGTGTGCAGTTGGGGGTTGAGGGATTGGTATATCTGAAGCATGGAATTGACCCCATAAACAAGCATGATTTAACTCCAAACCGACAGATGTTTATCCATGATATACCGTATTTTCCGCCCTATAAGTCGCTCCGGGGTATAAGTCGCAGGAGGGGGAAATCCAGATAATTTTGGAAAATTCAACAGATAAGTCGCTCCTGCGTATAAGTTGCTCCTGCGCACTTACCGTAATCACGGTTTTGATACTGCCGGCCATTGCATACGACTTAGTAATTCCAACGTGTAAGTATATTCTTGTTTGAAATTTTAAAAATAGAAATATAAGCAAATAAGATTTATAAATAATGTTTATTAAGTAAATAATAGCGCCACTGCACGATTTCCGTTTTCTTTCGCAAATGCTACGACGTTTAACTTAAATTCTGCATCATAACTTTTTCGCGTGGTAGTTGTTGGTGCCATGATTAAACTGTATTGACTTACGCTAACATAACAATTTTAAGTCATACAACGTTATTGTGAAACTATCTTTTTTTAATGCTCCATGGCATGAATGGTCCGTATTTATATACCGGTCAATTCCACAACCCGAGCGAACTTCAAAGGCACTTTATAAAACAAATGAAGTTGTTCGCCAGCCTTCCAGTTTTTTTTATTAATTACTTTGAAGTTCTCTCAATGAAGCCAGTCTTGGTATTCCAGTCAATTTCCACAACCCGAGCAAACTTCAAAGGCACTTTATAAAACAATTGAAGTTGTCCGCCAGCCTTCCAGTTTTTTTTTATTAATTACTTTGAAGTTCTCTCAATGAAGCCAGTCTCGGTATTCCGGTCAATTTCCACAACCCGAGCGAACTTCAAAGGCACTTTATAAAACAATTGAAGTTGTCCGCCAGTCTTCCAGTTTTTTTTTATTAATTACTTTGAAGTTCTCTCAATGAAGCCAGTCTCGGTATTCCGGTCAATTCCACACCCAGAGCGAACTTCAAAGGCATTTTATACGACAACTGAAATTGTTCGCCAGCCTTCCAGTTATTTTTATTAATTACTTTGGAGTTCTCTCAATGAAGCCAGTCTCGGATTAATCCAGAGTTTTTTTTATAAACTATTGAAGTAAATTATGAAGCGCTACCGGTACATTTAAATACATATATTGTAGCGACATCTGACCAACACTTTGCTTGAAGCACGTGGTGAATAATAAAAGGAAAACAATGGCAATCGTAATTTCAATATTTTTTTTAATTAATAACAACAAATTTTAACACATATATATTATAACTAAATAATATTTGATTATTTAATTTGATATTCTTGTAGTCTAATACTTACGTGTATGTAAGTTTCGAGCAATTGGCTTGCCGGTATACCGTAGATGCATTCGCTATAACACAGCATCACTGCGCATCAGTCATATCGGTCGTTAAAAAAATTTATTTATCGTATAAGTCGCTCCTGCGTATAAGTCGCACACGTCATTTGAAAGAAAAAAAACGAAAAAAAGTAGCGACTTATACCCCGGAAAATACGGTACTACATATTTACACAGTGAATATGTAATGTGATTCAGACTCTAAATGAAATTACTCAAGTACTGCAAATATCTGCTCATAAATACATTACAGAAAATATGTAAATGTGATGCAATTCTGAATCAAAATTGAAATTTGTTTGCATGTTCTGTAGTCTACTGTTCCAAAACAAGCACTGTAAATATCTGGTCACATATACATTACAGTAAATATAGTAATTTCTGCATCCAGTAAACCTAATTTCCACTGAATATCAATACTTAATGTTTAGTTGTAAAAGTTACACTTGAGGTTACGTAAACATTGGATCCTCAACTGTAATCTAACAGGTAGTGAATCAAACAATGTGACATCATGCACATTGGACATTCTGTGTGGACAATGATTTTGTCTGTTTAAAATGTTTTGTTTAATTGGAAAGATGCTTGTTCTTTGATTTATAGTTGGTAAAAAAGTATAATCTACTTTTAAACATCAATACTAGTTCAACTTTGGTTGAGACTATTTTTTTTAATGCAAAACAAATGAAAGATGCAACGTCTGTCAGAATGAACTAAATTATTCATCTTGTTTTTCCATCTAAATAATTTCCAATGAAATAGAAACTATGTCATAAAAATAATCTCAAATGGGTTTAATATTAAATCATTACCCATATGAGATAAGACATTATAAGCCATCAAAAGAATACCTGTTGTCCAGTGTGTCACACCCAGTCTATACAGGCACTCATATGGATCAGCCTAACCCACATGGGACTTGCCACCAATACCTGTGCCAAGGAGAGATTACCTTTACTGAGTGCCACCTAGGTGGGCAGGTAATGTATTAGCTTTAATAGCTAAACGTTTTTATCTGGGAGGACCGGATTTGTGAGGTGGTAGTAGTTTTTCTTAAAGGTGTTACTTCAAGAATAAAGTACTAGAATGTCTTAACATATTAAAAAGATGACTTGTAGACCTACAAAGATATTTGATGCCAGAATAAACAAGACTACATGCAGACCAACAAAGATATTATTAGATGCCAGAAAAAGAATATGGAAGAAATGTTAAGTATTTGTATTGTCTCATCTGTAAAAAAATGTCTCAGACCCATTTACTCTCACAAAAGTGTACAAGTAGTTTCTTAAAATTATGTCTGTAATTTGGGCTACCTATCCAAAGTTTGATGACATAACCCTGACAAAAGCAAATTTTGTAGTAAATTATGTTTCTCCTTTGAATACGTTCCCCAATCACATTACTTAAGGGATATTAGCCTGCTACCTCGCGAATCCAGCCCTACCAAAAGACGAAAATTCGTCTTTCCTGTCTATGTCATATAGACAAAGGGCAATAACTCTTGCCCCTTACCTCCCCTTGCTACCCGCTAGGTGTCGCTTCTTTAGTTTTTTAAGCTGAGCGGTATATAAAACACAAGGATGCTCGCATGGCAGGGTGGTTGGGAGGGTTTCTTAGTAATGTGATTGGGTAAGTATTCTCGGAGAAACATAATTTACTACAAAATTTGCTTTCTCCTTTGAATACGTTCCCCAATCACATTACTTTAGGAGAATAAGTAATAGGAGGAGGGAATGCGGAGCATCCGACCTCCACCTCGGGTATCCTCTAGGGAATGATGGTTGGATTCCCCATGTGAATGATAACCCGGTCTCCTAATTTTCAATCAGCAACACAGCCCAGGGTCACGTGATATGTGACCCCTTTATACGGTTAAGAAGATAGTCATTGAAATCTTCTTACCTACGAAAATTTATCTGGCGAATCCAGCGAAGCTAATAGGCTGTGCTGATTGTTGCACATGGGTCTGGTGGGCGTCTGGGCTGCCCAACACCGGACCTACTAGAATCAATGTTTGCCTCTGCGAGTACAAACTTGAAGATAAAACTGTAGAAGGTTGACTCTGCATGTCAGCCAACAGCTTCTATAAGGTGACTGATTTGCGAATTCTCAGAGTACGCCGAGCGTATAACCCACTACAGCCATTGAGCAAGGGCTTGAATGGTGATATCTCATATCCCAGCTATCACCAGAAGAAAGAGGTGCTTGTATGTGACCTGACTCACCTCTATGCATTGAAATGGTGCTAGAGTGCACAAACAGGATCTTACATGGCTGTTGATCCTGACTTATCTATAAAAAAAGCGAGCTAATGACGACTCGTTGATCGCCAATGTATGGTAATCTATTTTGGGCTACGAAGCCTGGCTGCGTCAAGAGGACCATCAAACCCTCGGATCGAAACGGAAGAGAGTTCGGGTCACTAGAAAGGACATGTAACTCGCTCACCCTGCATGCTGAAGCTAAGACTATCAAGAAACCCAATTTGTATGATAGTAGCTTTAACTAATCGTGGGTTAAAGACTCAATACTGTCTGAACTGAGTCATGTTAAAACCCAGGACAGATTCCATTTGGAAACAGGGTGAGGGATATAAGTCGATTGAATTTTTAAAATGTCTAAAAGATCTGACAAATCTTTGTCATGGCTGATAGCACATGTACCAGAATGGCGGAATGTGTCTGATATCATGGAGCGGTAGCATTTGAGAATAACTGGAGCCAGCTGTTTCTCCTCGAAAAGCCAGAGAAAAGTTGGCCAGTTGAGGGATTGTGACACTCAGAAGAACAATGTGAATGATATGGTACCAGTCTCTAAAAACATGCCACTTGCCCTCGTAAACCTTCAGAGTAGAGGGCCTTCTTGCTCTCGAGATTGTCTCCGCAATTAAAGATTTAAATTGTTGTCTTGCAAGGCTGTCTGGACAAGAGCCAAGCTTGAACATAAAGACGGTCCAGACAGGGGTGGAACACCCCTGGCCGCGGTTGCTTGTGAATACTTGTGCTGACTGTAATCTTCCTGGGTAGATCTATCGCATAGATTGAGTAGATCGGAGACCCAGTTGTTCCATCT
This sequence comes from Unio delphinus, assembly GCA_029339505.1. Classification (NCBI taxonomy): domain Eukaryota; kingdom Metazoa; phylum Mollusca; class Bivalvia; order Unionida; family Unionidae; genus Unio; species Unio delphinus. The sequence continues at coordinate 14,486,521 of JAQISU010000081.1, forward strand.
GAGAGGGGCAATCAGAACCATCTGACAGTTCTGACCCCTTAACTTCTGGATTAATTTCAGTACCAAGACCGTGGGAGGGTAGGAGAATGACCACAACCCTTCCCAGCTGATTGATCGAGCATCCACGACCCAAGCTTCTGGGTCTGGAACCTGTGAGATGAAAGGTGGAGAACTTGCGATTCCACCTTGTTGCAAAAGATCAATCATCGGACGTCCCCAAAGTGTGTCAATTGGAAGAAAGTCCGATTGATGGAGTGACCATTCTGTGTGAATGACTAGATAGAGTGTCAGCCAAGACATTGAGTCTGCCAAGAATGTGTCTGAATTGTACATTGAGGTGGAGATTGTCGAACCAATGTAGAAACTGCCAGTTCAGATTGCACAGGTCTGGTGATTGGTGTCCCCTTGTTTTGAGGCAAGGCACCACCAAAATGTTGTCTGACATAATGAGGGCAGTTTGTAATAAGAGTTGATCCTGCCCGAAATGAAAGGCATTGATGACAGCCGTTATTTCTGAAAGGTTGATGTGGAAAGGGGCTCGCCCCTGGCACCTACGTGCCGCTGACAGTATCGAAGTCCAGCAAAAGGTGGGCACTCCAACCGTAGGTATTAGTGGCGGAACATACCGTTATCCCCGCTTGGGGTATCTCCAGAGTAATCCCTGTGGACAGCCTACAGGGGTTGTGCCATTGACTCAAGAATGATCGTATCTCTGGCTTGAGCATGACTGTTTTCTGGGATCGAAGGGACTTGAAAAGGGCGCAATTATGCTACCAACGTCCTTTGTAAAGGGCGCATCAAAGGACGGCTGAGCGGGATCAAGTCTGTTGCCGCATTGAATAATCCGAGGATCTGCAACTCTCTCGCTAAAATGCGCATCCTGTCGGAAACGGACTCTACGAGTGCAATTATCTGGATGATCGCAAACTCGAGGAAGCCTTACCAGATTCAGATCGGGAGAAACTCCACACCCAGATGGACCAAAATCCGGATTGGACAGAGATCAGACTTTATCCAGTTCACGAGAAAGCCTATATGATGTAAAGTTATATAAGATCGTTTCTGCCTTTGAGCAGAGTAGAACTTGACAGATGTTTCTGGAGGATGTCGTCCAAATATACTGCCAACGCAATAGATGAAGCCGAGCGGAACAGGATGACGACGTAATCCATAACCTTGGTACTAGCCCAAGGGCTTAAATTTAGGCCAAAAGGTATGACATGGAACTGATAAACCAAGTCCCGACAAGCACAACGGAGAAATGTCCGCTACTCGTTTTTCTTTTAACGTAGCTTTAACCATCTTTCAGTTATATCGCTACGATGTCTGCAGTGAGGCAGTTTATAGTGATGTCTAGCACTGGGGCATCATGCCCCAGACATGTAGAATGATGTCCCACCCAGTCACATTATCTAAGCATCAAGCGAGGCAGCTGTTAGTATCATTGTGTAAGTTTTTGGTATGACTCGGTCAGGGATCGAACACACGACCTGCCGCTTCCGCTGCGGACGCTCTAACCACTAGGGACGTGAAATATGCGTCGGTCATATCTAGCCGCTTATGATGGGGTTTAAGCGACGTGCCCTTCAGACATGTGTCACGACGTATCAGGTTGGCAGAAGCACTCAGCGCATTGGCCATGGAATGGTGAGCTGCCCTGTTAAGAACCCTAGCTAACCGGGCCATCGATTCCCAAGCATGTTCATTGCCAGATTTTTCAGCGATCCTGAAAATGGCTAGGGAGGCTAGGTCTAACAGTGAAGACGTAGCGACTACATTTCGAACCAGCTTGGACGTGGCATTGAACACAGTTTTTGTCCACTTTATAAGACAATGCCGCAGACATATGGACTGCTGCCATATTTTATCCCGAGCCAGGACCTCAGTACTGAACGCATCGGAGTGAGTTTTGTACCATCGACCTGAAAACGACGCTGGTACTTGGCTTTCAGAAAAGAACGCCTTAGCATTTCCTGGATCCCCTATACGTGTCGACAGACGGTCATTAATTTCCTTAATTTTTTGTCGACTGGGGAAGGAGGCGGAAGGATAGAGTCTCTTCCCCCTCATCCAGATCGACCGACGCTCTAACCTTATAGCCGGTAATGGCAGCAGGAGGTGGAGGGCATTCTGAAGGGGCCAACACCCTATAAATTTCTTCCACTCCGGCTTTGAAGCTGAACTCAGTCCGTTCCATAGTTGGATCTGCATACAGCTGATCTGCCTGTGATTCATCGCACTCACTATGTGCATAATCTTGCTCTGGTAAAGCATCCATATCGGGTAATGCATACCAGGTGGAATAGATGACTCGATTCCGTCATCTCTGATAACGGCATTCACTCTCCCTTGTGGATGAGCTGTTAGCCTATGGACGGCCGGCAATGCCGAATGAATTGATTGGCATATGTTTGGCCTGAATGTCTGCGACGGGCGGCTATGACCGGCACCGACCGCTCGAATGGTCAGGTTGGATCGAGAGATTCATCGCCAACATCTGTGTCATGGTAGTGATATGTAACCGGTAGTACGGATTGACAGACGGAAACATCACTAGAATCATCGTCAATACGATTTGTGCGGATTGCGGTATCATAAAAGTCCAAGTGCTGGTACAGTGGTACAGTCGGACGGACTGGTATATGACTAAAATCTCCATACGGTTGGACGACCGGTGCCTGTTGGGCTGGACGACCGGAGCCGGATGGACTGTCAGTGCCGGCAAGTGTCGGCTGGAAGCTTGGCTGGACGACCGGTGCCATTTGGGTTGAACGGTCATTGCCGGATCGATACCCGGTGCCGGTTAGTGCCGGCTGGAAGGTCGACTGGATGACCAGTGCCATATGGGCTGAACGGTCATTGCCGGATGGACGCCCGGTGCCGGTTGGTGCCGGCTGGAAGGTAATAATAATTACATAATGCTTATGTAGTGCGGCCAGCACTGTGCGCCCATCTACCATTCGCTCAGAGGGAATGTTGGTTCTGGTACAGCTTGCATATCTGTACAGCATACCAGGTGACCTAGATGACGCAATTCTGTCATAATTGACACTTTCACTAAATCTCCCTTGTGGAGAAGCCGTGAACATATGGACGGACGGCACTAACGGCTGATTGAACTGGCGAATGATCGGCCTGAAAGTCCTGTTCTGGTAAAGCTACCATATCTGGGTAGCGCATACCAAGTGGCATAGATAACTCAATTCCGTCATCTCTGATAATGTCACTAATTCTCCCTTGTTTTAAAATCACACCGTCACGTATTTGACGTGACGGGAGGTGTACACCGGCAATACCGACTGATTTGTCTAGTATATGGTCGGCCGGAATGTCGGCGAAGGTCCGGCTATGACCGGCACCGGCCTCTCGAATGGTCTGATTGGACGGAGATACATTTATAACATCTCTCTCATGGTAGTGATATGTAACCAGTAGTACAGATTGACTGACGGGTACATCACTATAATCTCCGTAAATCCGATGTACAGCCGGTGCAGGTTGATGCCGGCTGGAAGACCGGTGCCATTTGTGCTGAATGGTCGTTGCCGGATGGACGGCCGGTGCAGGTTGATGCCGGCTGGAAGGTCGGCTGCACGACCGGTGCCATTTGGGTTGAACGGTCGTTGCCGGATGGACGGCCGGTGCAGGTTGATGCCGGCTGGAAGGTCGGCTGGACGACCAGTGCCATTTGGGCTGAACGGTCGTTGCCGGATGGATGGCCGGTGTAGGTTGATGCCGGCTGGAAGGTCGGCTGGATGACCGGTGCCATTTGGGCTGAACGGACGTTGCCAGATGGACGGCCGGTGCCGGTTGATGCTGGCTGGAAGGTCGGCTGGACGACCGATGCCATTTGGGCTGAACGGTCGTTGCCGGGTGGACGGCTGGTGCCTGTTGATGCAGGCTGGAAGGTCGGCTGGCCGGCCGGTGCCATTTGGGCTGAACGGCCGGTGCCTGTTGATGCAAGCTGGAAGGTCGGCTGGCCGTCCGGTGCCATTTGGTGCCGGATGGACGGCTAGTGCCGGTTGTTGCCTGCTGAAGTGCCGGCTGAACTGACGGTGTCGGCTGGACGGCCGGCTGGCAAAAGTGCATAATAAAATGGATCCAATTGATCCAGCCTAGACTCCATGTGTCCGGGACTTACAGGCCCGAAAGCCATGCACGGACCTGCGGTGAAATTTACATCCACTGGGCAGCCTAAACCATGTCAACATAATTCCTCCATTTCCACATTGCCAACACCTATTTTGCCATTCATGCCTTCGTTGTCGACTTTGCTACTGAAACGACAAAAGAAGAGAACAAAGCACAAATTAAAAAATTCAGCATATTATTAATTCGATAATACTATAACCGTTATTAACGGAGTAGTCAAATTATTCCGTGCCATGTTAACTCTTAATGACCACACTAGTTATCGCCGTGAGCGTGTTGCAATAGGTCGTTCAAGACGAAGTCTACTGAAACGAAAAAGATGATAAACAAAGCACATTTAGCAATTCAACACGCTATTAAGTCGCTATTACCATAACCGTAATTAACGGAGGAAGCGAAATGATTTAGTGTCGCGTGAACTCGTGACTACAACACGAAATTCCGCCATTAATAGTCGCAACTGGTCGTTCAGAGACGAAGTCTACTGAAACGGAAAGAAGATAAACAAAGCACAAATTAACAATTCAGTACGCTATTAAGTCGCTATTCCATAACCGTAACTAACGGAGGAAGCGAAATGATTAAGTGTTGCGTGAACTCGTGACTACAACACGAAGTCCGCCATTAAAGTCGCAAATTGGTCGTTCAAAGACTTTTTTGAAGTCTACTGAAACGTCAAAGAAGATAAATAAAGCACACATCATCAATGCAGCATGTTATTAGTCGCTAATATCGTAAACGTTACATACGGAATAAGCGAAATTATTGAGTGCTACATGTATTACATGCTAGTACCGCCATAAGCGTGCTTTGACCACGTTGCAACCTGGTCCGAAGTCTAGAAAAGGTGACAAAGTCACTCAAATTGGAAAATATTGTAAAATAATGTATACAACCTGTAGAGGAATGATTATCCAACACAGTAATTCCAAATTTAACTTTGGATGGTCAGAATTTACACTAAGATGGCTTGGATTCATTGGAGGTCTAATTGTACGTGTTTACACACAACAAGCGAAGCTAAAAAACTAAAGAAGCGACACCTAGCGGGTAGCAAGGGGAGGTAAGGGGCAAGAGTTATTGCCCTTTGTCTATATGACATAGACAGGAAAGACGAATTTTCGTCTTTTGGTAGGGCTGGATTCGCGAGGTAGCAGGCTAATATCCCTAAAGTAATGTGATTGGGGAACGTATTCAAAGGAGAAACCTGAGAGATTAATGTCCAGTTTCAATGAATCAAACTAAGTATGCATTCATATGGCTACTTCTATCTTAAATCAGACTCAAATCAGCTGAACCCCACCCCCACCCCCAAACAAGTCATAGTTTGCATGATCCACAGTCAGAACTCTTGGTGCATTAAACTTCAATCTCTAACATGACCATCTCATCTTGGTGCTTTAACCTTTTTTGTCTTATAGGACCACCTCATCTTGGTGCTTTTACCTTTAATCTCAAACATGATCATCTCATCTTGGTGCTTTTACCTTTAATGTCTAAAATAATATGACCACCTCATCTTGGTGCTTTTACCTATAATTTCTAACATGTCCATCTCATCTCAGTGCTTTTTATCTATAATCTCTAATATGACCACTTCATCTTGGTGCTTTTACCTATAATTTCTAACATGACCATCTCATCTTGATGCTTTTTACCTATAATCTTAAACATGACAACCTCATCTTGGTGCTTTTACCTTTAATTTCTAATAGGACCATCTCATTGTGGTGCTTTTACCTATAATCTCTAATATAACCATCTCATCATGGTGCTTTTACCTTGGATCTCTAACAGGACCATCTCATCTTGGTGCTTACATTTATTCTCTAAGGAGTGTCTCATGTTGGTGCTTACCTTTAATCTGTAATATGACCATCTCATCTTGGTGCTTATCTTTAATCTTTAAGATGACCACCTCTTGGCACTTACCTTAATCTCTAATATGACCATCTCATCTGTTATCAAAAGTGCTCATAAATCTAATAGTTTATTTTACTTGTCAAAAGTTCACCACAGCATTAAAATGCATGGACTTTACCTTGTTCATAATCAGATGTTTAAATTTAACTGAACAGAAATCTGGTACTCTGCATGTTTATGAAAAAAAATGAAAACTCATTTTTTTTATATATTTTCTATGGAAACTATGTTGAAATTTATCAGCAAACAAAAAAGATGTTGCCTGACCTTTGAAATGGCTGACCTTCAATCTCTAGTGATACTCTCTCCCTATGATGCAGTTGTGTGCAAAGTATAATCATAATAATACACTGATGCAAATAAACGTTTATAAAGTTTAAATGAAGGCTGATGCTGGACAGACATCTGAATACCAACTTATTCATAGTACAGATACTGTGACTGATATTATCTTGCTGCATTTGTTGCAGGTGAGACAAAAAGGTAAATGAAGGTTAGTATCACTGACTTTCCATTTAGTGTTGCATGTAGACTTCAATGACTTACATCCTCCCTCAATATCCTTTACAAACTGGAGGGTTCTATCTTCTATTTCATTTGGAATAGTTTCTACTGATTCTGTTAGGTCACCTGAATCTCTCTGAAATTAACAAAAAAGAAAATATAAAAAATTTGTCAACTGAGCTTCGTTTGTTTTAATGGTATGACACATACACATTCTTATAAAACCTACAAAATGGGGAGATTTGATTTTAACATCACAACAGGGACATTTTTATTTTAACAAATTATGGGTAATAAAGATCTTTTTACTATGCATTTGATATATACATGTCATTTGTATTGGTAATTGATTTGTGGTTGATTTCCATGAAATGATGTATCAGAATTTTTACCATCAGAACAGGGACATACAACACAAACACAAAGTCTCAGAAATTATACAACCAAACAGGCGACATTCCATAAGTATGAATAATTGATTCCCAAAAAAGTAATAATCCAAATACAACTGTAATCTCATCAGATGCACATAGGTCTCTTCCACATTATCTAAACTAAAATATCATGCCGAATTTTAATATCATGTCTGACGTAAGTATAACTAAAAATATTATGTCAAGGAGTCTGAGTTATCAGAATTGTTTGAAAATATAGAAAATGTATTTCTTTCCCATAAAATGAAATAAAGATCTGCATGCGGGACCTCAGTTATAATATTTTTATTGGCAAGAAAACATTTAAAATTAAAAATGTCCCTCCAAAAAACGAAATATCGAACCTGTGTAATAAAATTTGCCACTTGAATGCAATCCCTTTTACCAATGCCTAAGATTTCTCTGATATGAAAAAATGTTTTTAAAATGTCTAAATTCAGCAGAAAACTGTTCATTTTTATAATTCTTATGAAAATGTCCCCATTTTTGTAAGTACCATATCATGACTGTGGTATGAAAAGTTTCCCTTTTGTATGTACCATGCTATTAGTTCACATGTATGAAAATGTCATCATTTTGTATGTACCAATTTTTGTTATGTACCATATCAAGGCTGTGTTTGATAAAATCCCTAATTAACATGCATTATATCAAAGATATGTGTGTTAAAAAAAATGTCCTCATTTTGTATATACCAATTCAAGTTATTTTTACTGTATTATATCAAGGCAGTCTGTTTGATAAAATCCCCAATTAACATGTATCATATCAAGGCTATGTGTGTAAAAAAATGTCCTCATTTTGTATGTACCAATTAAAGTTATTTTTACTGTATTATATCAAGGCAGTCTGTTTGATAAAATCCCCAATTAGCATGTATTATATCAAGGCTATGTGTGTAAAAAAAAATGTCCTCATTTTGTATGTACCAATTAAAGTTATTTTTACTGTATTATATCAAGGCAGTCTGTTTGATAAAATCCCCAATTAGCATGTAATATATCAAGGCTATATGTGTAAAAAAAAATGTCCTCATTTTGTAGGTACCACAGCAGGGCATTGTGTATTTAAATGTCCCCGTTTTACATTTACAATTTCATGGTTGTGTTTAGTAAAATACTTTCCTTTTCATTTATTGCATAAATGATGTATAATACATAATGTCCTCATTTTGCATGCTCCACTTTTTTGTTTTATGAAAATATTCCCAATGTTTAAGTATCACTTCAGGATCATGCATATGATAATACCCCTGTTTGTATATAACATAGAAAATGTATGAAAAAGTCGTGCATTTAACACATCAACCAAGCATATATAAAAAAACTGTCTGCATTTTGTATATTTGCATTGCTTGTGTGAAATGATCCTCATTCCTTATGAAATGGTTGTATGTTTAAAAATGTCTACTTTTTGCATGTTCCAAGTCCAGGTTGCTTAAAAGAAACGCCCCTTTTTGGTATCTATCAAAATATGGTCATGTTATCAATTAGCATATAAAACACTTTGTGAAAATGTCTCCACTCCATATATTATGTCAAAATTTGTGCTTTAAATGTTGTGTTTGTAAAGCTCCCAATAGGTCCAAATAACAAACTAGTTATGTATATATTTTTTTTAGTTTCTTTGTGCACAAGGTTTGTCTAGAACCATATTATACCCATCAATTTTACACCAAAGTAAGGAAATTAAAGTTTCTTTGTATAATACTCAAAATATACAAGGTATCTGTAAATAGCCAGTGTAAATGATGAGGAAAACCGTGAAAATTCTTTTTCTATAAAATTCTAACCTTATGCAAAATACTGTTGAGCACTACCATAACATTTCACTATTCTGAATAAACACCAAAATAAAACTATGAATCAAGTCCCAGTCAGTTATAGGAACCACACCATATCCATACTTGAAAACTCTAGAATCTGATATTGGCAAAATATATGTGAAAGTATTTTGGTGAGCTCCAAGTAACTTCAAAATATTTTAAAGATCATTATGCAAATACATAATTAATGGGTAGAAAATAAACACATCTTAAGTTTTATTAGACCTACAACATATGAACCATTGTTTTTTTTTATAAACATTGTTGGCTTTGACTCCAAAAAAATTACACCCTACACAAATGAAGGAATTATTAAATACTGATCATGTGCATCTTTGAGATCCAACTTTTGGCACTGAAGCATCAAAATGGCTTGTTTCATAGACGGCAACTTCTAAATGATAATTATTTAGTTTTATCTTCCCCCGTTTTTTTTTCAAAAGTATTAATAAAAAGCTAACAATTTATAACTACTACTTCTAACTATTTTTTTCAATTTATTTTTCTAATTAATTTTTCTAATTAATTTTTCAAAAAACACACTCGAATGGTAATGTCCTGGTTATTCTCTTTAAATGCTTTCACAACAACCTTAGTACATCCAAACAAATAAGAACTTAACAAGAACATACTAATCACCATTAACTAACCATATTAACCATTTTCCATCCTAAGCCCATCTTTTCACATAATCTACATAAGATCAGCAGAAATATAAATAAAAAACATGCTTCAATTTTTTTTTTAAATTATTAAAAAAGTGTTTCTATAAATCATCTGAAATACATATAATCAGCAAATATTTGCAAGTAAAATTAAATATATCCTGACCTTCACCACAACATGTATTCTGCAAGAAATAGTGTATTTCTCTTACAAAATCCTAAAAAATCAAATTACATCAGTCATACAGAGAAACTTTAGGATTTTTAACATTTATTTCATGTTAAGTACTTCATGATTTCTTGTGTTTATATCAGAGAAGTTTAAATTTTATAATTGATACTGCAGTTTTTTGGTAGACCCTCATTTAAAATCTTAAGGTTTAAACAAGACATTCATAAAGTATCTGATTGAAATAATGAATTTTCTAAATAAATAATGTCAGTCCTAAAACCAATTCAATAATCAGAAACTTTACCTTAGGTATGAAAGACTAAATCAAAGCAAAACTAGATAAAATAATAAAACTTTATGGGTAAAAATAGATGTGAATATCAATTGGCCTTTCTAATTTTCAGTAGAAGAGAGGCTTGTTTCGGACGTTAATAATCTCTTTGTTCATAATCATCAAACAAAATGCAAGCATCCAGATGTGAAAACAATGGAAGCATGTTGGTCTCAGTATTTTGTTCCTACTGGAAAAGTTAATGAGCAAATAATAGAGTTAAATATATTGTGTTCAGTTGCAAAATCACAAAACAATCCCGTCTTAATCGAACACTTCAAGCGTACATGTATCATATAGTCAAGGAGAAAAGGATGGTTAGATGCAGTGAGACTGCACATGTTTTTTTAAGTGTGGACACCAATCCTGATGTTGGTGGCAAGTACAACTCAGTAATTCTACCCTCCATAATATAGGTGAACTAAAATTAAAAACATTATTCTGTGCATGATTTTTATTGAACTTCCGATTTAAAACATGCTTTGCCTTTAAAAGAGATGAAATAAATTGAAGAAAAAAAAAAAAAAAAACTCTGATAAATCTTACTCATTTTTATCTCAACTTATATCCTAGTTTTCCGTGTATGCAAGTCAATACAGAAATGTTGAATAACAAAATATTTGTGATGGTAACACTTAAGCAAATTTTTAGTGAGTGAACTAATGTTTGCTTCAATTTTTTTTCCAATTAATATTTTTGTGACATCATAAAGCATTTTGTACAGAGTATCCAGGCCTAACATCATAAAACCTGACTCCACTCCCTACTCAAAACAATTCTACCAATCCAAAATCTCCAGCAGTCAATTTCAAGTAATATTTAGATGCCTAGAGTCATATTTTCAAGTTTTATGACAGAAACGCCAGGTATATGGTTGTGGAACTAGGGTTAGATATTAGTACTATGCAGAAAGATCCTTGTTATGGCAATCAATGTGGACCATGAATACCATTATGGAAAGATGCGAGTAGCTGGACATTGGATAATGTTATGGCAAAATGTGAGTAGGTGGATTTTTTTTATACTGTTATGGTAACAAGTGAGTAGGTGGAATTTGGATACTGGTATGATAAATGAGTAGGTGGACCTTGGATACTGTTATGATACGATGTGAGTAGGTGGATATATTTATACTGTAATGGTAACAAGTGAGTAGGTGGAATTTGGATACTGTTATGATAAGTGAGTAAGTGAACCTTGGATACTGTTATGTTAACCAGTATGTCGACCTTGGCTATTGTTATAGTAACAAGTGAGTATGTGGAATTCAGATATTATTATAGTAACAAGTGAGTAGGTGGAATTCAACAAGTGACTAGATGGAATTGGATGTTATTATAGTAACAAGTGAGTAGGTGGAATTTGGATATTGTTATAGTAACAAGTGAGTTAAGTGGAATTTGGATATTATTATAGTAACAAATGAGTAGGTGGAATTCAACAAGTGAGTATGTGTAATTGGATGTTATTATAGTAACAAGTGAGTAGATGGAATTTTGATGTTATTATAGTAACAAGTAAGTGGTATCTGGATATTGTTTTCTTCAAGAAATGCATTTTATTATAATGCTTTTACCAATAATTGTGTTACAAATACCAAGTTCTTTTTAGTAGTGATTAATATTGTCTGCAGATTGTAAACTTCCTTTTGTTGGAATTGAGCAATCAAACGTCATTTAATTTGTGTTTACATGGCAACGCATGCTAGAAGACTTCACTTTTGGATCTACATAGTACAGAATGCTTGAATACTTAACTTTTGTGTTGACATGTTATAGTATGCAAGAAAATTTCACCTTTTTGTTTACATGGTATAGCATGCATGGACACTTCACATTTTTGTTTACATGGTACAGTATGCTAGAAGACTTCACATTTTTGCTTACATGGTACAGTATGCTAGAAGACTTCACTTTTATCAACAAAAAAGTATAAAGCCTTTATAGAACATCAATAACGCAGTTGCTCATCATGCAAGTTTTGCCCTCAAACTGTTTCCTCATACTGACTGCAATCTGCTCCCAAATTAATCAACAAGTATTAAACAGAAAATAATCTGTCTCCAAATGAGTCAAGATTAATCTGCATTATACAGTACCACTAAAAATCAACACTTCTGCACAACAGTAATTTTCAAACAATTTATCTTGGTAATATCCCTAAGTAATGGTTCTACCAAAATTTAAATCTGCTAACATGTCTAAATGAAGGATTTTACAACATTTTTGATTGCTATTATGTCAAAACAAAGGATTTTACAACATTTTTGCTTGCTAATATGTCAAAAAAAAGAATTTTACATTTTCCATTGCTAATATGTCAAAATAAAGGTTTTTACAACATTTTCCATTGCTATTATGTCAAAATAGAAAATTTTACAACATTTTTGATTGGTGATATGTCAAAAAAAGGATTTTACAACATTTTCCATTGCTATTATGTCAAAATAAAAGATTTTACATCATTTTTGATTGCTAATATGTTAAAATAAAGAGTTTTACATTTTCCATTGCTGATATGTCAAAATAAGGATTTTACAACATTTTCCATTGCTAATATGTCAAATGAAAGGCTTTACATGGCAGCCAATATTAATGGTGGAGGAAGAACCCAGGAAAATCCCCTGAAAGAACCACGACCCACATTTCTAATATGTCAAAATAATTTGCCGATTGGTTGATAAACAGTGTCATGTAGTACACCAGTAACTCATTTTTAGAGCTTTAGAATCACCATTCTGAGAGTGAGAAAAAAAACTCACTATTGTCTAATGCTGTAAAGTCATCACTTTTCATAATTTAGCATCAAGAAGTTTTCATCTATGTCATCTGATGTTTAACTTCAATTTAAATGGGAATGCAAATAATAATAACAGTAGATAACCTTGCTATATATCTGAATATTATTCTTACAAAACCTGTTTGAAATCATCAGAGTATTAATACTAACTTGCGAGTAATTCTGAGTCATGCATCACCCAGTATATAATACTTTTTTATGCGAGTCATGCACCACAGAAAGTCTTTCAAAGGTAAAACCTTCTATTGAAAAACTGTTTCTTACAAATGAGGATCTTAACTGAAGTTCCAGTCTGTAACATTTCTCTTTATATTCATCTAGATCAGCCTTCAGCTGGTGGTTTGTCTTGAAGAGATCAGATGTCTTTGTAATTTCTTCCCTATATTTCTTGTGTTCCTCACTACGTGAAGACTCGAGCTAAATAATAATAAAAATATATAATATAATAATAATAATAATAATAATAATAATAATAATAATAATAATAATAATAAAGGGTGTGGGTGAATAGACATGAAAAGGCAGAGCTTCCGGAGTCTGTTTTGGATCTACATACAATTTTGACTCGTGACCTTTAAAACTGTATATGGTTATAGAACTGAGATATCAAATGTGTCAAAGTTATGACTCACTCACCAAGGGCAACAAGAGGCCCAAGTGGACCTAATATCACTCATCTTGCATACATTAGTCTAAAAGGCAAATGTAGTTAATCAGATAGGAAACTTGGGTTGAGAGACATACACAAAGTCAGAACAACTTGCAGAAATCTGGTTGAAACAGATGGTATCTGACATGTTGATCAACTGTAATTCTACTCTGAGTAACCTGAGCTCAATTAAATGTTATATTGTCATCTTTCATGTGAATGTGAAAGATGTTCATGATTAGGCTCCAGCTATCAAATTTAATCTGATATGGTCTGGCAGTTTTTGTAAGTTACTTTATGAACGTATTTTCATAACTTAGCTATAATAGCAGTACTTGATGCAAGATGAGAATCATTTGTAGCTTTTTCTATGATCAGCCACATCATTGCTAGGGGAGCCATTCCAAACACAACTCTGTGAGATTTTTTTTACGATGTTCAATGCTAAAGAAGAATGCAGCCTTTCCACCCAGTTGTTATAGAAGCCACAACATTGCTGATGGGTTCTAACCCAAATTCTGGTTTAAGCTGACCTAAGAAAAACTACTATAAGGTTTGAGAAAAATTGGTTACCTTTTCAAAGAAGAAATCAAGTCACCACAGCCAATCAAAATTAAGTTGTTTCAATTTGAACATTGTTCCTATGTGACCGAGTCCAGGGTAGCAAATAACTTGAATGGACTGTTAATAAACAACTTTTCACTGCCATTCTGTGTTTATACAAGTAACTTTCACTCAAATACACCTGTAATGGCTTCCCTCTGGTACATAGCCATACTTTCGATGTTAAACTTACAAAGTATTCATTTTAGGTCAATTACCTCCACCAAAGCTATTGGTTAGTGGGCTTAACATACTAAGGGAGGCAATACATGAAATCCGAGAGATGTCGCGAGGACTAAGCACCAATATAGCTGTTCTATCTACCAAGGTGTAGATAGGGTTATCAGAGCCTTGGTAAGCAAAGATAGAGAAAAACTGGCAGAGTCATTGTAAAGAAGCTGAAAATAGGTTTCTCATCAAGAGTGATATGGCAGTAACACTGTTGCATATGGAGATATCCCTTATATAACCCTAAAAGGACATTTTGTAAGGAACATATTCAAACTTGATCCAAACTGAAGCTGAAGATAGGAATACTGAAAGATGATAAAGGACAATTAACAACAAGCCAAATTCTGTTAAGAGCATGAAATTACACAAGATATATAAATAAATGCATATGTGTGTGTGTGTTGACAATTACAAATAATAATCATAATAATAAGACTTAATGGCACCTTTCATATGAATTGGCTGATGGGGTTTGGACTGTTCCAGAAGAATTCAGTAATTTACCACTGGCTAGGTCACAGAAATAGACAATTTTGAGGCAAAATGAGTTGAGGGATCTGTCACATGGGGTATAATGTGAAAAATTGTTACAACAGAAGATTATAAAAGAAAAGAAGTAAGCAATGAGATTCATTCCAATTTTGGAGTGATCTTCATTTCTAGTGAAGGAACCGCTCCGGTTGCCTAGTGTCTAGAGCATCTGCCACTGAAGCAGGAGGTCATGGGTTTGATCCCGGCCAAATCCTACCCAAGTCTAACAAAAATGGTACTAATAAAAAAAATAACATGGGTCACCAGAACATGACCCAGTGCTAGACATCACTATAAACTGCCTCACTGCAGACATCGTAGCGATATGACTGAATAATTGTTAACGCTATGTTAAAAATCCTAATCAAACAAACAAACATTTCTAGTGATCCTGTTGTAAGTCTGCAGAGCTGTTTTTTATGGTGTACTCAGCTATTATTCAAGATTAAAAACATTTGTTTGGACTGTTCAGTGGAAATGGAAAGTGCACATTATTGGGACTATAATGACTGTAAATTATTCAAAGGAGTTCAAGATGATGCCAACTTGACAATCTTTGGCAGACCAGTACATTTCCAGTTTTTAAATTACATGTAACTTTTAATTCTTTTAGACTTTTATAGAACTTTTATCAGGATTATCTTGAATTCACTTCATAATATTGTAAATTCCTCTCACATTTTCATTTACAACGTTGATAATTAAATGTTTTGTTAAGTTTTACAAAAATTGTCAAGCTTGCTTCTTTACGTTACTTAGTTTTAAACCAAAGAGATGTAACAATATATATCACTTTGAAATCACATATTCTTGTGTATTTTGTAGTTTTTCTGTCCTTTGGATGTTGAAATAATTCTAATAATGCTAACGTTATTTTCTCCCACCCCTAAATACAAAAACTGAAATGTAAACAAAAAAATATGCTTTCAATAAAGAACAAACCTTAATCTTTTCTTCCTCCAGTGTGAGGATATTCTGGTAGTATTGCTCTTTTTGCACTTTTGCATCATCTAGACTGGTCTGCAAATTCTTAAGTTGTTGGTCATGACGAGCTATAATTTTGTTTGCCTGTATGGAAGATAAAAACATAAATCATCAGTGTAGAAAACATTCAAGAGACTATCCTGACAGTTCAATAACATCATGAAACAAAAACATTTTACAAATAATTTGAAACTGAGGTAGCAGATGCAAAATTTCGGAATAAATTACTTGATCTTTATAATGAAAATGTGTCCTTCATTGTTACAGGAATTATGCAGGCAAGAAATTACCATATGTACTCACTTATAAGTCAAATCCAACTACAAACTGCACAGATCCAGATCTGCCATCACATAATGCACCAGTAGATCTGGGTCTGTGCAATTTGTTAGGAGTAATCAATAGAACAAACACCATAGACCCTGATCTGCAGAAGCATTATACTATGGCAGATCAGGATTTTTCTTGTTTGTTGTTGTTGTTTTATGGTTTGACGCCATTTTCAGCAAAAGACAGGATATACATGGTGGTCAGTATTAATGGTCAAGGAAGAACAAGGGAAACCCCCTGAAAATAACCACCGACCCACGAGAAGCTACTGGCAAGCTTTCTCACATACCCACATTGGCCAAATCTGCAACTCGAACCCATGCAGACAGAGGTGAGATGGCATTAATTCGTAACGGAAAGCACTTTAGACTACTCGAACACTCGGGACCCCCTTTTCTTGTTTAAAGTTGTGACTTGACTTATGAGTATATACAGTAAGCGCAATACACTGCTCCCTTTTCATAATAATCTCCATGAAACTTGACACATTAAAAGTGAGGGAATGTTAGGTATAATAATAATAATAATAATAATAATAATAATAATAATGTCCTGATAGTGCAATCAAATACAAAAATGATAGGGGGGGGAGGGAAACTGATTTTAATGGCAGAATATTTTACCTGTAACAGGTTTGCTAGGAGTCAACAAAAATGTCCCAAGATTAACAGTTAACTTGAAAATGTCTCAAGTTTCAACACACACAAAAAACTGAAAATAAATTTGCATTAAAAGTAAACAAATATAAAAATGTAAACAAAATGGCACCTCAGGTGGCAATCAAACTGCTTTCTCCAACAAGCACCAAACCAACTGAGCTAGAATCAAATCAGACCTTTGTAATTCATCGAAAGCTACATACAAGATTATTTTGTAAGTTCTGAATATTTTCTTACAACTTTTGTTTCTAAAAACTTGTCAGCAAATTTAATACCAACTAATAGACATAATAACATTCTGTAAAATTGTGAGCACTTTGAACAACTGCAGACATATGCATTTGACACAGCATAGGTAAATGATGATTTAAAACGATCAGAAAAAGAGAAAAATTCTGCTGCTGAGCAAAGAGTGAACTGTAAAATCCAGGCACTTGTAGATACTCTTATATCAAGGCCAACTTGGATTAAATTTATGGATGTAAATCATTGTATTAAGCTACAATTTAGAAGTGGTTCCATCATGAAAGATGACCTGCATCCTAGAAGACCATTTTCTGTGATTGGTGAGTTGGAAGTGATGCTGTGAAGGGGGCAACTGATGAAGATTCTCAATAAAGTGGATGATATTTATATTATCACAGGGATTAATTCGTTATCTGTTTTTAATATACAGAAGAGTCATTTGAACCTCAGAAGGTTTGTGCAAGATGAGTTCCAGATTTGTTGATGGCTGATCAAAAAATGATCTGGGTCGCAATAGCCACACTAAAGATGAAAGTGACAATAAATATTTGAAAGTGATCCTCGCACGTAATGAAACATTTATTTATATTTCTGAACCTGACTCACTTGAAAATAAAGTTTGAATCTGGGCAAAAGTGTAGAGACCATAAATTGTTCTAAATTGTCAGACTGTCAGGAGAGTTTTCTGCGCATTATGTTTTGAAGCAAAAGGACATCCAGGTACCAGTGCCTGGCTTTAAACTTAATGCTAGACATTTTCATCCTTCCAAAGTGTTAGCAAAAGTTTCCCAAATAAAACCCCACTGAACCACCTTTCTACATACTGGTATCTGAGGTATCCATCGATGACAATGTAGCCAAACTGAAGTCCACCATAATCATACATTTTACACAGAACCACAGCATCCACAATTTTCCCCACATCCTCCGTAGATGATAGCTCCAAGTGATTGTTTCAACTGAATCATATTATCGCTGATTCAGAGAGTGGCAGATGATGTGAAAGCCACCATACTGTTGTACAGCTTCACAGAGCATGAACAACATACCAAGAATAATTAAAAAACAGCATTTTAATAACTGGACAATCAGACTGAGATGTGCATGGGGATATCTTTATGGTATGAACTAATTCACTAATTAAGAACTGGTACAGCACACCAATATTCAGTACTTATTAAATACCCCTCACATAATATTTACAATGTTACCTGAAGTTGAGAATTATGCTTTGTATCTTATACTTATTTCAAACATACTGTGACAATATTGAGAAGAATCCACTATAATAAAAAAAACTTTATTAATAAATCTCTAGTGAATCGTTACTCTTATGCCTTTTGAAGTTTAATTTCCTGAATTTACATGGATACTGATTGAAGACATTCAAGAGATTTGATCTTAAAAGGTTTAAATCTTTTACAGTCATCCCTCGTTTATCGTGGTTAATCAGTTCCAGACTCTACTGCGATAAGTGAATTTCCGCGAAGTAGGATTTCGTAGTTAGAGCAAAGAAAACCTGTTCACGACCCTCTAAATACGGTAACTTTCAGGCTTTGAGCCCCAAACACTAAGTAACATTGGACTTGTAAAGCAGAATGACTTGTGGACTTTGAAAGAACATAACTTTGCAGCTTTTAAAGATATCTTTCTGTATTTGGTATCAAAATAAAGGTTAGAAGTAAACTTGTATGAATAATTCAACAAAATGTGCATATATATTAAAACTTTTAATATACAGGTGCAAACAGGTAAAATGCACAAGCAATTATTTATTTAACACATTACATTAATGATAATTTCAAACATTTCCTCTAAATCAACGATTTAAAAATATTCCAAAGCTTTTCTGGAGCCATCTAACACTTCGGTGGGTCCAACTCTCTCAGAAAACTGAAATAAATCACTTTGGTTTGCTGAGAACAAACACACGTGGAGTTCACACTTTGTCTGGTTCAAAACCTTTAAAGTCCTCTTTATCATCATCACTGTCTCCCAAAAGCACATTCAAATGCATCTCCAGATGTTTTCTCTCATTTTCAATCAACTGTGTTAGGTCACAACAGCTAAATATTTTGATAATTCATAATATGACACTTCATTCTCATCTTGCATTGAAGTCTGCCATTTTGAATAGAAATTCGCCATTCGGAAAACTCACTAAGAATGTGCCTGCGTGCCTCGACATTTCTAGTTGAATTCAAGGTCAACTCGCGAGATAATCCAAGTATAATATGTACATTAAAATAAGGAACTTCTTAGAGATATCCCAAAACGTATGTAGTCTGGTACTCTGACGTTAAATAAGCACACTACCCTAGACCGGTAAAGCGGTCTGCAGTGTTACAGACTTACTTCCCCATGACCGGAAAACCGGTCTGTAGTGATGAAAGGGTTAACATTATTAGAGCCCTCTGGAGTTGAAATACCACCCCTTTAAAAAAAACGTGATAGAGTGAAGCCACGAAAGTCGAAGTGCTAAGTGCCGAGGGACAACTGTATTACATTCATAAGTATGATCTATACTCATGTTCAAGTCAGAGCTGTGGGCCCCGAGTGGCTGAGTCAGCCTGAGTGTTCTAAAGAGTTGCCCGTTACGGATCACTGCCATCTCACCTCTGCGTGGGTTCAAGTCTTGGAATTGGCCAATGTGGGTATGTGAGAAAGCTTGCCAGTAGCTTCTCATGGATCAGTGGTTCTTTCCTGGGTTTTCCGGGTTCTTCCTCCACCATTAATACTGGCTGCCATGTATAACCTATTTTGTACTGAAAAATGGCGTTAAACCATAAAAAAACAAAAACAAGTCAGAACTAAAAATTGCATAGACCCAGATGAATCATTGCAAAATGTCCATGCAGCTTCTTAAGAGAAATCAGCAGAACAAATAAAAGTACATCCTGACTTAATGGTAAAGCATGCAATGGCAGATCAGGGTCTATGTTGTTTGGCAGTTGAAATTGAATATTTAATAAGTATATTTGGTAAACTAATTATTCTACTCACTCATCTTTCCTATACTCATGGCTTAACTGAATCGCAGAAAGATGGCAATATTCAGGTTAAACAAATATAAAAATATGACTTTAATGACAGCTTCTCAGTCCCTAAAAAACTTGTGAGCCGGAGTGCAATGTAAAATAAAAAAAGAGAAAGATTACAAATAGTGAAAAACAATAGTTAAAAGCAATATGAATTTACAAACACTTGTTTCTGTGTACTTTTAGTGGAATACTGCTAGGAATTTTGAGATACATATACAGTTCAATTTCTTCACACTCTTCCTCGGAGATAGATAAGATGCAAAAGCTGCAGAGTAAATTGCACACAAATATTTATGTATTTTCACACCAGTACCATCCTCCTATACACTCAGCCACTCTCAAGTGTCATAGATCATCACCCAGTGTCTCATCAATTGTATGATGACGATACTCAAAACATAATTATATTATTATTTAAACATTATTATAGCATTGTGTAAAGCAGTATACACTTGAGAAAAAAAACAAATAATATGCCCCAGGTAAAAATAACCATTTTTCAAACATATTCACCAAGTCAATGGTGCCACTCTAAAATTCTCATTATACCGTGTAACTTGTGCTAGAATCACAACAGCAAACCAAAAAATGACTGCTCTTTATGCCCCTTAAAAAAGAACCCTTTAAATTCAAAATATATGGCAAAGAAAAGAAACAAACAATAACATTTATTTAAATTCAACGACAAATCAGTTGGACATTAAATCATGCTATAACTTAGGGAAATAAGGAATACTATATAAATACAAAGTATTCTTTAACATTTTATTTGTATTTTTTTTCTCTCACTTGTATGACAATAACAGGAATTATTAAAAGTATTTTATGATGCTAACAAATGTTGACCCTGATGCTGACCCTACCACTGCACACAATCAAACACATATGCAATCAATATTTTTTAAAGAGTATTTATATTTTTATTTTAAAAAATTGATTGAGCATTATCAATGCAGTTTAAATGGCATTGGCCTTGATAAGCTGTTGTGATAAGAGTTTACATGGAATGGATTCAAATGATTTTCAACACCTAATTCAATGTTATAATGCATTAATTGGTACTAACTTTCAAATAAGAGAAATGCACAATTCAAAATGTGAGAGATAGTAATTTGCTTTGCCCTATGATATACATGTAAAACTTTGGATGATGATATTCAAAGACACCTGATGCAATTATTGTGCTCAGTTTTTAAATTTAAATTCAGTTAAATTAAATTACAACATTAAATACTTAAGAAAAGCCTGTAAATTTATGTCTGTAAAAAAATCTAAATTTATGTCTGTAGAAAAATCTAAATTTATGTCTGTAAAACATGTATGATGCCACTGCAGACAAAATGTTCAAGTCCAAAAAGTTCAAACACCTAGACAAATTTGCAAAATTTCAATAACAGCATCAAATTCTAAGCTTGCCATTATCTCTGCATATAAAATTAGATGCCAAATTTAATTTCTATACTGTGTATACACCCTTCCATGTCAAGTCCAACTGCAAATAACATATACTCTGATCTGTCATTTAATAATGTGCCAGCAGATCTGGGTCTGTGCAATCTGCACCTTAATCTGACTTTTAAACATAACAGTTCTCATCAAACAATGCTACCTTAGGTAGTTCTCCTTATTGCATCAAGTTACACATTTCAAAAAGTTTAAAATGTGTTAAAAACAAAACAAACGTCTTAAAGGCATGAAAATCTAAACAGGTCATTGCTGGTAATAAATTCAGACCAATTTTGCTTTTAAAAAAAACCCACTAAATTTTATTTGTTTACACTGTGTGGTTTACATAATAGGATAAACTGGTGGACAAACAGAATAAATTAAGATACTTGTGGCAATGCGTGTTTGGGGGTGGGTGAGATAAATATAAAATAAAGTTATGGTTTAACATGAAATAAACAACCATGTTATCTTTCTGTTTCTTCATGCAAACAGTAAATGATTTTATTTCACATGGTTGAAAACAAGGATAAATAATAAATTATCGACCACTGTCCAAAAAAAAACAAGGCATTACAAATTTAAAAGAAAACATGTCCAGCATCTTAAAACTGAGGGAAAAGACAGGTATATCATGTTTATTTGCCAAGATTTCCAAAATATGACACTTTTGGCCTCATATATTTCAGCATGCAACAGTTTCTCATGCAATTTATTTCTCCAATCTCATTTTGGGATCATTAAATTGCTATTTGTTCTCCACTTCTTAAAAAAAAAAAGACACCATTGAAATCCAGCATGGTTATATGATCTTTCCATCAGAATGTACATGTCCGATGAAGATGGCTAAATTTTATAAAAACTACTTCAATTCTTTTAACTGCACATTTAGAAAAAAAAAGTGCAACAAAAACAAATAAGGAATTTTGTTGCAAATGTCATTTTGTAATGCCTACCTTTCTAACCACCTTTTCTTTTTCATCCAACTCACTCCTGAGTTGTTCACATTGCTCCATTAATTCCTCATTTTTCTGTTTTTCCTCTTGCAAGTCATTTTCCAGAATGCTGAGTTTTGCTTGGAAGTTCGTTTCACTCCGATTAGGTAGAGTCAGATTTTTGTCAGGCTTTACATCCTTCAAGAATTTCGCCTTTAACATGTAAATTAGAATGAAAACATTTGTTCCGCTATAAGGCACTTATGAATGCTACATTTACTAAAATAGAAACTAAACAAAGCTACACTAAAAGTAACATAAGAAACATTTTAGCTGATGGGGTAGGAAAACAATCAATCTCTGACAACATATCTATTTGAAAAGATGCACTATGAAGTTTTGGAAATAAAGTTAAAAGTGTTGTACTGAATTTCAAATCAATTTCACTTACCAAAGACAATACTTAAAGACGAAAATATGCTCATTTATTTTATAACTCATGCATGTTCGTATTGCACTGAAAACATACAACCAAAAATTCAGCAAAAAAAAAAAAAAAAGCAAAATGAATTATATTGGTAGTAGTATCTTGACCATTCAGGGTTCATACTCAACTATGACTGATAAATTCAAAGACTTTTCCCAAACTTTCAAAGACCACAAACAGAGATTTCCAAGACCTATTTTTGCTAACATTGTGTATACAGGTTATAAGAGAAAACAACGAATGCCAAATACCACAATATTTTTTACTGATTAAAGTCAAACTATACTTAATTGCCTAAAATTGCATTATAATGATCTAGAAAATAGGTTAACATTTGTTGTTTTTTTCTCCAGAAATATGTAACATACGTGTCAGATTTAATACAACATAAATTGTTCTCTTAAAAGACATCAGCACTGCTTTAAATGCATTATTTTATTTGCTTTTTTTCTCTTTAATCATTTTGGAAAGAGATGCCACCACTGTCATCTTTTCCTCTGCTCTTCTCCTAAGATCATTTGACTCTGTGACAAGCACAATGAGTCCTTTTAATTCTGCCTCTTCTGCTTTCTGTACAGAGGAAGCATGTAGGCTGGCAATGTCAGCGTCAAGACGCAGCTTTTTGGCTTTAAGTTCTTCCACTTCATCCAAGGCCAACTCCCGTTTCTTTCCTTTTGGGTTTTTCTTCTCATCCTTCTCCTCTGCTTTCTTCTTATCCAGATAGGCATGGTACTTATGTCTTGCAGAGGAGGCATATGTCATCATTTCATTGCTAATGATGATTTCCAAAGGTCCACCAGCTTTTCTCATTGTGTCAATGATTAACCTTTAAGCTCTGAGGCTTTCTCTGCTGAGGTTCTCAACAGATACCTGTTTGTTGATAGAAAATCCTCTCTCTTGCCTGCCCATGTGATAACAACAACATTTTCTGGAGAACATTCCAAAGTTCAACATATTCATTTCTTTTGGAAAGGACAGAATAAAACACTTCATCAAGTCTGTCATCTGTTCTACTGAAGCATTTCAATGGATGATTGTCCGATTGGATAACTTCATCCACTAATTTTCCGTACTGAGTTAATATTAAATCACATCGGGACTCTACTTCTCTTCCTGCCTCACACATAATTTTTAGGACCCTACGAAGTTTGGTTTCTCCCTTTTTCTTGTCTGATCCTGATTGCATAAGTCCAGGGTCAGCCCAGGACATGTTTTTCCCCATTTTTTGTAATAAACATCTTTAAATTTAGTAATATTTCACGCACTTCAAAGTACTGGACAAAACAGGTTCTATATATAGCAACCTGTTTGTTTCGTTGAGGCTTTTTTCTTTTTCTTATTTTCTTTTTTTTTACTCGCAATTCAAGAACAAGAACTCTTGTTTAACTCTAATATAGTGTACGCATGCGCACTTTGAAACTGTTTACCCGTGAATTTAATTTATTGCAATGGATGTTTCTGTATTAAATCAAGGAATATTGTTATGTAGAACAAATTTTTCGAAAATGATTTTTGTTCCTCAAACGTGTTAAATAAACCGACGGTAGAAGTAAATTTAAACAGGCCCTCTTTTGCTATATCTCCCAAATCATCAA
Source organism: Unio delphinus (assembly GCA_029339505.1). NCBI lineage: Eukaryota > Metazoa > Mollusca > Bivalvia > Unionida > Unionidae > Unio > Unio delphinus. The sequence goes on from JAQISU010000081.1 coordinate 14,511,063, forward strand.
ACTAAACGATCTTATTTTATACCCGACGAGTAATGAATTACCATTATTTTTCCAAAAACTACCAATTGCTTATACTTCTGCATCTTTGTTCCACTAAATGAACATGTAGTTACTAATTTGCAACCTACCTTTGGCATGACTTGTAAGGGCTCCTTCTCCCATTGAAGCCAAGTTGATCGTCTTTTTACACAGCGTACAAAACGCCTTTCGTTTGCATAACTTATTCTTTTGCAGCCATTCCTTGTACTTCTCTTGTTCAAGCCAGATATCGTTGAAAGAGCAAAGACCTGGCATTTTTAAACACTGAACTTGCAGACGATGTAAATCGAATGAAGAAATTTTGAATTCTCGAGCGTATAACTTTCGCGAACTTTCTACGTAGAATTAGTGTAATTAACATTTTGATTGGCTAAAACTGATGGACTCGTCCAGTCAAATTGAACTATTCGTCAAACGAAAGAAGCCAGGAAAACCAGCTGCATCCGAAGCTAACGACCTTGGGCAATTTTATTGGTGACTTTCTTTGATAAAGTCTGTAGCGGCACCGTATTGCTTTGATGAAGAGTGCATGTGTGATTGAAGTCGCCGCCGCGGCATACTTTGGATGGCCAAACAGAACAAAGCCTCTTTTGTTATTGCGGCGGCAATAAACTGAACGGGTCATAAAAAGAAAGAAACCAGGATAACTAGATTACATCTGAATCTAACAACCTCGGATAATTTTATTTGTGATTCTGGAAAGAAATTATTTTTTGGGGGGTTTATTTCAATTTTCAAAGACTTTCAAAGACCTCAGGGTAATATGCTCGATTTTCCCAAACTTTCAAGGCCTTGAAAACGCTACCTCATTTTTCCCAAACTTTCAAAGACCTTCAAAGACCGTACGAACCCTGCCATTGTTATAGGTCTACTAAATTTTTTTTTATATTGTTCAATGAGACTGCTGAGTAACTGCTGAAAAGGTTTTCAACCAAAGAATTAAAGTTATAAAAAATGCAAAATATGGATAACACATGAAACAAGAAACTCAAAATGGTCTGAGATTGCTTACTTGGCTGAAAGTGTCAAATACTCTAATGATAGGCCAGATGATCAGTAATCGAGATCAGTGAGCCGTTTTTATATAAATCTGTTCCTGTTCTGCTGATTGAATGTATTGCAAAATTGCTTCAAACTTTTCAAGTGATTGTATTTTAATCTATGTTTGATGGTATATAAGAACGATTTAATATTGGAAGGCCCTAATACCAGCCTGATGGTGGCCCAGCATCTTTTCTTACACTTTGAAGCCTTTCATGCCAGAATGCTTTTTGACAAATGAAGTTGATTCTAAATAATTAATTTTTTGGAAGTTTTTATAAGGATTTTCTATTTACAGCAATGGAATACTTGATAGCAAATCAGTGTCAATGTCAATGTGAAAATTGAATGCCCTTTATGCCTGAATGCTCTCTTGTCAAATTCTGTAAAATTCAGTAACATGCATTTTGAAAAGAAACCATATTTCTGGGTGTTTAATTATGACAGCCATGTTTGATGGCAGGTCACCATCACTTGCACAAAGCTGAATGATCTTGCAGATGAATCTGTACTGTAGTTTTTTAAAAGACTTTTAAAATAGCATTAGTGTCAGATGTCACATGATAGACACCATGTCATAACAGATGGTAACATTGCCTCACAGCCAGGTGAACTAAAAATAGCTCAATCAGCCTCAAAATGTTATCTTTTTAGGCATGCATATACAGGGTCCACTTAATTCTATTTTCCTTGGTCAAGCAGATTCTAAGTTAAAAAGTGAAAGCCTGGATAAGGAAAATGTACACATCCCGATATTATCCCCGATTCTAACCTTGACCTTGAGGCAGCTGTGTGACTATGAATACACTAGATGCTCTCAAGTCAAGACCTGTAAAAAGCTGAAGTATCATTACTATATCTGCATTGGTTCAAAACATATTGCCATACACTAATATAAGTCACTGATTTATATTTTTCCATACCATGATATTGACCTTGAGGTGGGGGATGGCTTCAGTATGTGACACACTGTCATATATAAATGGTTAAAGCATCATCAAAATATCTTTACTGGTTCAAAAGTTATACTACTGTCAAAGATGCAAATCAAAGACAAGGATACAAGTCAAAATTACTCTTCCATTAAGGTCCATTCCAATCATGCCATGGAATAAGATTCATTATATTTTGTACAACGTTGTGAAAATTGTCCACTACAGAGAATTTTCTAGTTTTAAGCATTACTTGAGATAAGAAATTATCTGCAATTTACTTACTAATACTTCATGCGAAGGCTTTGGAGGAAGTTTTGGTACACCTGGCTCAGAGCTCCTGTGTGGCTTTCCTGTGATGACAGAAATCTAATGTAACAATGTATTTGGATAGCAACTTTCTTCTTATACACTCAGAAATTAGTCAAGATTATATTTATGAAGTGTTACATTAGAAATTAGCAAAATGTTACATTAGAAATTAGTCAAAATGTTACATTAGAAATTAGTCAAAATGTTACATTAGAAATTAGTCAAGATGTTACATTAGAAATTAGTCAAAAATATTAATTAGAAATTAGTCAAATGTTCCATTAAAAATTAGTCAAGATCATATTTATGAAGTGTTGCATTAGAAATTAGTCAAGATGTTACATTAGAAATTAGTCAAGATGTTACATTAGAAATTAGTCAAAAATATTAATTGGAAATTAGTCAAAATGTTACATTAAAAATTAGTCAAGATCATATTTATGAAGTGTTGCATTAGAAATTAGTCAAGATGTTACATTAGAAATTAGTCAAAATGTTACATTAAAAATTAGTCAAGATCATATCTATGAAGTGTTACATTAGAAATTAGTCAAAATGTTACATTAGAAATTAGTCAAGATCATATTTATGAAGTGTTACATTAGAAATTAGTCAAGATGTTATATTAGAAATTAGTCAAGATGTTTCATTGGAAATTAGTCAAGATGTAACATTAGAAATTAGTCAAGATGTTTCATTAGAAATTAGTCAAGATGTTACATTAGAAATTAGTCACAATGTTACATTAGAAATTAATCAAGATGTTTCATTAGAAATTAGTCAAGATGTTACATTAGAAATTAATCAAGATACATTTGAAATTAGTCAAGTTGTTAAATTAGAAATTAGTCAAGATGTTACATTAGAAATGAGTCAAGATGTTTCATTAGAAATTAATCAAGATGTTACATTAGAAATTAGTCAAGATGTTTCATTAGAAATTAGTCAAGATGTGCAACATTAGAAATTAGTCAAAATGTTACATTAGAAATTAGTCAAGATGTTTCATTAGAAATTAATCAAGATGTTTCATTAGAAATTAGTCAAGATGTTTCATTAGAAATTAGTCAAGATGTGCAACATTAGAAAGCAAATTTTGTAGTAAATTATGTTTCTCCGAGAATACTTACCCAATCACATTACTTTAGGGATATTAGCCTGCTACCTCGCGAATCCAGCCCTACCAAAAGACGAAAATTCGTCTTTCCTGTCTATGTCATATAGACAAAGGGCAATAACTCTTGCCCATTACCTCCCCTTGCCGCCCGTTAGGTGTCGCTTCTTTAGTTTTTAAGCTGAGCGATATATAAAACACGAGGATGCTCGCATGGCGGGGTGGTTGGGAGGGTTTCTTAGTAATGTGATTGGGTAAGTATTCTCGGAGAAACATAATTTACTACAAAATTTGCTTTCTCCTTTGAATACATTCCCCAATCACATTACTTTAGGAGAATAAGTAATAGGAGGAGGGAATGCGGAGCATCCGACCTCCACACGGGTATCCTCTAGGGAATGATGGTTGGATTCCCCATGTGAATGATAACCCGGTCTCCTAATTTTCAATCAGCAACACAGCCCAGGGTCACGTGATATGTGACCCTTTTATACGGTTAAGAAGATAGATATTGAAATCTTCTTACCTACGAAAATTTATCTGGCGAATCCAGCGAAGCTAATAGGCTGTGCTGATTGTTGTACATGAGTCTGGTGGGCGTCTGGGCTGCCCAACACCGGACCTACTAGAATCAATGTTTGCCTCTGCGAGTACAAACTTGAAGATAAAACTGTAGAAGGTTGACTCTGCATGTCAGCCAACAGCTTCTATAAGGTGACTGATTTGCGAATTCTCAGAGTACGCCGAGCGTATAACCCACTACAGCCATGAAGCAAGGGCTTGAATGGTGATGTCTCATATCCCAGCTATCACCAGAAAAAAGAGGTGCTTGTATGTGACCTGACTCACCTCTATGCATTGAAATGGTGCTAGAGTGCCCAAACAGGATCTTACATGGCTGTTGATCCTGACTTATCTATAAAGAAAGCGAGCTAATGACGACTCGTTGATCGCCAATGTATGGTAATCTATTTTGGACTACGAAGCCTGGCTGCGTCAAGAGGACCATCAAACCCTCTGATCGGAACGGAAGAGAGTTCGGGTCACTAGAAAGGACATGTAACTCGCTCACCCTGCATGCTGAAGCTAAGGCTATCAAGAAACCCAATTTGTATGATAGTAGCTTTAACTAATCGTGGGTTAAAGACTTAATACTGTCTGAATTGAGTCATGTTAAAACCCAGGACAGATTCCATTTGGAAACAGGGTGAGGGATATAAGTCGATTGAATTTTTTTTTTTTTTTTTTTTTTTAAATGTCTAAAAGATCTGACAAATCTTTGTCATGGCTGATAGCACATGTACCAGAATGGCGGAATGTGTCTGATATCATGGAGCGGTAACATTTGAGAATAACTGGAGCCAGATGTTTCTCCTTGAAAAGCCAGAGAAAAGTTGGCCAGTTGAGGGATTGTGACACTCAGAGGAACAATGTGAATGATATGGTACCAGTCTCTGAAAACATGCCACTTGCCCTCGTAAACCTTCAGAGTAGAGGGCCTTCTTGCTCTCGAGATTCTCTCCGCAATCAAACATTTAAATTGTTTGTCTTGCAAGGCTGTCTGGACAAGAGCCAAGCTTGAACAAAAAGACGGTCCGGACAGGGGTGGAACACCCCTGGCCGCGGTTGCTTGTGAATACTTGTGCTGACTGTAATCTTCCTGGGTAGATCTATCGCCTAGATTGAGTAGATCGGAGACCCAGTAGTTGTTCCATCTGAGAAGGGTAATCAGAACCATCTGACAATTCTGACCCCTTAACTTCTGGATTAATTCCAGTACCAAGACCGTGGGAGGGTAGGAGAATGACCACAACCCTTCCCAGGTGATTGATCGAGCATCCACGACCCAAGCTTCTGGGTCTGGAACCTGTGAGATGAAAGGTGGAGAATTTGCTATTCCACCTTGTTGCAAAAGATCAATCATCGGACGTCTCCAAAGTGTGTCGATTGGAAGAAAGTCCGATTGATGGAGTGACCATTCTGTGTGTCTGAATTGTACATTGAGGTGGAGATTGTCGAACCAATGTAGAAACTGCCAGTTCAGATTGCACAGGTCTGGTGATTGGTGTCCCCTTGTTTTGAGGCAAGGCACCACCACAATGTTGTCTGACATAATGAGGGCAGTTTGTAATAAGAGTTGATCCTGCCCGAAATGAAAGGCATTGATGACAGCCGTTATTTCTGAAAGGTTGATGTGGAAAGGGCTCGCCCCTGGCACCCACGTGCCGCTGACAGTATCTAAGTCCGGCAACAGGTGGGCACCCCAACCGTAGGTATTAGTGGCGGAACATACCGTTATCCCCTTGGGGTATCTCCAGAGTAATCCCTGTGGACAGCCTACAGGGGTTGTGCCATTGACTCAAGAATGATCGTATCTCTGGCGTGAGCACGACTGTTTTCTGGGATCGAAGGGACTTGAAAATGGCGCAATTACGCTAGCAAAGTCCTTTGTAAAGGGCGCCTAAAAGGACGGCTGAGAGGGATCAAGTCTGCTGCCGCATTGAATAATCCGAGGATCTGCAACTCTCTCGCTAAAATGCGCATCCTGTCGGAAACGGACTCTACGAGTGCAATTATCTGGATGATCGCAAACTCGAAGAAGCCTTACCAGATTCAGATCGGGAGAAACTCCACACCCAGATGGACCAAAATCCGGATTGGACAGAGATCAGACTTTATCCAGTTCACGAGAAAGCCTATATGACGTAAAGTGATATAAGATCGTTTCTGCTTTTGAGCAGAGTAGAACTTGACAGATGTTACTGGAGGATGTCGTCCAAATATACTGCCGACGCAATAGATGAAGTCGAGCGGAACAGGGTGACGACGTAATCCATAACCTTGGTACTAGCCCAAGGGCTTAAATTTAGGCCAAAAGGTATGACATGGAACTGATAAGCCTAGTCCCGACAAGCACAACGGAGAATGTCCGCAACTCGTGGGATAGGGACGTGAAATGTGCGTCACGACGTATCAGGTCTAGGTTGGCAGAAGCAGTCAGCGCATTGGCCATGGAATGGTGAGCTGCCCTGTTAAGAACCCTAGCTAACCGGGCCGTCGAATCCCAAGCATGTTCATTGCCAGATTTATCAGCGATCCTGAAAATGGCTAGGGAGGCTAGATCTAACAGTGAAGACGTAGCGACTACATTTCGAACCAGCTTGGACTTGGCATTGAACACCGTTTAGTCCACTTTATAAGACAATGGAGCAGACATATGGACTGCTGCCATATTTTTATCCAGAGCCGGGACCTCAGTACTGAACGCACCGGAGTGAGTTTTGTACCATCGACCTGAAAACGACGCTGGTACTTGGCTTTCAGAAAAGAAAAACCTTAGCAATTCCTGGATCCCCTATACGTGTCGACAGGCGGTCATTAATTTCCTTAATTTTGTCGACTGGGGAAGGAGGCGGAAGGATAGAGTCTCTTCCCCCTCATCCAGATCGACCGACGCTCTAACCTTATAGTCAGTAATGGCAGCAGGAGGTGGAGGGCATTCTGAAGGGGCCAACACCCTATAAATTTCCTCCACTGCGGCTTTGAAGCTGAACTCAGTCCGTTCCATAGTTGGATCTGCATACCGCTGATTTGCCTGCGACTCATCGCACTCACTATGTGCATAATCTTGCTCTGGTAAAGCATCCATATCGGGGTAATGCATACCAGGTGGCATAGATGACTCGATTCCATCATCTCTGATAAAGGCATTCACTCTCCCTTGTGGATGAGCTGTTAGCCTATGGACGGCCGGCAATGCCGAATGAATTGATTGGCATATGTTTGGCCTGAATGACTGCGACGGGCCGGCTATGACCGGCACCGACCGCTCGAATGGTCGGGTTGGATCGAGAGATTCCTCGCCAACTATCTGTGTCATGGTAGTGATATGTAACCGGTAGTACGGATTGACAGACGGAAACATCATTAGAATCTTCGTCAATCCGATTTGTGCGGATTGCGGTATGATAAAAGTCCCCGTGCTGGTACAGCGGTATAGTCGGATGGACTGGTATAAGACTAAAATCTCCATACGGTTGGACGACCGGTGCCTGTTGGGCTGGACGGCCGGAGCCGGATGAACGGTCAGTGCCGGCTGAAAGCTTGGCTGGACGACCGGTGCCATATGGGCTGAACGGTCATTGCCGGATCGCCCGGTGCCGGTTAGTGCCGGCTGGAAGGTCTGCTGGATGACCGGTGCCATATGGGCTGAACGGTCATTGCCGGATGGACGCCCGGTGCCGGATGGTGCCGACTGTAAGGTAATAACAATTACATAATGCTTATGTAGTGCGTCCAGCACTGCGCGTCCATCTACCATTCGCTCAGAGGGAATGTTGGTTCTGGTACAGCTTGCATATCTGTACAGCATACAAGGTGACTTAGATGACGCAATTCTGTCATAATTGACACTTTCACTAAATCTCCCTTGTGGAGAAGCCGTGAACATATGGACGGCCGGCACTGCCGGCTGATTGAACTGGCGGATGGTCGGCCTGAAAGACCTGTTCTGGTAAAGCTGTCATATCTGGGTAGCGCATACCAAGTGGCATAGATAACTCAATTCCGTCACCTCTGATAATGTCACTAATTCTCCCTTGTTTTAAAATCACACCGTCACGAATTTGACATGACGGGAGGTGTACACCGGCAATACCAACTAATTTGTCTGGTATATGGTCGGCCGGAATGTCGGCGAAGGTCCGGCTATGACCGGCACCTGCCTCTCGAATGGTCTGATTGGAGGGAGATTCATCTATAACATTTCTCTCATGGTAGTGATATGTAACCAGTAGTGTAGATTGACTGACGGGTACATCACTATAATCTCCGTAAATCCGATGTACAGCCGGTGCAGGTTGGTGCAGGTTGATGCCGGCTGGAAGACCGGTGCCATTTGGGCTTAACGGTCGTTGCCGGATGGTCGGCCGGTGCCGGTTGATGCCGGCTGGAAGGTCGGCTGGACGACCGGTGCCATTTGGGCTGAACGGTCGCTGCCGGATGGACGGCCGGTGCAGGTTGATGCCGGCTGGAAGGTTGGCTGGACGACCGGTGCCATTTGGGCTGAACGGTCGTTGCCGGATGGACGGCCGGTGCCGGTTGATACCGGCTGGAAGGTCGGCTGGACGACCGGTGCCAATTGGGCTGAACGGTCGTTGCCGGATGGACGGCCGGTGCCGGTTGATGCCGGCTGGAAGGTCGGCTGGACGACCGGTGCCATTTGGGCTGAACGGTCGTTGCCGTATGGACGGCCGGTGCCTGTCGACGCAGGCTGGAAGGTCAGCTGGCCGGCCGGTGCCATTTGGGCTGAACGGCCGGTGCCTGTTGATGCAAGCTGGAAGGTCGGCTGGCCGTCCGGTGCCATTTGGGCTGAACGGACGGTGCCGGATGGACGGTTAATGCCGGTTTGCCTGCTGAAGTGCCGGCTGAACTGACGGTGTCGGCTGGACTGACAGCTGGAAGGCCGGCGAAAGTGCATATTAAAATGGATCCAATTGATCCAGCATAGACTCCATGCGTCCGGACTTACAGGCCCGAAAGCCATGCACGGATCTGCGGTGAAATTTACACCCACTGGGCAGCCTAAACCATGTCAACATAATTTCCTCCATTTCCACATTGCCAACACCCATTTTGCCATTCATGCCTTCGTTGTCGACTTTGCTTACTGAAACGACAAAAGAAGAGAACAAAGCACAAATTAAAAAATTCAGCATATTATTAATTCGATAATACTATAACCGTTATTAACGGAGTAGTCAAATTATTCCGTGCCATGTTAACTCTTAATGACAACACTAGTTATCGCCGTGAGCGTGTTGCAATGGTTCGTTCAAGACGAAGTCTACTGAAACGAAAAAGATGATAAACAAAGCACAATTAGCAATTCAGCACGCTATTAAGTCGCTATTACCATAACCGTAACTAACGGAGGAAGTGAAATGATTTAGTGTCGCATGAACTCATGACTACAACATGAATTCCGCCAAAGCACAAATTAAAAATTCAGCATATTATTAATTCGATAATACTATAACCGTTATTAACGGAGTAGTCAAATTATTCCGTGCCATGTTAACTCTTAACGACAACACTAGTTATCGCCGTGAGCGTGTTGCAATGGTTCGTTCAAGACGAAGTCTACTGAAACGAAAAAGATGATAAACAAAGCACAATTAGCAATTCAGCACGCTATTAAGTCGCTATTACCATAACCGTAACTAACGGAGGAAGCGAAATGATTTAGTGTCGCGTGAACTTGTGACTACAACACGAAATTCCGCCATTAATAGTCGCAACTGGTCGTTCAGAGACGAAGTCTACTGAAACGGAGAAAAAGATAAACAAAGCACAAATTAAAAATTCAGTACGCTATTAAGTCGCTATTCCATAACCGTAACTAACGGAGGAAGCGAAATGATTAAGTGTTGCGTGAACTCGTGACTACAAGACGAAGTTCGCCATTAAAGTCGCAAATTGGTCGTTCAAAGACTTTTTTGAAGTCTACTGAAATGTCAAAGAAGATAAATAAAGCACACATTATCAATGCAGCACGTTATTAGTCGCTAATATCGTAAACGTTACATACGGATTAAGCGAAATTATTGAGTGCTACATGTATTACATGCTAGTACCGCCATAAGCGTGCTTTGACCACGTTGCAACCTGGTCCGAAGTCTAGAAAAGGTGACAAAGTCACTCAAATTGGAAAATATTGTAAAATAATGTATACGACCTGTAGAGGAATGATTATCCAACACAGTAATTCCAAATTTAACTTCGGATGGTCAGAATTTACACTAAGATGGCTTGGATTCATTGGAGGTCTAATTGTACGTGTTTTCGCGTACAGCGAAGCTAAAAAACTAAAGAAGCGACACCTAACGGGCGGCAAGGGGAGGTAATGGGCAAGAGTTATTGCCCTTTGTCTATATGACATAGACAGGAAAGACGAATTTTCGTCTTTTGGTAGGGCTGGATTCGCGAGGTAGCAGGCTAATATCCCTAAAGCAATGTGATTGGGGAACGTATTCAAAGGAGAAATTAGTCAAAATGTTACATTAGAAATTAATCAAGATGTTTCATTAGAAATTAGTCAAGATGTGCAACATTAGAAATTAGTCAAAATGTTACATTAGAAATTAGTCAAGATGTGCAACATTATAAATTACAGACAAGATCATATTAAACATTAGAAATTGCATGTACATGTACAAAAATCCCATGGAAGGTACAATCATACCAGTGGGTAAAAAATTGTGCCCAACTCAAAATGGGGAGTAAACATGACCAGTGCAAAAATGAATTTTCCAGTTACTCATCTTATCATTCAAATGCTGATTCAGGACTGACCAGTGTTTTTCTTTATTATCTGTTAAGAATATTACTGACTTTGTTCAATGAAATTCCATATTTTCTACTAAGGTTTGTTTCCAAGTTTTTTTTTAAATAAAAAATTTGATTATTCAAGTACTTCAATATCAGTCATCAGTACTAAAGAAAATGCCTACTAAAGGAAAAGCAGACTGGTCTCAATTTGTAATTAATGATAATTGGTACAAGAAGAGTCACAAAATAAGTTCAGGAAAAATTAACATATTAGTAAACCATGTATATCTGATCATATTACTGCAAGAAAATATGCCACAATACCTCTCAAATACAACAATTGCAGGAAGATGAAAATGCTCACATCTGCCAAAATGTGTGAAGGGTTTTATAATACTTTGATAAGGTAGATATTCTTGGAGAAACAATATTTACCAGAACATCTGCCTACTCCTTTGAATACAATTCCTGATCAACCTTGGAAGAATAGGTAGTGACAGGAGAAAATGAATGCCTGGATTCCCTATATCAAGGTTACACAGCTCTCCTGACAGGAAAACAGCACAATCAATTGTCATAAAACAGGTGGTAACCAAACATTGATGAGAGGAAAATAATTATTTCTTCTTACCAATAAAAATTACAGGTGAATATAGCAAAAGTGCTAAACCCATTTCCCTGATGTGATACTGAAATTAACTGGGCCTGGTGGTTGTCTGAGACACAGCCACTAAACTAAGTCTGTGCATGCCAAACAACAGCTTTTATTAAGTCCACATTTTACAATTGAGGACAAAAATTGCCGAGGTCGCTCTGATCAAATAAGCTTAAATCCTACTGAGGCATATCTATTGGCTTCCAAGTACAGCCAGCATATTGCCCACTTCAGCCATAACATTTGAGCTTATGAGGTCATATCCTATATCCCATCCTTCACCACAAGAATTAGACATAATGCCCCAATGACTTTCTCTTCATGAGATATGAATCAAAGAAAGAGAGCATATGACCACTCATAGACTACCTGATCACTAACAAACATGCTTGCTTCATTAGGACCATAGAACCATCTGACCAGACATGGAGATAAATTAATCCATTGAAAGGGCCTTCAACCCACTCACTCTTCATTCTGAAACAAAAGCATGTCTTCATTAGAAAGCATGTCTTCTTGTATAATAGCAGCTTCAGTGCGGTATTGGCCATGAGGATCAAGCTGATCTGAGTACAGCCATATTAAAACCCATTTAAGACTCCATTTAGGAAATGGGTGGGGGGAATATCCAGTTATTAAAGTCATACTTGGGAGGTGTTTTGGACCTTTGGTTGCTTGCAAACCCCAAACCCCCCAATTTGTACTAAAAATAATTTTTAAAAAGTTGATGGGCCAGAGATAGATTGTAATTATGATAACACATTACAGACGGGATAAATCCTGGGTGAACAATTTGCTAGATCTGGCAGCTGACATTACTGGCAAAATCCTGGTGAAGTCAAACCTGCTCAAGCAGCTGCAGTTAGCTGAATTGTTTACTTAGGTGATTGGGGGAGAAAGAATGAACTCTTGATTGCTATCAAAGCCTACTGCTCCTAAACTAGCATCTTGACAGATGGGATAGTTGTCTTGTCATAAATCTATCAGACCTGCTTTCCAAGTCTGACTGATTTTATTATGACATTATCATAACAGATATTAAATTTTATTAAAATATATTAATAACATATATATTTATGACATCTCTTCTTAAATGCTGTAACATTTGCTGCAGATTTTACCTGCAGTGGAATCCTGTTCCACAGCGCTTTACTAGAACATTGGAAGTTTTTCTTAAATTGCTCTTTTCTTGGTTTTGGTGGATATAGGTTTCCATATGATGGTGATCTCGACTGGTAATGTGTTAAATAAAGCCAGAATAAATCCTGAACATGCAATTATATCTAGACATTTAAATGCAAGAACTGCCTTGCAACATATCTACAGAAAAAAGGCCAGCAACTGTGTTATTGCTTGCTGTAGTAGTCAATGCACCGGTGATTATCTGCATCTGAGAAGAATGTTTGTTGTAATGTGATGGCAGCTCAATGACATCATGCCATCCCCAAGTACATCCAGACTGACCAAAGTGAAGGAGTCTGGTGCCAACAGGTAGGCTATTGGCAGTTAGCTGGGTAAGCAAGTCACAGGAAATTGTTGCAAGGTTATGTGGAAGGGCAAATTTTGTTTCCTATTCCATCTATTGAACTGTTTCAGCAACAGGAACCTGTTGCAACCTGCAATTTGAATGAAGTCAAAACTGCTGCTGGTCAGTGTTTGATCTCCATTCTTATCTTCTGCTGATCATCTTTCATGGGACTTATATAGGCAGAATGCCTGAGAAGGAATCAACATGCATTTAAGAGGCAGTGCTTGTGCTGTCTACTTCCATATCTATGGATTCTACTGCCATTGGTGTACTAATGCATGTAGAATTAAGAGTTTACTAATAATAAAGAATGAGTGTATATAATGCATATCATCTCACCATTAAAAAATATATGTTGAAGCCATCAGCACATTAGTTTTTTTCTTTCATATCAAATGCTGCAAAATTGGCCTTGAACGGCCATGTATAAATCATATAAGCAAGGTGAAAAACGCAAGCAATGTCAGATTAAGCATCCAGGAAGTTATCATTATATTAATTCTGAAGAGTAAAATGAAAAATTTTTTCAGCAGCAGTGTTGTCATATTAACTGCTGTACTGCTTTTGTCCAAACTTTTTGACAACTTGGTACTATATATATATATATATATATATATATATATATATATATATATATATATATGCAAGTGCTGTACCAACATATCAAGAACAAATGAAACTCTCAATGTTGCCTGCTTTCTGGATTTTTAAGACGGATGATTGATATCTTTGATGATCACTGACTGCTGTAGTTGACAGAAGGAGAGATATTCATCTTCATTTTCAAAGCCTACCAAACCATTCACCTTATAGGCTTGGCTCAGAGACAGCAGATTTAGGCATTCTGAGATTGACCAAACTCAGGATATTTCTATCTCCAATGCTTTAAAACTGCAAATCCATTGAGTTAAAAACTCCACTCTATAGTGGGATAGGAGAATATAAACTGAATGAAATTGTTCCTGCACTTGTTGTGCAGGTTGTTATCAGGCAGTATTCTATGTGTAATTCATTATCCAAAGAACAGACACCATAGATAATTTACCCACCAGTTGAATTGGCCCCTTAGCGAATAACAAAGCTTATCTTCCCAGTATCAATAGATAAAATTGTGACCAGAAAGTGTGCTGGACAAATGGCTGCATTTATGTTTTGGCTGCCAGTGTCACACAGTTCAGCAGTGTGACATAACTTGGTCAACAGTCAATTGGTATAGTCAGTCAAATGGCTAGACAGGCTGTGGTGACAACATAGAGGAATGTCAAAATCCAACACATAACCAATATGTCAAGACTTACAGGTCCAAAAGCCATGCTTGGACAAGTCAGAGAACTTTTGAAATAAGGTCACTTTCTCTTTAATTACAAAATCACTTGTGGAGGTTTTGTCACTTTGCATGCATCAAGACTGCAAACATACATTGCACTTTTGAAGTTGATGAATACTTTGAGAAAGTTAGACAAGTATTCTGTGTCCATGCTGACTTAGGCATATAATGTAATCATTGCTAATCTGAAATTACAATGGCATCAACAAAAATCAGAAATAATAGCCCAAAAGTGTTCAAATATAACAATAATAGCAGAACACTTCAAGAGAAACTGTTGAACCAAAATTACAAGAGTGAAAAAAAATTGGCAAATGTTCAAATAAAATATTAACCACACATTACTTAAAAGTGAAAATATATGCAATGAGTCCAACAATAAACAACCAATAATGAGCACAACTACAATTTATTTTTACACAACTACCAACAAATTTCACAAAATAATGTAGACAATTATTGAATAACCATCCCAAATTTTTTGACTGATAGTCTTCAATTCATAAAATATAAAATTGGATTTTACGAGCGGTATGGGATATGATAAAAGTCATATACAGCAAATACTAAAACCCTGGAATCAACCACCAAGCAGTGGAGGCAATCAATGGGAGGCAATCAATGGGAAAAAATTACTAGATTATCCAGGCAGCAGAGCTTCTTTGCCTTGAGATCGAGAAATGCATTCACAGGAGAATCAACACTTCACACGATCAAGTTTGGGATGTTAATATTGTCAATATTTTTCTACATTTTTATAGATTTTATTTGGGCAAGTACCTGATTTTGGTATTTAACTGGGTAAGTGGATTTTTTTTTTTTAGAGATTGGCAACTCCTGCATACAATTCATGCAATTTCCTAAAATAATAACCTTGAAAAGTGTCCATACAAAATGGTGTCATTTTCACCAATAAGGTGTAAATGAAGAAATATTCAAGGCAAAAAGCTCAAAGCTAAAATGCCATGATTTATTTCCTTTTGCCACAGATATGTAAAAATCTAACCTCAAGGCCTTTTTATTACATCAAGATTAATACTAACTGAAACTTCAATCAATGAAATTCTTCAGTTATTAATCTGAAAGTTTCACAGTATGCAAAAGGTCAAGAAACATTTGACATTTCGGTACATACTAGAGAAATATAACATACATGCTTAAGCAATATGAGTGATAATCAAGCCTATGACATACACAGAAAAGATTTCACTCCAACAGCATTAAATTAGCAAACCTAATTTTAAAGTTTAACATTATTATTGACCTGTCAGTCGGATGTATTAGCAGCTATAGAACAATTCCAATTAGACAGTAATTATATTACCAATTAATTCCAATCCTCCATTATTTGACTAACAAGCCGACAAATTCATCCAGACTGGCACACAGCAAAAAGATTTATTTTACACCACTATAGTTCAAGATTACTTGTATCATTTATAATAATATGCAACTGCACATCAACAATTTCTAAAATTCCCCTTCTTCAAAATGTCATACAAAGGAACAATATTTAATCAGGTTACAATTCTTCATAAAGTTCAATGATTCTTTGCTTTTTGTTGGTTTTAACAGTACTTTTAACACATTGTTGACTACTGTATGTACTTGCTTACGAGTCCAACTGCAAGCTGCACAGACCTAGATATGATGTCACATAATGCATCGGCAGATTTATGTCTGTGCAGTTTGTTGGGAGTAATCAGTAGAACAAAGAACAGATCCTGATCTGTATGCACATTATGCTATAGCAGATCCTGATTTTTGTTATGTGCAGTTTATCAACTAATAAGCAACTATATGTGGTATATAGTTGTGATGAGATTTAGTTTAGCATGTTTATATTGGAAAATGTTTTATAAAATATGATTCTAGCACAAAATTTGATGGGTTTCAAATTGGAATGGTGACAAGCTCAACATTTTGACGAGTCTAATCAGCAACCCACATTAAATTTAATTCACTAATATAAATTCTACTGTGTTTTAAACAGCTGTTAAAAGCAGCGAAAATAACAGGTCTAAATTTTAATATCACCCTTGTCTCCTGAAGACTCTAGATACAGATGTCAATTACTGGACAGCAGAATGGATGGATA
This sequence comes from Unio delphinus, assembly GCA_029339505.1. NCBI lineage: Eukaryota > Metazoa > Mollusca > Bivalvia > Unionida > Unionidae > Unio > Unio delphinus. Next base: position 14,527,438 of record JAQISU010000081.1, read on the forward strand.
GATACATGAATAAACAGAAAGACAGACTAAGTAAAAGACCTGCACATTCCATGTCAGCAAGCGTATCTTTTGCATCTTGTAACTGTTTGATCAAGTCATCTTTTTCCATCTGAACCTGTGCCCACCGATCTCTGTAATTTTGACACTCTGTTTTGGCCTGAATGGTATCTTGATATAAAACCGCTGAAAAATCAAGAATATTTTTAGCATAACAGAACGAATAACAACTGTATTACCTTAATAACATACATCAAATCATAGTACATACTGACATTAAATCTTGAAAACTTGTACTTTGGACTTGGCATGAGAAATGTAGCAATTAAATCAAAACTAGGCTGATCACTTTTTTTTAACTCATTAACCCCCTGGTGCCATGTTTATGCAGCAGGATGTAGTAACCTACTTCTGAGTTCTGTGGCATCAAAGTCATGTAAGATACGCTAACGTAGGTGGTATGGTATAAAGGTAGACCGAATGTAGCTCTATAATGGTACCAAATAATCTGAACATTCTAGTTACACTACAAAATAGAGAGGAAAAAAAACTAATGTTTATGGACCCAATTTTTTTTCAATCTGAATTTGCCCGTGGATATAATCCGATTTTGGGTCAAGATTGGAGACAGATCTAAGGCAAACCAGTCTGAACAGCACACAGGCAGGTGAACCATTGCAAAAAGTAGGATAAGGTGGGCAATCGGAATAAAGAGTGGTCTTGATACGAAAATATTGGTCTGCAAGCGAAGTAGCCAATGAAAAATGATGTTTCTAACACTGGGGTTAATGAGTTAAACATGTAACAATTTATTTTTAAATATAGTACCCACCAGATATGGGATACATTCAACGTTTTAAAGTGAGAAAGGAAAAGAATATACTAGTATATAATGTAATTGTGAAATCAGATTTGCCACCTTCACATTATAATATATTCCTTGTAAACATTATATTAGATATTTTATCATTTGTTGAAGTAACTCATGAAAATATTTGAATATTTGGTTAATCTAAAATTTCCTGCATTATGGAAGTTTCCATTCCAGCCTTGTTCTCGTTCAAGTTGTTGTTCATACATTATCTACCAGGATTCTATAAATAAATACCCTGAATTATTCTGAATTACTTTTCATTCTAAATTTAATAAATTATTGCTTAATTCACAAGTTAATTAAATTAATTATTCTGAATTACTTTTCATTCTAAATTTAATAAATTATTGCTTAATTCACAAGTTAATTAAATTAATTAAACTCTGTCTCTTTAGTCATTAATTCAACTTCAAAATAAATTAGATCTTCGATGCCACAGATCTGACTTTAACCACAAAAATCCTTACAGTAGTGGCCAACAAAAACTTTACAATGCATCTTGGCCAACCTTGAATATTTTCATTGACAGATGTCTTGTTTTATGATGGACATTAACAAGTACAGTAGAACCTGTCTTGAAAGACCACCCTTTCTGCCATAAAATTATGGTCTCTCAAGACAGGTAGTCTCTCATAACAGATCACAATGCTATATAGTCATTAAATTTGTGCATTGAGAATATGGTCTCTCAAGATACGTGGTCTCACATAGCAGTGGTCTTTCAAGACAGGTTTCACTGTAGCAACACCAACATGAAAACAAATAATTGAAGCCCTGAGGACTACATGAGGATTAAAATTCGGCAGACATGGGAATAGAGATGGCGGGTAACTCAGAAGCAAAACTATATATTTTATACATCTTTGGCATTTTTTTGGTCTCACCCTCTATTGCATGAGGTTAGTTGAGATAAGAATGTATGGACTCGTGCAGTATCTACAAGTATCATTCTGCAAGCCAATTCCAAACACAAACAAAGTATACTCAGATCTGAATTGCATAACGTGTCAAGAGATTAGGTTTTATAATCAATAAAACGAGCATTACAGACCCTGATCTTCTGGTACATTATGCAATGGGATATCAGGGTTAAGTTCAACTTATTTAAAAGGTCTGTGATTCTGACAATTTTTAAGGATTTTAAAGTACATAGAACTGAAATATTTCACAAAGTTTACTTACATGTGGCACCTGAACGACAAATTTAAGTATGCTGGATTTTATTTACTTCCTTAAAAATGATGGGTTCAGAGTTCATTTTCAAAAAGTACACATTTTTAATAAAAACACATTTTCAAATATTCCTTTTCACCTATGAGTTCAGTCAAATGTATCACTGTATTAATATTCCAAGCATGAATGTATTAAAAAAAATATTTTTCCCCAAAAAGGTATAAATTCTTGCAGCTACATCAAGGAAAACAAGTCAACAGACCTATACTATAATATATGTGTACTTTTTCCATTTGAAAGTAAAATTTGTGATGGTTTTGTTATCTGCATATAGCAGTATTATTGTCACACTTTTCTTTCATTTATAAAATTACCTTGTCCTCTGAGCTGGATGCAGATCTACAATTTTTTGTGCGTCTTACTGTCATAAAAATTGGGAAACCAGTCACCAAAACTTCCCATAAAATGGGTGTTCAGCTATTTGCGAATGCATACCATTCTGAACCACCTTAAGTTGCAATACGTTCGTAATTTTTAAACAAAAATGGATTTAACCTAATGTCTCAAAAAGAAAGATACAATTGTACTTTTATCGTCTTTGAGTTGATCAATTTCCTTTAAACAGCTGCTTAGCGCTCTGTGAAGATCTGCATTTTCCTTTTCAGACCTTTCAAACTTGTTCCTCATGTTCTCCATTCCTTTCTGAAATATTAATAATTCATAATCCTCATTTAGACCTGAATTCAAAACACATACAAGGTTAAGACTGTAAATTTACTACAATATTCAGATCACCTTATTATCACATGTCAACCATGCATGCCTTCAAAACCACACACCAACTGTTTTGGTCAAAGCTAACATTCAAATTATCTAAATTTCTAAGCACATGTGTCTTGATCTTTGCATGTCTTGCGGGATGGAAGCAACTGTTAAAATTTGCCTAGAACATTGTGATTGTCTTGATTTTGTATCATTGCCAACATGCATGTACTTGGTTGAATTAGACTTAAAAAAGCAATCTTTTTCATTACAATCCATAGTTTTCCCAAAATCTGACCTTCTGGCAGGAATGGCATCTGCTTGACATTCCATCTATGTGATAAGAAGTGCCAAAAACAAAACTTTTCCATTTCAAATAATCAAAAATAAAATTCTTTGTCAGTGTATCAGGTAAAAATTTGTTATGTTTTTATCATAATAATTCTGCACACATTTAAATACTGTTTGTAAAGGACCAGAGACGCATGAAAAATTTCTACAACTTGATATTTTTCCCTGTATCAGTTTGAAAAATAAATTCATATAACTGCACTCCAATGGAGATTGAAGTACCATATATACTAGCTTACAAGTCAAGTCAAACTGCAAACAACGATTCTGACCTGTCATAGAGAAATGTGCCTGTAGATAGGACTATCTTGTTTGATCTACTGATAACTCCCATCAAATAAAACAGACCAAGATCTTATGGTGCATTATGCTACAGAAGATCTGGGTTTTTGCAGTTGGACTAATTTCATACACGAGTATATACAGTACCTTAATTTGCCTTTGTCCAAACTTGAAAAAAAACTAGCTGGCAAAAATATTTCAATTTCATCTTAAGCATCTGCTTTCTAAAACTGGGCATTCATTCTATTTTTCTACAAGCATTAATCACCTGTTTAAATAATCAATATCTTAAAATGAGTTTGGTTGTTCCATGTCATGAACTTTACCTGTGCATACTAGCAGAATAGGCTGACTCAGTGCAAAGTACTTAACACATCACTCTAACAACTGTTAACCAATCCAGTACTACAGGAAATGGTGGCTGTTTATACCCGATTTCTTTGCCTTTTATTTGTTCTATATGCTTCCCCAAGGATAGTTTGACATTAGCTCTAAACAGGAATGTTTACCAATTATCCATGGCATACAGACACTGACATGGGCTTAAGGGAGTAAAAAATCCAATTTTTTGCATGACACTTATTGTTATGGCCGGTATGAGTAAGGCCTCTGAAGTACTGATAAAGACAATGCAAAAATTAACACAGACTATGGATTTTAAAAACTGCTACTAGGGGCACTGAGTGGACTAGTGGTCTAAAGTACTCTTCGTTCAAGATCACTGCCATCTACTGCCATCTCACCTCTCTTGCGTGGGTTTGAGTCTCAGATTTGGTCAATGTGGATATGTGAGAAAACTTGCCAGTAGCTTCTCGTGGGTCGGTGGTTTTTTCCAGGGATTTTTCCAGGTTCTTCCTCCACCATTAATACTGGCCACCATGTATACCCAGTTGTGTGCTGAAAGATGTCGTTAAACACTACAACAACATACTTTCTACTAATTTTATGTACATCTATATTTTGTGTTCACTTTTTGCCCAAGATTGTAGATTGTTAGGGTCATTCTGTAAACAATATATTACATAAGTAACTTTTTTGTTCATGACTGCAGACTAAACTTTAAGACATTTGTAAACATGTTTACTTAGATTTGTGTTTAGGACATTGCTTTTATACTTGGAAATTCTATGGTCTACATGATTTCTGAAAGGTTGACTGCTCAAATTTAAGCAAACAGACCTGACCTTGTTTATGAACTTGATGGAAATGTCAAATAAAATGACCGAGTATTTTCAGAACATGGTTAAAGCAATACAGGTCAAGTGGGGATGTATGTAAGGTTAATTACATCCAAATTATTTATTCATAGTTTAACATCTGCCAAGTAGAATCAGTCATTTAGTTGTATTCAGTCATAATCTGAGAGGTTTAATTTTTTTTAAATTGTTCAAAGAAATTACAAGGAACTAATTGACTTTAGGACTAGATCACTATTTTTATTATATTGTGAATTCATTCAAGGATATTCTTAATTATATCACCGTGAAACATCAAGATTTGTAGCACATCAGTGTATTTAATACTATTGGCACATCAGCACATTCAAGACAAGATGTCATTTGGAACAGTCGATACTTTTGGACTCGTGATTGAAATTTGATGACTATTTAGAATATAACTCCCAATATTCCAAACTTCTTTTAAATTTTCACTTTAGTATTATAAGGAAAAAAATTTGGTGAATTTTAGTAAACTTGTTGGTTTTGCTATTTTCTGTTGTTTTTTTAAAACAATAATTATAATAAATATTGATGATGACAACTTACATTATCACATAGTTGATGTTAATCTTCCCTTATTTTGAGAAAACCATGCCTCAAACAACTCAGTTACTGGCTTCCCCATGGATGCAGTAATCTAAACAACTCAGTTACTGGCTTCCCTATGTACACAGTAATCTAAATAACTCAGTTACTGGCTTCCCCATGGATGCAGTAATCTAAACAACTCAGTTACTGGCTTCCCTATGGACACAGTAATCTAAACAACTGAGTCAATGGCTTCCCCATGGATGCAGTAATCTAAACAGCTCAGTTACTGGCTTCCCTATGGACACAGTACTCTAAACAACTGAGTCAATGGCTTCCCCATGGATGCAGTAATCTAAACAGCTCAGTTACTGGCTTCCCTATTGACACAGTAATCTAAACAACTCAGTTACTGGCTTCCCTATGGACACAGTAATCTAAACAACTCAGTTACTGGCTTCCCTGTGGATGCAGTAATCTAAACAACTCAGTTACTGGCTTCCCTGTGGATGCAGTAATCTAAACAACTCAGTCAATGGCTTTCCCATGGATGCAGTAATCTAAACAACTCTGTTACTGGCTTCCCCATGGACACAGTAATTTAAACAACTCAGTTAATGGCTTCCCTATGGATGCAGTAATCTAAACAACTCAATGGATGTCTTCCCCATGGACACAGTAATCTAATCAACTCAATGGATGGCTTCCCTATGGATGCAGTAATCTAAACAATCCAGTGGATGGTTCCCTATTGATGCAGAAATCTAAGCTCAGTGGATGGCTTCCCAATGGTTCAGGGACAGCAGTACAATTCCAGGTTTCAAAAGCAATGACTGCCTGCCTGTGCCTTTGATCAGGATTACAATGTAGCAACACCTCTGTTGTTTGTCTTTTATTAATCTATTCATTTTCCTTTTGTTACAGTTCTTAAATAATACATGAAATACAATGAAATGCCTGAATTGATTCTGGGACCATGAGATAGGGTTTTATTAGGGTAAAAATACAAGACAACACTAAAACCATGTCACAACAGATATCAAATCAAAGAACTTAAGAATGGATTTCAAGTTTTAAAAGGTTACAAGAGGTACAAAATATGATATGTAAAAGACTTAAAGAATTTGTTACAATGCTAGATTAAGGTCCTACAAGTAATGTATTTTACAGTTAGTTTTTGTTTTGTTATTTAAGCAAAACATATTATATAGTGTCTAAACAGGCAGGCAAATATATAATAAATCTGGAGTTATTTCCCTTGGGTAGATGTCAAGAGATTGGCAATGATAGGACTGAGTCAATTTAGTCTTGTGTTTATGGTACAGCAACACAAGTACATTATCTAGTGCCAAGCTAATAGAAGTGCATTGCCCATTAATAGAAGTGCATTGCCCATGGGTACACCATATAGGCCAGTCACTGCTGATAACAATGGTAGGATTTGAACCTGCATCTTTCCATCAAGAGTCACTCATGCTGACCACTGAGTCATTGCGCTAAGTTTGAGAGATGAGACAGCCTAATGCACAAGTTTAGGTGCCAGGCTGTGACAGACACAAAAAAACAGAAACACACACAAACACATTAACCCCTGGCGCCACATGTATGGGGCAGCAGGTGGTAGCCTACCTCCAAGCTCTGTAGTATCAAGGTTATGTATGATACACTAAAGTGGGTGGTATTATAGAAAGGTAGACAGATTTAGCTCTACAATGATATCAAATAATCTGGACATTTGAGTTGCACTACAAAATACATAAGGAAAAGCCTAATTTTTAGGACCAGTTTTCTTTTCACCCAAACTTTGCCCGTGGTCGGATTCCGATTTTGTATCCAGATTTTAGACCTGCTGGCCCCAGATCTAAGGTAAACTGACCTGAACTGCACACAGACAAATGAACCTGTGCAAAAAGTAGGAAAAGGTGGGCATTTGGTATAGAAATTGGTCTTGATACAAAAATGGTGGGTGCTTAAACAAAAAAGAAAAGAACTCTAACTTTCCCCCTTCTGCTCATGCTCAAGCAAAATAACCAATGGAAAATAATGTTTTTAAAACTACAATGAATTAGACTAATGGAAAATTGCTTTGAAGTTGAGGTATTAGGATGTATTCAGAAACAGCCCCCAAAATGTGTTTGAATTTCTTACTTTCATTTCATGTGAAAACAAAAAAAAAATCCTCTAGGGGTTAATAAGTTTACAATGCTTAACACTAAAAGAAATAAAATTAGACACCCTTCTGAGAAACATCCATAAATACAATAGGTGCAAAGAATATGTGTTCTTCTCCAAAAGAACAATAAAAATGTGCATCAATGTACATTTATGCATTTTAAACCAAAAAATAATAAATTGCTAGAATTTTTTTTAAAAAATCCAACAGTAGTGTTCCAATAATTCTTACTTTATGAAATTGTGACTGACAAATTATGCAGATATTCAAATCCCTTTTATAGTATGTTTGACATTCTGATGACAAAAGCCACATCAAAGACTTGAATCAGACATCACATTGAAAGACAGAAATTGCACGTGTGATGCTTTCCCCTATTTGACCTTCGACCCAAAGGAGCATGAACAATGTAAAAGATGACTGAGCTCTCTGCCTCTCACTACATACCTCCAGGTCTTTCTTTTCATCCTGACCAATTTTGAGCACCCTGGTGAACTCATCCAGGGTTATCTGAAGGCCCTTGTTCTGCTGAAAACACTTCTGGAGCTGTTCAGTCATCATTGTTGGTGTCAGTGTGTCCATCAACCACAGGTCCCTACTCCTCCTCTTGTGTTCCAATGTCTGTGGATGGTAATCTACAAAACATAATACATTATTATAAATACAATAGTGATTCCATTATTTTGTGCAAATTTAACAGTACAACTGCAAACTGCACAGACCCAGATCTGCCATTGCATAATGTGAAGGCGAGTTAGAGTCTATGCAATTTGTATGAAGCAATCAGTAGAAGAAACAATACCGACACTGATCGGCTACACCAGATCAAGATCATTTGTAGTTTGCCTCCCTTTCAAGCGAGTATATACATGGTATTCTGTGGAGATGTGGAGACGACCTAAGCCTACTGGTGTAGAAAGTTATGTAACATGTACTTAAGATCCTGCATTTTTATGTTAGTATTGCCAGCATAAATTGAAAATGGATCTGCAACATTTAGGATGTATGCATGGTCCCAATACTAGAGCCTTAAACAGTCTAAAAGGAAAGAAAAGAGATTTTATGTAATTAACAATGTGGATCTGCAACATTTAAAATGTATGCATGCTCCCACACATGAGCCTTAAACATAAAAAGTCAAAAAAGAAAAGAAAAGAGATTTTATGTAATTAACATTGTTAGAATTGCATACATGCTGTTAAATAGTCTAAGCACAAGATGCTTACTCAGAAGGACCAACAATTCATAACATGCACAAGTCCAGTGACAAAATACATCAGCACAGGGCTAATAGACCAAAGATAATATAATTTATAACTGTTCCCAGAAATATAAGTGTTCTGCAGACCCAGGTGTCTCACCTGCATCAATGCATTAATTCACCCCAACCCCAAACCTTCTTGTTTCTGACTTGTAAAAAAAACTTGAACACAAACTTCAATGCAACTTTATAAAAATGAAAATATTGTCAGGTGAATGAAAAATAAAACTTCAGACATTAGGAATTGATTTTGAGCATGTCTAGATTACTGATGTTACAGTATTCAATCCTGTCATTATAAATTACTACATTTTGCATGTCCAGATATAATATAAAATACTTGAAAAGACAGAATCATTAATAAATGCACCGATCTGAATGAAGTTCAACAACTGCCAAAATTACATTAGCATTCTTATCAGGAATCTTAGAATAATCTTCTCAGAATCTAGGTAATCCATCCAGAGTGAGACAATCACAAACTTCCATGAAATCATATTACATCTTCAAATGAGACAATCAAAAATTAAATAGTACATGCAGTCTCTGTCTCTAATGTCTGACCATTTTATGATGACTGCCTCCCTTCTCTGCCAAAATATTCTTGTTGCCAAGAATTTGATGGAGAGTAATCCTTTCCAAACCTTCACACAGAGAAGAGGTATGTGTGCCACCTTATCACCTCAGGTACGCTATGAGGTGAGATTTTGTCGTCAGAGACCATTATGCAGCAAGTTTTGTGTTGTCTCCATTCACTTCTGTAGAGCCAGGAATACTGCTTTCAACATTGTTTATGATGTGGATAGATTCTAGCTTGGAACAATAAATCCTGATAAATATTCCTTCTTGCTCCAAGTGAGCACCCCATCCCGAATCTGATGCATCTATGAATACAGGAGTGGCATTATGGGATATGTATGGAGATTCTAATCCAAACAAATCCAAGTTTTCCCATCAACTAAAGTGATGGTAAAATTCCAGTTCTAAAAATAAATCTGAGCTGTTCAGCTGCAGTCTTCCCTGGAGAAAAAAGTCTGCCATAGAGTCTGAGGTTCCCTGAAAAGTTAGATATAGGCTCACCAACAACAGGTCATGGTTTTTAGGGCCTCCAATAGGGCTTGGTTCATGTTCACTCTGTCCTGCAGGACATGGACTAATCCACTGTTTGTGATGAAATGTATTCCCATGCATAAGAAATCCTGTGATGGAATAAGCTCATATTTCTCCATGTTGGGTTTAAAAAAAAGGGCCAGTCGGTTCACTACAGACAATCAGCGTGAATGATAATGTACCGTATGAGGGACATCAAGTGGTCATTGTAGACCAGCCTGTCACTAAATTACCTGGAGATTAGGATGTCTAGTGACTTCAGGTTAAAAGTAACTACATGTACTCCCATTACACTGGTAAACTCTGGGTGCACAGGCTAGGCCAAATGGCTAAACATGAAATTTAATGACTTCCCTTCCATACAAAACTGAGAGTACTTCCTGTGAGAATGAAAAATAGGATGCAGAGGTACACTTCCCGAAGGTTAATGGAGACTACCCAGTCACCATGTCTTGTGGTAAATCTGAGGCTGTGGTCCGCACATTGAAAGGTTACTCTTGCAGATGCTTGTTTAAAGTAGAACGGTCTGTGATTAACTGAAACTTTCCATCCTTTTTGAAAACCAAGACGATCCTGAGGTTGAAGACTGGAAGCTAGTCATTTAATATCCTCTCTATTAAGTCTTCTGTAGAAGGGAATACAACTATTCCTTTAAGGCTTCATCCTGAGACTTTTTCTGCGAAGCAAGGGAACTCTCCATAACGGCCAACTCAACAAGAGGATGAGGATGCCTCTACTCAATCTTAATTCACTTAAAGGAAGATAGCCTGCCTCTCTCCTTCCTCCAGGACTCTACATTGGAAGGTGGTGATGCTGGGGTTAGACTTGAAAAATCAACCCTGCCTTGATGCCACAACCCTATGTCCATGGTGGCATGAAAGGGACTTACAAGTCACCACACCTTGTAGTGATGCAGAAGGCATAAGGAAAGATAGGTATACAGATCAGATCCTCTTCTCATCAGATGTCTAAATGTTAACTCCCAATCCCGAATAGGATTTACTAGTAGCCTGGCGTGAGGGAGGTATTGACCTGATCAACGTCACCATACCATAAGGTTCCCATTATAAGCGACCAATGACTGGTCAGATGACTATAACATGGTTTTTTGTCCTTAGCAACAATTGAACTGGATCATAGCTTTCTCCCAATGGGTTCTGAAATGGTGCTGCGTATCTCCTACCTCCAGACTATTGAAAGGTTATTGATCCTACCCCTACAGGGGAGGCAGGACACTAATCCCTTAAGCTCCTGGGATTGAGTAATGTTTTCCCTTTGGAGTCATCAGACTTCCAATAGGAAGCTAGCTCTTGGCAAGGTCCCACACCTTCCATAGAAAGCAGAGTGAATACCCATCTATTTGCAACATGTGCAAGGTGGGCGCTGTGAGTATACCATAGTGCCTTCTTATGTGTACATTTCCTACACTGTTTAGACAAAGTTCCTTCAAGGAAAGTCTGAAAACAATAGTAATACATAATATAATCAATAAAGAATGTGTGTCAACAAACATGACAATTATCATTTCTCAATGTCAACTTGTTTATGAGGAATCTTGCTAACAAGCTTTTCTTGATGGGCAGACAGATGGATAGGAAAAGATGCCACTACCACCCCACCCTGCAACATTTACAAAAATATCTAAATGTGTACATGGTATATAATAACTATGGTACAACAATGCCATATAATCAAGCTGATTCAAAACTCAACCCTTCCTCAAATCTGTGATAGGCTTACAGTTGACTACTACCACATTTACTGGTGTATAAATCCAAATGCATACAACAACAAAAAAAAACATCTGCTGTCACCAGGAGTGCTGGCAGATCATCATCCATGCTGTATAGTTCTACTGATTTTTAGTTCCTAACAAACTCCTAGATCCAAATCTACCAATATATTTATTGTATCTGTCTCATTGTTTCATTTGCTGTACATCTTGTAATATTTATTATGATGTTTGATGAACATGACAGTTTTGGACAATTCAGGTAAAACAGCCCCCGGAACAACATATTAATCAGATTAGACAGGAGCATCCTGGCAACTCTAAACTACACTTCTGTAATCCTGAAAGTAATGCTTTGATCCTAATTGAACACAGGAAAGTGAATTAAAAACAGGTAACCGCAGGGCAAGTGCATGGTTACTTGGCCAATAGCATACTTGTTTATAAGTCATGTCAATCTGCAAACAACAAAGATCCTGATCTGCTGCACCATAATGCAACTGCACATCAGGGTCTGTATTGTTTTTTCTACTGATTAAACTGAAAGGACCCAGATCTACCGGCAAAGTATGCAATGGCAGATCTGGGTCTGTGCAGTTTACAGTTGGACCTGCCTTATAAGCAAGTATATATGGCATTAATTTCACAATCTTAAGATAACACATGATCAGTAGCTCCCAAAAAAAAGAAGAAAAGAAAGATACACTGCAAAATTTTATTTTGGCTGTTCAAAGAAGTAATTATACTGTAAATAGAAAACTGACTTTTTATGAGCTTATGTTGTTTGAACAAGTGACATCATGACACATTAAACATAATGGTCATGACATGGCACCATAGTAGCCCCTGAGATTGAGGTACAAGATTCCTGACTTTCCAAGCTTCTGCTTCCCTTCATTATCACAAACCATTCTTATTTAAAAATCACATTCATCCATGAACTACACTACTCGTGTGAAAAACAGTGAAAACTTGTTGTGTAATTAATATGAAATAAGTGAAGAAGTTGCAATAAAGTATATCTGATACTGACTGCTTGGAGGGTCCCTGGCCTTTTTTTTGGTGATGATTTCATAGACATGTGAATACTCCCACTCCAGGTAATCCATAAAATGTCGGAAGCCCTCATACCCTTTCTTATGTAGTAATTCCAGAAGCTTGCCTGCAAACAGAATATATACAAATTATGCTAGCTACACAAAGCTGAGCCTTATCTTTGATTGTTTTAATTATTGACTGATCTCAACTGCATGATCATTATTATTATGTGTATTTAATTTGTATTATGTTCGGCCTAATGTCCATGATTTAGGATAGTTTTTGTTTGTACCCGATTCTTGTCATGCTTGTAAGTTATTGATAAGTTGTTTACTGATATCCGAGTTCATGGTCTAGCTATCAAAATATCATTTTATTGTGTCAGGTTTTTAGATAAGGTTGTGAAAAACAAAATTATTCTTTCTTATTTTAATATTAGTCTGGTCTCTTTTACTATTGAGTACAGATATAATTTGTGAGGAATCGTTTATTTAAATTATTCATTAGTATTACAAGGTGCTCACTGACATTTTGGACTAAAATACTATTTTGGAAATATTTTGAATTCATTCAATGACATTCTGGATTATATCATTGGGACACATCAAAACTATTGGCACATTATCTCATTCAAAACTCAGCATTTTCAAGACTTTGAATTCATTTGTAATAATCCATACTTCTCATCTGAATTCAGACAGTCCTTTTAGGAATGTACAGTCTGCATATTGCCCTTGCCACAGTACTGAAACTACTCTTCTGCAAGTAGTTAATAACATTCTCTCTGCTTTGGATAGTGAAATGATTACAGTCCTCACCCTCCTTGATTTGTCTGCAGCATTTGACACAATAGACCATGATATATTACTTCACCATCTCCAGCATGTAATTGGCGTTCATAATACAGCCTTACTGATGTTAAAGTCCTTAGTCAACAGGACTCAAATTGTATCTGCAAATGGAATACACTCCAGCCCAGTTTGTCTATGCTATAGTATTCCACAAGAGTCTGTTCTTGGACCTGTTCTCTTCATTCCATACACTCAGCCGATCTCAAGTGTCATAGATCATCACCCAGTGTCTCACTCAATTCTGGCTGGATCATCTCAATAACTAGTCCAAAAACTTCAAAAAGTTAAAAACACAGCTGCTCAGATCATCTTTAGAGTACCATGATCAGAGCACGATTCCCTGCTACTCTGTACCCTACAATGGCTATCCATTAAATCCAGAATCAAACACAATATTGTATGCTGATGACACTCAAATATACAAAGTTAGCCACCAAGGAGTAGAGAGGTGCATTTCTGATGTGAAATCATGGATTACATGTAACAAGCTGCAGATGAATGATGATAAAACTGAGGTCATTCTGATTACAACACAAAAACTTCTTCATTCACATTCTTTACCTCAAAAATAATTATCAACAATACCAACATTAAATTCACACAGTCAGTATGAAACATAGGCGTTTCTCTAGGCAGTACTCTCACACTGCAGCAACATGTCATGAACATATGCAAGGCTGTATATCTTGAGCTGAGACGCATCAGCTCCATCCACAAATATCCTTTAGTTGATGCCACTAAAACATGTGTGTGTTCATTAGTACTTTCAAGACTGGACTGTTGTAACTCAATTCTGGCTGGTTCATCTCAATATCTAGTCCAGAAACTTCAAAAAGTTCAAAACACAGCTGCTCGGATCATCTTTAGAGTACCATGATCAGAGCACACTTCCCTGCTGCTCTGTACCATACACTGGCTATTCATTCAATCCATAATCAAATACAAAATTTGTTCTCTGTGCTACGTTTCACTGATGGATTCCAGTCCAGCATACCTATCTGACCTCACCCATGTGTACACCAGCAAGATACTTACGCTCCTCTTCTGACAATAATATACTCATTATTCCCGCCATGAAAACAAAGTCACATGGACAAGTCTTTTGCATAACAGGGCCCAGCAACATGGAATGATTGCCCAGAGAGATCAGACACAAAGACACTGTGATCCCTTTCAAGAGCACTCTTAAAACTCACCTTTTTTACTGCAAGAACAAACTTAATGACCTAAATGTTTCTTACCTAATATATTTTCAGCACATTTTTATGTTTTCAAATTTCATGGTGTTTGTTTTTGTTTTTTGTAGTCATATTATAGAAGTTGTAAAGCGTTTAGAACTTCTGAAGAGCTATACAAAGTCCTCATTATTATTATTATTATAGATCATTGCACTTCCAACAGAATGTACCTTATACAAGAGTAGGGGTCTCAAACACGCGGCCATGTTATATCCAGTGGCTTGCAAAATGATTGGCATTACAAGGTATCATGAGAGATAACAAAGATGGTGTGGCCCTCAGGCAGGTTTTTCAAGAATGTGTATGTGTGTGTGTGTGTGTTGCAAAATAGGAACATGAGTGAGTATATACAACAACTACCTATTGCAGACAATTTGTAAACAAGGACTTTTCAGCATCCAACTGTACAACAGAAATTATTTTTTACAATTTCATTTAAATAAAGCGCTCACCCTTATGGATCACTGCCATCTCACCTCTGTCTGCGAGGATTAAAATCTAGGGTTTGACCAATTTAGGTATGCGAGAAAGCTTGTGGGTAGGTGTTTTTTTCCTAGGTCTTCCCAGGTTCTTCCTCCACCATCAATGCTTTTATAATACCTTTTGTAACCCATGCCAGTGAAACGATTGTCATTTGCACTCACATTTAATATTTTTTCATCTAATGATTTTTATTTCCATGTTACTGTCATATAGTTAACCTGGATATAATACAATCTTGGTTATTTTTTTTACCTTATACCTTGTTTTTTGGCCACTGCCTTCAAGCAATCAGTCGATATTACTAATTCTCAATATTGTCCCTTTCATCTGTGATTTTGTTGGATGCATCTTACATTTCAATAAGATATTCAAATCTACGAGTACAACCAAACACAATTATTTTCTCTATATTCACATCAATGAACAATGTGTTGTGTGTTACCTTTCATAAGCAATACACCCCACAGTATAAATGTACACGCTGCATATTTGATAATTCATGGATATATTTTTGTCTTTAGTAAATTTTCCATGGTAAATGATAACAATACAAAGGGTTAGTTTCTATCACTTTATTATCAAATAAGCATTTTGTTTATTTATTTTGCTGTAACATGAAGTGGAGGGGTGCAAATTATCAAATATATTTCATTCAGTTTTGAAACATATGACCTTGGTGAAAAAGTTTCACAAGTTCTGGGACAAGAAATAAATATTCATTTATTTGATCCTGATCCATGGTAAATACAGTATACATAGCATTAAACTAATAGTAAATACAGTATACATACCATCAAGCTAATAGTAAATACAGTATACATACCATCAAACTAATAGTAAATACAGTATACATACCATCAAACTAATAGTAAATACAGTATATGATACCATCAAACTAATAGTAAATACAGTATATGATATCATCAAACTAATAGTAAATACAGTATACATACCATCAAACTAATAGTAAATACAGTATATGATACTATCAAACTAATAGTAAATACAGTATACATACCATCAAACTAATAGTAAATACAGTATACATACCATCAAACTAATAGTAAATACAGGATACATACCATCAAACTAATAGTAAATACAGTATACATACCATCAAACTAATAGTAAATACAGTATATGATACCATCAAACTAATAGTAAATACAGTATATGATACCATCAAACTAATAGTAAATACAGTATATGATACCATCAAACTAATAGTAAATACAGTATACATACCATCAACCTAATAGTAAATACAGTATACATACCATCAATCTAATAGTAAATACAGTATACATACCATCAAACTAATAGTAAATACAGTATACATACCATCAAACTAATAGTAAATACAGTATACATACCATCAAACTAATAGTAAATACAGTATACATACCATCAAACTAATAGTAAATACAGTATACATACCATAAAACTAACGACTTGGATACAATTTCCCATTCAGGGAGAGAGGCCTGGGGTGTTGGAGGAGAAGAGTAGGAAGGAATATCTTTTTAAATCCCAAATTCATTGAATTTAGTGCTTAGTCATTATTATCTCATGAATAAATATAATGGTAAATGAAATGCCTAATTTGATTTTGCCATCCTAATCCTTTACCTATCAGTCATGAACAGTATAATCCATTTATAAGTGACATATAAGCCTTATAATTTTTTCTGTATGGGTCTGCGTAATGCAAACCTGGTGAATATCTGGATTTTATTTATCAAATCAGATCAGCTTTAACATCACCTATTCAGCAGCAAACAATAAAATTAGCACTCGTTCATAATTATTCTTTTAAAAGTTTCCAAAATATTTTATGACAAAAATTATCACTGATTTATACAGAAATTCAGGTAAGCAAATAAAGATTATGCATAGTTTCATGTTTTATGTAGATATGTATCAAATTGGTTAGTGGATGATTAGATTTTCAGGGTATGTTTCTTTTATATAAAAAAAAACTTCACCTTTTATGCATCAAATTACACAGGTAGTTATTCACATTCTGGTTATTCACCCGTACCCAACATATTATGTGCACATGCCTTTGTAAGGACACGTCCACTAGAAAGTTGAAAGTTTCAAATTTAAAAATTATTTTAATAGGGACTTGTTTCTCAATTCTGACATGTCTTTTGGGAGGATAATGGTAGCTACAAAAACCTGACTACAGCTTCATTTTCTAAGAATTTGCTTATATTCATGTCTGTTGTTACAAATTAACTTATAAGATAATTTAAACTCTGAAATGAATCTTCCATACTCTTGTTTAGTACAAACATATTAGGAAACACAGTACCTCCACAGTGAAGATCTTTAAACATATAGAAAGGGAGTTAACTATTATAATGCACATGCAATCATTTTTCATTCATAAGGTATAAAGCTTTATATCTGGTCTTTTTTAATATTTCTAAAACAAATCAATTATGGATCAATTACGTCCCTGGTTTCTTTGACTGTACTCCAAGCAAACCAAACATGACCTGTAATATCAACTGTTTCTGTTTCAAACAATGCAAATAATCAGGGGCCTCGAGTGGCTGACTGGTCTAAAGTGCCCTCCATTACAGATCACTGCCATCTCAACTCTGTCTGCGTGGGATCGAGTCTCATATTCGGCCAATGAGGGTATGTGAGAAAGCTTGCCAGTAGCTTCTCCTTAATCGGTGGTTCTTTCCAGGATTTTTCCCGGGTTCTTCCACACCATTAATACTGGCTGCCATGTATAGTCTATGTTAAACCCTACAACAACAATGCAAATAATCAACATGATTGCAACTATTCACTCAAATGCCAATTCATCTTTCCTCTACAAATTCAAAGGCTTTCATGCACTTTTCTGTCAACATGTTATGTTCAAAGCACATTCAAAGACATTGATTTCTCAATCTTACAATCGAAGTTCAACCTGTCAAATGCTGGAGCTGAAAACAGTTATCAAAATAATACTCAAGACAAATTTGTATTCACCTAGATCATTTCTGCCTGGCAATCAGGACAGAGTTGGCTATTCTTTCTAATGTCACAATGTTTACATAGGTAAACAGCTTAGTTTAATCTATGACCTGTAAATCACTAATTATGTAAAGGATCATGCACGAAGCTGTCTACAAGTTCCAATTAAATTATAGATTGAATACAATGTTGTTTAAAACTTTATATTTTCACAATGAATGTGGCATTGGTAGGAAAAAACTGAAGCTGACAAGAATTGGCACAAAATTACAGATCAAACTGATCATGCCAAAAGAAATTCATTCCATGACATTATCAAAAATGTATATTGTTAATAATTAACATATCAATAAAAACAGCTGTCACTCATAAGCCTAACATACAAAATCATGTGTTATATACATTTAATTTAAAGTGTGTTTGACCTTTGTAATTGCGGGTAGGAGTTTGGGTCTACCTGACTTAGTGTCATTTTTTAAAATATGTTTACTTGGACTTGAGATCAGGAACTTGGTACTTCCCATTAGAAATTATATTGTCTACCTGATTTTTGTCATCACGTTTACTTCATTTTAGGTCAAAGACTGTGTTTACAATTTGGTATAATTTTTAATTAAAATTTTTAAAGTGTTTTCAGAAAATGCTACTTTGACACAGGTTAAGTACTGATGTATATAAGAATGAAATAAACACAATTGTTCATTCCTTTTTAAAAATCATTCTGTGGAATCAATTTTAGTTGTGTTCAGATATAGTTTCAAAAGAATAATTTTTGTTCTCAAATATTCACTGGAATTATAAAGTGCTCATTGACTGTTTGGACTATATCATTTTAGGATTATTGTGAATTGATTCAAAGAAATCCTAGATTATATCATTGGGATACATCAAGACTGTTAGTGCATCAAACTATTCACCACTACTGGTACATCAGCAAATTCAAAATTAGAATTCATTCAGAACTCTAAACTTTTGGACTTGTAATATAATGTATACCGGTAGGATCAATTAGGATTTAATTCACTGCATTGCAAGTTCCTTTTAGTGACTAAAATATCTAAACAAATCTTAAGCATATGTAGCTCACACAGAGACAAATTTGTGTGTGTATTGTTACATATATTTGATTTAAATCATTTATTTTTAATTGTCAGATCCAAATTTGTCATTTTGGGTTTAAAATTCATTAATTGGGAGATTATTCTAGAAAATCTCTATGACCTTTGCTTTTCTTGTAAACAACAAGTGTTGGCCTCATTTTCTGACCTTGCTTCAGAGTGATAAACAGGCCTTAGACATGATTGGTTGTTTTCCAAGGACATCTTTTTATTTTTAGTTCTTGGGGGTGAGAAGTGGCTGATTTGCATCTGTCATTAAATATTAGCATGTGAAGTCAATTTCTGCCTCGGAAATGTTTCTATTACAAGAAGCCGTCTGATTATGTGCGTTTCACTTAACAGCGCCAATTTAGGTCCCGTCATTAACAACGGAAGTTTGGAAATTGATCCGCATTAATCTGATAGCGAATTAAATGGTATCAAGCTTTATTCACGCGACCACAGTAACAAATTACGAAACGTTACACCACACAAAAGAACATAGCATGAATTATTCAAAGAAATTAGTTTACATGTTTGTTTCTTGAAGGTATTTTTTTTTTGCTTTCTCCGAGTCACAAACGGGTAACTCAAATTTTACGTTAGCATCGAAATAATTAGAAGAATTAGATTAATTTATTATGATAACATTACTGACACATCATTTTCCAAGCAACTACTTTTTCTATGATAATAATAATAGCTTTTATAGTTTTCCCCCAAAAAAACGATTGAACAAATAATTGAATACACGTGAAGATACCCAAGCATTTGATGGGAATTAAAATCTCACATGGGCATCTAGGATTGAAAATATTCAAGCTTATTATTAATTTAAACAATACACTGATGTTCGATTAATTAGAAATAATTACCAAACATATATTATCAATGAAGAGACCGTAATTGGAGCTGTTAAATACCACAGGTGTTCGATGCTCTCTTGATGTGAAGGGGGAAAAACCTAAAGAAACAAATCATACAGAGTGACAAATACCTTAGAAAAATATCTCAGGAATATTTTTGGTATTTTTGTCGCTATGTATGATTTTGTTCTTTTTGATTATTGTTTTCTTTCTCATTCACATCAAGCTCGCGTCGAGCACCTGAGTTAAATTCAACGCGCCGAGTCAACTAACATTATCTTTTGATGTTAATATTTTATAACAGTGTTTACTTTAGCCACTGCTTTGATCGTACAGAACATCCGCTGAAGTCAAGTCTTTATTAGGGAGAAGCCATTTGATAGAAGTGGGGGGGGGGCAAAGGCACGTGTTTTTAAACGGGGTTCTTGCTCGGACTTTTTTTTATATATATAACGGACACTGTGTCATTCCTTTTCTTACTTCAAATAATTCGCGTCAGTTATACTGTAACATCTCATATTTCAAAACGAGGCACAATTCCCGCCTTATCAGACAGGCATAATGTGGCGTTTTATAGGTGTTCAGCTTCCGGAAAAAAAGCAAAATTCATTCTGTTATCTTGCAGTTACAAAGATATCTATGCTTTGACTTGGCCCACAGTTGTACAATCATATGCTGCTGACTGCAAGAATATTCTGGCATTGATTGACCTCATCCTGACAATCCCAGCCCACTCTGCTGATGCTGAAAGGGGTTTCTCAGAGATGAAAATGGTGAAGAGTGACTGGAGATCTTGTTTGCGACCTTGGGTTCTGTCCGACCTACTCTTCATCATGTTTCATATAAATGACATTCCAACATATGATCCATTATCAGCAATACATTTATGGAATGTTTCAGGGAGACGGGTAAGGAGACCAGAAGAAACACCATATGGACCCAGAGTGCAGGAGGAGGACGAGAAAGAACACCTGGATCTCTTTCTGGATTTGGATCCAGATTATGTTGATAAACAAGAAATGTGAATTTATTGACGATTTAAAGTAGAATTTATACATCTGTACTTCTACATTTTATATGATAATGCTATTTATGAAATAAAGTTGTTGTTAATCTCAATCTGAGTGTGTGACATTGTTTTGGGGACAGGGCTAGTAAATTTCTCAGTACACTAGTCCTTCTAGCTACCAGGAAATTTGTAAATTTGTGTTAAATTATATATATATATATATATATATATATATATATATATATATATATATATATATTCCCCCACCCCAAGTCATTTGAAAGGGCTGTCAAGCCCATGCGTTCAGATCTGAGAATGGGGAAATGAATGTTCCACACAGGTAACACACTTGATGGAATACAGATGGATTGTGGACCACTCTTTGTCCAGAAGCTGTCCCATTCTTGAGAATTGGCCAGAACATTGAGCCTGTCCAGAATATGTCATACCTTATAAATGCTTATTGGAACATCAACAAAGACAGTCAAATATTAAAACACAGCTATAGTGACTTTGTTCCACCTTGTTTAACATAACTGACCACCACTAAAGTTTATGATATTATTAGGATCGTAAAGACAGTACTGCTAAACATGGCAGGCTTTGAAAATTGCTTTCATTTCCATGAGGTTAAAATAACAAGAATTCTCTCTTGTGCCCACATCACAATAACTATATTAAAGTCCAGTAGCAAGTATGCCCCCATGGAGCTTGCATCTAAGCTAATCACATAGTGACCTGTGGTTGCAAGGCATCCAAAAGAATTTCCCATGCCAAACATCTGTTCGGCCAGTTAACCATGAAGTGCCTGCTTTTAACTGAGATCTTTATCAACTGATCTAACAGATCAAAATTTGGAGGAGGGCCATCTGCATTATGGCGCATATATGGGGCAGCCAAGATTCACAAAATCCACTGTCACATGAAGTGGCCAAGGAGTTGAAAAAACCCTCTCACTGTGATAAAAAATTTGAAAAACTCTCCAACACTGGAACAATACAGTATGTGTTTGGGAGGAAGACTGGTTAAGGTCATATGGGTGAGGAAATCAAATGAATGAAACACTGGGAAGGAACAAGCACCATATTATTCTTCTTTACTATCTACTTCAAATGCGACAGACAAGGCTTTGCATATTGTGAAGCAAAACCAAAAATGTGTTTTGTAAGATGTTCATAAAAAAGATGTATTGCAGAAACGTTTGAGGCCAAAAGGTAGAGCATGAACTGATACACTTCGCACTTGCAGGAAAAATGCAAGCATTTTCTTGATATTACATGAATGTGCAAGTTATGCATCAGACAGGTCCATGCATATTGTGTATTCACTGGGTCATACAGACAAATGGATACAACTTGCTGTTACCATTTTGAACTTTGGGGCTTTATAAATATGCCAAGATTGCTTGAATCTAAAATAAAGTGCAATTTCCCGTTGACTGTCTTGACCCAAAACAGCCAGCAATAGAAGCCAAGGGATGTCATTTGTTTAACAATCTCTACCATCCTTTTATCAAGTAATGTCTTAACCTTCTACTGCAATATGTCATCTTTCATAGGGCTGGTCAGTCTCCATCAATGATCATAAAGTGGACTGACATGAGGAGAGGCTGCATCTCTGAGACTGCTTGTGATGAGAACATGAAAGCAAGCTGAAAACATGTTTTGTACCAACAATTGCCATGGCAACTCCTGTGTTGCCTGTTTCTGATTTTCTCAATACATCCCTCAAATACAAGTCGTTACATAAATGGAAGGGACTGCAAAGTCACTGATGAGCAATGCAGAGTGCAGAAGAGTAAGGTAAGAGAAGTGTGTTATGGCATAGCGACAATGTGATCAGCCACCCTTTTTATAACTTTGGACATCTGATTAACCGCATCCCAATTGAGATCATTCACTGACTTCTCTGCCAAGCAGTACACTGCTTGAGGCCAAATCTAATAGATAGGAAATTAAGTACAATCCATGCAAGTTTTGAAGTGGTGTTTAAAACTTGTACTACAGAGGGGTTGATATATTTACAGTAGTCACTGGTAAGAGCTTTGTCAAGGCCAGACACGACCATACATGCGGTACCATGCGACCTTTACCAATATGGAGAAGAGGTCAGAGGCTGCACCCCCCCCCCCAAAAAAAAGCCTTGTTTTTACCAGGAACATTAATTTTTTTCTAATAAGTGGTCATTTTAATCCTTATTAACTTGTCAGCTTTGTGAGGTGTATTTGTAATCAGTGGAGGGGGGCTTTCCATTGAGATTAGGATACAACAATCTGCTTCAATGCCTCTATGTCAGCTCTGAAAGTGAATTCAGTTCTTTCCATGGTAGGATTATCAGGAGATTTTAAATCAGTATGGTTGTCAACGTAAGGGTCCTTTTTGACCAGTGGATACATCATACAGGAATAACGCTACCATCTCAAGATCTCAGTTAGCATCTGTCTGCAATATGTCCTCTTTAAGACACAGTTTAATAAGTGCAGAGAGAGGTATCCGCAATCCCCAGCTAAAATAGAGAATGAGCCTGAGGGAGGGTGTAAACTTAAAATGTCTCGATCAGCAGATTTGGATTGAGCCATTTTATCTTTGCCCCGGAGTTGATCAAGACAAATGAAGGGAACTGGTCAGATGTTCAGCAGCACAGTGCCTCAACGACCACACTAAGTCAAGAGACTGATGATGATGATGATGATGATGAAGTTGTTGGTTATGAAGAACATTAAACCATATGTCTTCTGTCCACAAAGAGCACATATTACAGGTTTTAGACAATAAACATTATCTACAGGCATGGCTGGATTCATGATTGGTTTTTTTCCACCTTCAAATGTTGGCATTTTTCAAATTTAATTGCCATCTTATTACAGACTATTTGAAAATTTAACAAAGATAGAACATCGCAATTTAGTTATAACATATCAGAATAAAATGAGATGTGCAAATAGGTGAACCTATAAAGAAGACCAGCTATTGTGTGGTCCTATGTAGCTGTAACATCGTGTTACTGATATCAAAACATAATATGAAGTGCATACAATATCTGAAATTTCACCAAATAAACAAAAATGTAGTATACACTATACAGTATGATCGATTTATGGCAAAGTTGCTTTCAGGAGTCTTAACACTTTGAATATGTTGACCATTTAACAATGACAAGAAACCATAATAAAGTAACATTATTCACATCAAGAAACAATATTTTAGTGTCGGTAGTGCAAAATATTGAATCACTGTCCCGAAATTATGAATCAGTAACGTGTAAACACTGCCTTCTTCTCACGTAGGCTCCTTTAAATCTTGGCATGTTGAGAAAATATAAGGAAATAAAAGGTATATGATTGATACAGCAAACACTTGTATTGTCACCTTGATTATCCATGACAAATAATGTTAGTCTATGTCAACAGAACCATAAATCAAACTGCAAAAATGATGACAAAAATCTTGACCTGCCACAACATAACCTGCCTCGAGATCTGGATCTATGTTATTTTTCTAGCAATTACTGCTTACAAAGTGAATAGAGCCAGAGCTGCCAGTGCATTATTGGATGGCAGATCAGGGTCTTTGCAGTTGGACTCCTCTTTTAGGCATGTGTATATGCTAACATGCAAAGAAAGAGTAACCAAGCTTGTTCAAACTATTTCAAACTATGTTAGCAATGTGCACAAACAATTCTCAAAATTTTAGCAAATGCTACATTTTCACTAATAATCTTAGGGTCAGATTCAATAAGAGTAACACTTGGCCATGATCACTAAAAATTTGTCTTGACCTTGGAATCCACACTTGCCATATTATCAGATTTTTTAGGGGAGAGAGGAGGGCTAAAAAAAAAGAAGTGTGTTTTAAAGTCCCAACAGAGGTTGGGAGGTCAAAGTGCAAATGTCGCCCAAAATGCAATGCGATCCGTCTGATTATAAGCTATACATGTATTTTCTTATTAGCCTATAGAAAATTACTCAAAATTAAACTATGAATAATAAATAACACCTTTTCTTTGAAGCATTTGATACAAATTATAATACAAGCCAAAAATAGTTGATACAAGTAATACTGTTAAAATAAGCACCCCCATGCAACCAGGTCAGTTAGCTGAAGAAAATGATGCATGTACCCCACAAAATTGCGGGGGGTTGGGGTTGGTAAGAAATGCGGGCGGTAAAATACGTGCTTCATCGGCAAAGTTACCATCTGAAATTGTTGCATATTAAATGAGAAATACACCTTTAGTGAAGACGTATATAATAAATAGTTTACTTATTTAGAGACCCGCGAATTGGTATATACGTGAATACTGTTTATATATACATCTAATGTATAACATGAATAGAGAGTATCAACACCATGTACTCGCCTACGAATCATCATACACATCGAATCCACAATACAAGTGATTCCATCGAAAACACACACACACACACACACACACCGAGAGTTTTAAAATATTCAATGATTTTGTCACAGGTCATATACTTGTCTCAATTCAGTGGAAAAACAGCACACTCACGTAACGAATGACGAAGCACGTTTACTATTCAGTACGTCCCAAGTCGGTAAAGTTTGTTTGCGTTTCACGGCACAATTTTTAAAAAAATCTATCAGATTCCATCACTTTTATTTAAATTTGGTACTGACTTTCTTTGAATAAAAAGCTCTTTGTTTTTATTCGAAGATTGTAGTCGGCTTTCGTTAATGACGGGTGCGTGCGTTATTGAAGTAACCGCTAAAGGATAGCTTCAAAGAATAAAAACAAATGTGGCGGCAGCATCAAATAATTGTATTGCATGATCGAGACGATTTTTTTTCTCCGTTTGCTTCGTAATTTTTCATAATAACTGTCTGTTTCCTTTGAAATTTCAGCAAACTATTTTATCTGGGTGCATTTTTAAAAATGAAGTGGCCGTCGTTTGGTCGATTGTAGTTACAGTTTCTCCTGCATATCTAATAGACTACACAAATTTGTTTTGATCTCGGTATCCTCCTACGTCATCCATGCATGCGATCCGTCTGATTATAAACTATACATGTATTTTCTTATTAGCCTATAGAAAATTACTCAAAATTAAACTATGAATAATAAATAACACATTTTCTTTGAAGCATTTAATACTAATTATAATACAAACCAAAAATAGTTGATATAAGTAATACTGTTAAATATAAGCACCTTCACATAAACATATATATGTGCACACACTCACTTAATCCCAACAACAAAAATGTTATAAAAATATATTGAGGTATATAAAAGAAGAAAAAAAAAAACAGCTTGAAAGAACCCCCACCCCACCTTCATTAAATTGTCAGTCGTCTAGACTGGATGGTACTGTTGTTCAAACTTCCCTGAAAAACTTTGTTAAATTTTACTCAGCATAGAAAATGACCTGTCTGCTTCTGTACTGCAGTGAGTGATGGTCAATCATGCAATGGTCACACTAATTAGATTATTACATCATGGTTTTCCTGAATGTAGATCATAACAAACTTTCTTCCTAGCATGGTCATGCACATGGATCCAATGGTCTTGTCACGTGATTTGTCATTTGATGCATCAAGATGACAAAGATTCGCTCTAATTATGCTTACTTTTTTTATCCAACATTTGTGTCATGGCAGTTGTGATACTTGTTGTTTTTGTCCTATGCAACTGGATTTCTTTGTGATATCATTATCTAGGAAAATTTCCTTACAAGGGTTTAAAAAGTGATCTATAACTGTATAAAAGAAGATTGTGTTTTGCAATAAAATTGCAGAAAAGTGGTTCATATCTAGTGACAAGGTCTGTTGATCATAGTTTAAACACCGTAGTTAATTTTTAGATTGAGCTTTGCTTTCGTGCACAAGTTCCAATGCTGTGTGGCACTGGAATGTTGACAGTTGTTGTGCTGATATGGTGGGTTGCAGTATGTGAAAAGAATAAAATGCTCCCCTTTGCTGTGGCACTTCACAAAGACACTAACAACCAGGAATTCTGAAATTTAGTTTTGCTGGGTTTTTCATGCTTAACAAGTAGCCTATCCTTCCAATGCTGTCTTATGATATTCTTCCTTGAAAATGAGTCATACTTGTACACTATTCATACTACCAAAATTTATATATGAAGAAAAATCATATTTCAATGAACATTGCCACTGATGACTGTAAGTCTTGTGGCAGAAATATTTTTATTATTTACCGGGTCCCATGATTTACATTTTCATAAAGATATATTATTTTTGGTATCCCAAAACTTATAAACACAATGATGTTTAGACAAAATTGGCAAGATTGTCATAATTCCAAGCACTGACCTGCTCTTGTTCAATTATCATTACAATAAACTGTTATAATCTAATATGATTTGTTTTTATATTATTTATTTTTCTGGTGCATACTTTCTGAATTATCTGGCATGACATAAGATAAAGTATTCTTGCAGTATCCGTTTTCAAGCCCTTAAGCAGAAATCATGGAATAATTTGATGACAATGTCAGTTTTATTAAATGTTTGTTTGAACTTTTAATCATCATTATACATGTACCTGAAACTATTATGGCTGCTGATATTTGTTCTGTGACACTTTATTCAAAAGTGTGGCCTATTTCATTAACGTTGCAATGAGAAAAGAAAACTTTCTTGAAACATTTCAATGTATCAGTTCCTTTGTTGGAATTGGAGTAAATGTTGCTTGCAAAATGGAATACTGTACCAGGTATGAATGACGCAGTCATTAGTAGATGAACTGAAGTGGTAGATTCCACTTGTTTTTTAAATGATAGAAGATTTGTTCTTGACAGACTTAAGTTATAGGCTCGGCATGCTATCTCACATATGCATGATATGGCATCCATAGGAACACATGATGATGTCATTTCTCACATGATGATGTCATTTCGCACATGATGATGTAATTTTGCACATGATGTCATTTCGCACATGATGACGTCATTTTGCATATGAATTTTTGCTCTGTCATTCTTGTTGTTGTTGTAGGGTTTAACGCCATTTTCAGCAAAAGATAGGCTATACATGGCGGCCAGTATTAATGGTGGAGGAAGAACCCAGGGAAAGCCCTGGAGAGAACCACCGACCGGTGAGAAGCTACTGGCAAGCTTTATCACATACCCACATTGGCCTAATCTTAGTCTCGAACCCACGCAGACAGAGATGAGATGGCAGTGATCCGTAATGGAGAGCTCTTTCGACCACTTGGCCACTCAATGCCCCTATCATTCTTGTACACTGCAGAATATCTAATGCTGTAAGTTGACTGCTTTATCTGTTTGAAATACTTTAGAAACATAAGTTTCAGCTTTTTGTGTATTTCTGGGAAAGCAAATGAGAAATGAATTGCTTGAGAACTGGTATTTCTGGTACTGTTAGTTTGATTGGATGGTCCAGAGGTCAAGTATTCAGGAAATATCTCGAGGAACATTTCATCAGCTATGTACAAAGGCATGATCCATCCCAGCCATTTCATGGTGTTTGTTTCTGTTTTTTGTAGTCATATCATAATAGATGTTGTAAAGCGCGTAAAGCTTGTAAAGATTAGACGCTATACAAAGTCCTCATTATTATTATCATTATTCTTGAATATTTTCTAAAATGGTCTGAAAAATACCATTGCGTCCAGTTGTAAGACATGATGAAAAGAATATTGTGCCCATTCAAGGACTGTCAAAGATACGTGCAATCTAAAAGAAACAGTCGCTCGGATGGTTCATGCCTTTGTACATAACTGATTAAATTTGTCATATTCAATCAAGTCATATTAGGCCCTGGGACCCATCTAAATTTTTTACATATTCAATCAGGTCATATTAGGCCTTGGGACCCATCTAATATTTGTACATATTCAATCAGGTCATATTAGGCCCTGGGACCGATCTAAAATTTGTACATATTCAATCAAGTCATATTAGGCCCTGAAACCCATCTAAAATTTGTACATATTCAATCAAGTCATATTAGGCCCTGGTACCCATCTAAAATTTGTACATATTCAATCAAGTCATATTAGGCCCTGGTACCCATCTAAAATTTGTACATATTCAATCAAGTCATATTAGGCCCTGAGACCCATCTAAAATTTGTACATATTCAATCAAGTCATATTAGGCCCTGGTACCCATCTAAAATTTGTACATATTCAATCAAGTCATATTAGGCCCTGGTACCCATCTAAAATTTGTACATATTCAATAAAGTCATTTTAGGCCCTGGTAACAATCTAAAATTTGTACATATTCAATCCAGTCTAGTTTGATTCAATAATTATTTCTGAGACATGATTTTGCTCACAAAAAAAGTATTGGGAGAAGGATGGAGCATAAATCTGAGACCTTGAAGTTCAAGTCATAAGAACCAAATCAAGCCTTGAGAACCTTCTGAAGATCTCTGCATAGCAGCATAGGCTGTGTTAGGGTCAACCAAGCTTAGAGATCTTGCTTACAAGCAGCAGTTGATGTCCTTTTCCAAGCACACAATATCATAGTGTAACTTTAAAAAGTGGGATAAGACCACCAGAACTTAACCTGGTCCTAAAAAGTCGTAGATTAGCAATGTATTTTCATTATTATGCAAACAAATTAACTAAATAATTATCAATAATATTTTTAATGTGCTTAAATTAAGCACTAGTCTAATTTTAAGCATAAAGTCCATATCTGTCTGCATAATAGTCCCACCTTAACAGCAGTAAACCCTTCATTATGGCAAGCTTGATTTAAATACAAACAACAGACATTATGTGCCCATCTGCAATATGTATCTTATGACTGGGAGAAAAATCAAACAGTTTTTAGCTAAGTGTACCAGACATGATTTTTGTCAATGGACTATTTGATGACTTTTTGAAGGCCTCAAATGTTGGATGACTGAGTAGACTTCATCTAGCAACATAAATTTATGTCTCATTAATTTCACAAATACCATATTGAAATTTTTAAAATGCAATTAGTTCCAAACATGGGAGATAAATTTCCAATTAATTAAATTCTTATCCAGACTTTTGGTCTTGGATGAAGAGGCATCCATCTATCTTATTAGGCTTAAATGACCAGTATCATGAACTGATAAACAAAAGCTGGATGGTGGCGGGAAGGAAAGTACAAAAGCAATATATTTCACTACATCTCCCACCTATTCCCCATCCGACAAACCCATTCCCCATCCACAAAAAATCCTCATCCACAATAACCATTTATTCCATGACTCAATGATACAATATCATTGTTAATTTTTTCCATATTTTTTTCAATTTAGAACAAAGTCACAAAATGTACGGCAGGAAGATTATTAAAGTCTGAAGAGAACAAATAAGTGCCCCTGTAGCCATATTTAATTTCTAACTTGTAACTTGGCAATGGTGATGTAATAGACAAGGTAGTCAGGAACTGTGTTACTAACTTGTGACTTGGCAATGGTGATGCAATACACAAGGTATCAGGAACTGTGTTACTAACTTGTGACTTGGCAATGGTGATGTAATAGACAAGGTAGTCAGAAACTTGTGTTACTAACTTGTGACTTGGCAATGGTTATGTAATAGACAAATTAGGCAGGAACTGTGTTACTAACTTGTGACTTGGCAATGTTGTTCAATAGACAAGGTAGTCGGGAAGAACTGTGTTACTAACTTGTGACTTGGCAATGCTGATGTAATAGACAAGGTAGTCAGGTACTGTGTTACTAAATTGTGACTTGGCAATGTTGATATAATAGACAAGGTAGTCAGGTACTGTGTTACTAACTTGTGACTTGGCAATGGTGTTGCAATAGACAAGGTAGTTAGGAACTGTGTTAAAAATAATTAGACCACTACCTGCTCTCTGCCTTCTAGTAGGGTTACTATAGCGACAGTCAATCAGTTCCTTGTCATCAGAACTCAGGACATGTTTGCTCATCAAGTAATCATAGAAATCTTCAGCATAGATATATTTTGTCAAGATAAAAGTGTTCTCGATCAGAAAGTTCTCGTATTCCGATTCATGGTCTGTCATGGTCACTGGGCAGCTGGTTAGCTGGGTGTGGGCTGTACATACTACAGGTGCTTCTACATGTGTCTGGAGAAGAAAAAAAGAAAATGATAAAATATAACCATTAAATTACCAAGAAGAGCCTCTTAGGGAACAAGGTGGAATCTAATGAGATTGTGTGATAAATGCTACAGATCTGTTTTGACCAATACCCCTAATTTTGAGCTCCTTGGATAGATCCTCGTACTGCATGTGTGCACATATATATATATATATATATATATATATATATATATATATATATATATGCACGTGTGCATTTGTGTATGCAGCAAGCTTCCAAAAACACCTGTATATGCCACAAATGCCTAATCATAATGCTTAACAATACTTTGATCACAAAAATACTCCTGTCAGACATTCACAGCCATAAATTAACTTCTTAACAATAAAATCAATTCAATCCCATTTTATAACTAGAAAGCATGGGATGGCAATGTGTCAGATGTCAAACCGCATCCTGGATCAATAATAATTACTCATGAATCATACATTGCTTCTGCACTTCCATTTGCCAACTAGATTAAGGTATACATTGATACAACTTAGTGACCCCTCAATACTGCTATGCATTAAGGTTGACACTGTCATGCCCATGTGATCCCATCTATACTGCTATGCATTAAGGTTGTCACTGCCATAACCAAGTGATCCCATCTAATTCTATACTGCTATACATTAAAGTATACAATGCCATAACCAATTGGTCCCATCTATATTGCTATACATTAAAGTATAATGCCATGCCCAAGTGATTCCATCTAAAGTGCTATGCATTAAAGTAAATAATACCATGCCAAAGAAATCCCATATACACTGCTATGCATTAAGGTATACACTACGATACCCAAGTAATCCCATCTACACGGCTATGCATTAAGGTATACACTGCAATACCTAAGTGATCCCATCTATACTGCTTTGCATTAAGATATAAACTGTGATACCTAAGTGATCCCATCTATACTGCTAAGCATTAAGGTGGAATCACAGCACAATTAGTATTTCCAGTACAGTACCCATGAATGTAGTCTAGTCTATTTTTTGAACATTTCTGGTGGTGATAGAAGAGTTAAATTGATCCATTTTTGGTAGGGACTTAAAGGTACATGTAATTGTTTATTCTTGAGAATATGAGCTCAGAGAGTGATTGTCTATGTGTATTTCAGCAACAGTGCACAGTGAGTAATAAGGCCTTGGTGATGATCCAGAAGTGAAATCTGCATTCTGTTTACATGCTTCTCTGTTTACAGTGCAGCCTCCAAAAAATGGCAGTGAACCTTTGACAAGAACTTCACCGTGGAGTCATCTTTGAAGGTAGTTTAGATTAACATATGATTTGTATTGATTGTCACACAGTGGAAAGGTCAGTACTGAGAAATAAATTTAGAGAGCATATAGTAAAATTAATTGTGATGTATGTCCGGGTATACACTACCATGGCCAAATGATCCCTTCTATACTGCTATGCATTAAGATATAAACTACCAAGTTATAGTAATCCAATCTATACTGCTATGCATTAAGGTATAAACTGCCATGGCCAAGTGATCCCATCAATACTGCTATACATTAAGATATACACTACCATGTCATAGTGATCCGATCTATACTGCTATGTATTAAGCTTTAAGGTATACACTGCCATGGCCAAGCCATCCCATCTATACTGCTATGCATTAAGGTAGGTATACACTACCATACCCAAGAGATCTCATCTACACTGCTAAGCATCAAGTCAAGCATTATTTAAAATTTCCACTTTAAGTTGCTAGCATTGTTATAACAATAAATACCACTGTGATTTTGCTTTTTAGTTAATATAATGATGCATAGGAAAGTAAAAATCAATCATGCAAGCAAAGCACCATAGAAAGACACAGAACTAATATTTTCACCACTGTTATCATAAATCTTAAATATACACAACATGCACTAGCCAGGTGATTTAAAAATGGTTTTGGAGATTCAAGTTTTAAATCTGAAGAAAATCGAAAAGTTGAAGCAACAAATTGTCAGACTGGTTCTAATGGCTGAGACAGACAAAACAGTTTTGCATGTGAAGTTAAAAGCACAAGGAGATGAAGGATGTTGACAAACCAGGTGTTTCAAATTGTTCAAAAGCATACCCTTGTTGACCATATCAGATATAATGATGATATATATTCCTCAAAAGCTGAAATGTGGTAAAAATAGCTATACTTTTGTTATGCTGATTGACACAGTTTACAACAAGTCAGATGAAGGTATAACAATATTTCAAAACTACGTACAGTCATCCCTCTTTCGTGGCTTCACTCTATCATGGTTTTTTCAAATATATTCATTAAAAAGTTGATCGAGATAGTGAAAATGATACAGCGTGCACTCGGTTGTCTGAGTCAATTATACACCCCTGTATTACAATTAAAATTACTGTATGCATGGACTATAGGTCTATGTACATGTATTCGAGCACCCCTGCAAATTTCAAGGATGAGGCCAAGGTCCGTGGCTTCAAGGCGTATAAGGATCGCGTGACTATTGTTATGTGTGGAAATGCTGAGGGATTTTTGCTCAAGCCTGCCCTTATCTACGAGGCCAAGAACCCTAGGGCCCTGAAGAATAAAAACAAGAACCTGCTGCCAGTGCATTAGATGCACAGCGCCAGGGGCTGGATCACGAAGCAGCTGTCATCAGACTGGTTCCACGAGTGCTTCATCCCCAAAGTCAAGCTGTATATCGCGGAGAAGGGACTCAAGTTTAATGTCCTTCTCCTCATGGACAATGCTGGAGGTCATGCGCAAGACCTATCCTACGATGGTGTGCGGATTGAGTTCCTTCCTCCCAACACCATTTCGCTGATCCAGCCCATGGATCAAGGCATTATTTGTGCGTTCAAGGCCCTGTACACGCGAAACACCCTGCAGCACTTCATCGAAGGCATGGACCTTGAGAAGAACTTCCTGTTGAAGGAGTACTGGTGGCAGTATACCATCGTGACCTGTCTGGAGAACATCCAGGCCTTGTTGAAGGACATAAAGACAGAGACTGTGAAGGCCAGCTGGAAGAAGTTGTGGCCTGAAATTGTCCACAACTACAGAGGATTCACCCCAGAAGATATAAGCAGCTTGGCAGTGGATAAGGCAGTTAGGCTAACCCGGCTGCTGGGAGGCGAAGGTTTCGTGGATATGGTCAGCGATAACGTGGATGAGCT
Organism: Unio delphinus; assembly: GCA_029339505.1. Lineage (NCBI taxonomy): Eukaryota > Metazoa > Mollusca > Bivalvia > Unionida > Unionidae > Unio > Unio delphinus. The sequence continues at coordinate 14,561,677 of JAQISU010000081.1, forward strand.
GCTGGAGATGCATTCGAATCCCTTAACTGACGAGGATCTTTTAGAGATGACTAAGTCTGCGAGTGAGGAGGAGGAAGAGAGCAGCCAGAGGTTCCTGGGGGTCAGGAGGAGGAAGTTGACATTACACTTAAGCGTCTCTCGCAAGTCGTGAGAACTATTAAGGAAGTACAGGATATGATTGGCGAATGGGACCCACAAATGATGTGTGCATTGCAGTTCAGGAAAGCACTTAATGGAGCGATGAAACCCCACAAAAGCCTCCTCGCGCATATGAAAAGATAGCGCCAGCAACTGCCTATCATGATGTTCTGCAGCTGCGCACCCAGACACCCACTGCCTATGCCTAGTACTCCTTCAGTGGAAGAAGACGACGACACACCTGCTGAAGATACTGCACCACCTGAAAACTCTGCTACTGAAGTCGTGCCTTCAGAGGAACAGTAACCTTGCTCTTCTTTGCTGTGCAGTACATCTCTTCATAATAATAATAATATGATATTTGTAACGTCTAATATGTCTTATTTGATCTTATTTTGTCTAATATATTGGGTAATATGAGTGTACATGTAATGGTGACTAATGGGGTGTTATTTCATGTCCAGAGGGCTCTAATAATGTTAAAAACCGTATTTAGAGGGTTGTGAACAGGTTTTCTATTCACTAACTACAAAAATATTCGATTTATAAATAAAGTATCCTACTTCGCGAAAATTCACTTATCGCGGTCGAGTCTGGATCTGATTAACCGCGATAAACGAGGGACGACTGTACTAGGTTTAAAAGCATTTATCCGATTAGACACTGGCAGCTCAACATTCTAAAGAAAAGAAAAGATGGCCAAACACTAACAGAAATCAATTTTCTTCTTTCAATCTGTGACCTTGATCTTTACTTTCTGATTCTTCTCTATCATATGTGCAAATCATCTGCACAGTATGGTAACTGTTGACATCAGAGAAATCAAGTAATTATGCTAAAGCCCTTCTTTTTTTTAAAAGTGTGTATGGTCTTGACCTTCAATTTTTTTTAGCCCAATAGGGTTCATCCTTACCCCAAATGCAAGCCATCCACAAAGTTCGTTAACAAACGGTGATGGAGAACTGGTGTTACTGCACAGAAACATTTTTCTTCTTTTAATCACAGCAAACTTTATTTTTTTAAATTTTTGACTCTAAAATTAACAGGTTTCTTCCTTATTGCAAGCTATTCAAAAAGTTTGGTAAGTGTAGATGATGTATTAATGTATTGTGCAGTGTATTTATGGATGGATGGATGCACACAGATACACATACAAAGGGTACTGTTGTAAATGTGTAGCATTCATAGACATGCATTAACAATTCTGCAGAGATTCATTACATGCATATATCACATGTATATATTTTCCTTCTACGTGATGATCATAGCATCAATTATATTGCATAACATATTAACACAATATATTCCCTGATTTTAAATCTAAAATGACTCAAACTTAAATTTCCCTGAAAGGTAATTGAACAAGTTAAACCAGGATGTCTGACAAATACTCAACTGCCATAAAACTAGCATGCCAAAATTATACTGATCCTCCAAAAGCCTGAACCCTGAGTGGATGAGTGGTCTAAAGAGCTGTCCGTTACGGATCACTGCCGTCTCACCTCTGTGTGGGTTCGAGTCTAAGATTCGGCTAATGTTGTTATGTGAGAAAGCTTACCAGTAGCTTCTCGTGGGTCGGTGGTTCTTTCCGGGGGTTTTCTCGGGTTCTTCCTCCACCAATAATACTGGCCGCCATGTATAGCCTATCATGTGCTGAAAAATGGCGTTAAACCTTAAAAAAAAAAAAAAACAAACTAAAGCCTGGAATAGAATTACCGGTACCATACATTATCGCTTATCTAGTCCAACTGCAAACTGCAGAGCCCCAGATCTTTGTTATTTGCAGCCTGATGTAATTTAGGAGTATATACTGTATATGGTTATGCATTTCTAACCAAATTATTATTTAACCGCTCCGGTGGCCTAGTGGTTAGAGCGTCCGCCCCGGAAGCGGGAGGTCGTCGGTTTGATCCCCAGTCGAGTCATACCAAAGACTTACAAAATTGGTACTAACAGCTGCCTCGCTTGATGCTCAGCATAAAGAGGTTAGTGTTAGGACTGGTCGGCCTGGTGTCAGGATAATGTGACTGGGTGAGACATCATGCTACATGTCTGCAGCATGATGTCTCAGTGCTAGACATCACTATAAACTGCCTCACTGCAGACATCGTAGCGATATGACTGAAAAATTGTTACAGCTACGTTAAAAATCCTAATCAAACAAACAAGCAAACCAAATTATCTTTTAGACTGACTGACTGTAGAACCTGTCTTGAAAGACCACCCATTCTGCCAATAAATAATAGTCTTTCAAGATAGGTGGTCTCTCATAACAGGTCATAGCACCAAATGATTAATAATTGTGCATGGATATTATGGTCTCTCAAAACAGGTGGTCTCTCATAGCAGTGGAAACACAAAAACCAAGCTATATTCTGAACCTCTGTACGACACATTCACTACTTTTGGGGCCACCAATTTTCAAGGGGTTTGAGTTTGCAAGAAACAATCAAATTTAGCAACACAATAAAGAAGTGATCTTTCCATGACAGAAAAGGATTAGCTTTCCATGAAACAATATGAACTTTAATGAATAAGAGATTTCTGTGAAAGAAAATGATCCTTTCTCCAATGCATTTATTTAAGTACATATACCTGGATGTCATTTTTCACAAAACCAGAAAAATGCACAGTACACCTATGGAAAAAAAAAATGAATTCATAATATACAAAAACGTACATGTAAAGTTTAAGAAAGAAAAACTGAACTTTAATTATGATTTGAATAAAATAAAACATGAGAGAAAAAAATCATTTCAAACAAATACAATAGTTAAAGATTCAAGAAGACAGGTGGGTATGAGAGTGCTCCTGGCTGATGTCCACCTAAAATCAACATTATTTATTAAAACTTGAAAGGGTTTACTCCAGAATGCTTTCTGTGAAAATGTGGACACATTGTTTTTGAGAAAAAGTTAAAGGCTTTCCTACTTTTAGTAACTATGGCGATATCGAATAATGGATCAATTTCATTTGTGCAAAAAGGAAAAGCCTCTGATGCATTTTGTCCACACTGGTCAAGTTCTGTTCAAAAGATCTTTTAATAAGCAGTCACTTTGTTCATTTTATATTTCAGTAATACAGCCATTGATGGCAGATCAGCGACATTTGTTCTGAAAAAAAAAACTAACTCTATTCATTGATACTTTGTTCTGTCAAATCTGACCAAAGTTGGTTCAGCAGTTTTTAAGCTGTCATTTTAATTGTTTGTTTTATAAATTCAGTAACAGAGGTTACATATGATGGCATCTTAGCATGAGACAGACAAAAGAAAAGCCCTTTTAAAGCCATAACCTACTGACAGTATCCAAAACTGATAGCTTCTGAATAGTATTACGCAGAATGAAAATTAGGCAGAAAAGGAGAATGATGGCACAATAAATTGCATACTGTTTATTAATGTTGGTGTCATTTGACTTTATTTATAGAATGTATGTGTATACATTATCACAAACTAGCTGTAGGAAATGGTTGCATAAAAAAATGGGTTACAAAATGTTTACAAATATTCAACATAATGTGATTTGAAAATGCCTGTCACAGTACAAAGAAAACTGTACATGGCCTAAACAGGCATCCATCAAGCATCTAACTGGTGACACACTGGTCAACACTCGATCCTTACAAAAACCAACTGTACAAAACAATTGTTTGATTAAGTCTTAAATGCTCAAGCATTTTTCTCATTTCTAATTGTCTTTGGATTTTTCCACAACAGGTAAAAATATGAAATTGAGGTTTTTATTTTCTAGTACCACAATACTGCCCAAGATAAAGTTGTGACAGGGTACAGGTCTATCCTATAATTTTTTCAATAGTCCTTATCATAGGTTACTTCCCCTGCTTTCCTTCAACAGTAATTTCATATAACCATACCATCTATTAGATTGAAGAATGTACAACAGTAAAACCTGTCTTGAGAGACCACTGCTATGAGAGACCACCTGTCTTGAGAGACCAGGTTCTTCATGTACAGATTTATTGATTATATAGTGTTATGATCTGTTATGTGAGGCCACCTGTCATGAGAAACCATTGTACTTTGGCAGAAAGGGTGGTCTTTCATGACAGGTTCCACTGTACTAGATATACATGTTTTCAATATGAAAATGTTATCAAACATGCTAAAGATGTCTATGAAATAAGCTTGTGCACCAAGTTTGATAATAATAATAATAATGTTACAACCAGGGTCTTTACTTGATAGAGAAGTTGTGAAACCATGGCACAATTCCTGCTAGAAGTCATAAGTTAACCCCAAATTTCCAAGGAATTCCATACAACTTAAGTTGTAAATTAGAAAGCCCAACGTGTCCATTCTAGAAATAAATTTGACTCTAATCAATGCAAGACCAAAGATCTCTAACCTGCCAAATGTCTATAAATCACACATCTGCATGTTTTCTCTTCATCAGGTTTCTGTACAGCCAGCAGTTCATTCCTTCGAAACTATACAACTCTCCCATAAACGGGCAACTATTTTAACTAAGTCACCATAGGTCAGTCAATGAATACTTTCCAAACACATTTCACCAGTTTAACTGAGTCCTTTCTAATTTATTTCTTTGTGTATTTTACCAGTTTTCTACCATAAATACTGCCACTGCAGTCACACCACTGATGTACACCACTATAATTTAATAGGCACTATGTTACTCCATGGACATTAATTCAGTTTTGGCCTGACTTCACTACTAGTCATCAATCCTACCATGGAAACCCACTAATAGTTTATTGTGTGACGTTTGCTCCAAGTATTAGGCTAATTATATTTCCACTGCACTGAATTCCAACAATTATACAAGTAATCACACAAATCTAATAATTCATTTAAACAGGGTGCTATCAAATGTGCATACTCCAAATTTATTACAATAATAATAATAATAATAATAATAATAATAATAATAATAATAACAACAATAATAATGATAATAATAATAATAATAAAAATAACTTTGTTTAGAAAACATCACACAATTACATACAGAATTTCTTTTACCATAAAGTCTTATGTTACATAAAATACATACAGTATATGCAGCACAGTGTGGTAAAATATGGCTAAACACTAAAGAATTCAAATAGTCGGAAGCAAATTGTTTGATGGTTGCAACCCATGTTGATTTTTATTCACACAAAAAAATCAGAACATAACACAGCAAAGTTTGAGGAATCAACAACAGGTTACCAAAACAGTATACGCCAGAAATAAAACCTGACAACAATCTTTCACAAAATGATGGCTCTACAGTGTGCACAACAATGACCACCATGGATGCTTTATTAATATGAACGCTTTATTAACATGTGACCGTACTAATCCAAGATTTCAATTCTGAAAGCTTATACATTAATTCTGATTACAATCTGTCTCTGCATTGTTCACAAGCAAGTATTCATGGATCTATCAATGCAAATGACAGAAGCAAGGCCATACAAAAAAAACTCACTTAGTCTTCAGCTAGGTTATCTCAAATCCCATAAAAGTTTCTTACCTCCTCCATGTTCATTCATGATGACCAGACTAAAGTAAAACACTTCCTGCTCTTTTTTCGTTTGTCAGTTGGTATAATGTATCACAATTACCCCTTAGTATTGTTATCCATGGTGCAGGACATGGTGTATACACATAGTCTTTCCCACAATTAAGTTCCCCATATTTATGGCTCTGAAACTGGTCTTTGTAACTGACACATTCAAGTCACAAGCAGACTTCAAACATTGAACATATACTATAAAGCTGAATTCTCCAATCATCCAATGTTACTTTATCACAGAATTAATATGTAAACTGATCTGTCAAATCCATGTTACATGTGAATGCTGATACGAAACTATATATAAATTAACAGAGAAACCCACAGGCCAATGAATATGTTGTGTACAATGTATAATCTCAGACTGGTAATTTTTATATCCATCCATGATTCAGTCTCCTGATATGACTGTATTCCACTGTTATTAAACCATGTGTAGCCCTTATACGGAAAAGTACAAGAATTTCAAATATGTTAAACACAAATACCCATGTTAAAACAAAGCCTTTTGGCTATAAAACTATAAAAACAAATATCAGTATTTTTCTAAATATAATTTAAAAGTTGGTGTAAAAGTTTTGTATACAAAATACTGGGGAAAATATATTATAAAACAGGAGGAAAATTTCTGGGCCAAAAGTAATGAAATACCTTTCAGATAATATTTCACTGGGTTGTATGGTTCTAAATAAGAAAACCTTGCCTCCACTTACTGCGAAGATCACACATTCCTTTTCATATACTGAAAACCAACTGTATTCAAATATATTTTACTCTTGATTAGGAATACCTAGAATTTATGTTCTAATTGTTCAGTTTTAGTACAATAAGCTAAAGATATAAGGGGAAGACAATTAAACATTTCTACAAGAAGGAATTTGTTTTGGAAGCAAACACTTGCCTCTCAAAACCCCAATGACATGTCATTGTGATATGCTGGTACTTGATGGAAGAATGGAAGAATCTTGAAAGGTATATAAAACAGAACTGAATGAAATGGAAGTTTATACCTTAAAATACGTTATATACTTGCATACAAGACGAATCTAACTGCAATAATAGTAAATACAGATTTTTTTTACAATTAATAAATAAAATAATCTCAACAATCTCACTGCTACCTGAACAGAACATGCATTAATAAATAAACAACGACTGATAAATGTAAGTAAGCCCATATGGACAGAACAAAACCAAATATCAGACTACATTGGATGTCACAGCAGACAATATGCATGAGTGACCTCTTCTTGTACACAATTAGATACCCGGATGCAGGATCTTTAATATTATAATAAGATGGTGTCATGCATTTTATTTAAAGAAATTATATCGATTAATGTCCCATGGTCTCCAAAACGTCTCAATTTTAAAGACATTTATTTCAAATCATGTTCTACGTACAATACAAAAACCAATTCAATGAACACAATTAACTGAAACAGTATGAGAACTCAAAGAAGTACCACAATCTATGGAAATTAAACAAATTACCTATAAACATATTATGTAGCTCACCATATCAAAGGGGTGTGTGTGTGCGGGTGTGTGATTAGGATTTTTAAGGTAGCTTTAACAATTTTTCAGTCATACTGCTACTGTAGACATTTAGCATGATGTCCCACCCAGTCACATTATCCTGAAACCAAGCTGACCAGTCCTTACACTAACCTCTTAATGCTGAGCACCAAGCAAAGCAGCTGTTAGTACCATTTTTGTAAGTCTTTGGTATGACTCAGACGGGGTTAGAACCCTTGACCTCCCGCATTCAAGACGCATACTCTAAACACTTGTCCTTTGGTGTGGTCTATCAGTCAAAGGTGGAATAGTCCAAAATGACTACAACACTCACAAAAATAATTTTCGCTTGGACCATAATATGAATTAGTATTGAGCTGGTACAGTTTATTGTTATACAACCACATGCAGGTAATAATTACTGACAGATACTGCAACTTTTAGCAAACACTGTATTGAGGTAACCTACCTTTCAAGTTCACCTTCAAGAATCAAATATAATAAGATACACAAAACCTGATCTATTAATTTAACAAAAGAAACCTGATCCATTATTTGTAAAAGCTGCAGTTCAGATTTGAAAACCTGTTTGACTTGTAAAATGTCGTAACTATGCAAGCAAAGAGTTAATGACAAAACCAACTTTTTGCATACTCTTTTCATGCATTTTTTTTTAGTACTTTTTGGTTTTCTACAATCTTAACTTTTTTGTTCATTCCAGATTTCATAAAGTTTTAATCTTGATTGCTGACTGTCTGTCTGTACTGAGTAACAGAGCCTTTCAAATGTCTTTCTTTTACAAATGTGTGGAAAGTCTTCATTCTCATTTGTAGCAAATAGAGAGCAACATTTTTAATCTGTATTGAACTATTTTTGTTTTTCATCCATTGCTTTGGTTTTCTGGTTGAATTTTTCCTTTCACCTGTTATATCGTTCTTTATCATGTCATCCTCTTTTGGTTCTTCAACTTTCTCTTCTCTTATCTACTTTTCTCATTTCCTCAACCTGTTGCTGATAAGTCATGTGGACAAATTGCCCATTGAAATTCAACACAAAGACACAGTGATCCCTTTTAAGAGTGCTCTTAAAACTCACCTGTTTCGAATGCAGGAACAAATTAAGAGACCTAGTAATGTTTTGTACCTTGAATATTTTCAGCATTTTTTATGTTTTCCAATTTCATGGTTTTTGTTGTTTGATTTTCTGTAGTCATATCATTATTTATGATGTTGTAAAGAGCTTAGAGCTTCTAAAGATTAGGCACCATACAAGGTCCTCATTATTATTATTATTATTATTATTATTATTATTATTATTATTATGTGTGATAGTCTTATTTAACATGATGTTCCTTTGTAATGGATGTTGATGTATACTTGAGGTATATAATGCTTGTAACAGAACATAAGAAAACTAAATGTAGTTGTCAAGCAATCTACGAAAAAAAACAATCTTCACCAATCTTTATCTCTAGTCGATATTAAAAAAAAGTACTGTCAAACCTTTCACAATGGTCACCTGAGTTAAGTGGTCACCTGGTCACAATGACCATTTCAATTCCACTCCAAAGTTTGATATCAATGTAATATAATCAGTAGTAACCTTTCTTCCACAGTCAATGGCCATGTTTCTTTTAAAAAAAACTGTCTTCTGTAGTAAGTGGCCATGAGTTTCTTAACCCAGCAGTAGTTTGATCCTGCCTTCTGTGGTGTGTGTGTGTGTTTGATCTGGATTTCTAACATAGCTTTTGACAAAATTTCAGTCATATCACTACAATGTCTGCAGTATGGCAGTTTATAATGATGGTCTAACACTGGGGCCTCATACTGCAGTCATTTTGCATTGTCCCAACTAGTCACATTATCCTGACACCAAGCAGACAAGACCTAACACTAACTTCTTAATGCTGAGCGCCTAGCCAGGCTGCTGTTAGTACCATTTTTATACATCTTGGGTAATCAGACTATAAATGTACAGATGGGTAATCAGACTATAAATGTACTGATGGGTAATCAGACTATAAAAGTATGGTTGGGTAATCAGACTATAAATGTACTGATGGGTAATCAGACTATAAAAGTATGGTTGGGTCATCAGACTATAAAGGTACTGATGGGTAATCAGACTATAAATGTACTGATGGGTAATCAGACTATAAAAGTATGGTTGGGTAATCAGACTATAAATGTACTGATGGGTAATCAGACTATAAATGTACTGATGGGTAATCAGACTATAAATGTACAGATGGGTAATCAGACTATAAAAGTACTGATGGGTAATCAGACTATAAATGTACTGATGGGTAATCAGACTATAAATGTACAGATGGGTAATCAGACTATAAAAGTATGGTTGGGTAATCAGACTATAAATGTACTGATGGGTAATCAGACTATAAATGTACTGATGGGTAATCAGACTATAAATGTACTGATGGGTAATCAGACTATAAATGTACTGATGGGTAATCAGACTATAAAAGTATGGTTGGGTAATCAGACTATAAATGTACTGATGGGTAATCAGACTATAAAAGTACAGATGGGTAATCAGACTATAAAAGTATGGTTGGGTAATCAGACTATAAATGTACTGATGGGTAATCAGACTATAAATGTACAGATGGGTAATCAGACTATAAAAGTACTGATGGGTAATCAGACTATAAATGTACTGATGGGTAATCAGACTATAAATGTACAGATGGGTAATCAGACTATAAAAGTATGGTTGGGTAATCAGACTATAAATGTACTGATGGGTAATCAGACTATAAATGTACTGATGGGTAATCAGACTATAAATGTACTGATGGGTAATCAGACTATAAATGTACTGATGGGTAATCAGACTATAAAAGTATGGTTGGGTAATCAGACTATAAATGTACTGATGGGTAATCAGACTATAAAAGTACAGATGGGTAATCAGACTATAAAAGTATGGTTGGGTAATCAGACTATAAATGTACTGATGGGTAATCAGACTATAAATGTACAGATGGGTAATCAGACTATAAAAGTATGGTTGGGTAATCAGACTATAAATGTACTGATGGGTAATCAGACTATAAATGTACTGATGGGTAATCAGACTATAAAAGTATGGTTGGGTAATCAGACTATAAATGTACAGATGGGTAATCAGACTATAAATGTACTGATGGGTAATCAGACTATAAATGTACTGATGGGTAATCAGACTATAAATGTACTGATGGGTAATCAGACTATAAATGTACTGACGGGTAATCAGACTATAAATGTACTGATGGGTACCGTAATCAGACTATAAATGTACAGATGGGTAATCAGACTATAAATGTACAGATGGGTAATCAGACTATAAATGTACTGATGGGTAATCAGACTATAAATGTACTGATGGGTAATCAGACTATAAATGTACTGATGGGTAATCAGACTATAAATGTACTGATGGGTAATCAGACTATAAATGTACTGATGGGTAATCAGACTATAAAAGTATGGTTGGGTAATCAGACTATAAATGTACTGATGGGTAATCAGACTATAAATGTACTGATGGGTAATCAGACTATAAATGTACTGATGGGTACCGTAATCAGACTATAAATGTACTGATGGGTAATCAGACTATAAAAGTATGGTTGGGTAATCAGACTATAAATGTACAGATGGGTAATCAGACTATAAAAGTATGGTTGGGTAATCAGACTATAAATGTACAGATATATATATATGCTGCCATGCTAATTATGTGGATACATAAAACTTAGTTGAATTTGCCCATTTTCATGACTTCATAATGATTCTGTTAGAACTCAATGGTACATTTAATAGAAAAGAGCAGAAACCAACAAGTTTTGTAAATATAAACAATTTATTTTCTTAAAATACAAAGTGAAAATGTATTTAAAAAAATAACTTATGGTATTACAAATTAAATCCCAAATAATCCTAAAAAAATCCATCGCAATTTCTAATGATTCAAGTTCTCAAGTCTCTATTTGCAAGAGTATTATTATATCAGATGAGCACTTTATTATTTCCAGCTAATAAGCAATTTGAATAAATAAAACAATGGTAAACTCGATGTCCTTGACTCAGTCAAAAATAATAATCCTAATATGTATCCTTCAGACAGAAAAATGTAAACATCATTGTTTGCAAAACTGTCCCTGATTTTGGACAAGGTCAGCTACAAAAATACAATTTTATATAACCATCAGTAAATCATGAAATAAAAAATATATTAAAAGCAATGAATTAACAAACAATGCAAATTAAATATACATAACAATTCATCCCATCTGTTATGACCCTATGTACTAGTAAACAGTAAACTAAGTAATAGATGGAAGAAAACACCAACAACTTTGGTAAAATTAACATAAATTTTCCCTAATTTACAATGTGAAAATTTAAGAGGAACTTAAACTATTCTGAATTAAATCCAAAATAATCTTAAATGTTTTATTCTCAAGTCCAAAAGTACTGACTGTTTCAAATGTATTTAAATTCTGAATGTGCTGATGTAACAAGTCTTGATGTTTCACAATGATATAATCCTGAATGTCTTCGAATGAATTCACAATAATTGCAAATTAGTGTTTTAGTCCAAAAGTCAATAAGCACTTTGTCATTCCAATGAATAATTTAAATAACTGATTCTTCCTCAATTTTAGCTCAACACAAGAGTAAATTATTCCACAGACTGACCTTAAAACAGGAATTAATATTTACCACTACCTTAAATAAATACATAAAACACAATAACATAACAAAGATGAGGGTCATAAGTTTCCTTCAAGAACTTTCCAAATTATATCAATATTGCTAGACACTGTATTCAAATTAATATCAGTATTAAAAAAATATTTAAAGCTTACAAGCATGAAAGAAGTTTGGTACACACAAAAACTCTATTTTCAATCATGGACAAAGGTGAAGCAAACAGAATAAATTAAATATATATAACACAAATATGAATGAAATCTATCACAGGTTTTGAAAAAGCAGGCAACAAAAAATTGTTAATCAGGATCAGTAAAAGTTTGGTGGTTCATTTATCGTACTAGTCAATTACGTGCATTGGTCTCTTCATGGTTATTAGATGGAGATCTCAGCAGTTTCCAAGTTATGACCCTGGGACTACCCGGCTGTACTTTTTCCAGAGTATACTCTGGAAAACGATGGAAATGAATGGAAAACCCTGGAAAACTATGGAAAAATGAAATATTCTGCAGAATTTAGCATGGAAACCCTGGACAATGTGCATGGAAAATGCTGAACATGTCTGGAAAATGCTGGACTTTTTGGACTTTGATTTTTTTCAGCAGGGAAAACACTGGAAAATGCTGGACTTTTTGGACTTTGATTTTTTTCAGCAGGGAAAACACTGGAAAATGCTGGACATTTTGGACTTTGATTTTTTTTCAGCATGGACAATTTTGATAAATTTCAGCATGGAAAACAATGGAAAAGGATGGACAGTTTGGACTTGGAATTTTTTTGATAAATTTCAGCATGGAAAATGCAAGAAAAGAGCTTAGTCAATTTTCTAGATTGGTACTTACAATTATTTTTAATTACCTAAAGAAAGAGCAATCATGACTAAACTGCACTGTAACAGATTTTTCAACTTGAAATAAAACTATTATTTGAAACCTATGATAAATATTTACTGAGAAATAGATGACACAATTAAAAAAACAACAAATGACACAAAACACGCACACAAACGACCTCTGCTTCAAAAAAACAAACCAAAAGTGTTAATGTAGTACATCATTTATTATATGTACAAACATATGTAATTAAATGTTAATGATCAAATTATATCATTATACAAAAATGTTGTGGTGTGACACAAACTATACATGTATGAAAAGATATCCTAACAAACTAGTTAAATCCTAACAAAAAAATATCTGGTGCATATACAATCATAAATATGTCCAAATCTGTTAACCACATGAACTTGATAATACAGTGTAGAAGTATGAAAATCTGCAGCCCAATGATGAGCACCATTTTAGTCCTTTTCATGATGATTGGGAAGAACAGCACCATAAATGTCATTTCCAATTTCAACAACGATAATAGGTTCTTTAAGACACTCGATCCTAACTACCACAGCACCTTCCCTAAAAATAGAACAGTGAGAGAAAGCTTATGTATTTGAAGAAAGCAACAAAAAAAAAATTAATTATCATAGAGAATCACACTCACATTACTTCATATCTGACACTTTTTAGGCATTTTGTTTCTTTATGTTGATATCAATGCATGCTATTATCTAATTAAATTTGCAAATGGAACTAATACAAAGAGACATACATCACTGAAGCATGGAAGTTACAGAAACAGCAGCATACATTTTAAGACAAATTTATATTTTTAGTTTACACTAAGTTTAATTTTAAGACTAGTGAGGAAACATTGTTTTTGGCCTTAAATATCTTCTCACAGTTACAGCAATTAAATCAGTCAATTCTTTTAACAACTATTTTGTATTACAATTATGTAATGAATTTGTCAATTGATACCAATACCAGGATTAAATAATTAGTGCCAAAAGCAGATGCTACCCAATGACTATGCTTGTATCACATGGGCTCCTATAGTTGCTTACAATTTAATTACTAGTCAAACAATTGAAACATGCAATATAGTACACGCATCACTGATCAGTGATAGTTAAATTGTAAGCAAAGATACGACTATGAGCCCCTGTTGCCTGTCCGATAGAATACATTTAGATCAGTCTTGAAACCAATGAATTATACAGCATTGGGCGGTGCATCACTTAAGTCAGTTTACACTTTGGCAAACAAGTTTTAGTCGAGAGTCTCCGTTCATTTCATACTCACCTATCAGGTGTCCAGTTCGTGTTGTCTCTTTCCATGATATTGCCTCTAGGTCGTAAAATTTGTCTTCTAAAACCACTTTTCTGTAAACCAATCATTTCCCAATGTTTAAATATTAACTCTTTGGATAAATTATATATCAGAAGAAAACAAAATTTCTGCTTTTTTTTTTGTCAAGTATTTGCCTTCAAAAGTTAATTCATCCGAGTCACGCCTTTGTCACTCAGAAATAGCCGAGGTTGTTCCGTATGACGATGGCTGCTGAAGCTGACTTTGATGGGATATAAAATTATAAACTTCTACAGAATGCATGTTAAAATAATTTATTTAACCAAATACTAAATTGAAAAACCCAACATATTTCGATTTCGTGCGTAAGAACAAAATTTTAAGACACAACACCACCAATAAAAAATTGTTTCTATAAATTTTGGCTGCAAATTTGGCACCGTAAAAGATTTTGGATAACCAGCCTGGAATTTGGGCGCAATTTTCAATTAGTCTTCAATAAAATTGTACGTTTTAAAAAATCCAAGGATTTTAATATGACCACTGAAGTAGAAATAGACCTGGTTATATGGGTGAATGAATGATCGCCCCATACAGGGAAGCGTAATTTGAATGACAGATATACAATCGCCATGAAAAGAAATAAAGGACTTTCGTACGGGCGATAAACTGATGGCGGTTTGACGTGGTTTCAAATTCAAGGGATACCATGAGTACATTATTGCAAAAATTGCAGTTAAGTCATTACTCAGAACAAATGTAGCAAAATTATTCGCACGACCGCCGAGCACTTTAACTGCGAAAGACTTTGCGTGACGTAAATTTACGGAAAGCTATTAATTATGAAATATATCATGACACAATTTTTATTTAATGCTGTTTGAAGACTGATACATTAAAAGTCAAACCTGTAACGATATTGAAAGGTACGTGTTGTTTTAAGCTTTGTTTACATACTAGGCAATATTTGTGCTTATCCCAAATGCGCAATGACTAGACTGTCTTTCTAAAAGTTGGTTCATGCCGGCCTTGTGAATATACATTTCCAAAATATAAATTTCACTTTATCATTTTATTCATCCATTAATGATCGAACTTTTATTTGTATTTTTGACCTTTTGGTAATTATTTTCCAGACATTGCAGCAAGAAGATAAATTTGTTTGAATTAATTTCAGATTGTCGGAAACATATTGGTAGATCTTTCAATAAATTAATCTTTGATCCAGATTTAATTTTATGACTTTTTCTGTCTATCCAATTTATATATAGCCATTTCAGCAATATTTAATAGTAACTTCCTGTAAATGAGAATATACAGCTGTAAACTGTTGAAAATGATTATAAATTTTCCTCACCAAAAATATTGTTTAGTTTGGGCCTTTAATTTAAAAAAAAAAAGTTGCAAGGCACAGTTGTGTAAACAACTTGATGGTGCCATTCATTGAAATTCTTTAGTCTTCTGGTAAAATAATGTTATATTAATCTGTATCTACATGTATGCAATAAATATAACTCAGAAAATGAACCACCAGTCAGTATAAATCTTAAGACAGTTTAACGCTATTGTTGAATGGGAAAGAATTATGAGCTATGATAAAGATGATACATGTACAATGTATTTTTTAACAACTGCTGCATGCAAAAAGTTTAGGGTTTCAAATTACAAAAGGGATTTTCTACATTTTATAGAATAAGAAACAGAAAACATTATCCCAAAAGCGAAAACCAAGTATAAAAGCTGGAAACTCAGTAAATTTGTATTTGAGAAATCATCAAAGAGAAGTACATTTGGGATGAGGCACAAGCTTCGGGATTTGGTAAAACCATCAAGAGTACTATCATTTCCAGAGACTTCAGTGACCACAGAAAAATAGCAATTTGTAGAATAAACACCAACACTTTTGTATTAAAAAAATGAAAACAAATGTATTAAAACTGAGATAGAAATTAATGTGATTTTCTGTTATTTTGTTCTTAAGATTGCTTCGGAATAAATTCAAACTATAACTAGAGAAAAGGTACATATTTCTATAAAACTCAGATGATGTAAGGAGTCATTAATATGGATTTTATGGCATACCAGTAGAAGTGTAACAACATTTATTAAACTTAAGCCATGTTATCTACTGAATACATTGCACAACTTATTAGTTACCAATGACAAAATAATAGCTCTTAATTTTTGTTTCCTTGTTCTAAAGTTACTAAACATCTCTGTCCATAAAAGGAGTTGTTTGGGGTAATTTGCATCATGTTCCTCTTGAAGTTATCGTCAAATAATAGTTGCATCACTGTTAAAATCTCTTGTTTTCAATTTTAAAAAATTCTGTGATTTTTCAGCAAAATTTTAGTGTTGTCTAGGGTTTTCCATGCTAGAATTGTCCAGCCTACCCTGGACAGAGGCTAGAATATTAGTCCAAATACTCCAGCGTTTTCCATGCTAGAATTTTCCAGCCTACCCTGGACAGAGGCTGGAATATTAGCCCAAATACTCCAGCATTTTCCATGCTAGAGTTTTCCAGCGTTTTCCATGCTAGAATTTTCCAGCATTTTGCAGCCTACCCTGGACAGAGGCTGGAATATTAGCCCAAATACTCCAGCATTTTCCATGCTAGAATTTTCCAGCATTTTCCATGCAAGAATTTTCCAGCCTACCCTGGACAGAGGCTGGAATATTAGTCCAAATAGGGTTGTTCAGCCAGCTATAAATATCGTATGATGTCATTTACAAGCTAGGCATTGCGCCGTCAGCCATATTGTTTTCGGACAAACATAGATTCAGCCGTGAATAAACTGTCTTGATATTTTCATCGTATTGTAAGCGATAACATTTGTTTTTATGCTTAAATAATTGTTGTAAAACACTGTTGTTATGGTATTTTCCGTAGTGACTCGAGATATGTCAATAAAGATCACATGAAGGGACTTGCTTTCATTCCATTCCCTAACACAAAGATCTTGACAATTTAATTTTATTGGCATATAAATCACAATAGAAAATACAATGTCAGGTTATAAAATACAATAGTCGGTTATAAAGAGCAACTTTTATTAAAAACAAAAATATATGGGTTACTAGAAACACTGAAATACACCGAAATACACATGTATTTACATGTTTTCTCTGTATATATATATAGTTTTTTTATTATTTTATAATAATATTACAAAGCAAAATAAATACAATTTATGTGATTTTGATACAAATTATTTGCTTTTTTCCTATTTATAGCACAATTCATGTTATGATGTCACTCAGTCTTACTTGATTCGACGGATTTTGTACATGGCGAATCGTAGTATAATACAGTCAAACGCGTGCTATAACTAGGAAAGTAAAATAATTCGCCTCAAAATCACAAACAAATATTATAATTTGGTTATTATTATTATTCAAACAAAAACAAATAATAATGAATCTGTGGAAACAGATATATGCAGAGAGAACATGTAAATACGTGTGCATTTCGGTTTGTCAGTTTATTTCGGTTTTTCTAGTAACCAAACAAATATTCTTAATCACATTTCAGCCTGTTATAGGCACACACTACATGTCAATGTAAATATCATCTTGTACCTCATTAAACATTTTCACACAAATACATACTTATTTTAAATTTGTATTATTTGTCTTGTACAATATTAAATTGATTGATTCATTATCTTTCTCTTGTTGTCAAGATTCTTCCAAATTAAATGAATTGTATGCAGTCCTGACTATTTATCACAAACTTTGCAAAGATAGATGAATAATAATAATATTAATACATATAGTAATGATAATAATCATAATAATAGAGTACAACAAAATAACTATCTAAAATTTGATGTTCACGCCACACCTCAGAGAAACTCTGTGAACCTAACCGACAGAAACAAATACCCCACATTACAGAACAAACTTAATTCATCATTGAATTGCCCTTTGATACAGAAATGATACAAGCACATAAGGGCTTGGAGTGACAGAGAGACTCTTAGGTCACATATCTTGGTTCTCACGGCCAGTTAAAAGATAATACTATTTTGCATCTGCGAGCAAATCAATTGGAGGGGAGGCGATATCATGCATTGCTGCTCTGATTTTCAATGCAATTTACATTTTGTTTTACAAATCAATTCAACTCTTACATTTAGAGCAAACTGGTAAGGATGCTTTGGTGGTCTATTTACTTAGTTTGAGTGATGTTCTATCAAAGCATGAGGTAGTTTTCCACCAGGAACATCATCTTCTGCCAGAGAAACGTAATGTTACTGAGCCGATATATTGTAATGTTTGTCCGAAGCTGGGGCCTTACATTCTAACTTTAGGTATTATGTAGTGATTTGTGATGTCACACTTGGTCCACGGCTGAACAACCCTATACTCCAGCGTTTTCCATACTAGAATTTTCCAGCCTACCCTGGACAGAGGCTGGAATATTAGTCCAAATACTCCAGCGTTTTCCATGCTATGATTTTCCAGCATTTTTCATGGAAAATCTACAGCCGGGTAGTACCTTATGGAAGGGATATACCATAATGATCAATGTCAGTTGCATGTATACATCTATGTTTTCATGTACACTAAGTGTAATATAAGGTTAGAACAGTAGGGATTTTCATTGTTTCCATTATGAACCAAGAAAAGGGTTACAAGGTAATCTTATTAATATCTACATACAGGGCATCACCAAAGAGAACTGACAGGTATTGATGCATGATCATGCTATGTAGACCTTTTAAATTCAATCCAATCAAATTACAGCTTTCTTTTTATTTTTCATAATGGAAGGGGTCATATATATATATCAAGAGTGCAATCCCCTCAAGTAATGGATGTTTTCACTTTACAGTACATTTACAGTTTTAAACTAACATTACTTATATGTTTTCCTTCTTTGGATCATGAGAGAGAGAGAGAGAGAGAGAGAGAGAGAGAGAGAGAGAGAGGGAGGACTTACATTTGAATGCAGTTACCGGTGAAAACTGCGACCACTTTTGGCGTAATGTTTCCAAATAATAAACAAGCAGGCTTTAGTACAGTACTAATATCAGCATTCCTACTTCAGTAGCTTATCAACAAACTGCTGAGTAAGAGATCTTCAGCAGAAATCTAACCAGCGGGCACATTGCTCGGTACCTACGCAGAAACGTACCTCATGATTTTACTGTAGTAACAAGCTTTATTGTGAAACTGATTACCTGTTTAACCTATTGGCTGACACCCTAGTCAGACACAAATAAATTGCAAGGTGTCCTGTACACTTCCTGGTCGACAGTTTGCGCAACGCAGTATAACGCGTTTTTTCATTGGTCCAACATCAGTCTTATTGGGTGGGGTTAATAAACTGGTTCATACGGCTTTATCTTGAACTATATAACAACCGGTAATGACTACTGCACCTATGCTGCTGATTGGACAATGACAAAACCTAATCGCAGTCAAGAGAAGATTCATCATCATCCGTATCGTGACCTAGTCTGGTCGTTTATGCACTGTACTGCTGAACATCTGACCAGTGGAGTGGACTGGTCAAATGTAGAGTCTGTTTTATTGTGCCAATCATAAAGATTATCTTTATTTATAGTGGGCGTGATTTAAAATAACAAAATAACATCTAATGAGCTTTAGACCGACTTAACACAAAAAGAAAACAATAAAAATATAATGATCAAAGACATAACAACACTGCATAGTACAGTGATACACCCAAAAAAATAACTTAAAATACAAACATGCATACTATTTTAGAATGATGGATTATGGAGTCCTAGCTTTTGACGCACTTGTTATAACCTTTAACCTTTCAGAAATATAATCATTCATAGTGATACCTCTCGTCTTCGCCGACAAGAGGAAGGATGTATTCTCGGGCCCGTAGGGGGATCCGGAACGAACACCACTTTTTAATTTTATAAAAGAAATATTTTATTTGAACAAGAAGCCCGATTGTTTCTTACCACCTTTACTCGCCCTGCCTTTCGTTTCACTTGAAAACTGTAGCTATTTTTTGAAAAGCATGTGTATCAGTGGCCTAAGTGGTTAGAACGTCCGCCTCTGATGCTGGAGGTCGCCAGTTCGAACCTCGAACTACTCGTGCTCAAAACGTATGAAAATGGTACTAGCAGCTGTCTCGCCTTGCGCTCAGCTTTAAGAGGTGACTGTAAAGGCCTAGTCGGTCTGGTGTCAGGATAAAGTGACTAGGGGGACATCATGCTAAATGTCTGCGGCATGTTCTAGACATCACTGCAAACATCGTATCGATATCACTCCAGACTATTAAAGCTACCTTAAAAAGACACACACACACACACACACACACACACACACACACACACACCCCTTAAACTCTTCTTACGATGGTTAAGACTGTATGAACTCTTTCGGAAATATCGAAGACTGCATCACTTGTTTTGGCGCGCTTTCAGCTGGATCTACTTCAACCAGTTACACTGTTGTACTTCATTAAAGCCAGGACACAAAGATATTGTATCAATGACTCATAAAAAGGAAGAACGTTAAAAAAAATATGAAAGTTTGAAAGAAAAATGATATGATAAAATTTAATTTAGCATTCCCAAAGCTTTTATACTAATATTGGTTTTGGGAAAGATTTCCTCATGTGACCTAAAATAATCAAATTGCGGAAAAACATGACAGTATTATCAGATTTTTTTTAAAAAAATTTTTGCTGGCAAAGGAAATATATTAGAATGAGTTTCTGAGCGATTTTTAACAAGTTAATTGACAATGAGGGCATGCAGAAAACCCATTTCTTGAATGTATAATTTTAAAACATCAAAACTGTCTTAGAGTTTTCATTGTTCATTTCTTTTCAAATTAGAAATTAATTTTTAATTAATCAGGGACAATATACATGAAGACACAGGAGAAATATTTTATTTTCAATTTATCAAATTTATTATCTCTCTTACCATTATCTACAAAAATTTTTTTAAAAAATAGTCTTTGGAAATATTTTTGAAAAAGTACAATTATTTATACAAAAGATACTTTGATGTAAATGTGAGAAAAAAAAAAGTTTAGAGGCTGCTGATTGAGGTTTGAAATTTGTAAAAGTGTTTGGGTGGGGGATGTTATTGATTTGTTTTAGGGTGTTTTGTTTGCTTTATTGTGCCTCTCCTTAACCGTTGTCCATGGTAAAAGGGACCAGCTCGCGAAATTAAGGCCCGCCAGCCATTTCACGATGAACTGTGTCATGGGTAGCCAGTCCGTCTGGCCAGTTGGGTTTTTTGCCACATCGAATCAGTTAATCTACAAAGTTAATTCTTATTTTATTACAAGAAAAATTATAAACTAATTGAAAATAAAAAACGGTGAATTGTTTCTTATAACAACTCGTGTTATATGATAAAATAAATAACTCACGCTTAATCTGCGTTTACTTAGATGTTTACAACTCCATATAAAGGCTCCTCTGTGTCAGTGTGATGTCTGACGATACATGCTCAACGTTCCCTCTAAGGTGCGCTGTTGCGCAGCTCAGTAGAAATGCAGTTTCAAAATTACACAAACAAGTTTTGATAGCAAATACATATGCCGCGCAGCAGTTTCAAATTTCCGCGCACACAGTTTTTTTAATTTTTTTTTATTAGGATTTTTATAGTAGCTTTAACAATTTTTCAAGTCATATCGATACGATGTCTGCACTGAGGCAGTTTATAGTGATATCTAGCAATGGGGGCATCATGCCGCAGCAATGTAGCATGTTGTCCTACACAGTCACATTATCCTGACACCAGGCCGACCAGTCCTCTTCATGCTGAGCATCAAGCGAGGCAGCTGTTAATACCATTTTTGTAAGTCTTTGGTATGACTCCGCCGGGGATTGAACCCACGACCTCCGGCTTTAGCGACGGACGCTCTAACCACTAAGCCACCAGAGCGGTCCCGCGCAAACAGGACAATGTTTAAAGGGAACGTTTCACATGCTCCTTCTAATTCCCAACACCGAAATATTGAAGTATATGGATCCATGACGCCACCAGAGGCTAAAAGACTAAACATAGGAAAGGATAAAAAGACCTATTTAAAAATAAACTTTCAAACGATAACGATGGTTAAGTTACATAATTCGTCTGGAATAGGGAACCAGGATACGTGCTAAGAAAATCACGATAATGATATTATATTTCAGTTACCTATGCATCACGAAAGATGCTCGAACCATTAGCTCAGTGAATTTGTTTAATAATATATGTTTAAGTAATAAGATACAGATGTCACAATCAATAAGAGAGGGCATTATAATAATTATTTACAAAAGAAAAGGGGATAGAGAGGAAATAAAAAATTTGGAGAGCCACTTTGCTTTTAAATACAGATTATAAATTAATAGGTAGAATTTTAACAAATAGAGTAAAGACTGGATTAAGGAAACAATTAATGTAAATCAAACTTGTGAGGGTAAAGGGAGGGATATACAACTAAACATTTTACATATGAAAACAATAATTGATTACATAATAACAAAAGGGGGGCCCCGAGTGGTCTAAAGCGCTTTCCGTTACGGATCACTGCCATCTCACCTCTGTCTGCGTGGGTTCGAGTCTAAGATTCGGCTAATGTAGTTATGTGAGAAAGCTTGCCCGTAGCTTCTCGTGGGTCGGTGGTTCTTTCCGGGGACTTTCCCGGGTTCTTCCTCCACCTACAATACTGGCCGCCATGTATAGCCAATCGTGTGCTGAAAAGTGGCGTTAAACCCTACAACAACATAAACGAAACATGATCGAAAGGTGCCGAGGTACTTTTCGAGTGAGAAAAAGCTTTTGACCGATTAGAATAAAACAATATACAGAGAGTACTCGAGAAATTCGGGTTCGGAACAAGTTTCCGTGGGTGGATTGAATTTCTGTTCAGTGGAATAACTTCATGTGTACAGGTAAATGGAAAATACACGAAAGAATTTGAAAAACAACGACCAGTGATGCAGGGTTGTCCACTGTCATTGCTATTATACGTGATAGCAATAGGAATCTAAAGCCACAAGACCCGTAATAACTCAACAACACAAGGCATCCAAATTCCAAATATTAAGGGGGAATTTAAAATGCTCCAACACGCTGATGATTGCACGAACTTTATGAGAGATGCTAAATCTTATCAATATCTACAAGAATAATTCGAAAATTTCGGTAAAGCATCAGGTTTTTTAAAATAAAAATCACGATAAAACTGAAATATTAAAAATAGGTAACTGGCGCTGAGATCATCTTGGACTGCCTCCGTACCTCCTGACAGACAAAGTAAAGGCTCTTGGAGTTTTCTTTGGTAAGAGCAACGAATTAGAGAATTATACGAATCTAATTCGAATATTATAGATAATGCAAATATATGGCTCTAACGCCTTTGTGTATTATGGAGCGGGCCCAAGTATCTTTATTTAAATATAAACTATAACATAAATCAATTGATATGGAGAAAAATAACCTGAATAAACTTTACAATAATATTATAGATTATATATGGAATTACAAAACTCACTATATAATCGAAGATACCGTATGACATGACATCCAAGAAAACCTAACAACTTTCTTACATCCAACAGCGGAACAACTTAATGATATTAAATTGTTGTTTATTTGACTTTCACATTTTGTGTATTCATTAATTTAACTGTCAGCACCACTGACTGGGGGCTCTGAGTATTGCATCTCTCTATCATTACTTCAATTCCTCACAAAAGAAGCCGGGATGGGGGGGGGGTGTCTTTTGTAATAATTTAAATCATATTGGGAGCACCCCTCCCAACCTAAACAACACGGAAAACCTCTCTATATGTGCCATAATTATTCTTAGATGATATCCTTCAGTTTTTTTTTATGCCTGACTGTACTCTTGAATTAAAGTTACATCGTCTGTTCATGCACATTTGTACTTATAGTTTTACATGTAATTGAAATTAATGAGCAGTATCTGGATAGAATAGTATCTTAGTGTTTGTAGTT
This sequence comes from Unio delphinus, assembly GCA_029339505.1. NCBI lineage: Eukaryota > Metazoa > Mollusca > Bivalvia > Unionida > Unionidae > Unio > Unio delphinus. Next base: position 14,585,694 of record JAQISU010000081.1, read on the forward strand.
CTGTTGATATTTACAAGCCAATCTGTATTCATGAAACACTGCAACGAGTTTTGCTTTCTCAACTCAATATAAATATGCGTTATTTATCATTTAACTTAATGTGTTACTGTATATGCATCATTAAAATCATGTTCACCAGTGTACTTTTGTTCTTTACATCCTTTGCGTCCCAAGACAATGCTAGTCAACTTCAATTCATCCTGTTTTTTTAATAAATAGTCTCCTCACAGTTGCTTTCAAAACATAGCCATACATAATCATTATTTAGTGGGTAGGTAGCTAAAAAAATGTTTAACAAAACTTGTTCATGCAAAATAAAAATTGCATACTACAAAAGAAATGCTTTATGCAACTTAAAATCAACATAAGTTATATTATTCACACATCATATATTTGGATAGATCATCCAAGTCTTCCTTGAGTAAAGCCATGGTACTGGCCAAAATTATTTATCTATTATACGCCATACACAACAGTTTGGAATGACATGTCTGTTGCCAGTACTTAGGTATCCGTTAAGTCCATAAAATAAATTGCCTATTAGCAGTATGCCTCCCCCCCCCCACACACACACACCTTGTAATCTTTATCTTCTTCTCTTGCCAGGACATCTTGCATATACCTCTGTGCAACAAAGAGCACAACTTCATCTAAAACAACCAGGTGGAAGTCCTGCAGAATTTTTAAAAAAAATTGTCAGTAATAAAAAAAAATTCAAATAAAAAAATTGCATTAAATGTTATGTGGGAAAATATTAATTTTCGTGTTATGCAATGAAGCAAACGTGTAAATATACAAACAAATGCGCAAATCACATCGATCGACTATCGGATACGTGAGCGTGAGGTGGTAATGCAAATTTACAAGAAAATCAACTTTATTCTGAGCCTAAGAAGCGACTTTAGAGAAACCTTTTAACACATTAACCCCTGGAGGTTTTTGCTGTTTTTGCATTTTGCATGAAATGCGAATAGGAAACACATTTTGGGGACTATTTCTGAATACATCGTAATACATCGATTTCCAAACAATAATCCGTTAGACAAATGGTTACTAATGATACAGAAAATGTTTTTCATTGGTTAGTTTGCTGGCGCATGAGCAGAAGGGCAAAACTCGGACATCTTTTTTTTTTTTTTTTTTTTTGCTTAACGGACCCATAATTTTCGTATGTAGAAGACTCTTTATTCAAAATGTCCACCTTATCCTACTTTTTTGCACAGGTTCACCTGTCTGTGTGCGTCTCCGACCGGTCTGTCGTAGATCTGAGGTCATAAAGTCTAAAATCTGGACACAAATTCGGAATCCGACCATGGGCGATTTTGGGGTGAAAAAAAAAACGGGTCCAAAAACTTCGGTTTTTCCCTCTGTATTTTGTAATGCAATTAAAATGTCCAGATTACTTGCTATCATTGTAGAGCTACATCTGTCTACTTTTCAAAGATACCACCCACTTTAGTGTATCATGTATGACCTTGACGCTACAGACCATGGAAGTAGGCTACTACCTCATACCTCGTAAAGTCGTCGCTAGGGGTTAATGTGTTAATAGCGGTTCTGATTACAATGATACAAATTATCATATTTTTAGTTGGTTTATCTTACAACGTAACAGAATCTCACAAACACAACAAGTAAACACTTTCAAGAATGGCCCCTTAAAGAAACCTCTTATTGAAAGGATTTTCCATCATATTTGACTTTTTTGCTTACTTCTTGTAATTTATCATATATAATAAGAAATCTATAAGCAATACATATATTGGGGGTGACTATAAAGAACTAAGGAGAAGGATAGACGAAGAAATACGAAGAATAAGGCAATTATTACATCAAAAGAGAATCACACGCTTGCCTCGACTTCCCTATTTGTTAACGCGCTTCACGTGACACTGCGACTTCGGAGAATATCGGTAAATTCCGTTTCTGCATAATTAATTAGCAATCCGTACCGAAAATCGTTATATTTTCATTGATTAAACTTACAGTTGTACATTTTTTAAAAACTGAATGACCTGTAATTACTCATTATTTCTACAATACTTTTCATAATATCATGCATTTGCAAGAACAAAAAAGTCCAAAAATGTTAGGTTGTATGCCTTTTTAAGCACATCGTATCATATCTGATCACCCACTGACAGAGCCACTAAAATAGGTTAACACACTTAAGCCATGTTAGTTTTAGATTAAGTAAAAATTGCGTCTTACCAGATCCAGATGGACCTATGATAATTGTTCTGATTGAATTCTGTTGTGCTGGATGATGTTTGGCTGGTTCTTGTTTTCGTGTCGATGATAGATCAATGACATTCATGTCGTACAAATATAATAAATAATATGAATTGTATTGTATTCGATCCAGAGCATCAACCTGAACAAATGGATTAACAACAATAATAGCACCCAAAAAATAAAATAAAAGAGTGCACTTACAGGTGTGTAAAATGTATTAAAAAAATATAAATTTGTGTCCGCCAGTAATAAAATTAATGGTTGTTGTAATATCGCCACTTCATTAGTAAACTTACCAGGAACTCCTTGAGTTAAATACCCAGGAGAAATACATCTTCCTGGATATAATTATGTGGTCCTGGAACCCGACTTGATATCCGACTTGACGAATGAGATCAACCAAGACCAATAGATGTGATTGATCAAGCATGTGACATTCATGGTGTAGCATATACAAATAAAGATTTACAGCGATATATTGCAGACGTAGAGTTGTATTACTCGTTAAATTCTATTTAAATAATCTTTCAGAGAATCTTTAGCTAATTGGTTATTAAGATCCGCGATGAAAGTTAAACCAGTATTAGCTAGGACCTGGTAATTAATGAACCAGTTATTGTGATCAGGTTTTCCATGTTTGTTTTGTTGTTAATGTTTTTTATGGGGGGGGGGGTAGTGTTTTTTTTTTTGGTGTATGTGCAAAGACGAGTGAATTATTTACATGCAACCCACCGAATAATTTTGATTTAATGTTTGGCCCACTATGATACAATCGTAATTGGGCAAGCACAATTTCTTTTACTTTAATTGGAAGTGGAAAATTAACGCTAAATTCAGGATTGGTCAACTTGCTGATATCGTTGTTTTGTTGGAACTGTATAAGCGAAGATCTCTGTTGCAGTAGTTCTTGCGATGACGACATTATTATTATTATTTTCTAAATTAGAAGTAGATTCTGATATAGTTATTGCCTCGTAAATTATGATTATTTCTGTGAACTTGCTATCTGATGTTATTCCATCCCTAAGGTCTGATGATATCAACGAAGATAATCTAGAGTATGCTAGATATATGCAACGTTATTACCCAGGATCATTAATATCGGTTAGTGCATTACAACAAATACCTTATAAATCTGAAATTCACGTATCTTGATCCATTCTGTCAGCATATTCGGGTTTTAAAAGCAAAGTATTTCATGCCTAATAGTGTCGCAATTTCTGATTTTCTTGGGCGATGATTGATATAATTAATAACTTCAGGTTTAAATTTATTTTTAATCTCAGCAAGTTGCTGTTGAGGATTGTGAGAAAGAAGTTTTGATTTTCGTTGAGGAGGTTGTGGTTGTTTAGGAGATTGTGGTTTTTGTTGTTGAAGTATTGGACTTTGGAATTGTTTATCAATATTTAAAAATATTTTTCGAAATTACATTAGCATACTTATGTTAAAAAATTGCCTTTCTATTAAAAGAAAACTAATGCGACTGCATTAGATAATCACCTGTTTTAATCTCTTTAAGTCCGTAAAAACCTTTTCATTAAATATATCAATCAATGCAACTCTTTTTCTCTCTTTCTTTTCTTTTTATTTTAGGCCCCTATTTCACCTATTTCAGCACGAACTTTATCAATACTTCAATTCTGCCAATAGGTTGAGCAGCAGCTATCTCACCCGGAAGATTTAGTAAAAAGTCTTTTTGTTTTCTTAGTTTTTCCTGCTATTTTGCCAGTCGCTGTGGCAGTTTGTTTTAGCGTAGAACGAAGACTTTCAGTAACTTCTGCGACTTTTTCGGTAGCCTTCGTAAAAGTTTTGAATAATTGTTCTGAACCTTCTGTCAATTCCACCCGAGATTCTTGACGTTCTTGTAATTTTCGTCTAACAGAATCACGATGTGGTAGTTATTTCTTAATTGCTTCTAATCTATCTCGAGCATCTTGCTGTGTAATGCAATTCCTACTGCACTCTGTTCCAAATCAACTACATATAATGCAAATATTCTGTCACAAATACATTACAGTAAGTATGGAACTTCTTCATCCAGTAGTAATTCTTCACATGAATATCCAACAGATTCCAGTACTGAAAATGACATATTTCTTAGGTATAAGCATTTTTACATTAACTGATCGTCAAACCTCAATGAATCCCACTATGTGACATCACGTGGGATAGTGAATTAGAACAATAACCTTTTTATTCTTAAAGCAAAACGATTGGTTTTCGTCAGGGTCATATTATGAGTACGTGATATAAACACTGCATTTAGAATATGATATAATCTTTGTTTTTGTGAAATATTCTCAGTTTGGGGCTTTTTACATTTAATATCAAGCTCCTCTGTTCTAACCAGTGTTTTGTTTTTTGTTTTTTTAGTTTTCAGTTCATTTCGAATTGAAAGGATTAAATCGTATCTCTGGAAATATTTGATGTGCTCATACAACATTCTTGGCAAAGACAGTTTATTCACATTTCCAACAACGCGGCGTTAAATTTTATGATTCTGTACGGAACTACATATCAACAGTACAGACTACAGCACACGCCATCTTCCATCTTGGATTTACCAACAGGACTCGAACTATAATAATAATAATAATAATAATAATAATAATAATAATAATAATAATAATAATAATAAGATGATGATGATGATGATTAAGTAGAAGAAGAAAAACTATAAGAATAATAATGAGGACTTTGTATAGAAATTAATCTTTAGAAGCTCTAAGCGCTTTACAACATCAATAATGATATGAATACAAAAACAGATAACAAACACCATGAAATTGGAAAACATTAAATGCTGACAATATTTAAGGTAGGAAGCATTATTAGGTCTTTAAGTTTGCTCTTGCAGTCGATAATGGTGAGTTTTAAAAGCACTCTTGAAAGGGATCACTGTGTCTGTGTCTAATTTCAATGGGGCTATTCATTCCACGTTGATGGGCCCTGGTATATATATATATATATATATATATATATATATATATATATATATATATATATATATATATATATATATATATATATATATATATATATATATATTTCTTTCTTTATTTATTTTATGCTCAGCAGTGAAATACTTGATTTTCTAGTTAAAATAATATTGATATTTCACTGCGGTGAAAAAATAACAGTGAAAAAGGATATTTGCTTGAAACGAGTGAATAACGGATATATTTCATCGAGTGGATGAAAAACTCAGTATTTTCACGAGTGGCGAAGCCACGAGTGAAAATACTAGAGTTTTTTTTATCCAAGAGATGAAATGTATCCGTTATTCACTCGTTTCAAGCAAATATTCTTTTTATTTTATGCTCACATACGTTGGCTACCTCAAATCTGCTCTTTCACTCGTTTATTCACTCGTTTCAAGCAAATATTTTGACCCAAAAATGTAGTTCCTGTAGTGAAAAAATATTGTTATTTTTTCACTGTTATTTTTTCACCGCAGTGAAATATCAATATTATTTTAACTAGAAAATCAAGTAATTCACTGCTGAGCATAAAATAAATATACTTTTTATTGACTGAAGTAAAATAAAATTTAAAAATTTGACGTCATGAACGAGAAAGATTCAAACTAAAGCGATGACGTCATAGAAGATGAGTAGTTACCACATCCCATTACATGCAGCAGGACCACGGAGGCAAGAAGAATTTCAAATGCCCAACTTGTGGATTGGAGTTTCATTCAATCGATAACATTACGCGTCACTTGCGATTCACTCATAAGTGGTTGCCATATAGCAGACAGATTAAACAAGATATTTCTGAGTCCTTAAAAACCCCACAAGAACGCACATCAAGTAAAAGAATAAGAGACAAACCACCAAGTCAAGAACGCACGCCAAAAAGAAACAGGAAAGAATGTCTCGCTGCAAAGAGAGGTTTGTTTTCTGGTATAATTCCAAGCGACAATTTAGTTCTTGTTGTGCAAGATGATAGTGATAACGACATAGTATTGAGTGAACCAGAGGAAAAGGAAGATTTCAATATATTTTCTCTTCTTGAAGATGTATCGCTGCTCGAAAATCAAGGACCCCTTCTCAATCTTTTCAACTTCAGCGAAAATAATGAACTTCGAACTCCTCGATTACCTTCACCATTGATCGAAAATACAGCTCCCTCAACATTCATACTGACACCCCCAAGTACAGTACTCAGTGTTCCAGTTAACAATGTAAAAATTCAGCAAGACCCATGGAGCGTAGATACATTAAACGTTCCTTTTCCCAGCAAGACAGAGGATGTCATGTGCGAGGAAGAGCACGTAACTCAGCCAGCAAGTGGAGCATGCGAAGTAAATACAGCAATTGACGATGTGATCCTTCCAGAAATACCTTCCAAAGAAATTAAAGATTCGATCCAAACTGAAGCAGATCAGATATCTGAAGCTATTAAAGTGGAAACATCCGCTAATCAAGAGCCATTGGAGGCGAAAATGATGATAACATTAGCGATAAATAAGACCAATAAAGTGACCGCAAGAGATATCCTGGACGCCGCATTTGGAGCATACCCCATGCTTCTGGCCAGACGGGATGTATATTTTGAGGAGCTGTGGAAGGAATCCATAATTCGAAGTAGATGGAAGGACAACAAACCTGCCGACGTTATGGATGCTCATTTGTGGGGGAAAAAACACAATTTCAGATAGGTCGCTTACCAATGAATAAATATTTACTTTTTACTTTACCTAAAGTGTTGTTTTAATCACAGAATTTACGCCTTATGATAATTTGCGAAGTTTTATTTTCATATAGAGGTGCATGCGATGTCTTCACAGTTTATAGGATTTTCTAATTGTTTTAATTAATATATACTACAATTTGTTATATTTGACTTACATGTTAATTACATATATTGTGTTTTTAAAGAATATGTAGATAATATTTGGTCCCATTTATAGTTAAATCGTTTGAGAAAAAACAAATTTGCCTCGCAGTTCCATTCTTAAAAATGTAACTTTCGCAATCGACGAAGCTTTGGAGTTGTATATGGTGGGAATGTGGATTTGGGGGAGTAATTATTGTGGTCACCTTGCACGAGTAATATTACATTCGTATCTGTATCGTTGTGAACTTGTTAACCTTGGATCTTAATATGGTTCAGCGGTGATATTATAAATGCGTTCTTTTAACAGATGTTTGAAGTTGAAAATATAAATTTACCTACACAACACTTTAAACTTTAAGTAAAAGCATGATACGAAAATATAAATATTAGAATAATAACATTTCTAAAGGTTGACTCTTGTAATATTTTAATGTCCGACAGTTTTTGAAAATCGCTTTTTATTCTGGTTTTGATATTTAGAAAGTTAAAGTGACATCACAATTGATTTCCATATGCGATGGAAATCCTTCAGGGCGGGAGCAAAGGAAATTTAAGAGACATACCTTGGCCAACATGCATTCAGTACTGATTAATTTTAGTTCGATGGTGAATGATGTGTTGACGGAGAAGCAATCTGGAATTAGCAGAAATCTGGTTGAAGTCTGAACTTTATTTTGCGATTATCTACTACAACGATTGCTTTCCGCAGATCTGACGAGTCACCGTTTTAAAATGTGGTTAAGTCATAGTTTACACAGAACTTAGGAAGGAAACCGTATGCAAATGAAATCACGTTTTAAAAATTGAGTTTCACAGAACTACTTTTCAAATTAAGCAAAAACCTAAATATGGACACTAATCGTTCCAAAATAAGTTTTGCAAGGAGGTTATGTGCAAGTACACAAATATTGACCGATTTGTTTTGGGTAGCGGATGGCTCTAGAAGATCCTCAAGGATATTCTCGTTTATTTGAGACACTGAGCAAGTTCCATAAACATATGAACAGGATAAAAATATAATAATATAATATAATAATATAACAAATTATCAAGGTGCAAGTGCCGTTATAAACCAACCAACCACGCCCACTCCCCCAAATTAATACTTTAATAATTGTGTTTAACATTAAACAATGATATATTAAAAAAATAATTCGTGCAAGAAAAGAACAATTGGTGGTACCGAATGATGCGTGCATCAATTTACCAAAGTCCATAAAGATGTAATGTCCAAGTAGGTAAAGATAAAACTTTAAATTATGACATCTTTCGAGTTACAGACTCGTTAATGTAAGAAAAGGAGGTAACAGACGTATTGAACCATTGTGTGATTCCAAATTATTTCCGGAATATCCTGACCAAGTTCCTTAACATACCATGCTTATAGCTGAATGTTTGAATTGAAATCACGATTTTAAAGCTAGATTATCCTATAAGAAAACAGAGCAATGTCTTCAGTTTACCTCTGCGTGGTCACAAACCAACTCCACTCCCCCCAAAACGTCAATATCCTGACAAAGTTACCCGAATAGACTGTACTAGATGTTAAAGTGTACCACGTAATGTTTGTCTTGGATATGCCGACCGGCAGAGGCACGACGAATTATTGTAAAATTTTGGAATCGGGATTGCAAAATATAAATTTTAGGAAACGCCTGGATTTCAAGCACGTGACAAGAAGAATGAACACGGCTAGTGGAGAATATGACCAGGATGAATATGGAATGTTTTAGTAAATTTAACCAAATTGTCCAAACATCAAGAGACTGACAGTGAATGATGGTAATTAAATAGTTTAGTGAATGGCAAAGCAAATTTAAGCGCGAAAATGAAATTTGACATCTACCATAACATCGCTGAGATAAACAAGAAACAATGTGTTTTGCAAGTTTGTCCACTCCTGGAGATGGTCATTAAGTGTGTAGATTTACTTTGGCTTTTCATTGTTACTTAAATTGTTTTGTTATTCATTTATTATTTAGTTACATGTTCAATTTTTTTTTATAGGTTTAGTTGTTCACTTCTTGTCTGTCAGTAGATCAGCGTGTGTGCGCATGTGTGTGTGTATACTAAAAGACTGGATCATGTCCGACTCGAGTAAAACATTGACATCTTGTACGACATTTTAAGAGGAGATAACGAGAAAACGAAAAAAAAAAACACCCTTTGGTTTACACGAAAAGGACAGCATCATTTTGTCAGTATATTTTTATTACTCAAACGTGATTTCTACAAAGCAAAGGGCATCGCACCACCAGCCTCAATGCTCATTATGTGATGTTCTTTAAATGTTTAAGAGATGGATCTCAAGTTCATGTCTTGGCAGTTTAAAGCCTACAACAGGTTAGATGAGATTTTTTTGCGAATTTTTGTTTCACGATTGCGTTAAAAAATGTGTTCAGCCCTTTACACGTCGCCCTCCTCGTTTTCATCTGTATACATACACCAATCAAATATTTCCTTTATGAGATTATTCAAAAAGACATACGCTCAATCAAGTCTTCATGAAAGCAAGAAAAGAAAAACAGTTGATTCAAAGAGGAAAAGAACTCCTAGCCACCAAAACACCCCTGTAAATTTGCATAAATCTAAAGGCGAAGGCATTGATTGCTCATCTACACCAACGCGACAACAAGGCAGAAATAGACGTCGAAAGCCCATCGGACCTCTTAACACGATCAGAAAAAAGAATAAGAAGAAATGAGTTGCCAGAGTTTTGGACATTTTGCATTGCTAAAGAATTATGCGCAAAGATTGCGATGATTCTAAGACATGACCAGATAGGTTTGCCATGCCATCGACGATCATGACGATACAATAATTCCAGTTATTAGATTTCATCCTGTGTTGTTTTTGACCGCTTCAGCTCCATTGTAGATTAAAATCAAAGAATGACCGAAGATTATATTGATCTGAAAATACCTGCTTGTGTCCGAAAGTAAAAAAAAGCACAAAGTCAGATACCGAAGCGCGAGTGGCCCCCATCATCAACTTAATAAAAGATAATGTGATTAGATGCATTCTCACAAGTATGTAAGTACTATACTACTTTATTTTGTGTGATTTATAAGAAATGGACATGGAAATGTCGACAAGAAATGGAAAACGCGTGTCGTCTGTCACATGCTTTTTTTCCCGTCTCTTCTCTAAATCTCGCCATCTGCGCGCCCTACTAAATATACAATTCTTGTATCATCGCTGTATTATATCCTAGATAAAATGTTCCGTCCTGACTGAACATAAGTACTCCTCTTAAAGATCCTTCTCAGCAGCAAATGTTTATATCTACTCTCGCCTTACTAAATGTCGCGAAATCACAATAAACGAAATGAAAGGCGCACTATCCATAACATTTCTTTCCTCTTCTTTCCAAATGCGAAACAATATTCTGTTTCACACATAATAAAACCGAACGAATTGCAACCCATGACAGAACTATTCACACATATCCCAAACGGCTGCCACCAGAAATTTTCTTGTTACACGCTCAGGGGTATTCACTTGACCGAGCGGTGTCAAAACCCTGGCGCGAGTCACACTGGAAGTCATATGTTTTCCCCAAATTTCCAAAGACTTCCATACAACTGGAGTTGTAAAATGGAAAGAGAGACCTGTCTGCTATATTTAATAACCTTTGCTCTAATCAATTGGCGACCCAGATGAGACAACTTGCCCAAGAGTCCATTAACCGCACCTTAGCATGGTTTTCTTCTTTATCATCCTATTTCCGTACCGCAAGCCCGTCATGCCATAGAAATTCCACTAGTATTCCCTTACTAACTGGGAAATATTTAACTGCGCGACCCTAGGCCAGTCAATCCACAGAATTTCCGGCGTATCACGCTCATATACATACGCCCATTTTCCACTATGGATACATAAACGGTACCTACCAAATTCCAACTTATTGATTCCATTCTATAATTTACTGATTTCCAACCATAAATACTGCCTTTTCAATCACAATACTTTTATACACCACTGAATTTCAATATGGACTATGTTACCCCAGGGACAGTCATTCGGCTTGTACCTAAATTCACTACTAACGACCCCAGCATGGTTCAAATTCACTAACACTCGGCTCTGTGATGTTTGCTCCTACTAACTGGCTAACTATTTCGGGCTAGTAATGTTTCCATGGCACCGAAGACCAAATACTCGCACAAATTAAAAACGGGATGCTGTCAAATACACATACTCCAAATTTATTACATTAACATATTTGTATTTTACTAATATGCAAAGGAAAGCTTTATTACATAAATCTTTATGTCTGTGAGTAAGGTATCATGTTTTGTATTGTATTCTTAATTTTTGTCTTTGGTTGAAAGTTGTGGAGTTTTGCCTATCTGACTTTTGTTTTATGATTCTAAGTAGTAAACATGATGTTTCCAAAAACTGCATTCAAGGTCAGTCTTGTTAACAGTTAAGTAGGTTTTTCAGTTGGAAATCTATTACACAGTTAAGTGGTTGTGTGTGTGTGTATATATATATATATATATATATATATAGAGAGAGAGAGAGAGAGAGAGAGAGAGAGAGAGAGAGAGAGAGAGAGAGAGAGAGAGAGAGAGAGAGAGAGAGAGAGAGAGAGCTATTATTAATTCCTGTTTCATATCAGTGTTTGGGAATCTGATCAGAGTCAGCAATTTTATTTTGATAAAATTTAAGAAGAATTATCTTACTTATTGATTGGAATTTCAAGTGCTCATTGACAATTGGACTAATGTATTTTTTGTTTGGATTATTTAACATATTTAACACTATTTTGCACATCAGGACATTCATGACTATTGGTACATCACCAAATTCAATGCTTGAAATTCATTCAAAACATTCTATACTTTTGGACTTTTTGGCTCAAGTGGTTACAGCAGCAACCTCGGATGTGTGAGGTTGTGGGTTCAAATCATGGTGATGTCATACAAAAGACATAGAAAAATGTTACTAGCAGCTGCCTCTATCAACACTCAGCATTAAGAGGTTAGTGTTGGGACTGGTTAGTCATGTGTCAGGATATGAATGATCTTATCTACGGCATGCTGGTCATCACTGTAAACTGCCATACTGCAGATGATGTGGTGATACGAGTTTTTTTTTTAAAAAAAAACTAACATTAAAAATCTAAATCACACATACACACACACAAATAATACTGTCTCATAAATTTTCACTCTGTAACTTAGAGAAAAAGATTTTACAAAACTTGTTGGTTCTGCTTCTTTCCTGTTACATAGTTTAAGACAAGAGTCATGAACACTGTATAATGGCCCCAACGTTATCAGATGGGTTAATATTAAATTCCCATTGTCTGTATAACAAGCTCATTTTAGACTTGCAATCATAATGTTAAATTCCCATTGTCTGTATAACAAGCTCATTTTAGACTTGCAATCTTAATGTTAAATTCCCATTGTCTGTATAACAAGCTCATTTTAGACTTGCAATCATAATGTTAAATTCCCATTGTCTGTATAAGCTCATTTTAGACCTGCAATCTTAATGTTAAATTCCCATTGTCTGTATAACAAGCTCATTTTAGACTTGCAATCATAATGTTAAATTCCCATTGTCTGTATAGCAAGCTCATTTTAGACTTGCAATCAAAATGTTAAATTCCCATTGTCTGTATAACAAGCTCATTTTAGACTTGCAATCAAAATGTTAAATTCCCATTGTCTGTATAACAAGCTCATTTTAGACTTGCAATCATAATGTTAAATTCCCATTGTCTGTATAGCAAGCTCATTTTAGACTTGCAATCAAAATGTTAAATTCCCATTGTCTGTATAACAAGCTCATTTTAGACTTGCAATCAAAATGTTAAATTCCCATTGTCTGTATAGCAAGCTCATTTTAGACTTGCAATCAAAATGTTAAATTCCCATTGTCTGTATAGCAAGCTCATTTTAGACTTGCAATCATAATGTTAAATTCCCATTGTCTGTATAGCAAGCTCATTTTAGACTTGCAATCATAATGTTAAATTCCCATTGTCTGTATAGCAAGCTCATTTTAGACTTGCAATCATAATGTTAAATTCCCATTGTCTGTATAGCAAGCTCATTTTAGACTTGCAATCAAAATGTTAAATTCCCATTGTCTGTATAACAAGATCATGTTAGACTTGCAATCAAAATGTTAAATTCCCATTGTCTGTATAAGCTCATTTTAGACCTGCAATCTTAATGTTAAATTCCCATAGTCTGTATAACAAGCTCATTTTAGACTTGCAATCATAATGTTAAATTCCCACTGTCTATATAACAAGCTCATTTTAGACTTGCAATCTTAATGTTAAATTCCCACTGTCTATATAACAAGCTCATTTTAGACTTGCAATCTTAATGTTAAATTCCCATAGTCCATATAATGGCCCATCTGTCCATATGGTAACCTCCCTATACTACTAGGACAGAGGGTGGATGGGGGCTATTTTGATGAGTAAGCTCAAGATATACACAAGGTAAATAGTTTCAATGAAGAATCAAGGTGTTATAACATGTTTACCAAATAAAGAAAAATATACACAATACATTAAAAAATTGATAGCACAATATTTCTTGAATATTGAATATAAGATTGCTTTGGTAGCTATTGCAGCTATGAATTTTTAAAATGTTTCTTTGTTAATTATTGTTACTTAAAAAGTATTTATGAAGGGTTTATTCAGTGCAGAAAAAAAAAGACTAGTACCAATTAACCTTATGATATAACTTTGTTAAAACACTTGACTCTATTGAATAGTATCTTTTTGAAAATGCTTTGCACTGTTTTAACTTTGTCAAACAAATTGTTTGTGGTTCAGCTTAATTTGTACTACAACTAACTGGTTGATATTCTCTAGTCTTAAAATAGACTGCTATCCAAAATATCCCATTCTGCCTTATTTATTTATCATTCAGATTTTCCTGATGCAAGCAAAATGTGGATGTACTGGGACTGTCAGTGAATACAAATTGGGTCAAAGTAATTCTGAATACTTTGATGGAATTTTTCCAAACACCTAGATACAAATGCCTTTTGGACTGTAAACCAAACATTTCTGATTTAAGAATATGTATGAACTAGACCCAAACTGGTCTGTTTCTGAAAAAAGAAAATGTCCCATGTTGGTCCTCAATTGATCTATTTCTGAATAAAGAAAATGTCCCATGTTAGACCTCAATTGATCTATTTCTGAATAAAGAAAATGTCCCATGTTGGACCTCAATTGATGTATTTCTGAATAAAGAAAATGGCCCATGTTGGACCTAAATTGATCTGTTTCTGAATAAAGAAAATGTCACATATTGGACCTCAATTTATCTAGTTTTGAATAAAGAAAATGTCCCATGTTAGACATCAATTGATCTATTTCTGAATAAAGAAAAGGTCCCATGTTAGACCTCAATTTATCTAGTTCTGAATAAAGAAAATTTCCCTTGTTGGACCTCAACTGATCTATTTCTGAATAAAGAAAATGTTCTTAAAATTTCTAACTTGAAACTTCAGCTTTGTTTCTTTTGATTTACAACAAAAGGTGGAAATTATTTATACAGTAAGAACATTATGACCACAAGAAAAATTTGCAAATTGGAGTCAAAGAAATATTTCTGTAGCTTGCAAGTACACGAGTGTTTTCAAGAGACTGACACTATCACCTACATCAGTTTAAACTCTTATTTCCAAGCATTATTAAACTTGCAATATTTGTCAGTCAATGTTTTTTTTAAGCTTTGGGAGAAAGTCAAGTTTATACACAATATTTTAAAAAAACATAAGCTGGTTGATATGGTAACCATATTTGATATCAAATAAGAATTATGTGCTTGGTTTGGTCTTTAAAGTATACACCATGGCTAATTTTCTCTTTTAAAACTATTGAAACTTTGAGAAAATGGTAATAGCAACATTGTGATATATATTTTTATATTTACTGACTAGCAAAGTTAGTATAGTTTATGCTATTTCACACAGAAGCAATCATTATGATCAGATGTATGCTTTACACTGCACATAGTTTTTCTAATTTTGATTGAAAGTAAATGCCAGTCTAAGTGGGTGAAAGACACGTAGTGTAATGTAATTGGCAGTAAATGCCAGTCTAAATGGGTGAGAGACATGTATTGTAATTGAAAATGCCAGTCTAAGTGGGTGAAAGACATGTAATTGAAAGTAAATGCCAGTCTAAATGGGTGAATGACACATATTGTAATTGAAAAGGCCAGTCTAAGTGGGAGAAAGACATATTGTAATTGAAAGTAAATGCCAGTCTATGTTGGTGAAAGAGACGTAATTGAAAATAAATGCCAGTCTAAGTGGGTTTAAAACATGTAAGCTAACATTCTCCAATTTTTTAGAGGTATGCAGCAAACGACTTTGCAATGGACATGGACCACTTTCAACAGTGTTCCCAAAACAGAAGCAGAACTAAGAGCTTTGTTTTTTTTTTATATATGTATATATATAGCTGGACACTATATATATATATAGCAGGACACTGATCCAAGTACAAGATTAAACAATATATCATAAGGACTGAAACAAAAAAATATTTATTAATGATACAATATAGTGGCAAATCATAATCACATAACTATGACACTATATATCATTACTTAATCTGTTGAGCATTTTTCCTTACTTTGAAGGCAAAATATACAAACTGCACTGTCTGTCTGATTACATTGTTCAATATACATGTATTAGCAAGTAAATTGCAAAATATTTCATAAAATGAGTATTTGTTAATGAAGTCTGGAAGAAACTTAAATCCCACTGTCACATGAATTAACAAATGTACATGCCTAATCAATATCTTGTGATTGCATTCAACTATATTTGAGAATGTACAACCATCATATTTTGTTTGGTTTCAACAAATTATGTGTATTATTCACATTCTGTAAGACTTAAAAATACTATAAACCTTGAAGGGATTAATTGATTTGCTTCTTTGTGACATTCTTGCTATTTACAATGGATTCAATGTTGTCTGAACCGCACCAGAATAAATCAATTTTGCAAATATTCACACAGAACTAAACCTATATTCATAAAAGTAGTTGTCGGAAATAAGTTGCCAAAGTTTATTTTTTCACTCTAACTTCACATGCCACAAGTCTTCCGATGAAAACCAAGGTTGATATGACCTTCCATACAGCTGCTGATTTTCAAGATGACCATTGTGCCAGCCTTGTGGGAAATCATATGCAAAATTTTTATTTAGGGCCAGCTAGACATCTCAAGAAGCCTAATTTTGACACAAAACTTCTCTATAACAGACAACAATCTCTCAACTTTGGAATACATCAATCAGCAAAATTCCCCCCCCATCTTGTTGATATTATTGCATTTTCACAATGGTAAGGTCAAGTGACTGAAGAACAACTTAACGAAGATGTAGTTGTGCATTCAATATTGAACCACCAACAGCTGCTCTACTTTCAGTTTCCCAAGCAGTTATTTCTTAAATTGCAACATGACTGATAAATGGAATGGAAGAGAATTCATACTCACCAATCGATCTGGTGTTGAAAACATTCAGTTGTAACATTTTAAACTTTCACAATCATCCAATCATTTTTTTAAAAATATTTATATGTGATGTAATTTCCCATTATCTGTTGTATTGGTGTATTTCCTTGTCCAGAGCATCCTTACCTTTCTGTGTTTGCTTCTTCTTCCTTCAGGTTTGGGCTATATATACTAGCTAGTGTTAGGTTGAACCTAATCTGTTAAGCAAGTTCCTAAAAATACGGGTTTCAAATATTTTCGTGCAATTACTGGGTTACTTTGGCAATTCTCCGAGTCAGTCAGTGTTCATAACATACTAAACTTCTTGACGATGTCACATTACCATTAACAACTAACAATAAAAGGTCAGTTTAGTTTAACTTGACATGTATACCTTACAATTAAATAGAGAAAAAGACAACACAAACCTATTGGCTTTTTTTTTTATAAAGAGCTATTTTTAAAAATCTTTTTTATACTAAAGATAACTTTTAAAACATTTGGTAGACTTGAGAAAATGAGCCAAAAGTGTTGTTATGGATCGATTTGTCTCTCTAATGCAATAATTATATATTCCTCTGGTATTTGAAGAACTTACATATTTCTATTAATGTGTCGCATCCAGTCAATTCTTCATACAAAAACGTGTGCAAAAGGAATGCACGTTATTATTGTATTCAATGTTAACCATAAAAACGTTATGAAAAATGTCTGGATATCATTTCTAACAAATGTTTACTATTCATATTTCAAATGTTGCAGCAGATACCAAATGGGCATGCATCAAACTTTGTGTCAATGAATTCCTTTAATGTCCAGAATAAAGTGATGTAAAATACAAATCATAACTCACAAGTCAGGTGCAAACAACACAGATGTTATTTTCATTCACTTAATGTGAATGCAGACAAGGGTCTGTGATCTGTTATAGTCCAAGTTCGGCTTGTGCATCCTGCAATGACAGATCTGTATCTATGCAGTTTGATCTGACTTACATGAGAGTGTATACTGCTTCCTTGAAACAATAAACAGAATTCTGGTGTGTCAGATAAAAATGGGTATTGTCAAGTCTCCAGTTTGCAAATAGTTTAAAGAATGTGATAAGAAAAACATTTTAAAATAAGATGCTACAGGAACAGATTAGAATAAAGGCATGCATATAAATGTTTTGTACCACTTTGTGGGGAAAAGAAAACCAATATTGTTTAAATTTTATTTAAAAAGTAAAGCCCAAATAATGAAAAGAACGTAACTAAAAGATCATTCATGAAAAATGTAAATATTCAATGCTTTTGCATCTTCTGTCAGATACATCCATTTGAAAATAATTGAACGTAGTTTTAGATTTATTTACAGTTCTTTTTAAATTAATGAAAGAATACATGGAAGCTTCAAAGACCATGTGTCAAGTTTATCAACAGGCAAACTAAAAAGTTAAGTATATACAAATATATATATATATGTTCTTTCTAACACTGAACAAGTACCATTTGTTTGTAGAGGGAGGCAAAAGAACTCATTCTGTAAAAATTTTTGAAAGAACAAATGCAAATCTAAGTGTGATTCCTCTTCGAGATGTAATTATGGCAATAGTTGTTTTCTGGTTCACTATTTGCGACGATTGCCAGCAAGAATATAAGCTATGCGAATGAAAATGTTGAGTGTGTCCAAAAATATCCCTGTTGATCTGCAAAGAAAAATTCAGATTATTTTGAATCAACTGAAATAAATATAAAGTAAAAAAATGAGTTAATAAATTAAGTTTATCTGTTAATACTTTCCTTATCACATTAATATTAGGATTACTATCTGGTACATCTGAATTGGATTTTCAGCATTGATATGAAGAGTGTTCACTTACAGTGTCTACTTGCTACAAGTCTATAACAGGTCTCAATCTCCTGCTGCTTTTTGTTATCAGAAGTGTCTGAAACAAACCAGACAATTCTCCACCACCCACTTTATGAACAAAAAGCTCCAACTCCTTCTGTAAAAGGTCTGCCTTCAATACACTTTAAGGCCATTAATGTGATGATGAAGAAAGAAAATGGGTCTGGATCAACAAGATTCTAACCCCCCCACACACACACACACACATGATGGTGGGAAGCGGCATTCTGGCAAGTCACACATGGCTTGAAGGAGAAACCTTGTTTTCTCTCTGTAATCGTTCTAGTGTTGACTGTCCCTTATCAGGTATACTCCCTGATGGAGTCGTGCAGAGATTGGGGCTTGCACAGAGAGCTGAATGGGCAAACAAACTTCTGTGCTGCTCTCCCACCTCAATTCTTCCGTAGAACAGAAGGGAACATCCAAAAACGAGGGAGCACAGGGTCAACACATGATGTGATTTGAGAAGACCACATGGTTATGTCTCTTATCAAAACCATGTTATACAGGGTTGTTACTGCATCCATTACAGGCTGGACTTCCCTATTGAATTGCTTACTGAATTTTAAACATGGACACTTTCAGCAGTCTTGACTATGTGCAAGACTGCCAGATCTTGCAGTGAGGAAGACGACCAACTTTGAATCAGTGATAAACACTTTATCTGTCCACTTTATAACAGTTCATCAGACATGCTGAAGGCAGTAATATCATTATCTACGCTAGATACATTTAAATAAAATATCAGAATGTGAAAAGAAGTCTCCTGAGTTACCATGCTCACAAATTTTATGGGACATGCCTGATACTTTCTGCAATCTTTGCTGATTGTGGCAAAATTGTGAAACTTGTTCCTTTGTCATCATTGTCGACAGAGATCTTAAATTTGTAAGTTGGTTTAACTGCCGGCAGTGAAGGGCATTCTGACAAAAGCACAATTCTAAAAAGTGGAATTGCGCAATTTCCCTGGCTAGATCTGAATAATGTTCAGGAATTTCTGTACCATCCCCTTAATCAACTGCGGGATTTTCCTGCTCCTGTACAATTTGTGTCAAGGGATATAACATTCACCATGGCAATGATGATGCTGTATTGTCACCATGTACCAACAAGGGTCTATCTGTCATATGCTGTCAGCGGACCAAGTTGTGCATGGCGTAGAATAATGGTGAATGCTGGTCCAGTGCAATCCTTTGGACCAGGCTGGACAGCTCCAAACACAACACTATATACTTTATGTATCAGTGATATGACCAGTACAGGTATATGACGTAGTCATTGTCAAGAGATATTATTGATCTGCTTAACAATTCACTGATTGTCCACTTGAACAGCTTATAAAGGATGAAATATGACCTTTAGGGCAGTCTGTACAGTGAAGTCAAAAGGTAATTCAACATGCTTGCTTTCAGCATTTCGAATTCCATGCAGAGTGAGGGATATGATCTTGTACCCAGTGGGCTGTCAATCTGTTTTAATCTATCCTGTTTGTTGATATTCTCAATGACAGAGCATGATATAAAATGCATACCATTTGTATGTAGTGTGGATTGGTGAAGTCATGTTACCACAGGTGTGTTTTGTACATGTGTTCGTGTATGTAAGTATGTGCATGCTTGATATCCCCATTAAAGCTGACAAGATTCCAAAGCCAAATGAATATGAAGAATTTCATGCTTGGACAATTTTGAAAGACTTTTATTAATTGTCCCTCAATTGCCTTTTTCAAGATGGACCAGACAATCATCTGGCCATATTATGTACATGCTACATGTGTACAGATAAGCATTTAGTGCACAACAGGCATGTCTCATGGTCATCCTCGATGACTTTGAAGTTTCTACACTTCATGCACTTGAATGCTCTGTAATGCACAACAAAAGAAAAACACACAAATGCATACAACAAATATTCAAACTGTTGAAATAGACAAAAGTGTTACCAAAACAACCAAAGTAGTGTGTAATAGCCAAAATTTTACCAAGTAATTACACTGCTGAAAATTTAGTGATATGAGCTGATATCACAATAGTGACAATTACTGCTAACAAACTTCAAAAATAGAAATAAATTTCCTGTGAATCAAATGCAAATGTTGTAAAGACAATGTGCAATGTTTTGACTTACTGTACCACTGAAA
The DNA here is from genome assembly GCA_029339505.1 of Unio delphinus. Taxonomy (NCBI): domain Eukaryota; kingdom Metazoa; phylum Mollusca; class Bivalvia; order Unionida; family Unionidae; genus Unio; species Unio delphinus. Next base: position 14,606,302 of record JAQISU010000081.1, read on the forward strand.
ATAAAATATGGATAATCAAAATTAAACACAATATTCATTGGATTCTTGGAGGCACTGTTCGCAGCTACAAGTGAAAGATTAAACTGGTTATCATCCGGAATACCAGTAGCAACCATTTGGGAAGATTGAGAGTTAAGAAATATGAGCTGCTTCCCTTTATCTACATGATACAGAGAGTAATCTTTAAGGGAGGGATTCAGAGGTAGTCGAGAGTAATCCAAACAATAATGTAAGTGGGTAATGTATTTGATAAAGAAACTTTAAAGATCATGATGCATCTGTTCCTAGAAATGTAACATATTGTAAAATCAGCAATATTCCCAGAAATTTAATTTCATCGTTTTGTGGGTAACCAAACACAAATTAAATCAAGCACAAAATATACTATTGTTGAACAATAGTAAACAGTGTGAACCCACAAATTATTTCCAATAAAAAAAAGTTATCTCCATGAATAGTTATGGTTTATCAATATGAGGAGATGCTGTTATATTTTTTGAAGTGCAGTAGTACCAATACCGTATACTGTTTTGTTTGTTTTGTTTTAGGGTTTAACGCCATTTTCAGCACATGATAGGCTATAAATGGCGGCCAGTATTATTGGTGGAGGAAGAACCCAGGAAACCCACCCTGGAAAGAACCACCGACCCACAAGAAGCTATTTGCAAGCTTTCTCACATAACTACATTGGCCGATTTTTAGCCTCTAACCCTCGCTGACAGGGGTAAGATGGCAGTGATCCGTAATGGACAGTGCTTTAGACCACTTGGCCACTTGGGGCCCACAGAACTCAAAGACTGATCTTGCAAAGGAAATGCTTGCATTATTTATATTGATTGTATATCCTCAAGTCACCTCACCGTTGAACCTGGTAGATGGTCAAAGACAGACTGTAAATTATGCAACAAAAATTATTTAGGTGATGAATTTCACTACCTATTAAACTGTCCTAATTTAAAAATTGAAAGAGAACTAAACCTTAAAATAATTGTCATAAAAGGCACGATATATTATGTTATAACGATTTGTTTAATTCCAAAAGGCATTGATGTTTTAAATTGATGTAAGCCTATAAGGGTTATCATTGTCAATTTCACTTATATGATTGAATTACAGTGGGGCCTTGACTTACGAGTGTCCCAACTAACGAGTTTTTTGAGATACGAGTCGTCTTTTGGCCGATTTTTTGCTAGGAGTTGCGAGCTAAAATTCGGGTTACGAGCCTGCTTCAGATACCCCACCGGTAGTTGGTGCAGCGAACGTCACAGTGAACGCATGAACATCCGCCAATCACCCCGTGTCTCACTCGTTCACTTTAAGCGGTCAGCTCACAGTGGAAGCATTAGTGTTGTGCTCGCATTTGTGCTTGCGGTTATTTTGAAAAGAAGCAGATGATATTCATTGAATTAAAGAAAGAAATTATGGAAAAACGTGACCAAGGTGTGCGTGTAGTCGACTTGACGAAGCAGTACGAGCGTAGCACTTCCACGATCTGCACCATACTGAAGCTGAAGGAGTCAATACAGGCAATCACACTAGCCAAGAGCGTTAAAATAATTAATAAATAGCGGACGTCTCTCCGTTAAAATATGGAGAAGCTGCTGATGGTGGGTTGACGGAAAAGCAGCTCGCCGGATATACCGTGACGAAGGCTATAATCTGCGAGGAGGCACGAGCTATTTACGCTGATTTGCTGCAGATTCTCTACCTTCCACCCAACATCACCCCTATCCTGCAGCCCATGGACCAGCAGTTGATTTCTAATTTCAAGAAACTCTTTACCAAGCACCTGTTCCGACACGGATTTGAAGTGACGGAGAGCACAAACCGCAGCCTTAGAGAGTTCTGGAAAGACCTCTATAACATCAGGATATGCTTCAGAATTATCGATATTGCTGTGTTTTTTGGAGGTCCGGAACAGATTAATTCCATTTCAATTCATTTCTATGGGGAAAATGGATTTGACATACGAGTAATTTGAGTTACGAGCTCCGTCACGGAACGAATTAAACTCGTAAGTCAAGGCCCCACTGTATTCATGAAATTAAAGACTATGTTCAACGAAATATTACCAACCACCATGTATACAATATCTATATCTGATGTTACATGGTGGCCAGTATTATTGGTGGAGGAAGAACCTGGGAAACCCCCATAAAGAACCACCGACCCACGAGAAGCTTCTGGCAAGCTTTCTCACATAACTACATTAGCCGAATCTTAGACTCAAACCCACACAGACAGGTGAGATGGCAGTGATCCGAAACAGAAAGCACTTTAGACAACTCGGTGCCCCCTTATACTGTTTTGTTAAACAGGAGTAAATCTGTTACCTATTGAATTTTTTAAATGTTGTAAATGCATCAGGGTTTACATTAGGTACCTATTGGATATTAAAAATATCAAATAACTCTGTTTCTAGGAACAGTGACATTGGACCTTTCGTTTTATTTTAAAATAAAAGTCATATCAGTAAAATATAAGTTAAAATCAAGTGTGCTTATTGAACAAACAAAGCATGTAAGCTTGACTTTTAATTTAGTCTAACTTGTTGCAAATTCATTTCAGACAGTCATGGTAGCTCAGCTGGTATAGCATTAGATTCCTAATACAATATTTACTGGTTCAATACCTGCCCTGGCTTTGGTTTTCTGTCACAATATAGCCAAGAGAAAATCACTTGGCTACAATATCTTATGCATAATGTTGTAAATAATTTGTTACAAGGTTAACCCCCACTACATTCCAGCATCTGATAATAATATATATAAAAGTGGAAAAGCAGGAAAACCATATTTGATCATGTTTCTCACAAAAGCAGTACTTATGAAGTAATTGATGATTTGACAAGTTTTTCTAATGACCAAAATAACCTGGGCATTAAGGAAAAGTAAAAATATGAATAACTAGGATGAACAGATATTTATTTCCCTAAAGATGATAACTAAACAGGAATCCCCTTGACTATGCACATTTAGACCAGACAACAATATACTGACTGGTATGAAGAAAAAATAAGTCACTCGAAACCAAACATTTAGGTATGTGACCAACGTTTGTCAGGACTGAGTAATTCCCATGAGATGTATATATACACTATTTCACAAGTGTATGTGAAATTGGCTCCAAGATAGGGAGGTATGATGAATAGACAGCATAAACTTACATGAATGTAGATCAGATTATGTTAAAGATAGTGAGGTATGATGAATAGACAGCATAAACTTACATGAATGTAGATCAAATTATGTTAAAGATAGTGAGGTATGATGAATAGACAGCATAAACTTACATGAATGTAGATCAGATTATGTTAAAGATAGTGAGGTATGATGAACAGACAGCATAAACGTACATGAATGTAGATCAGATTATGTTCAAGATACTGCTAAAAACAAAAAGTTAACTTGAGCATGAAAATTGGGTTTTCTTGACAGTGTTCATACTGTTGAGCTATTTTTTCTAGTGTTGGATCCATATACCAGGTTTTTTTTATGAATGGGAGTAAAAGAAAGTCCAAGACAGGTATAATGAACAGATAGGTGAAAAAAGTCACCATGGCATGTCACGTGGGTTACAAGACCAATTGTTGGTACAGTTCAATTACTTTCCAATTTTCACAAGTGTAGATAAAGTAGGGTTCAAGATATATTTGGTGTAAAAAATGAATGGATGAAAATACAAAAAGTCATTAAAGCATAAAATTTGAATCTCTTGTATTGTTGATTTGCTTTTGTTGAAATGCATCTACATATTCATGAGTAAGTTAAAATGGATCAAGGATATTAATAGTGTAACAAATAGACAACTGAAAAATTAGAAAGATCCCTTGTGTAAAAGCCGGGTAGCACTAATCTAATATTTCTTTTTCTGTTAAGTGCCATTACATACCAATTTTCATTAATGTATGTGAAATAGAGTTACAAATATTCAGGGTGTAACAAACAGATAGCAAACAATAAAAAAGTCACCCAAACATGAAAACTGGTCACAATGACCTAGTGTTGCTAGCTAAACTTAGCATCCACTCGAAGAAGTTACAGTTTGCATCTTATCTATGATCATGACATCACTGCTAATTAATTTACTATCTTTGCTTCACAAGATCTGTAAGGCATGGTTATAAATTATTTTAAAAAAAAAAAAACATGTTCTTTAGATACTTACGCATTGATTGGGTCATAAGGAGTGACAGCATAGGATGGGTGTGTCTCTGCCTTCTTGATTATTTTCTGGGTGTCATAGAGAAGGAACATGCTAAACAAGACCAGACCTCCATATACACTGATGCTATACAGACTAGCTCCCAAAGCTGATGTAGCAGGCAGGAAAAAGGTACCTGAATTTAAACAAATATAAGTTTTATAAAACTTTCAATTTAAAATAAATATTTTTTTACATATAATAATAAGTTCTGCAAAGACAGTTATGCTCTACTGGTGAGAACAAATATCCAGGAATCTCAGTTAAGATCTTTTTTCTTCTTCTTCTAAACTGATAAATATTGTAACCATCTCTAATATTCTTAAACAATAACAAGCTTTTCAAACTGGCCTTTTCCATGGTGGCCATACTGAAAAAATCGGCATCATCTTCATTTAGGACCGACAAGACAGCATAAGAACTCTTCTGGTGCAAATAATCAGCAGTAGCAAAAACAAGATATTCAAGACTGCAGCCATGGTGGTAACATTGGATATCAGATCAGCACCTCTTTTTATTCAGGACCAACTAGACATCTAAAGAACTCTATTAAGAACATAACTTTTCCTTCAGAAGTAGTAATAGTAAGATTTTTAAGATGGCTATTAAGGTGGCCATATTACATGTAAGATTTTTAAGATGGCTATTAAGGTGGCTATTATTACATGTAAGAGTTGTAAGATAGCTATTATGGTGACAATTATTACATGTAAGATTTTTAAGATGGCTATTCTGGTGGCCATTATTACATGTAAGATTTTTAAGATGGCTATTAAGGTGGCTATTATTACATGTAAGAGTTGTAAGATAGCTATTATGGTGATAATTATTACATGTAAGATTTTTAAGATGGCTATTATGGTGGCCATTATTACATGTAAGAGTTGTAAGATAGCTATTATGGTGACAATTATTACATGTAAGATTTTTAAGATGGCTATTAAGGTGGCCATAATAAGATTTTTAAGATGGCTATTAAGGTGGCCATATTACATGTAAGATTTTTAAGATGGCTATTAAGGTGGCTATTATTACATGTAAGAGTTGTAAGATAGCTATTATGGTGACAATTATTACATGTAAGATTTTTAAGATGGCTATTATGGTGGCCATTATTACATGTAAGAGTTGTAAGATAGCTATTATGGTGATAATTATTACATGTAAGATTTTTAAGATGGCTATTAAGGTGGCTATTATTACATGTAAGAGTTGTAAGATAGCTATTATGGTGACAATTATTACATGTAAGATTTTTAAGATGGCTATTCTGGTGGCCATTATTACATGTAAGATTTTTAAGATGGCTATTAAGGTGGCTATTATTACATGTAAGAGTTGTAAGATAGCTATTATGGTGATAATTATTACATGTAAGATTTTTAAGATGGCTATTATGGTGGCCATTATTACATGTAAGAGTTGTAAGATAGCTATTATGGTGACAATTATTACATGTAAGATTTTTAAGATGGCTATTCTGGTGACCATAATAAGATTTTTAAGATGGCTATTAAGGTGGCCATATTACATGTAAGATTTTTAAGATGACTATTAAGGTGGCTATTATTACATGTAAGAGTTGTAAGATAGCTATTATGGTGACAATTATTACATGTAAGATTTTTAAGATGGCTATTAAGGTGGCTATTATTACATGTAAGAGTTGTAAGATAGCTATGATGGTGGCCATTATTACATGTAAGATTTTTAAGATGGCTATTAAGGTGGCTATTATTACATGTAAGAGTTGTAAGATAGCTATTATGGTGACAATTATTACATGTAAGATTTTTAAGATGGCTATTCTGGTGGCCATAATAAGATTTTTAAGATGGCTATTATGGTGGTCGTTATTACATATAAGATTTTTAAGATGGCTATTAAAGTGGCATTTATACATGTAAGATTTTTAAGACGGCTATGATGGTGGCCATTATTACATGTAAGATTTTTAAGATGGCTATTAAGGTGGCCATTATTACATGTAAGATTTTTAAGACGGCTATGATGGTGGCCATTATTACATGTAAGATTTTTAAGATGGCTATTAAGGTGGCTATTATTACATGTAAGAGTTGTAAGATAGCTATTATGGTGACAATTATTACATGTAAGATTTTTAAGATGGCTATTCTGGTGGCCATAATAAGATTTTTAAGATGGCTATTATGGTGGTCGTTATTACATATAAGATTTTTAAGATGGCTATTAAAGTGGCATTTATACATGTAAGATTTTTAAGACGGCTATGATGGTGGCCATTATTACATGTAAGATTTTTAAGACGGCTATGATGGTGGCCATTATTACATGTAAGATTTTTAAGATGGCTATTAAGGTGGCTATTATTACATGTAAGAGTTGTAAGATAGCTATTATGGTGACAATTATTACATGTAAGATTTTTAAGATGGCTATTCTGGTGGCCATAATAAGATTTTTAAGATGGCTATTATGGTGGTCGTTATTACATATAAGATTTTTAAGATGGCTATTAAAGTGGCATTTATACATGTAAGATTTTTAAGACGGCTATGATGGTGGCCATTATTACATGTAAGATTTTAAGGATGGCCAAACACTAAATCTATATAAAGTAACAACTCAAAAGCTAAGTCAAAACGTACCCAAATCAAAACATACCAAAGTCAAAACATACCCAAACCAAAATGTACCCTTACTAAAACATACCCTTGACAAAATGTACCCAAATTAAAACATGACCCAAACTATCTTTAAACAATACCTAATTTGAACCATTCTTGATGACTGCTTCATGCATTTTAACCAGTACCAAAAGGCGCACATTTCAACAATTATTAGCATCATTTTCTATTTTGCAATGCAAACATATTGTCACAGAATTAGGCGAAAATTTGAACTGATTTTTGTTGTTCTTCAATTGCAAACGAAACTCACCATTTTTCTTGATTTCGTCGTACACGCATTACCTGGGGTGATTAAGTGGCGTGTAACGATTTGCATGTGCCAATTTGTAATTTACATGAAATCCGAAATACTCGTTTTACGTGGTGTACGGCAAGCTCGATGTGATTTATGTTCACCTATTGAGAGTATATAAGGCTTAGGATTTATCATAAATTTTTACGGGAACCCAAATATCTAATCGAAGGATAGATAACCTCGTCTTGCAAATCTCCAGCCAAAGGGGTGAGTGTTAAATTTACATTTCGTTTTATTGTGAATTTTATTCAGATTATCATTTCGTATAATGATGCTTTTATTGCAATTAAACGTGGAATATTTGGAATTACTAGTCACTTTTAGACTTTAAATACAATATCGTAATCTATGGCTTAGATTATTTTTGAGACAACTATTATTAGTCTGGTTTTGTTTATTATAGCTAATTCAGTCTGATTCAGTCTGATTCCAGCTGATTCCGTCGTTGATACCGTAGAAGTTCATCACTGATAGCGCATCTAATAACATCGCTGATACCGTCTCTGATACCGTAGCTGCTAACATAGTTGTTACATTGTTTCTGGTACCGTAGCTGCTAATAACATCGTTGATACCGTAGCTGCTAATAACATCGTTGATACCGTAGCTGCTAATAACATCGTTGATACCGTAGCTGCTAATAATATCGTTGATACCGTAGCTGTTAACACATCTGATACCATCTTTTGATAAACGTATTTGATATCGTCTGATTTGTTGTGGGACATCTATTGTTTGTTCTGGAACATCTCTGTATAAATATCTGAATGTGATTGTGCCGTTAATTTGTGCAAACGGAATTGAAGTATCTGTCTGTGTGTCGAACTGTCTGTTCGTCAACATCTGTGTAACATGTAAATATCCGGAAAGCTAGAAGTCCGAGTGTCGGAGCTGTCTTAGAGTTGTAAAACGTCCGGGTCGACATCTAGGGTAGTGAGGAACCGTTGGTTCTGGTAGATGTTGTATGCTGTCTGAACGTATAACTGTGGTGGATCCGTGTAGGGAAACGTCCGATAATAGTATTGGTCAACCCTCGGTTCTCGGGGAAACTGGGAGACGATTCAACTGTTGCTGAATCGTGCGGTTATACAGGGGAGACACATAGGTGTATTGAAATTGTGATATAATTTAATACATTGTTGTATTTGCATGTTTATGTCAGATCGCAATAATATTTCAAGTGATCACATAGATATCAATAAAAGCTAGCAACTTGATTGAATACAAGTATATGATCGTGCTAGTTATCGCAATCCATCGTGCGATAGATAGTTTGTCGTTTGTGTTTATTTTTTTCGTAAATCATACTTGCATTTATTTAACTTTCGTAAAGGATTCTTGGATCTGTGTATAATCCAAGAGATCCCTTTACATTTGTGATTCCTTTTGTATTGTTATTTAATTTATTCATGTATTGTGAATGGTTGTGAGTGTAATTGTGGGTTGAACGCGTGAATTATTGTGTTGTTACATCTGTATTTTTTTCATTTATAATTTATTACATAAATTTATATTTTCTTTCACAAATTGTGTTTGTATTGTTCATTTAATCCACCCTCCTCTCGGTAACAATTCTGTTACAATGGTGTCAGAAGTGGGATCGTTGGATTAAGTGAACTGTCAATCATTTTTGTGAAGGTATACATTTAATGTTTATATTTGAGCGTGACCTCTGTTAAGATAATACTCTAGTTGGAGTTTATTTTTGTTTAGTTTACCTAGGTCCGTGTGTCCAGTATAAACGTGTTTAAAGTATTGGTTTGGTTATATATCTATATTCATATTACAATTGTCATTGTCATGTCATCCCTTAAGGACTTGGTTGCCTTAGGCAAAGAATTTGGATATGAAGGTGAAAGCTTAAGGAAATTTATTCAAGAAGAACAAGCCCGGGAAAGGGAAGAAAGGGCAAGGGCAAGGGAATTAGAAAGGGAATCTGATGAAAGGAAACGGGAATTAGAAAGGGAATCTGATGAAAGGAAACGGGAATTAGAAAGGGAATCCGAAGATAGGAAATGGGCCTTTGAGAGGGAAAAGATAGAATTTGAGAAGGATAAGATAGAATTAGAGAAGCAGGCTCAAAGGGAAAAGATAGAATTTGAGAAGGAAAAGATAGGATTAGAGAAGGAAAAGATAGAATTAGAGAAGCAGGCCGAAAAAGACAGGATAGAATGGGAAATGGAAGCGGAGCAAAAGCGAATAGAGTTAGATAAACTAGCTAGAGTAGAAATGTTAGAGTTAGAAGAAAGAGCAAAACAACGGGATCATGAGCGTAAGGTAGAATTAGCGACATCTGGAAGAGAACACGATTCTGCCACTAACAAATTAAGGGGCCCCAAATTACCTCCCTTTGACGATGAAAAAGATAACATAGATAGTTATCTTCATCGGTTTGAGCGGTATGCCGAAAACCAGAAGTGGAGTCAAAATGACTGGGCGCTGCATCTGAGTGCTTTATTAAAAGGTAAAGCACTGGATGTATACTCGCGACTTCCTAGGGACGATGTGTTTAAGTACGACGTCCTAAAGGAAGCACTTCTCAAAAGGTACGAGCTCACTGAACAAGGTTTTCGAAAAAAGTTCAGGTATAGCAAGCCCGATAAGGGAGAAACCTTTGGTCAGTTCACCGTCAGAATTGCGAACTATTTTGAGCGGTGGATTGAATGCGGCAAAGCGGTGAAAACGTTTGAAGGGTTGACTGATTTCTTGCTCAGAGATCAATTATTTAATACAGTTGGGCGAGAATTAGATCAATTTCTGAAGGAGAAAGTCTTCACAAACGTAAAAGATATGGCTAAGCAAGCCGATTTATTTGCCGAAGCTCATGGGGGAACCCAGAACGTGGTTTTAAAAGATTTTAAGTCTGGAAACCAGTCTGTAAGACCTATGCCTAGGGAGCCTGTAAAATCAGCTGAGGTAAAAAGGTCAGTTGGGAATCCAGTTTTTCAGCGTGTGCGGTGTTTCTTGTGTAATGCATTGGGTCATGTTCAAAAAGACTGTCCTAAAAGAAAGGCACTTATACATAAGGTAGCAGTGGCTATACAAAGTAAAGGTATAACTGATAACATCGTACAGGTAGAACCTTGTATTCATTCGCTTGGCACGTGTTTATTTCCTGAAGCGCGTATACCAACCGCGAGAGGGTTTGTCAACGGTCGAGAAGTCGTGGTATTGCGTGACACTGGTTGTACGGGCGTAGTGATCAAACGTAGTCTCGTGCAGGATAACCAAATGCTCGGGTGGGAATCCCCATGTATGTTACTTGATCAGACGATGGGTCGCATTCCCGTAGCAAGGATCACAGTAAAAACACCTTTCTTAACGGGAACTGTTGATGCCCTTTGTATGGACAATCCTATTTACGATCTGACGATCGGTAATGTTGAAGGTTCCCGTCTTCCAACCATGGCCGATTTTAAAATACCTTTGGCCCAGGCAGTCGAAACGCGAGCGCAAACACGGCGAGAGAAAACCGCGTTTCATAAATTAATAGTCCCTGAATCGATCTCAGGAATTTCCCGTGATGATTTCAAACAAGAGCAAGATCGTGATGAATCCATCAGAACAATTGTTGAGAAAATCACGTCCGGCGCGATTAAACATTGCAAGCGTGGGGGTAGCTCTAGATTCGTACGCAAGAACGGATTAATTCATAGGGAGTTTAGCGCTCGGGAGGGTAAGAAGTATTGGCAAGTGGTCGTACCCCAGAGATATAGATCTCAAGTACTTAGGGTGGCGCATGAGTCAAGCATGGCAGGACACCTAGGTAAGGCTAAGACCACTAGCAGGGTAGTCGCTGAATTCTACTGGCCAGGTGTTAATGGCGATGTCACACGGTTCTGTAGGTCGTGCGACGTATGTCAGAAAACCGTCTGTAAGGGAAGGGTCACAAGGGTGCCCTTGGGACAGATGCCATTAATAGATACACCGTTTAAAAGAGTGGCAGTAGATATTGTAGGACCAATACACCCAGTTACCGAAAGAAAGAATCGGTACATACTTACTCTGGTTGACTACGCAACCAGATACCCTGAAGCCGTAGCGTTACCAACTATTGAAACGGAAAGGGTAGCTGAAGCATTAGTTGATATCTTCAGTAGGGTAGGGGTGCCAGAGGAAATCCTCACTGATTGTGGTGCCCAATTCACCTCTGACCTCATGGGTGAAATAAGTAGGCTGTTATCCATCAAACAGCTAAACACTACCCCATACCATCCGATGTGCAATGGACTGGTAGAGAAGTTTAATGGTACCCTGAAAAGCATGCTGCGAAAGATGTGCGCGGAACGTCCGCAAGACTGGGACCGTTATTTAAACGCAGGTAAGATCATTTCTAGGTCTAGTAGGTTTTTACAGAAAGTTTATACCGAACTTTGCAGCCATTGCTAGCCCGCTGTCTGATTTGACCAAGAAGGGGCAACCAAACAAGGTTGAATGGGGACCGCCACAAGATAAAGCATTTTGTACTCTGAAAGAGAAACTGGTTAGTGCACCTATATTGAAATTGCCGGATGTCAGCAAACCCTTTATTCTAAGAACAGACGCTTCTGAAACTGGGTTGGGGGCAGTTTTACTGCAAGAGCAGGACGACAGTAAGTTACCCGTAGCTTACTCTAGTAGAAAATTGCTACCCAGGGAGAAAAATTATTCCGTTATAGAAAAGGAATGTTTGGCCGTAGTATGGGGAATTGGGAAGTATCACGCATATCTATTTGGGAGAGATTTCGTTCTTGAGACTGATCACCAACCCCTACTGTATTTGAACAAGGCCAAGGTCGCTAACGCTCGGTTGATGCGTTGGGCGCTAACACTACAACCTTATCGTTTCCGTGTAGAAGCAATAAGGGGAGTTGAAAATATAGGCGCAGACTACTTGAGTAGGGCATGATGGGAAATTTATATGAATTTGCCCAGTAATAAAATCCAGTTTGTAGTATAACCAGTGTAAATGTTGTAAGATATCATCAATAGTTATTTTTCTTCTATTCTGTGTTAGTTTTAAAAATGTGTACATTTTTATTCTTAGGGGGGAGGTATTGTCACAGAATTAGGCGAAAATTTGAACTGATTTTTGTTGTTCTTCAATTGCAAACGAAACTCACCATTTTTCTTGATTTCGTCGTACACGCATTACCTGGGGTGATTAAGTGGCGTGTAACGATTTGCATGTGCCAATTTGTAATTTACATGAAATCCGAAATACTCGTTTTACGTGGTGTACGGCAAGCTCGATGTGATTTATGTTCACCTATTGAGAGTATATAAGGCTTAGGATTTATCATAAATTTTTACGGGAACCCAAATATCTAATCGAAGGATAGATAACCTCGTCTTGCAAATCTCCAGCCAAAGGGGTGAGTGTTAAATTTACATTTCGTTTTATTGTGAATTTTATTCAGATTATCATTTCGTATAATGATGCTTTTATTGCAATTAAACGTGGAATATTTGGAATTACTAGTCACTTTTAGACTTTAAATACAATATCGTAATCTATGGCTTAGATTATTTTTGAGACAACTATTATTAGTCTGGTTTTGTTTATTATAGCTAATTCAGTCTGATTCAGTCTGATTCCAGCTGATTCCGTCGTTGATACCGTAGAAGTTCATCACTGATAGCGCATCTAATAACATCGCTGATACCGTCTCTGATACCGTAGCTGCTAACATAGTTGTTACATTGTTTCTGGTACCGTAGCTGCTAATAACATCGTTGATACCGTAGCTGCTAATAACATCGTTGATACCGTAGCTGCTAATAACATCGTTGATACCGTAGCTGCTAATAATATCGTTGATACCGTAGCTGTTAACACATCTGATACCATCTTTTGATAAACGTATTTGATATCGTCTGATTTGTTGTGGGACATCTATTGTTTGTTCTGGAACATCTCTGTATAAATATCTGAATGTGATTGTGCCGTTAATTTGTGCAAACGGAATTGAAGTATCTGTCTGTGTGTCGAACTGTCTGTTCGTCAACATCTGTGTAACATGTAAATATCCGGAAAGCTAGAAGTCCGAGTGTCGGAGCTGTCTTAGAGTTGTAAAACGTCCGGGTCGACATCTAGGGTAGTGAGGAACCGTTGGTTCTGGTAGATGTTGTATGCTGTCTGAACGTATAACTGTGGTGGATCCGTGTAGGGAAACGTCCGATAATAGTATTGGTCAACCCTCGGTTCTCGGGGAAACTGGGAGACGATTCAACTGTTGCTGAATCGTGCGGTTATACAGGGGAGACACATAGGTGTATTGAAATTGTGATATAATTTAATACATTGTTGTATTTGCATGTTTATGTCAGATCGCAATAATATTTCAAGTGATCACATAGATATCAATAAAAGCTAGCAACTTGATTGAATACAAGTATATGATCGTGCTAGTTATCGCAATCCATCGTGCGATAGATAGTTTGTCGTTTGTGTTTATTTTTTTCGTAAATCATACTTGCATTTATTTAACTTTCGTAAAGGATTCTTGGATCTGTGTATAATCCAAGAGATCCCTTTACATTTGTGATTCCTTTTGTATTGTTATTTAATTTATTCATGTATTGTGAATGGTTGTGAGTGTAATTGTGGGTTGAACGCGTGAATTATTGTGTTGTTACATCTGTATTTTTTTCATTTATAATTTATTACATAAATTTATATTTTCTTTCACAAATTGTGTTTGTATTGTTCATTTAATCCACCCTCCTCTCGGTAACAATTCTGTTACACATATGTATACATCTCATAATTCAAAATTGCTCTAGTTTGTTTTGTTTTTTATGGTTTAATGCCATTTTTCAGCACAATATAGGCTATACATGGTGGCCAGTATTAATGGTGGTGGAAGAACCCAGAAAACCCCGAAAAGAACCACCGACCCATGAGAAATTACTGAAAAGCTTTCTCTCATACCCACTCGAACCCACACAGACAGAGGTGAGATGGCAGTGATCCGTAACGGACAGTGCTTTAGATCACTGGGCTACTCAGGGCCCCCTCAAAACTGTTTTGGAATTATGAATATAAAAAATTAAAAAAAGAAAGAATTTCCATTGTGTTCCATTTTTCCACTGCATATTTTTAGTCATACCAGTTTGAATCATCAGTAATAATTTTCTTCTGCATCTCTTTTCACTAAATACTATTGATTTTACAGAGGAATATAAAATATTAAGCTGCATTAAAATCCAGGTATTCCTTCAAACTTGTTTGATTAATCAGATCAGCTGATTGAATGTAATGTTCAGCAGTGATGCTAATTATCATTGTAAAAAGCTCAAAGGCTGAGTTTTCTTGCATTATGCGCTTCTGCAACTGTCTGCATACATTACTATCCACACGAGACTGGAGTAAAAAAAATACTAAGAAAACACAAGAGAAGAAAATACGTTACAAAACAAAAAGATATTTCAATACTGGGATCATTATAAACGTAACCATGAATACTGACAAGCTTTCAAGTCATGTGGACAGGTATGTGACACAGCAACCGATTGATTTTCTGTTAGATGGGGAGCGAGAAAGGCACCAGCATTACTTTTATTGAAAGCTCTCTCAAAATCTATCCAATTTAGCTTCTTTATTTCCATCCCTTACAGATGAATTTGCAAATTACAACTCTGATGGTAAAAGTCATACAGGTCATGTATGGGCATTATTTACTCACATTAAATATAAACTTTTGCCTTTAAATTTAATTCTAATTTGTTTAATTTGTCTATTAAACCTTTATTGAATGATCTGCACCTTGGCTGTCATCAAGAAACTTCCTGACAAAAATTACTAATCACTATGAACCTTTACAATAGTGGCCAGGTACTAAACTAGGTCAAGTCTAATTGGCACAATAAAAAACATGCATACCTTTCATTGTGACATCACAGCGTGGTGCATATAAATAATGACCTTTCAAACAAATATTGATGTATGAGGATCGAAATAAAAATAAGTATTTCAACTTAAAGATATGCAGAATCAAAGTCTAAAACAAATTACTGAAATAATCAGTGCTGAATGCATACATGACCTGTATGGCTTTTACTAAAGAATACAATGCCAAGTTATTCCAAATTAAAATATTAAAGGGATCTCAATATCAAAAGAAATTTCAAAGGCCACGATGTTACTTTATTCAAGGTATCTTTTCTACAATGTTCAAACAAAAGCAATCAAAAAATATTTATACATATTCACAATTTATTGAAAATAACTATTAACAAATAAAAACTAACACTGTAAATGTCAGAACTTCAATGTGTTGGGTTTTGCTTTAATTGGTGCATATTTATTAATTTGGTACATTTTGACTTTAGTACATCGTGACCTGGGTATGTCCAGTTTGGGTGCATTCTGATTTAATTTGATTTGAATTTTTGTTTGGGTACATTTTGATATGTTCCCCTCTGACCTGAAATATTTCAGTTTGTTATGCTTTTGAGTAATTCCATGTCTGGCAATGTAAGAATTTGTCACCTGAGTGAGGCCACATATTCAACTAACACATTTTAATCCTTTCCATTACAGATTATTTCAACTTCTACTAGAAATATTATTTCATATCTTACCTATACTGGACACCAACACAACCCCCAGACCACAGGCAAGAGGCCCAGCCATGTTCAGAAACTTCTCACTGGGTGCACACATTGCAATGGTAGACAAACCTGTAGAAAAAAATATCTGAATCAATGGATTCCACTGCCAATTTGTCCTTCAAAACTTTTCATTGATGTGAATTTAAGAACCTTCAGGACTATAAACATTTTCTCATAAAATACATTTAGCTGTGAGGTATACTAACATGGTGGATTGTGGACTAGTTGTATTGACATACTTCTCACATTTTTCTAAACATTGAGACAAAAACAGATCAATAGGACTGAGCAATTCTGTCACCATGGTCTGCATTTGTTACTCACGAGATACCCGATTTTATTTTTCTCAATAAAAGACCCAGTATGATGAAATAAGTCTTTAAAGGTTGATAATGATTATCTGCATTTCTTTAGAACACTCATTAAAAAAATAGAACAGCTGTCGGTCGTGGGCACAAATCACAAATGCCAACTTGTAACATCTGATCAATGCCAAATGTTCAAATTTGTAAGAAACCCTTAACTTGCTAGGAAATTTCAACATCTCACATATATACACATATACATACATAGACACACACACATACACACACAAATAAAATAATGATCAAATGTAACCAAGCACAGTCCTGCAATTCCAAGAAAATGATAAAGCACTTGAGAGATCTATTGAACTCTTTTCTCAAGGCAGACAGCTGTAATATTCTTAAAACTTCCAGGATTTTGTATATCCTTCTCTTGGGGAACATGAACCTAGACCAATGAGGTAAGGAAATTCATTTCTATGTACACAGAAGTCTGAAATGGATTTCTATAACTTTGGAATAAGTCCCAAGTCACTACAGGCCAGGAGTTGTGACATCACAGTAACTATGATGTCTTGTAGTACCCAATCATCTAAGTACTGGATCAGTAGAATACCCAAGTAATTTAAGTACTCTGCTATTACTCTCAAGATTCTGCTGAAGACCCAGGCTGCTGAGGCTTGACCAAATGGCAAGGCTTTAAATCAAAATGTCTTGTCTGATTAAGAACTGGAAATATTTTTTGTGCTGAACAGAAATTGGGTTGTGGAAGAACTGAACCTAATGACTGATCGACATTGGCCCATTAGCTAGTTTGATTCGGTTATAAACTGAAGTTGCAGTTTACATGTTGCAAGTTTCCTTCAGCAAAAGTTTGTTGGGAGAGGGTGGGTGGGGAAAGATCTATAACAAGCTTGTTTGATTTACCTTTTTGGGGGGACCAGAAATATCTTGGGAATAGAACGCTGGCAATTGGATGCTTTGAACCCTCTCTACTGCACCATTTTGGAAAACGTGTGACTTAATGTTTGACTGATGGAAGATGGATATCCATGACAGGAGGGAATTCTGTTAAGCATAAATGCAAAACCTCCTTCACTGTAGGGTCCAATCTTTTGTGATGTTTGACTTTGCCATTGATAAGTGAACCAATCAAGCATTTTAAATGTATTAAAGGAAGCTATATGCACTGAAGGGATGACTTCCCTACCCTACCCTCCCTTTGCCTATTTGGGAAAGGGGAAGGCAACTTAGATTTCTTTGCCCCGATGTTCCCTATCCAATTTCTTCATTTGATTTGTGGAATAAACTTATGGGGGGGGGGGGGAAATGTCCACTTTGTTGATGTGGTTGTGTACCTTTTCATTGGAATTGTGTCTGAACCATGGCCTTATCATGTTGCGTTAGATTACCAGTTGGTTTTGATGGGTCAGTAACCGATGCAATAGACCAATGTTGTTGGTAGTGTTGTTCCGATTATCGATTATAATCGATCATCAGTTGGTTGAGCAGATAATCGATTGTGAACTCCATAAGCGATTGTGTGTAAAGGGAGACTACTTTTTAACTGTATGCAAAGCACAAAGGTTAGCAAAATTCCCAGCCACTAAAGTGGACCTGAAATTTATTAATTCCCTTCACAACTACAAATATGAAACCTTATGATACATAATTAGGAACATATAGTCATTATTGCATGGTCAAGTGCTGTTAAATTATTGCGTTAATAAATATAAACACATTTTGTTGATTTGTTTCAGTTAAAAGTGCAACATCTTTTGTAGTATTTATAAACAATGACAAAACAAGAAAAGCCATGTCCTTCTATATTTTAATTATTAGACACATCACATGTGAACGAAAGAATTGGGGGGGGGGGGATTGTAGCAGTATCTCAGTTACATATGTCTGATCAGCCATTAAAAGTTACGTTCATTTAACAAAGTTGTAGAAGAAAAGTAACACATAATGAAATATTATTGTCAGGTTAAAGTATACATGTCATTAAAAGAGATTACTCCTGTACATTTATAAACATATTGAACTCTTGATCAAAGATATAACTGTTTAACAAAAATTAAAATTTGCTCTTAGTAACCGATTATAATCGATGATCAGTTGGTTAAGGGGAACCGATTATCGATTATGAATTTCTGACCAATTCCCATCACTAGTTGTTGGTCCCTAAAATCCTGAGATGCAATAGTTTGAACAAGACTAATGAATAAAATCTTAGATTTCAGGGGGAGCAGCCCTACATTGTTTGCTGAGTTGAAGAAAAAACAATCTTTAAAGAATCTAATGCCACATCTCACCAGAAGTGAAGAAGCTCTGTTGATGACACCAATGCTATAGTCTTAGCTACAGCTGCTGATAGCAGTTTCAAGACAATGGGTGATAATTCTTCTTTCACTAAACTGAATGAAGTGTGCGTGTGTGTGAGATTTGAAATTTTAATGTAGCTTCAACAATTTTTTCAGCCATATTGCTATGATGTCAGCAGTGTGACAGTTTATACTAATGTCTAGTACTGGGGCATCATGTTACAGACATGTAGCATGATGTCCCACCCAGTCACATTATGACACCAGGCCTACGAGTCATAAAAAGTAACCTCTTAATGCTAAGTGTCTAGTGAGGCAGTTGTTGTGACCATTCTTATAAGTCTTTATTGTGGCTTGGCTGGGGTTCAAACCCACAAACTCCCACACATGAGGCAGATTCTCTAATCACTTAGGCCACTGGAGTGGTCATGAAGGAAGCTTCTGAAAACAGATCAGCTGTGAAGCTATGGTCACTTATGACCTGGCCTTTGATTCTAAAACATCCAAGGACTTAACCAAGAAGCAAGCAAAGTAACCAGCTGAAATGACCACTTGAGAAGCTGTGGTGTTAGAAGGGTTGACTAGCAATGAACATTATAGCTTGAGGTTGATATGAATGATCTCAGTTTAGCAAGGAGGACTGACCCAACCTTTATTTTTATTCTTGACCATAGCCATTAACACATCTCTGACCATCAGTGAATGTGAAGTCTGGTGTGGGCATTACTCCTGACAATATTTCTAAGCAAGAAAGACTCTTAGTGTCACTTGATTGCATTGGCCTAATGCGCATATCAGGGGGGAAGGCAACGGTTTTCATTTAGGGCCATGTTGAATGACCCTGTCTCCTTCTCTTTGACCACTTGTGATATTTGGTGAGAAAAGGGTTTGGAGATCCTTGGAGGGGGTTGTACCCTATCTTCCTGAACTTGAGTAAATTCTTGGGAATCTGTTATAGCTAAAATAAAGCACCATCATCTTCCTATTCAAAATTTCAGCGGAATACAGAAGAATTGGACCAGAGATGATAAATCTGTGTGGAAAGTCAGGAAAGTGGCACATGGATAACCTGTGACTCAGCATAGGAAGTGACAGCTGTCATTAATGTCTATTTTGTTGGAAGAGCAAACGTTCTTATCTCCACTAGGCCTCATTGGGGAAGGGGGAGTAACCCTCTCCTTCTTTAATGATCTTTCCTGTATAATATGGTGGTCTCTGGACTTCATCACTGTCAGGAGGCCATATAGATAGCATCTATCTTGAAGGGGGAAGTTCCATACACCACAAGGGTTAAAAGAGAACTTTGTGAAGGAAGGGACATTGTTCCAGTTTTATATCCCTGAAGCATGCATAAAAACAGGCTTTGACCAAGTGGTTGGAAAAATAGGTAATGTAGCAAAATGGGAGTAGAGTAATATGTCCTTGAGGCTATACCTTTCTCCAGCATGTTCTGAGATTCGGTAATCTGTAACTGGAAACCAATGCGCTGTCAGTGCCATGTGAGCTGTGGTCTATGTCCAGTGAATGAAACCCTGTGACAGTTGATCAGTGCCTGGAGCTCGATAAGGGAACAATCATTGATGTATCGATTACAGTCTATGGCAATCTAAAGCAGAGAGAACTTTACGCAGAACTAGAAGGGCAAGATTGACATCTCTCTTTGGGTTGAGTCACCTGACCTTTGGTACAATGGAGATCTTGCCCCTCTGACAATGGGGAGGTGCAAAACTCTCCATATTACTCTGCTAAGGTATTACTTTGCTTCATCTTGGAATGGTGCTAATCTTAGCTGATATAATAATTTTAGCCTTTATTATTATCCCTCTTCGTGAACATGAAAGTTATGCTATTATATACCTTGTACAATTAAATGTGCATACTTTAAAAAAAATATTACATCAAGTATTAGGATCACTTATATCCTTGAAAATGAGCAGCTCATGAGCTTCTGATTCAGCGTAAATGAAACATCTATTAAGGACTAGATGAAATGCTATCTGGAAGAATGCAATTTGGTCAAAACAACAAATAAAGCAAAATCTACATCTAATATGTTTGGGAATAAATCAGGATTTAAGTGCCATTATGCATGATTTGCACTGTATAAGTACTGTACATTATAGTACGCTCTGGTCTCCCGGGTAAATTCAACTGGCCAGTGTATTATTAAGCCTGGTCACCAAGTTATTTTTTTTGTACATGCCTGTGTCTTAGGACACGGAACAAATTATTTTTTCATGTCCCAAGATTTACAGACATTAACCTTTTAGCTACAACAGCTGTTGTGCAGTTTAACTATTTCTGAGTACTATCATATCAATTACTAAGACTACTGAGGCTGATTGCTAAGCTAAATACTAGAGTATCATCAAGGCTGACTAAAGAAACTGACAATAAAAATATGGTTCCATTTATATTCATTATTTCATTAGTTTTTGTTGGATTTCACGATTAGATGCAGTACCGTAGTCGTAGCTAAAGGGTTAAAGAAGTAGTCAACAAAAGACCTAAAAAGTTTGAAGTTTAGACATAGGCCCATGGATAAGCCGACCCCTTCCCTAATTCTTCCAGGGCACAACTTTTTCCTAAATTCTTTGGCTTATACGCGAGAATATACAGTAGTCAAAATCATCAGGACATACAATTTTGAATATCCAAAGTGCCAAAAATGAATGGCCAGGTTCTGCATTAAACACTTTGACAGTAATATTCAATTTTTCTTTTATCATATCATGTGTTGTCTGTTAGTTTTAAAGATCAAATAGATGTAGAAAATTTGCTCTTACCTCCAATAACTCCAACTGTGTACCAAGCTGCCCTCACCAGAATGGGTCCTCCTAAGAATGTGATTGGGGCCACCACTGCCCCTAAAATCCCTGCATGAGCCAGCCAAGCCAACTGCTTGGCCCCAAACCCCGATTTGTAGGGAATTGAGTGGCACACTGAACCACTGCCAATCATTGCAACATAGGATCCAAAAAGGAACTGCAAGAAGAATTTTTTCCTTAGCTTTCAGTAATTTTATCTATAACAGCTTAAATACAATTTTTATTTTTGTATCCTAACAAAATACAAATGCAAACTACTTTTCCAAACTACCATATTAATCATATATATATTAGTGATGGGAATCAGAATTTCATAATCAAAAATCTGTTGCACTTAATCAACTGATAATCTATTATAATCGGTTGCTGGGAGCAAATTTTAACTTTTGTTTGTTATAAAGTTATATCTTTGCTCAAACGTTCAAAATGTTTATTACACGAGTAATTTCTTTTAATGAATCACAACACAAAGACTTCCTCATTCAAATCTTTTACCTCAAGCAATAAATATCAGCAACACCAACATTAAATTCACAGTCAGTTCGAAACCTAAGTGTTACTCTGGACAGTACTCTTACATTGCACCAAAATGACTTGAACATATGCAAGGCATCATATCTTAGCCGAGATGCATCAGCTCCATTCACAAATATATTTCAGTTGATACCACTAAAACACTTGTGTCCATTAGTACTTTCAAGACTGGATTATAGTAACTCAATTCTGGCTGGTTCGTCTCAATATCTAATCCAGAAACTTCAAAACACTGCTGCTCTGATCATCCTTAGAGTTCCATGATCTGAGCACACCTCCCTGCTGCCCTGTACCCTACACTTGCTATCCATCTGATCCAGAATCAAACATAAAATTTGTTCTCTGTGCTATGTTTCACTGACAGTCTCTAGTCCAACATAACCATCTGGCCTCACCCATGTGTATACACCAGCAAGATACTTATGCTCCTCTTCTGACAATCGTATATTCATCATTCCCACTATGAAAATGAAGTCATATGGATGTTAAACATGGAATGATTTGCCCATTGAAATTAGACACAAAGACACAGTGATAACCTTCAAGAATGCTCTTAAAACTAACCTTTTTCAACTGCAAGAAGAAACTTAAAAGACCTAATAATGTTTCCTATCTTAAATATTTTCAGTATTTTTTATGCTTATTAATTTCATGGTGTTTTGTTTTTTTGTAGTCTACAACATTTTAGATGTTGTAAAGCGCTTAGAGCTTTTAAAGATTAGGCGCAATACAAAGTCCTCATTATTATTATATCTGATTTAATATATATTTATTTTATTTTGTTTGTAAGTTTTAAAATCATTTTTATTTAATTTCATTAAATGTAAAAATAATGTAATTTTGTTTACAAGCGATTTGACAATTTTCAGAAATTAATTGACTTTACTGTTTAGTAGTAAACACCTAAAGATGACCTAGTTCCTGACCTTGATTGAGAATCAAGCAAACAAGTTCTTTATTTAAATAGTTTTATTGTTTGAATAATAAGAGCTTGATCAAGGCTGTATTGGACAAGTCACCCTAAAGGTGTTAATAGTTTTGGTACAGTAACCAGTTTTGATAGAGTAAAATTATTGGTTTTGTTAAAGTTATGTTAGGAGTACATGATATAAATGATCACGTAACCCTTATGGATTTCCGAAACTGCGACTTAGTTTAGGGTTCAACCTTTGTTTATAGAGATTTTTATCAGTTTGGGCTTTTACTTTACACTGTAAAGTGTCTGTGACCAGATAATTTTTCTTCCGATCATTTTGATTTTAGAAGATTAATTTGTTTCTCTGGAAATATTTGTGCTCTTACAGAATTCTTGGACAAAGACAGTTCTTAAAATTTTCATTCAGATTTCAAACACTCGAGTGTTATTTCTTGCGTCTCTACAAGGAATTGTAAATACAGCACAGTAAAAAGTATAGCATACATTATTGCTTTTGATTTTCCATCAGGACTCCAAAAACTTGAATTCATTAGAACATTTCATTATTAGGACTTTACAAATTTAATTTGTGGATTGTTCTTGGATTATTTTTGGATTTGATTCTTAAAACCAAGTTTTTTTCTATTTTTACAATATTTTTCCAGGGAAATAAATCATTTTTTAAATTGTAATATAGAATGTAGCTTTCACTTGTTGTGTGTTACTGTGTTTTAGAGCCTAATCACGTGTAAATCATAACCTGATAAAACATCACATTTTGTTTCTATTGTTTTGTGTTATTTTTCTTCAATAACTTAAACAAAAGCAAATTTTTATGGCTGATTTTAGAGCTGATTTTAGAGCCTAATCATGTAACACAATGAAAATCATAACCTGATAAAATCACATTTTGTTTCTATCGTGTTTTGTTCAATAACTGTTAAATAAAAGCAAATTTTTATAGCTGATCAGTCTTATGTAAGTGAAATAATACTGCAATCCCCTAAAATTCTTCCATTCATATGTAATGTGTCTATAATATAAAGTATAGAAGGACATGGTTTTCTTGTTTGCCATTATTTACAAATACTACAAATGGATTTTACATTTAAAATGAAAAAATCATCAAAATGTGTTTAAATTTATTAACTCAACAATTTAACAGCTTAAACTTGCAATCATGGCTGCATGTTCCGAATTATGAATAATAACATCTATGAGATATGGTATGGTTCTATATTTTCAAAATGTGAAGGGAATATATAATTCAAATCAACTTTAGTGGATTGTAGGCTTTTTTTAGCTTACCATTTACACAAGAGTTTTACTAACATTTGTGTTTTGCATGTGTTATGAGTTTAGGCACTAATAAACCGTAACAAAGAAAGAGTGAAAACCACAAGCTTTGTAAAGTTTTGGAAAAAGATTGTAAAAATGGAAAAAGAACTTACAATTTTAAGAATCAAATACAAAAATAATCCAAGAATAATCCAATTATTATATTTCAAAAGCCCTAGTAATGAAATGTTCTAATAGATTAAAGTTCAAATCCTGTTGGAATATCCAAGATGGAAGACAACAATGTCTGCTTAAGTTTGTGTTTGTGCTTATTTAAAGTTCCTTGTAGAAACAATGTTTAACACTCCAGTGAAATCCAAATACAATTTTGATAAACTGTCTATATAAACTCCCTTTCAAGAGTGATCTTAAAACTAACCTTTTTCGACTGCAAGAACAAATTTAAAGATCTAATAATGTTTCCTACCTTAATATTTTCAGCATTTTTTATGTTTTCCAACTAATGTTTGTTTTTGTTTAATTTTTTTTGTAGTCAAATCATTATAATGTTGTAAGGCGCTTAGAGCTTCTAAAGATTAGGCGCTATACAAAGTCCTCATTATTATTATTAGTAGTAGTAGTAGTATTATTATGTGCAAGAATTCTGTAGGGGCACATCAAATATATCCAGATATACAAATTAAACTTTTAAAATCCAAATGAATTGAAGAAAAGTTAACATAGATTCAAAAACTGGCTACAACAAAAGAAAATGACTTAACATCAGATGCAAAAGCACAAATCTAACTATTTCACTAAAACAAAGATTATATCACATTATAATATGCAGTTTCGAAAATAATCACCAAATTGTGAAATCAAGAAAAAATGGAAGGGGTCAAGTGATCGTTTATATCGTATTCCTCACATGACCTTGATGAGAACCAATCATTTTACTTTAAGAACAAAAATCTAGTTAATTACACATGCAACTCACAATAAGTAGTCTCCCTTTAAAACAATTATGGAGTTTCACAATAGAATATCTTCTTGGTTTGCTCAATCAATTGATAATTGATTATAATCAATAATCGGAACAACCCTAGCATATATTGGGACATGATAAAATAAATTGTTCCTGTCCCACAACTTAAGGTGAAACTTTCTGTAACCCAAATCATGTCTCAAGACTTAAGAAACAAAATAAATTTGTGTTGAATTTGTGCCCCCCCCCTCCTCTTGCACACTGCAATAGACAGACACAAAACACTTATCTGATGTTATATAAATGGAAGAAACTACCTTGTATTTTCATCATTTATTACTTTCTTCATCATAAGCATTTAAGAATATATCCACAAACTCTTCTGGTCAAAACACCACAATGATCACTTTCTGTTTAAAAGTAGTGATAAAAATATTTTCAAGATGAAGACTATAATGAATGTCAGAATGACACCAATTTCTTTGGGCCAACATGACTGCATAAGAAGTTTTGTAAAACTTGATGTCAATACAACTGTCTGCTCTGGAAGAGCAATCATACTATTTTGCATATGGCAGTCAGAGTGGCCAGTCTGAATGCAAATTCAGCAAAATAATCAGTTACGACTATCTAGAGCTCATAACGTGAAATCCCAATGCTGATATGACCGTCTAATCAGGCAGTGTAGTGACAAGTGGTTTTAAGATGACATTCATATTTGATGTTTTGATTGTCACCATTTTCATATGTGACCAACTTCAGCTTCACGAATGTGTGTTAACTTTCATGGTGCTCCTCCAGGAAGTTTAGAAGTAGCAACAGTGAACATGTGATACTGAAAGGATGATGGATAGCATGCCAATCTTTAAGTACTGCTGATTTGTAACCATCTGAGCTACAATCTGTTTTGCAGTTAACTACAGACTTGAAGAGGAACTGCCACACCACCCTAAGAAATGACAATTTTTTCCAATGGTTATACAAATTTATTAACTGACCAATTCTTCCTAACAGTTTCTCAGACCTTTTGCATGTTTATTGGGAGAGAGATGTTTCTTAAGGACATCACTCTAAACAAATATAAGGTTATATAAAAGTGTGTGACCTGAGAATCCAAAGTGAAGCATAGAACCAAATGCCTTTCTATCAACATACCCTTTTCTGCAGTGAGTTGGCAACTACATCCAATTATTTTGACTAGTAGAATCATTTCACAATTTAAGCCATTTGCTAGGATTTTTAGTGATTTTCTTAAAAATGTTTTTGAGATTAAAATTTTAATTAGCAGCATAATAAAACAGTATTTTCAAATACAACAAATCTGCAGAAGCATGACCCAGCAATTCAGACATGAAAAACCTTGTTATGACTTCCTGACCAACCCAAAGCCTGACATGGAAATACTCTTGCTTATTTTGTAAACACTTGTTCATACTTTCCTCAAATTGTTTCTTTAGAAAAAGTATGTGGATAGCCCGAAACTGGTGAGATACGAAGTTTTTCTATCTCCACATGAAGCGATATTGTTATTGGAACATGCTGACAACAAATTCGCTTATTCCTGCATTTATAGACAAATAACACATGCTTTGAAAGCAAATTTTGTAGTAAATTATGTTTCTCCGAGAATACTTACCCGATCACATTACTTTAGGGATATTAGCCTGCTACCTCGCGAATCCAGCCCTACCAAAAGACGAAAATTCGTCTTTCCTGTCTATGTCATATAGACAAAGGGCAATAACTCTTGCCCCTTACCTCCCCTTGCTAAACGCTAGGTGTCGCTTCTTTAGTTTTTTTAAGCTGAGCGGTATATAAAACACGAGGATGCTCGCATGGCGGGGTGGTTAGGAGGGTTTCTTAGTAATGTGATCGGGTAAGTATATTCGGAGAAACATAATTTACTACAAAATTTGCTTTCTCCTTTGAATACGTTCCCCGATCACATTACTTTAGGAGAATAAGTAATAGGAGGAGGGAATGCGGAGCATCCGACCTCCACCCCGGGTATCCTCTAGGGAATGATGGCTGGATTCCCCATGTGAATGATAACCCGGTCTCCTAATTTTCAATCAGCAACACAGCCCAGGGTCACGTGATATGTGACCCCTTTATACGGTTAAGAAGATAGTTATTGAAATCTTCTTACCTACGAAAATTTATCTGGCGAATCCAGCAAAGCTAATAGGCTGTGCTGATTGTTGCACATGGGTCTGGTGGGCGTCTGGGCTGCCAACACCGGACCTACTAGAATCAATGTTTGCCTCTGCGAGTACAAACTTGAAGATAAAACTGTAGAAGGTTGACTCTGCATGTCAGCCAACAGCTTCTATAAAGTGACTGATTTGCGAATTCTCAGAGTACGCCGAGCGTATAACCCATTACAGCCATGAAGCAAGGGCTTGAATGGTGATATCTTATGTCCCAGCTATCACCAGAAGAAAGAGGTGCTTGTATGTGACCTGACTCACCTCTATGCATTGAAATGGTGCTAGAGTGCACAAACAGGATCTTACATGGCTGTTGATCCTGACTTATCTATAAAGAGAGTGAGCTAATGACGACTCGTTGATCGCCAATGTATGGTAATCTATTTTGGACTACGAAGCCTGGCTGCGTCAAGAGGACCATCAAACCCTCTGATCGGAACGGAAGAGAGTTCGGGTCACTAGAAAGGACATGTAACTCGCTCACCCTGCATGCTGAAGCTAAGACTATCAAGAAATCCCATTTGTATGATAGTAGCTTTAACTAATCGTGGGTTAAAGACTCAATACTGTCTGAATTGAGTCATGTTAAAACCCGGGACAGATTCCATTTGGAAACAGGGTGAGGGATATAAGTCGATTGAAGTTTTAAAAGTGTCTAAAAGATCTGACAAATCTTTGTCATGGCTGCACATGAACCAGAATGGCGGAATGTGTCTGATATCATGGAGCGGTAGCATTTGATAATAACTGGAGCCAGCTGTTTCTCCTCGAAAAGCCAGAGAAACGTTGGCCAATTGAGGGATTGTGACACTCAGAGGAACAATGTGAATGATATGGTACCAGTCTCTGAAAACATGCCACTTGCCCTTGTAAACCTTCAGAGTAGAGGGCCTTCTTGCTCTCGAGATTCTCTCTGCAATCAAATATTTAAATTGTTTGTCTTGCACGGCTGTCTGGACAAGAGTCAAGCTTGAACATAAAGACGGTCCGGACAGGGGTGGAACACCCCTGGCCGCGGTTGCTTGCGAATACTTGTGCTGACTGTAATCTTCCTGGGTAGATCTATCGCCTAGATTGAGTAGATCGGAGACCCAGGAGTTGTTCCATCTGAGAGGGGCAATCAGAACCATCTGACAGTTCTGACCCCTTAACTTCTGGATTAATTTCAGTACCAAGACCGTGGGAGGGTAGGAGAATGACCACAACCCTTCCCAGCTGATTGATCGAGCATCCACGACCCAAGCTTCTGGGTCTGGAACCTGTGAGATGAAAGGTGGACAACTTGCGATTCCACCTTGTTGCAAAAGATCAATCATCGGACGTCCCCAAAGTGTGTCAATTGGAAGAAAGTCCGATTGATGGAGTGACCATTCTGTGTGAATGACTAGATAGAGTGTCAGCCAAGACATTGAGTCTGCCAAGAATGTGTCTGAATTGTACATTGAGGTGGAGATTGTCGAACCAATGTAGAAACTGCCAGCTCAAATTGCACAGGTCTGGTGATTGGTGTCCCCTTGTTTTGAGGCAAGGCACCACCACAATGTTGTCTGACATAATGAGGGCAGTTTGTAATAAGAGTTGATCCTGCCCGAAATGAAAGGCATTGATGACAGCCGTTATTTCTGAAAGGTTGATGTGGAAAGGGGCTCGCCCCTGGCAATCACGTGCCGCTGACAGTATCGAAGTCCGGCAACAGGTGTGCACCCCAACCGTAGGTACTAGTGGCGGAACATATCGTTATCCCCGCTTAGGGTATCTCCAGAGTAATCCCTGTGGATAGCCCACAGGGGTTGTGCCATTGACTCAAGAATGATCGTATCTCTGGCGTGAGCATGACTGTTTTCTGGGATCGAAGGGACTTGAAAAGGGCGCAATTACGCTAGCAACGTCCTTTGTAAAGGGCGCATAAAAGGACGGCTGAGCGGGATCAAGTCTGCTGCCGCATTGAATAATCAGAGGATCTGCAACTCTCTCGCTAAAATGCGCATCCTGTCGGAAACGGACTCTACGAGTGCAAATATCTAGATGATCCCAAACTCGAGGAAGCCTTACCAGATTCAGATCGGGAGAAACTCCACACCCAGATGGACCAAAAATCCGGATTGGACAGAGATCAGACTTTATCCAGTTCACGAGAAAGCCTATATGATGTAAAGTGGTATAAGATCGTTTCTGCCTTTGAGCCGAGTAGAACTTGACAGATGTTTCTGGAGGATGTCGTCCAAATATACTGCCGACGCAATAGATGAAGTCGAGCGGAACAGGGTGACGACGTAATCCATAACCCTGGTACTAACCCAAGGGCTTAAATTGAGGCCAAAAGGTATGACATGGAACTGATAAACCGAGTCCCGACAAGCACAACGGAGAAATGTCCGCTACTCGTGGGATAGGGACGTGAAATGTGCGTCGGTCATATCTAGCCAGCTTATGATGGGGTTTAAGCGACATGCCCTTCAGACATGCGTCACGACGTATCAGGTCTAGGTTGGCAGAAGCAGTCAGCGCATTGGCCATGGAATGGTGAGCTGCCCTGTTAAGAACCCTAGCTAACCGGGCAGTCGATTCCCAAGCATGTTCATTGCCAGATTTTTCAGCGATCCTGAAAATGGCTAGGGAGGCTAGGTCTAACAGTGAAGACGTAGCGACTACATTTCGAACCAGCTTGGACTTGGCATTGAACACAGTTTTGTCCACTTTATAAGACAATGGAGCAGACATATGGACTGCTGCCATGTTTTTATCCAGAGCCGGGACCTCAGTACTGAACGCATCGGAGTGAGTTTTGTACCATCGACCTGAAAACGACGCTGGTACTTGGCTTTCAGAAAAGAACGCCTTAGCATTTCCTGGATCCCCTATACGTGTCGACAGACGGTCATAATTTCCTTAATTTTTGTTGACTGGGGAAGGAGGCGGAAGGATAGAGTCTCTTCCCCCTCATCCAGATCGACCGACGCTCTAACCTTATAGTTGGTAATGGCAGCAGGAGGTGGAGGGCTTTCTGAAGGGGCCAACACCCTATAAATTTCCTCCACTGCGGCTTTGAAGCTGAACTCAGTCCGTTCCATAGTTGGATCTGTATACAGCTGATTTGCCTGCGATTCATCGCACTCACTATGTGCATAATCTTGCTCTGGTAAAGCATCCATATCGGGGTAATGCATACCAGGTGGCATAGATGACTCTATTCCGTCATCTCTGATAAAGGCATTCACTCTCCCTTGTGGATGAGCTGTTAGCCTATGGACGGCCGGCAATGCTGAATGAATTGATTGGCATATGTTCGACCTGAATGACTGCGACGGGCCGGCTATGACGGGCACCGACCGCTCGAATGGTCTGGTTGGATCGAGAGATTCATCGCCAACATCTGTGTCATGGTAGTGATATGTAACCGGTAGTACAGATTGACAGACGGAAACATCACTAGAATCTTCGTCAATCCGATTTGTGCGGATTGCGGTATGATAAAAGTCCCCGTGCTGGTACAGTGGTACAGTTGGACGGACTGGTATATGACTAAAATCTCCATACGGTTGGACGACCGGTGCCTGTTGGGCTGGACGGCTGGAGCCAGATGGACGGTCAGTGCCGGCAAGTATCGGTTTTAAGCTTGGCTGGACGACCGGTGCCATTTGGGCTGAACGGTCATTGCCGGATCGACGCCCGGTGCCGGTTAGTGCTGGCTGGAAGGTCGGCTGGATGACCGGTGCCATATGGGCTGAACGGTCATTGCCGGATGGACGCCCGGTGCTGGTTGGTGCCGGCTGTAAGGTAATAATAATTACATAATGTTTATGTAGTGCGGCCAGCACTGCGCGCCCATCTACCATTCGCTCAGAGGGAATGTTGGTTCTGGTACAGCTTGCATATCTGTACAGCATACCAGGTGACCTAGATGACGCAATTCTGTCATAATTGACACTTTCACTAAGTCTCTCTTGTGGAGAAGCCGTGAACATATGGACGGCCGGCACTGCCGGCTGATTGAACTAGCGAATGGTCGGCCTGAAAGTCCAGCTCTGGTAAAGCTGCCATATCTGGGTAGTGCATACCAAGTGGCATAGATAACTCAATTCCGTCACCTCTGATAATGTCACTAATTCTCCCTTGTTTTAAAATCACACCGTCACGTATTTGACGTGACGGGAGGTGTACACCGGCAATACCGACTGATTCGTCTGGTATATGGTCGGCCGGAATGTCGACGAAGGTCCGGCTATGACAGGCACCTGCCTCTCGAATGGTCTGATTGGACGGAGGTTCATCTATAACATTTCCCTCATGGTAGTGATATGTAACCAGTAGTGTAGATTGACTGACGGGTACATCACTATAATCTCCGTAAATCCGATGTACAGCCGGTGCAGGTTGATGCAGGCTGGAAGACCGGTGCCATTTGGGCTTAACGGTCGTTGCCGGGTGGACGGCCGGTGTAGGTTGATGCCGGCTGGAAGGTCGGCTGGACGACCGGTGCCATTTGGGCTGAACGGTCATTGCCGGCTGGACGGCCGGTGCCGGTTGATGCCGGCTGGAAGGTTGGCTGCACGACTGGTGCCATTTGGGCTGAACGGTCGTTGCAGGGTGGACGGCCGGTGCCTGTTGACGCAGGCTGGAAGGTCGGCTGGCCGGCCGGTGCCATTTGGGCTGAACGGCCGGTGCCTGTTGATGCAAGCTGGAAGGTCGGCTGGCCGTCCGGTGCCATTTGGGCTGAACGGACGGTGCCGGAAGGACGGCTAATGCCGGTTGGTGCCTGCTGAAGTGCCGGCTGGACAAACGGCTGGACGGCCGGCGAAAGTGCATATTAAAATGGATCCAATTGATCCAGCATAGACTCCATGCGTCCGGACTTACAGGCCCGAAAGTCATGCACGGACCTGCGGTGAAATTTACACCCACTGGGCAGCCTAAACCATGTCAACATAATTTCCTCCATTTTCACATTGCCAACACCCATTTTGCCATTCATGCCTTCGTTGTCGACTTTGCTACTGAAACGACAAAAGAAGAGAACAAATCATACATTAAAAAATTCAGCATATTATTAATTCGATAATACTATAACCGTTATTAACGGAGTAGTCAAATTATTCCGTGCCATGTTAACTCTTAATGACAACACTAGTTATCACCGTGAGCGTGTTGCAATGGTTCGTTCAAGACGAAGTCTACTGAAACGAAAAAGATGATAAACAAAGCACAATTAGCAATTCAGCACGCTATTAAGTCGCTATTACCATAACCGTAACTAACGGAGGAAGCGAAATGATTTAGTGTCGTGTGAACTCGTGACTACAACACGAATTCCGCCATTAAATAGTCGCAACTGGCCGTTCAGAGACTAAGTCTACTGAAACGAAAAAGAAGATAAACAAAGCACAAATTAACAATCAGCACGCTATTAAGTCGCTATTCAATAACCGTAACTAAAGGAAGGAAGCGAAATGATTAAGTGTCGCGTGAAATCGTGACTACAACACGAAGTCCGCCATTAAATAGTCGCAACTTGGTCGTTCAAAGACTTTTTTGAAGTCTACTGAAACGACAAAGCAGGTAAATAAAGCACAAATTATCAATGCAGCACGTTATTAAATCGCTAATATCGTAAACGTTACATACGGAATAAGCGAAATTATTGAGTGCTACATGTATTACATGCTAGTACCGCCATAAGCGTGCTTGACCACGTTGCAACCTGGTCCGAAGTCTAGAAAAGGTGACAAAGTCACTCAAATTGGAAAATATTGTAAAATAATGTATACAACCTGTCGAGGAATGATTATCCAACACAGTAATTCCAAATTTAACTTCGGATGGTCAGAATTTACACTAAGATGGCTTGGATTCATTGGAGGTCTAATTGTACGTGTTTGCACACTACAAGCAAAGCTAAAAAACTAAAGAAGCGACACCTAGCGGGTAGCAAGGGGAGGTAAGGGGCAAGAGTTATTGCCCTTTGTCTATATGACATAGACAGGAAAGACAAATTTTTGTCTTTTGGTAGGGCTGGATTCGCGAGGTAGCAGGCTAATATCCCTAAAGTAATGTGATCGGGGAACGTATTCAAAGGAGAAACTGTGCAGAGATCAAACAACACCAACCCGAAAAGCGTCTTCTTTTGACAGAAATAATGTCATCAACTGACAGGAACACTGTTTAGGAGTTGTCAATTTCACAGCTTATTATGTTAACAGGCATGTGAGAATAAATGTTGGCTTTGGAACATGGGTCCCCCTCCGTCCCAAAAAAGAATTATGCAACATCCACTACTTCTATGCCTTTGACTTTGATATTTAGCACCTTTTTCAAAAGATTTCAACAAGCACCTTCAGCAGTGGACATCGCATTAAGTATCTAGGGACATAATTTGCAGGAAGCCAAAATATGTCTGCTTTTTTCTGCTGTGATTCTTATTTTCTTGATTTTCAAACCATGGTATATGAAATTACTCACTATCTTTGCATCCAGGCATGTATATGGTCGAAAAACTGCATCAAGGCAAAACCAACAGTTACCAAATATTACAAAAGTCATGTTTGAGTTTCATTGCATTAGTTTTCATTTTCAAGGGTTCCTGATATAATTCAAGGTTTATATTAAAATTTAAGCCTTTTTCAAGGCTATTTAAGGATGACATGGAATTCAAAGTTTTCAAGAAATGCTTTGGATGCTGAACTTGGCTTCAGGAAAATTACAAAAAAATGTAGGACCTTACTATAACAGGCAGAGCATAAAGACTATGCTGATGCCCATTATTTCCCTTGAATAAGTACACAAAAAAAAAAAAAAAAAAGATCTTACCAGCAAAGGCCTTGTGCTCATTAGAGACATTAAACGGGGGCTTCTACTGGCTGCCACAGCTGCTGCAGCTGTCACACCAACACTGGCAGCAAAATACATATATGTGTCTCGCATACGTCGTCTTACTTCTGGTGACCAAAGTCTTTAATAAAACAAAATGGAAACAAATCTGATATAGTGTTTCTGGCTAAGTTCATGTCCATGTATTTGAGTGCATGAACATTTGCATGGTTTTCAAAACATATGAAACAATACTTGGCAATTTTCAAAATAAAATATTCATGCATTAAATCTCATGATTATCTGATAAACTGTAAGTTAATGAATAACAGCATGACCAACTGGCAGACTATCTGATCACCATCCTATAAAAAAAAGCAAGTCAGAACAGACTTTTATTAAAAAATTTACTCTGATATATATATATATATATATATATATATATATATATATATATATATATATATATACCACATACGTTAAAAATAACATGGCATTTAAAGTGTTGGTATAAAGCAAATCTATATACCAATACTATTGGTATATCAAATAGTGATCCGCCCATAGCGCAATAATACGAATATATAAACATTCTTTCTACCGTAGGCCTATAGCTCTATGAAGAATTTCTACTGATTCATAAATGTCATGAAATTAACGACACAAATATTAATTTTCTAAATATTAAAATGGTACACAATTTCATCGGAATCCTGTCTTTTTCCTCTCCCCCTCTCATGCAAAATATGCACAAATCTGGAGTGAGAGAGAAATATATTGCGCTGGACGAAAACATTAAAGCTGAACTTGTACCAAGTAACCCACAGTACTCTGTTTCCTTGTAAACCTATGCTTACGCTTTCCTTGGGATTTATCTATAGTATTCATAATATCAATGATACATAGTTGCAATCGTCAGACGACACACAAGGCCTACATGCTAAATTTGTCGGTTACGATGCGCACATACTGTATTGTGTTTTAAGCCTTTGTTGTTGTTTCTGAAACCCGTTTTAATCGAGTATTAATAATTAAATATAAAACTGTCCAAATGGTCTCCAGCCTCCCCCTCTCTGGAGCAAAAATACACGAAAATACAAGCGTTGTGGATTTTTGCTTGTGTCATATGACGATGTCTCTGGACCTACGAATGATGGCAATGTTAGTCAAGACGTACAGAGAGAGAGAGAGAGAGAGAGAGAGAGAGAGAGAGAGAGAGAGAGAGAGAGAGAGAGAGAGATAGAGAGAGAGAGAGAGAGAGAGAGAGAGAGAGAGAGAGAGATGTTTAGTCTGTAGAATCGCTAATTCAATCAAAATGATGACTTAGTTGAACTGTCAATATATCAAAATATTTTAATTACCTCTTGTTGGTTCGTGATTCCAATTCGTTTATATTCCACGCGAATTTCCATACGACAGTAGGTCAATGACAGTAGATGTATAGTCTATAATAAGATCACCGTGTTTGCAGTGCACTACTTTCTTCATTAAAAAAAAACAAAACAACACAACAACATATTTGATGTTAAATAATGCGTGTGTCTTATATTGATTTAATAAATGTGAATAAAAAAAGAAAATGAAAAAGAAAACAATCGACTTATCAATTTGAATATGTGATTGTGAATAACAAGAAAAATCGTAGAACTAGATTTTGTAGCAGACAGCCACTTGGTTGTGAGGAGGTCATTTACTCGGGCAATATATCAGGAGCACATCGTAACTCCAACTTGCAAATATTTGTATTTGTATGTGATATAAATAAAATATATGTATAGTATGTACGCTGTATCATTGATATACCACTTGTTGTATAAATTTTTCATTAAAAGGAAACTCGGGCAAGCCTTGTTTCCTTTTAATGAAAAATTTATACATCTCGTGGTATATCATTGATACAGCGTACATACTATACATATATTCTATATATATATATACACCACAAACAGTAAAGGACTTTTGTTGAATTCTTGGAAGTGGTTATGTGAAAAGCTCTAAATGTGTAATAACCTAAAAATTCTCACAACAATGTCTGAACAATGTGGTCAGACTAATTAATAATACAGAAGATAAGACTGACTTATTATGAGTACTTACATAGATTTTTCAAGAGCACCAACTTCCTTGGACATACCAAGCCCATAGTAGCATAGAGCTCCAATTCCTAGCACTGATGCTCCTGCTACTAATCCACGACCCATGGAAATGGCTGAAATCAGAAACTGGCGATTTTTACATATTAGCCAACTCGCTACATGCAGATCAATATATCAATACAAAGGTATATTTGAGTGAATCTCATGGAGATTATCTACCTTAAATCTAACACATTCCAAGTAAATGATTGCACAACATAAAACAAACTGCACTGACACAGAAGAAACTGCATTTCAACTTTTTTTACGAAACCTGAAAAGCAAAAGGCTTAAATGCAGTCACCGGAACTTCTGCAAAGTCAAAACAGAGTAAAGGTACTGTAAGATGTTTTCTTTGCTGAAACAAAACTCAAGATTTTAAAGTGACCCATATTTGTATGAACTTGCTTGCTTGAATAAGCGAACGTTCACAAAAATGAAGCTATTCTTAAATTGTTTTTTAAAATATCAAATCTTGTTTAAACCTGCCCAACAAACTGCTCAGCAATCTCATTCTTCCTTAGATTCTCAGCCTGGTGCTTTTATCTCTGGAAACAATGATCAACTCTTACTGGTGAATACCCGACTATTTTGTTTATTTCCAAAAAGCCTTGCTCCATAAAAGCATGACAGGGAAAGCTGCCAGTGTCCTCACAGATCCACAAAAAGGATTCAACTAAACTTTACAAATATCCAAACAAGAGAGCAACATCAGTAAATTTGCAAACATGCAAACAATATTATAGTACATGTGTAAATTCTCAGGATTAGTTTTGAATTTGTTTCTCAGTAGTTTAATCTTTCCAGTAATCATAAATACCCCAGACCAAATTGGATCCTAATCTGTGCAGACTGGATGAGCACATGTAAAAAAAGTATCTTTTTAACAAATTAAAATTTCACAAGTTTAGCCACACTTCTTTCCATATAACCATGACATAGCTTTCTACTTTTGAAGTAATCAAGTCAAAAACAAAACCCTCAACCCCCCAGTATTGTACAAATCAGATAGATGTTATCCTTACCAGTTTCCCCTCCTGGGGCTGTAAGAGTTTCCTTGAGAGTCCTGGTCTCAGCTTTTCTTCTAAGTAAACGAGATGTGCGTGCTTCATTGGCATAAGTCTGTACTCGTGTAAACAGTTTAAGCTTTGAGCCATGGCAAAGACCAGATTTACCTATGGATGACACTAGTGCAGGAAACTGGCCTACTCGCACTGCAAGCACGGTGTACATTTTGATACCTCAATCCCTATGGAGAAAGAAAAAGAAAACAGTCATTATAACTATAAAAATCCAATATAGTAAATAAATATATATCAAAAGGTGTTGGGAGGGATTATTAAGGATTTTTTAATACATGGCAAGAAAGAAAGAAAAAAAAAAGAAAAAACTTGCTTCTGATGGGCATGCCTGAATAGAAATAGTGCTAAACAGAAGCACAACATATAACACTGATACACCAGAGATGGAGGAAAATATCTTGGCCAAGTGAGCTAAAAGGTGAACATTATCAATCTGAGAGTAACATTTGAAGATGCTTGTGATGTTCAGTGCTCAAAGAAATTTTGTTTCTTGAACAGACATTGGACAAATGTCTTTACAACAAGAGTCTCTTAAATGGATTGATGCTCTACTGTCCAAAAAGAATTTAACACAAATTCAAGACCACTTATTTTGGCCATGTAGTGCTGTAACCATCTTATTCTTGGAAGGAAAGAATTTTAAACTAGCCACTGTGACTGCCATATTGGATGTAAGATTGGCACTTGGGACGAACAAAACACCATCAGATGATGTTGGTAAAAATTATATATCAATATGACCATTAATTCAGAAAAACGAGCAAGAAGATTTTTATAATGTTCACTGTGGCAGTCATATTGGATATCTTCAAGGCAGCATTGTCATTTAGGTCCAACTCCATATGACAAGACTGGTGGTGAAAATACTGTTACAATGTAATAATAAATTCTTGAAAAGCATTATTAAAATATCAACATAGATACCATATTTACTGTATCTGTTGAGACACAATAAAATTTAAAAAATTCTGTCCCAGAACTCATGACTTTTTTTTCATTCTGGTCATATGTCCTAAGACTTAAGAAATGAAATACTTTTGTATTGCAATTGTGCTCCCATCCACTGCACATAGCAATAAAATAGATAAATAAGATGCTTAATTGATAACAAAAAGAAAGAAAGCAACCTTGTGTTGTTATCATTTAATCCTTTTTTCAACATAAGCATTAAAGAATAAAAAATATCCACGAAAAATGTGTAAGTGGCAAAGGCTTCCATAATGTAGCGTGTATCAATTATGTCTGATAACACACGCCACACAGTTCATTGATCTGAACATCGAGAAACAAATTGTGTGTGGTTGTGCTCAAAGATTTGAACTTATCTGACAGAAAACTGGATCTTACAAAATTGCAAACAAGAGGGAAATAATCAAATGACATCTTGAACATGACATTGAACACATGACATGGTGTTGGGTGCAAAAACAAAATCAAGATTAAATCATATTAGGTCTACTGTATGACAGTATCTCTATCTAGTGTAAGTGACAAATGCTATTTACCCACTGATATCAATGGTCCTTTATAATAATTGTAACTACAGATGCAAAGCACATAAAAGCCCTGGTGGTTAATAAACAACTAACAGCAAGCAGTAAACTTCTTTGAACCCACTGACAATACATTAAAGACAAAAGGTAATTTTTATTATAAAGCAAGCTGATCTTAGAGGACAACTTTGGTTATTTTTATTGTAAAGGATATCAATACAAAGATTATTTTATTGCAAAGCAAACCAATATTGGATGCTGACAATGGATTCTTTGAAGATGATTTGTTTCTAAATACACAAAGATGGCAGAATTATGACAGTAAACTTTGGTTCCTTTTCACTGGTATTCACAGGAAGTTTGAAAATAAATTGAAACAATGGAACAAATTTTAAAGTGACATGGTGCTTTGAGCACGGAAGTCGATCACCCAGAATATTTGGAGAAAATAAAACCATGCGATGAATTCATGAATGATAAAAAAAAGCAAATAATTTAGCAAACAGGAGGGAAATAATCAACCGATATAATGAAGACAACTGCCATTCACAAATGACACTGTATTAGCTACAAAATAGCCAAGACTGAATTATATCAAGGTCTACAGTATGACAATATCTCGCAAATAAAAATCATTATTTGAAAACACATTCACTGGAGTACAAGTGACAATCGTTTTGCCACACGGGTTAAAAAAATATCATCATTACTATTTACCCGCAGACAGCAGTGTTCCTTTGTATCAATTATTACTACAGATGCCAAGCACACAGAAACCATGGTGTTGAATAACACAACTGGCAGCCAGCAGTAAACTTCTTTTTTGAACTTACCAACTGGACATCAAAGACCAAGTGGTTTCTTTTAATTACAAAGCAAGCTGACCTCGAAATCCGACTTTGGACACTGAAGCCAGAATTTTTTACAAAGATATCAATACAAAGATAATTTTATTGCAAAGCAAGCTGATCTCTTGGAAGCCCACTATAGATTCTTCTAAGTGTGCCGACTTTTTATTTTTGAATATACAAAGATTGCTGAGATGTGGAAGCTAACTTTGGTTCCTTTTCACCGGCATTCACGGAAATTTTGAAAATACATTGAAACAATATAAGCTTCAAAAGTCATACAATATAGTGTGGCAGCTGTTCATACCATTTTTACAAATCTTTGGTACGATTGAGCTAGAGTT
Organism: Unio delphinus; assembly: GCA_029339505.1. Taxonomy (NCBI): domain Eukaryota; kingdom Metazoa; phylum Mollusca; class Bivalvia; order Unionida; family Unionidae; genus Unio; species Unio delphinus. The sequence goes on from JAQISU010000081.1 coordinate 14,646,153, forward strand.
CGAACCCACGACCTTCTGCATCTGAGGTGGACACTAACAAATGCCATAAGGCTGAAAGAATCTGGCTTTCCACCAGCCTCGCTATTTATAAGCAGATCTATGAAGAAATGAAAAAGAATGTCACATATTTCATGCAGGAAAATCAAATTACTACAGTACTAAGATCACTGTAAGTTACAGCATCAATGAGCTCTTAATGCCAAGAAATAAATGTACATCACCTCTATGGTCAGCCTACAAGACCTGTTTGCAAATTTCTTTGACAAAGTTCAGTCCATTAAAGATAAGCTTGACAACACAATTTCAACCAACTAAATGTCACCAGACAGTTATAATACGGGGCCCCGAGTGGCCGAGTGGTCTAAAGCGCTGTCCGTTACGGACCACTGCCATCTCACCTCTGTCTGCGTGGGTTCGCGTCTAAGATTCGGCTAATGTAGTTAAGTGAGAAAGCTTGCCAGTAGCTTCTCGTGGGTCGGTGGTTCTTTCCGGGGTTTTTCCGGTTTCTTCCTCCACCACTAATACTGGCCGCCATGTATAGCCTATATATTGTGCTGAAAAATGGCGTTAAACCACAAAAAAAAAACAAAAAAACCAGTTATAATACAGAATATACACAGCAACCTTTCACAGCATTTGAACCTGTCCCTATTGATTTGGTACATACAACTGTGACAAAGAATGCCCAAAAGTCACGTAAACTCTTTCTCATTTTGACAACACCATTACTTGAATGCTTAGATTCAATACTGCCTTCACTAACTAATGATAATAGTACTTTTATCTCATCCCGGGAATTCCCATCATTTTTCAAACTGCCAATGTAAAGCTGATGTTGAAGAAACCAAAGATATTTAAAAAACTATTGCACTATTTCTAACTGCTCATTTATTTAAAAAATCATAGAAAAACTTGTTATAAACTTATTTGTATCTCATCAGAATTCAAAAAGTCCTGTAAGCAACATACAGGCTGCATACTTCCCTCACCAAAGTAATGAAACTGTCCTTCTGTGAGTAGGTAATGACTTATGATTTTGGTAGTGGAAAGACAACAATCCTCAACTACAGTGACTAGTCTGCAGCATCTGATAATAGTAGACAATGATATTTTACTTCACTATCTCCAGCATGTATCTGGTATCATGATACAGTCTTACTATGGCTCAAGTCTTAGTCAACAGGACACAAATTGTATCTGTAAATGGAAAAAATTCCAGCTCAAATCATCTAAGTTTTGATATACCACAAGGCCCAGTTCTCAAACCCCTTTTCTTCATTCTACACACTCAGCTACTCTCAAGTGTAATAGACCGACATAAGATGTCTCACCAATTGTATAATGATATTCAAATATACAAATCTTACTGCCCATCTGATTATGAGGCTACCATCCAAGTCATTGAGAGGTGCATTTACCATATCAAGCCATGAAAAAGATGGATTTATAATTTCTAACCCAAGTCACCAAGCAGCCCCAAATTGTGTGGAATGATTGTAATTCCAATGCAAACAGATGCTCCTGATGTACACAAGAAAACAGACTGCCAGCTGTCCAGTTCTAATTTATAGAAGAGCCTATTTCTGTAAAAACTTTCATATGCATCCAATATTTGCTTCGTCTAGTTTTAATATTTTCAAAAAAACAAATTTCACAAGCAAATTGAAGTCCAAATTTTCTGAATTATTGAGAGTTTTCAAAGATTTACATCAAAATTGCTGCTGGGAAACTGACTCAAATAAGGTGTGTTGCTTATGAAACTCCTTTTTTTATATGAAACACCAACAACTTGACAGTGTTTTGGACCCCCTGTTGACAATCAGGTTAGAACTTGTACATCAATGAATTAAATGACTCAGTTTTGAACAATTTTTATATCCTTGGTGGCTTTTGTATATAAAATCGGTAGGAGATACACAGGGAGGGTTTTGTTTTTTATTGTTTAACGCTATTTTTAAGCACAATATAGGCTTAACATGGAAAACCCGGAAAACCTCTGGAAAAAAACACTGACCCACGAGAAGCTACTGGCAAGCTTTCTCACATAACTACATTAGCCGAATCTTAGACTCGAAACCACGCAGACAAAGGTGAGATGGCAGTGATCCGTAACGGACAGCGCTTTAGACCACTCGCCTCGGCCACTCGGGGCCCCCACAGGGAGGGTGTGAGAATACTACAGCCTACAGGTGCTGTACTAAGTCTACAGTATTATTACATCTTGTAAATAATAACATTACTGATCGCCTACTGGAAATATTCTTAAATAATAAATACTGAATGAAATAAACTTGACCTTCTTATAAGCTTTCGGAAACACTGGAGAAAAAAACAACATGATGCAACACTGCTTGAATTATTACTGTACTGACGTAAAACCGGAATCTTCTGAAATGACCAGTTTTTTTTTTTTTGCTTGTAGTTGCTGTTTTCGAACCTGCACTTGGGCTATCTTCAACTTAAATTGTTAGACTGGAGAGGAATAGCTTTCAATGAAACATTACGCAACCACCATAACGTTATATCGGCAACATGGATATCATCTAGTTTCCTTAGATTTATGGACTTGCATTTCATTCATTCGGATATTAACAACTTTTAAATTAAAATACTGCTGCAACTCCTACCCAACACTGTTCTTACAAAATTAAAATGTATTTTTTTTTACCTCTTCTCAACAGTTTTCTTAAAATGCGTCTTTGAAAAACTAAGTCAGCCGGAAGTCTAATTCCATTTGGAACACTTCGTATTTTCTCGATAGTGCTTGCACTCTTAAAATTCGCGACCTTTTCCATCACATTCTAGAACAATAAGAACAAACATAATTTTGATATACCATCAGGCCCATGGTTGATATTATGAAAACTACAAAAATATAAGAATGCATTATTGCAGACTGCACAGGGCCTTGCCCATTCATATAAATTAAAATATAAATATAAAATAAACGTATTTAATACATCAGGTACAATTCTTACTATTATAGTATGTGTCTGTATTCCCGCTTATTTGTAACCCCCTGCCGATTTCAGTAACGAAAATAATAAACAAGATAAAAAGTAAAAAAATCTTACTCAGTTCATTCATTGATTTGTAATTTCTAACCCGACCGCGACCAGGATGTCCATAACACTTTTATCGTCTGCGCGTCTGATGACGAGAAATATTGCCACAAATTTTATAGCGGGTAGTGGTCTGAACAAACGAGCGAGATCATGATTTAGATCGAGAAATATATAATAAAATGTTCAAATCTTCACCCGACGAAGCATTTGATGTAGACGCGCCGGTTCTCAAGCACGATTCAGCACGCGATTATCAATTTTATTATTGTCCCGCGATACAACCTGATTCCCGATCTACAATTCAACTTCATGTTCAAGATACAAGCAAATATTTCTTACCTTGTTAAGCTTTCATCGAAGTAGAAGGTCAACTCGTAACAAATGTTGCAGTTGATACACCATACGCAAATCTCCCAAATACTTAGGTTGGTTTTGTCAATACATGTAATGGTATAATGGCGCTGTTTAGTAGTGCTAGACATACGATTGATGAAAGGGAAATCGAATCTATCGATGTTGCCACAGCAATAGTTGGTTTAGCTCGATATTCCGATGATTATAAAAGATCGACTGGTCCATCAATGATGTTCGCTAAAGATATTGCCAACAATGCTGGTCATGATCCATTTTAGAAGGATACCAAAAAAAGTTTCTGCTGCTGAAAACGACGCTGATGTCGAAACTGTTATGGCTAATAATCGTAATTTCAACCAAGGATTTTTAACACGTAAAGCGATGTTAGATGACAATGGAAGATTTTCTTGCGCAGTTGCATTATCTCATATTTTTGGATTCTGTAGACATGTTAAAAAGGTTATCTTCGGAGCAAATCATACAGTAGTTTTTGTGCGAAAAAGTAATGATGACGATGCAATCTGACTCGCTAATCATGTTCCTGATGGTAAAGTAATTTTATCAAAACTATTATTGTGGATGCCGGTAATGACCCAGAGGAGCGATTACTATCGTTTATGGACTAAGGTGGTAAATCATTGATATCATGGTAAGACCTTACGACAGCTACAACGACGAATTCTGTACCCGGTATATTTACGTGGCATATAGCATCAACACAAAGTATTTCCGCTCCCGGGCATATTTTTATTGTAATACAGAATATAGCACGATTAGATCCATCTAATAGATAAGAACGTTGCCATATGATATTCGACAAAACTAGGAGTTAATGAGGCTTCGTTGAAAATAAACGGTCAACAAGAACCATACGAGGATAATTTGCTTGATTAAAACGATAATCAAATAGCACGCGCATATCATCGTTTATGGACTTTTATGGGACGCGATCAAAATCTCGATACTGGTTTGCAGATATCACAATCTGATTTTAAAAATTTATATCAGATTTATTACTTTTCATTGCAACATCTCGATTTAACGATGCATAGTGTCGTTGATGTACATTTCCGAGCTCGTATCACACAACTTCCTGTTGCCTCAGCAGGTCCACCCATAGTACATAGAGCTTGTAGAGCAATTGCTATCATTCACAGCGACACAGCGATGTTACTCAAAGGTACTGGTGGACGAATGAAAGTTATTGACACACCAGTAGAAAATATGTAGACAATAAGATCAACCTCGTATTAAATAAAATGTCATACAATCATGTTAACGTCACCTTATCTCAAAGGCAGTCAAAGAAATTACAGTTGAAGAACGTGATTACATGCGGGTCAACAATAACCTTAAAACAAAATCAGATTGCTAGAGGTGGACCAAATAAACTATCGTTGACAAAAACTCAACTTATCCATTTCAATAAAGCGCTAAAAGGAAAAACCGGTGTTCAACTTAATTTTTCCTTCCGCGGTCAAGGATATGGTTAAATCAGGTGGAATATTTCCTCTTCTCGCCTCGTTACCAGCGTTGATTGCTACCGCCTCTCCCTCAGTCACCAAAGCAGCCGCATTAGGTGCTGTTAGAACCGCTGCTGAAATGGCACTTAAAAAAGCTATAGGGCGAGAACATAAAAAAGGGAAAGAGTCCAAGTCTACCAGGCAGTCGTTTCACGAAATACAGGGCCGGCCTGAGACACTCAGGAAGCGTTTGTTCATAACCCCGTTGTGAAATTTTGATTTAATCGAAACAGCCAAAAAATATAATTTTTAGAGGTGTTTTTTATGAGAGATCAATTACCACAACAACCAGCAAATACTGAAACCGGTATTATAAATCTAGATAATAACACTTGACCTAGAACTCATTGGGTCGCATACGCGATTGATTGACCCACGTGGAATTATTTATTTTGATTCTTACGGGCTAGCCCCACCTATAAAATTTCTAAATTATATAACTCGATTAAATATTCCTGTTTGGTATTCGACGTTGTGCTGCACGGGGTTTAAAGACCTCTTGAAGTTGCCAACGAATATAAAACTGGATTATCACGATTATGTAAAATATGGGCACGTGAACCGTCGAGCGCTGTTATACAATGCAACGCTGAGCAATTAAGCGAGCTCCAACGCGAATATAAAGCTAGTAAACGAAAACTACGAGAGGATATCACCGCGATCAAAAATAAGATCGGGGGATTGAATAACCAGCGAGCTCAGCTACAATCATTGTTAGAAAAAAAATCAAGCTGAATACGACCAATAGATCACCGCGATAAAAACTCAGCGAGGGGAAGTTTAAGCTAGCATAGATGAAAATCAAAACGAATCACTAAAACAGTAATTATTAAACAATAAATACAACACTGCGATTGAAAAATTAACTACCCAGAATGTGAAATTATCAACTCGGTATAATGATCTTTTAACCAAGAATTAAAAAAACTAGCGGCGAATATCGAGAAAATTCACGGTGTTACAATTATAATAATGAGGACTTTGTATAGCGCCTAATCTTTAAAAGCTATAAGCACTTTACACCATCAATAATGATATGACTACACTACAGAACAACAAATGACAAATGTTACGGCTATTGGATTTAATTTATTTATTTTTTTATTGTTAAATCCAAATTTGTCATTTAGGGTTTAATATTCATTAATTGGGAGATTTTTTCTAGAAAATTTCAGGCTGACCACTCTAATTGTATACAAGTTTTTGACCTTGGCTTGGTTACCTCTTTATCTGACCTTGCTTTAGACTGACAAACAGGTCTTTAATACTATTGGTTAATTTTAAGAATAACTTTTATTTTTAGTTCTTGGGGTGTAGGACATATCTAGAATACTTGACTTGCTGAAGGTAGTGATCTTCCATGAATTTCTAGAAAGATCACGTGATCACTTGTTTACTTACGAAAAACAAGTTATATATACTTGTTTGGGATAGAACAATTCAGTAGAATTTTGTGCTTTAAAATTAACAGTTGTGTAATTCATGTTTGAGTGTTAATATTAATTATTTTATTCTGGACATTGTGTCAATTTATTGAAGAAAGAAGAATTATCTGGAAAAGGACATGTGTTTATGATTTTCATTTGGATGATAAAACAAGAACTGCATCACGTGACATTGTCAGCCATTTTGGATTACATCGTCAAGATTCGAACCTGGAACTATTAGAACATTTATTTATCAGGACTTGAAATTCCATTAGTGGATTATTTTGTGAATTCTATATTTGTTGGATTTGATTTTCTAAAACCGTAAGTTTATTTATTTTATGAAAATAATTATACTTAATAAATTCATTGTTCAATTTATACAAGCTTGTTTGTTTTCACTATTTCTGTGTTGCTGCTTATTCGAGCCTAAGCATGTAACATAGAATTGGTGGCTATCGTCCGGATTGAGATTTGAGATAAATTTGAATTTAAATTTGAATTTCCCCTAGTTTTTGAAAATTTTAAATCTTTAGTGAGACTGACACGCTTGTATCAAAATGACATCTAAGGTAGAAATATTTATTTCTAATCCTACCCAGGAGCAATTAGATCTTTCCAAAAAAAGACGAGTTGGTTCAACTTGCCAGAAAATACGATCTTTCTGAAGTCAAGGCTTCTTTAACGAAACAAGATATCAAAAAGATTTTGGTCCAGTATTTGGTAGAACAGGATGTTTTGGAACAAAGTGCTTTGATTCCAGTCAGTAAGTCTACACCAGACTCTGACATTAAACTGAAGGAATTAGAATTAAAATTCAAGATGGAATTAGAGTTAAAGAAGCTGGAATGTCAGGGAGAGAGAGTGAATTAGAGTTTTAAAAAACTGGAATTTCAGGAAAAGGAGAAAGAAAGACAGGAAAGGGAGATAGAAAAGCAAATTGAATTACAAAAATAGCAGATGCGGATTGATAGAGAGGAGAAAGAGAAACAATTACAATATGAAAAAGAAGAAAGGGAGAAAGAAAGACAATTACAATTTGAAAAAGAGGAGAGAGAGACAAGAAAGGGAGAAAGAAAGACAATTACAATCTGAATTAGAGTTTAAGAGACTGGAATTTCAGGAAAGGGAGAAAAAAAGACAATTACAATTTGAAAAAAAAGGAGAGAGAGAGAGAGAGAGAGAGAGAGAGAGAGAGAGAGAGAGAGAGAGAGAGAGAGAGAAAGAGAGAGAGAGAGAGAAACAGGAAAGGTTACAAGAAAAACAAATTGAACGAGAGAGAGAGAGAGAGAGAGAGAGAGAGAGAGAGAGAGAAGAGAGAGAGAGAGAGAGAGAGAGAGAGAGAGAGAGAGAGAGAGAGAGAGAGAGAGAGAGGAAGAAAGGGAATATCAGTGTAAAATGAAAGAATTAGAGCTGGCAAGTGAGAATCACCATCATACTTCAAAACAAAATTTTGATTTAGCCAGGAATATTAGATTAGTGCCCCCTTTCAAAGAAAAAGAAGTAGACAAATATTTTATTCTTTTTGAAAAAGTTGCAGAAAATTTAAAGTGGCCAAAAGAGAATTGGATTCAGTTACTACAATGTGTAATTACTGGTAAGGCTAGTGAGATTTACACTTCACTGTCTGTTCAGCAAAGTGGTGATTATGACGTAGTTAAAGAATGCATTTTAAGAGGTTATGAGTTAGTTCCTGAAGCTTATAGGCAAAAATTTAGAAATTACAGAAAAGAAGCTGGACGAATTCATGTCGAATTTGTTAGACAAAAGAGCAGTTGTTTGATAGATGGTGTCTGATTTTGATATGGAGAATTATGAACCATTCATATCGAAGGGTTCTATATCACTATTGGGTGATTTGGCCAATCCCACCCCTATTAAAATTTTAAGGCACACAGGAGCTTCTCAGAGTCTTTTATTATCAGATACTTTGCCTTTTTCTGAGAAGTCTTCTTCTAATGAAAGTGTTCTTATTCAGGGAGTAGAGTGCGGCTTTGTTAATGTTCCTCTCCATTGTGTAAATTTGTCATCAGACTTAGTGTTAGGACCTGTGACAATCGGAACAGTCTCGGTTTTACCCGTAGAGGGGATTGATTTATTGCTAGGCAACGACTTAGCTGGGGACAAGGTTGTGGTTAATCCACTTGTAACTGACAAGCCTAATTTGGATCAGAAAGTTGATCCAATTGAAAAAGAATTCCCTGAGATATTTCAAGCTTGTGCAGTTAACAGAGCTATGGCAAAGAAAGCTCTTGAGAATGATGTTGATGAAGGAAGTATTCCTTTATCTGACACGTGTATGGGTCAGGCTTTTGATGAGGTCACTTTTACTCCTTGTTTGGATCAATCAGAAGGTATTGATCATAGTGATCCTCTTTTAACAACTCATTCTCTTTATTCTAATCAGGGTGATAAACGACAGTCACTTGTCATTGAACAGGAAAAAGATCCTGAGATCTCCTGTTTGTTTCAAAGGGCCATAAATGAGACTGAAGCCACTGAAGTTCCTGTCTGTTATTTCATTAAAAATGGAATTCTTATGAGAAAATGGAGACCTCCCGAGGTACCTGCTGGTGATGAATGGTCAGTGAACTATCAGATAGTAGTTCCAAAACCTTACAGACAGGAAATACTTAATCTGGCCCATGAAACTCCTTTGGCTGGTCATTTAGGGATTAATAAAATGTATCACAAGATCTTGACTCACTTCTATTGGCCAAAAATCAAAAGTGATGTTGTCAAATACTGTAGATCTTGTCATACTTGTCAAATGGTAGGAAAACCCAATCACAAGATACTTAAGGCTCATCTGCAACCTATTCCTGCATTTGACGAACCATTTAGTAGAGTTATGGTAGATTATATAGGTCCCTTACCTAAGACCATGTCAGGTAACCAATAGCTGTTGACCATTATGTGTGCGTCAACAAGGTTTCCAGTGGCTATTCCGTTGAGGAATATAAAATCTAAAACAATAGTAAAAGCTTTGATAAAGTTTTTTACTCAGTATGGCCTTCCCAAATCTGTTCAGTCTGATCAAGGTTCAAACTTTGTCTGGTATTTTCCAGCAAGTTATGTATGAGTTAGGCATTCAACAATTCTAATCTTCTGCCTATCATCCTGAGAGCCAAGGGGCTTTAGAAAGATTTCATCAGACTTTGAAAAATATGATTTAATCATATTGTTTTGATACAAATAAAGATTGGGATGAAGGCATTCATTTACTATTGTTTGCTGTTAGAGAATCAGTTCAAGAATCTCTAGGCTTCAGTCCCTTTGAACTGGTTTTTGGACATACTGTGCGTGGACCATTGAAGTTATTGAAAGAGAAACTATTAACTAATGAAGATACTGAAATCAATCTTCTTGATTATGTGTCTGATTTTAGATACAAATTGTCAAAGGTTTGTGAGGTTGCAAAAACAAATCTGCACTCTGTGCAATCTAAAATGAAAGCAAGATATGATAAAAAAAGTTGAAGGAAAGGAGCTTTCAACCTGGCGATAGAGTCCTGGCTCTCTTGCCATTGCCACAAAACCATCTTCAGGCTAAGTATTATGGTCCCTACACAGTCGATAGGAAAATTACTGAATTAAATTACATTATAAATACTCCTGGGAGGCGCAAACAAAATCAACTCTTTCATATAAATATGCTAAAGGAGTATATTGAAAGAGATAGCCATGCTAAACATGTAATTGGTTTGGTTGCACCTGTCCCACTCAATGAAGGAATATCATCAGATTCTACTGATATCGAAGTGATGACTGATATTGAAATGACGAATCTTTGCAATTCAGAAATTATGAAAAATCTAGACCAGAAACTTTCACATTTGCAAGTGCATGAAAGAAATGAATTGAAGCAATTGTTAATAGAATATGAGCACTTATTTCCAGATATTCCTACAAGGACAAACAAAATTTTTCATGACGTTGAAATTGAAAATTCAAAACCTATTAAACAACATCCATGCAGGATGAATCCACTCAAACAGGAATACTTAAAAAAGGAAATTCAATATTTTCTGGAGAATGATTTTATCGAGCCCAGTAAAAGTGATTGGAGTTCACCATGCATACTTGTTCCAAAACCAGATAAAACTTTCCGTATGTGCACTGATTATAGGAAGGTGATTAGTGTGACAAAAACAGATTCATCCCTATTAGCAAGAATTGACGATTGTATTGATAAAATCGGGAATGCCAAGTATGTCACCAAATTTGACCTTCTAAAGGGATTTTGGCAGATTCCACTGACGGAAAGAGCAAAGGAAGTCTCAGCATTTGTGACTCCAGATGGATTTTACCAATATAAAGTAATGCCGTTTGGGATGAAAGGGTCGCCAAGTACATTTCAACGTCTCATGAACATGATTATCTCTGGTCTAGAAAATTGTGATGCTTATATAGATGATGTCATCATCTACAACGACACCTGGATAGAACATCTAGCAACAATTCGAAAATTCTTTGACAGACTCACTGATGCATGTTTGACAATTAATTTATCTAAAAGTGAGTTCTGTCGTGCTAGTGTGACTTTCTTAGGACATATTGTGGGACATGGGCAGGTTAAACTAATAGATGCCAAGGTTGAGGCTATCTCTAAATTCCCTGTGCCTGAAAATAGAAAACAACTGATGCGATTTTTAGGTATGGCTGGATATTATCGTAAATTTTGTTCAAATTTTTCTATAATAGCAGAACCCCTGACAAATTTATTGAAAAAGAAGAATAAGTGATGTTGGACTGAAAAATGTCAGGAGACTTTTGATAAGTTGAAAGCCATACTTGAAACAGCACCAGTTCTTGCAGCTCCAAATTTTGGTCAATCTTTCATATTATCTGTTGATGCAAGTGATGTTGGGGTTGGAGCGGTTTTAGTTCAAAAGGACAAAAATGGAATTGAACATCCAGTGTGTTATTTTTACAAGAATTTGAAAAAGCACCAGAAAAATTATTCAACAATCGAGAAGGAATGTTTGGCATTGATTTTGGCTTTGCAACATTTTGAAGTTTATTTAAGTTCAGCTCCTTCTTCGATTATAGTTTTTAGTGACCACAACCCCTTTACTTTCATCGGCAAGATGAAAAACAAAAACCAAAGATTATTGAGATGGAGTTTGTTATTACAAAAAATATAATCTTGATATCAGGCACATAAAAGGAAAAGATAATATAATTGCAGACGCTCTTTCCCGTGCATAATTCATTATATTGTATAATTTATATTAGTTCTTTTAACCTCAGATGTAAATTGGTTTGTGATAAAAGGAAAGTTTTATCATATAAACCTTTCTTTTTATTTTATGGGGGAAGGTGCTACGGCTATTGGATTTAATTTATTTATTTTTTATTGTTAAATCCAAAAATGTCATTTAGGGTTTAATATTCATTAATTGGGAGATTTTTTCTAGAAAATTCAGGCTGGCCTAGATTCTAGTTGTAAACAGGCTGACCTTGGCTTATTTACTTCATTATCTGACCTTGCTTCAGATTGATAAACAGGTCTTTAAAACAATTGGTTAATTTCAAGGACAACTTTTTATTTTTAGTAGGAAATATCTGGAGTACGTGATTTTGTGAAGGTAATTCATCTTTCTTTGACTTTCTAGAAAATCACGTGATCACTTGTTTACTTCAGAAAAGGATATTTTAATCAGTGTACTGGAAGAGAGGTTCAGTAGAATCTCTGGGCTTTAAAATGAACAGTTGTGTATTTATGTTTGAGTTGTAATTTTAATGATCTTGTTCTGGACATTGTGTCAATTCATTGAAGAAAGAAGAATTATCTGGAAAAGGACATGTGTTTATGATTTTCATTTGGATGATAAAACAAGAACTGCATCACGTGACATTGTCAGCCATTTTGGATTACATCGTCAAGATTCGAACCTGGAACTATTAGAACATTTATTTATTAGGACTCTTGCAATTCCATTAGTGGATTATTTTTGTGAATTCTATATTGGATTAATGTTGGATTCGATTCTCTAAAACAGTAAGTTAATTTACTTTATGAAAATAATTGTACTTAATAAATTTATTGTTCAATTTATACAAACTTGTTAGTTTTCACTCTTTCTGTGTTGCTGCTTATTCGAGCCTTAGCACGTAACAAATGTCATCGTGACCACTTTCGCTCATGCATAACTACATGCCAAACAAAATATTTGAAAAATGGAAAATCAGGAGCAGGACTCCCCGAAAGTAAAAGTCTTGAAACTGTAATACAATACAAGAAAATAAATGGTAAAAAAAAGAAATAAAATAATTTTTGACATAAAAGCAAACGGAGGCAGGACTCTACAGTGAATTTTGATCAGATCGTTTACTTTCTATACATTTCATTTAATATTACATCATTTGGAATATAAGCTGATCATTCCATTCTTTTCTTCATACCATTTCAAATAATGCCAGATCATTTGGAATCGGAATATATCATTTCTTGTTTGGGGTTAAATCATTTAATTCTAGACTACATAATTTCATTTAATACTACGTCATTTGGAAGCAGATTTCATCAATCCGTTTTGTTCTTTAAATCATTTAATTTAATACCACATCATTTGGAATCTGAATTCATCATTTCATTTGTTGAGTTAAATCATTTCATATCATAATACGTAATTTCATTTAATAATGTGTCATTTGGAAGCAGAAAATTCGTTTTGTTCTTTAAATCATTTTATTTGATACCAGATCATTTGGAATTTAAATTCATGATTTCATTTGTTGAGTCAAATCATTTCATTTTAGACTACATCATTTTATTAATAGCACATCATTTCGAAGCATATATCATCATTCCGTTTTGTTCTTTAAATCATTTTATTTAATACCAGATCATTTCATTTAACGTCACATCATTTGAAATCTGAATTCATTATTTCATTTTTGGGGTTCAATCATTTCTTTTCATGCTATATCATTTCATATCACACCGCATCATTTAGAATCTGAATTCATCATTCTGTTTTTGGGGTTAAATCATTTCATTTCACTCTACATCATTTCATTTAATACCACGTCATTTGAAATTTAAATGATCATTCGGTTTTATTTGTTAAATCATTTCATGTGACACTACGTCATTTGGAATCTGGATTGATTATTTCATTTGCTAGGTTAAATCATTTGACTTTATACTAGATCATTTGATTTTATACTAGGCGGCGATGGCTGCCCATAAAATCATTTAATTCAAGACTACAGAATTTCATTTAATACTACGTCATTTAGAAGCAGAATTCATCAATCCGTTTTGTTATTTAAATCATTTAATTTAATATCACATCATTTGGAATATGAATTCATCATTTCATTTGTTGAGTTAAATCATTTTATTCCATACTACGTACTTTCATTTAATAATATATCGTTTGGAACCAGATTTCATTAATCCGTTTTGTTCTTTAAATCATTTTTTTTAATACCAGATCATTTGGAATTTAAATTCATGACTTCATTTGTTGAGTTAAATCATTTCTTGTTAGACTACATCATTTTATCTAATAGCACGTCATTTGGAAGCATATATCATCATTTCGTTTTGTTCTTTAAATCATTTTATTTAATACCAGATCATTTCATTTAACGCCACATCATTTGAAATCTGAATTCATTATTTCATTTTTGGGGTTCAATCATTTAATTTCATGCTACATCATTTCATATCACACAACATCATTTGGAATCTGAATTGATCATTCCGTTTGTTGGGTTAAATCATTTCATTTCACACTTAATCATTTCATTTAATACCACGTCATTTGAAACTTGAAAGCATCATTCGGTTTTGTTCGTTAAATCATTATTTCATTAACACCACATCATTTGGAATCTGGATTGATCATTTCATTGCTAGGTTAAATTATTTGATTTTATACTAGATCATTTGATTAATGTAATTTTGGCGGCGACGGCTGCCCATACGGGGTGATATTCCCAAATCGGCAACTTTCTGGCAAACGAACATCCTCAACCTAATGAATAATGTCCCTATAATATTTCACGATGTCAGTGCACTTAAAATTTTGTCAATAATTCTTGTGAACTTTTGAATAAAATAATGTAGTTTCAGTTTCCATAGCCTGAAACCACTGCTGTTATAATAACGATTACACGTCATTGATGTGACATTATGATCCTATTATAACGAATATCATTAACGTGCCGAATGACTATTAAAAATGACCACTATTTAGGTCTCACTGGACAGTTGTTTTACAAATTTTTGTCCATCAATGACCTATAGTAGAAGAATGATAATATTATTACATTAAAGACACAAATAAAAATGAACTAATGATTTTTTTTTAAAATGATGCTTGTAAGATTCTGACTGAGGAATTAAAGTTAATTCTTCATGTAACTATATAGTGGCTTTTATACTGAATCAACACTGCCCCTAAACCTTCTTTTTACATTCATTTTTTACAGAAAGGGGGTATTTTGAATATTTCCCTGTGACAATAGAGCTAAAATAATAGTATGTGCCTTATACATGAATAAAGTTCTCTAGTACTGTAACAAATTAGCATACTTTTCATCACCCCTCAACCATCAAGATTTTTAGATATTTACCTCTGTAGCAAACACTTGTAAATACGCAAGCCAGTTCTTGGCTCATTTGAAGCCCAGTTACGCATTTGATCTCCTGTGCTAGTCTAACTGTGACAGGCAGTCAACCAGTTTCCAAGCCTAACTCAAAGTAAATCTAAACCACATTACAGATTTAGCTCAAGTGTGAACTAAAAATGCTAGGATGGTGATAATTAGGCCCATGCCTTCTACCTTAAATATTAGGAAATGCGAAACTATCCAGTTACACATTAGGTCTTATTCTATTTCCTTCAAGCAAGCGACGAAAACGGCTGAGGTTATCGCGAGTGACTCTCTGATGTGTGTTACCTCCCTTTGTAATATTCTGGAAAAAGTGAGTCTCGTGACGTCGAAGACAGTGTCAGCATTGTACAGAGAAAACTTTATCAGAAATGAGTGTATGGCGAAATGAACGAAATACTGATCAGAACAAACAAAGGAGAATATAATCCAGGGGAAGAGATATATGGGTATGATTAATATAATGTAAACTATCGTGTGAACCTTATAATAATTAATGAAAATCCTAATAGGAAATAGTGGTGTTGTCTGTTGAAAGATGAAATATATCTATAAACATTCTATTTAAGGCACATCATGTTTTTTTCTTCTTCTGTGAATTCATAATGAATCAATTTTATGTGAATTATCAACTCTAAATAATATCGAAAACATGGCCAATGCAATAACATTTGTTCATATATATATATATATATATATATATATATATATATATATATATATATATATATATATATATATATATATATATATATGCTGCCGTGCTACCTTCTGCACTAGGTGAGTACTGTGATGCTCTTCTATGTTAATATGGCGGAGTTGGCCTCAAACTAGTCATTGTTCTTTGACTGATTCTTACCGAAAATCCTTGTGGCTGTGCTTTACACATTTTCTTTGATGTCATCCCATCTCTCTCTGGCACTGCCATTTGGAGGTTCTGAATCAAATGTCTTGGAGACATAAGTGAATTTCTCAGCCTTGTCTGGGTATGATGTCTTGCTCATGTCAATGCGTGGTATACTCTCCTGCCTAGAGCAGTGTATCTTCTTAAGTTCTTTGGCTGAAGCTTCATTTTGCAGTACACTAGCAAGTCGTCAGTGTCACAGTAAGCACTGTGGAAGGTGCCTGTGTTTGGACTGGGGACATCTCCAAGACACTTTATGCTGTGGCTTCGTATGAAAGAATGAATTGGTGATGCTGATTTCATTGTATGAGCACATCTCTAGGAGTTGCTACCTTTCTTATTCATCTTCTTAATGCCAAACTTTCCAAGAGTCATGGCCAGCATTGAAGTTATCTAGTAATATCAAAATCTCTTCCTTGGGAATTTTGTTGATGAGCGAGATTAATATATAGTAGAAATCATCTTTGGTATCTATGGTGGTGCCTAGTGTGGGAGCATAAATGCTGATCAGGTTGACAGGCCTGGTTGTGATGTGGAAGCAGAAGGATAATAGTCTTCTGATTTCTTGTTGGCAGGGTTTTATATTCCCCAGCAGAGAGTTCCTGACAGTGAATCTAACCCCAAACTCTCTGGCTTTATCAGTGCTCTTTGCTTGCCAGAAGAACATGTAGTTCTCTTCTCTGAATTTCCTGTTATCTGGTAGCCATGTATCCTGTAGTGCAACAATGTCGACCTTGAATCTTGCAAGTTCATGTTTGATGACTGAAGTCTTTTGAACATCGCTGATTGCCTGGAGATCATCTGAGAGTCCAGTCAGCATGATCTGGATATTCCATGAGGATCGGAGTTTTTTTTTGTTAGTTTTCATTTGTTGTTTCTTGGTGCAATAGTTGCAGTCCGCTTTGTCAGGTACTCACGTGCCATAAACCCTATGCACCCAATGAGGCAGATGAACTGTGGCAGGATGGCACCTTATTGTCTATGTGCTGCCGAGCTTGAGGCGGGCAGTAGCTGTCCAGTGAGACATGTTGGTCTCTCCCAGAGTCGGAAGCAACCTCAGGAATCTGACTCAACACCAATCGAGCGATGACTTATAACCAGTAAACGGCTGCTTCCCATGTTCCTGATATGCTTTACATGGTGGCTGGTATTAATGGTGGAGGAAGAACCCAGACACCCCCACCCCCGGAAAGAACCACCGACCCCTGAGACACTACTGGCAAGCTTTTTCACATACACTCTAACCCTTGCAGACAAGAGTTGAGATGGCAGTGATCTGTAACGGAGAGCGCTTTAGACCCAGTGTTTCCTTTTACCCTTGTTTGTGCTTCATAGACCCCCAAATTTTTAATTTGACACACAGTTTTCATAACAATGTTTTTTTTTTTCTTCTGATTCTGATCTGCAGTTTTGACACCTAGGAGACTTTTGACTCTCAGTCTTGGACCCCTAGGAAATTCACTGAGACCACTATGCCATTCAGGGGGGTGGGGGTGGGTGGGCGTGCAGTTTCATTGTAAGTAAAATCCATGTGTATTAATTAGGTGATCTTACATCTTTTTGGCTGACCTTGTTACCACATGGTTCTGTTTCTGATCCAGATGTTATCAGAATTAAAATATATACTTATATCATTAAGATCAGTGACTAGTTTGATAATTAGTTAGATCCTTGCATGTTAATGAAGTGATAATGCATCTGATATGCTGAGCTTGTTACTGTTCTGGAAATCATATTTTTGATCTGATTTGATCAGACTTATAATATGTGTTTATATCTTTATGCTCTTGTTCATTGATGAGCAAGATCCATGCATGTTAATGAGATAATCTTTTATTCTAAATACTTTGAGTTTCTATATACTCTGGAGACCATATTTCTGATCCATAGTTCAGTTATGAGTGAGGTCAAGTGATCTTGACTCTGATAGTTGGGCTTGTTACTCACTGGATTTTGATCAGATTTGAAATGTAAATTTATATCATCAAGATCTTTTGGTTGGATTGATAGTGGCTGTTCATTTAGTATGTACGCATGGAGTGGAGGATGGGGTTAACCCAAATGCATATGCTTTCATATGTGGTGGTGGTCTACTCATAAAATACAGGGGTGGGGGGCAAAACTTTGAAAATAATTTGTGTCATATGTAACCTGTTCGACTAGGTTCAGTCTGTGCTTGAATTTAAGCAGACACTATACAAACTTTTACGCAGCTTATTTTTTTTATGCAGCCAGACACTCAACATTGATACATTATCTGTTTTATTAAACATGTTAATATTATTAATCCTTGATCACTTCTTCATGGTTTAAATATAGGCCATTTTATAGAATTTGGTTTGGTGGTAGGGTTGCATCAAGTATATGTACGCAGGTGTGTGTGTATAAAAAGTATGCATGTGTACAGGGAGGGGTGGGGGTGAAGTTTTGCCAGATATGTGCATATGTACTTAATGGATGGCCTCTTATTAAGTCACAGAGAAGAGTTGAAAGCATATGGTTGATTGTTGTGATTTAAAATCATTTAGTGACTTATTTTTATGAACAAAGTTACAGTTTGCATCTAATTAAAATATTTTCTCATTCCAGTGTTGTTTATCTGAACATCATCAATCCCACGGCTGGAAGAGGTGTCAGACTGAGCTTTTTGGGCTATGAACATTGTAAGCATTTAAAGATGATTGACAGAATGTAAATTACACTGTTTAGGCTATGAACATTGTAAGTATTTAAAGATGATTGACAGAATGTAAATTACACTGTTTAGGCTATGAACATTGTAAGTATTTAAAGATAATTGACAGAATGTAAATTACACTGTTTAGGCTATGAACATTGTAAGTATTTAAAGATAATTGACAGAATGTAAATTACACTGTTTAGGCTATGAACATTGTAAGTATTTAAAGATAATTGACAGAATGTAAATTACACTGTTTAGGCTATGAACATTGTAAATATTTAAAGATGATTGACAGAATGTAAATTACACTGTTTAGGCTATGAACATTGTAAGTATTTAAAGATAATTGACAGAATGTAAATTACACTGTTTAGGCTATGAACATTGTAAGTATTTAAAGATAATTGACAGAATGTAAATTACACTGTTTAGGCTATGAACATTGTAAGTATTTAAAGATGATTGACAGAATATAAATTACACTGTTTAGGCTATGAACATTGTAAGTATTTAAAGATAATTGACAGAATGTAAATTACACTGTTTAGGCTATGAACATTGTAAGTATTTAAAGATGATTGACAGAATGTAAATTACACTGTTTAGGCTATGAACATTGTAAGTATTTAAAGATAATTGACAGAATGTAAATTACACTGTTTAGGCTATGAACATTGTAAGTATTTAAAGATAATTGACAGAATGTAAATTACACTGTTTAGGCTATGAACATTGTAAGTATTTAAAGATGATTGACAGAATGTAAATTACACTGTTTAGGCTATGAACATTGTAAGTATTTAAAGATAATTGACAGAATGTAAATTACACTGTTTAGGCTATGAACATTGTAAACATTTAAAGATGATTGACAATGTAAATTACACTGTTTAGGCTATGAACATTGTAAACATTTAAAGATGATTGACAATGTAAATTACACTATTTAGGCTATGAACATTGTAAACATTTAAAGATGATTGACAATGTAAATTACACTGTTTAGGCTATGAACATTGTAAGTACTTAAAGATGATTGACAGAATGTAAATTACACTGTTTAGGCTATGAACATTGTAAGTATTTAAAGATAATTGACAGAATGTAAATTACACTGTTTAGGCTATGAACATTGTAAGTATTTAAAGATAATTGACAGAATGTAAATTACACTGTTTAGGCTATGAACATTGTAAGTATTTAAAGATGATTGACAGAATGTAAATTACACTGTTTAGGCTATGAACATTGTAAGTATTTAAAGATAATTGACAGAATGTAAATTACACTGTTTAGGCTATGAACATTGTAAGTATTTAAAGATGATTGACAGAATGTAAATTACACTGTTTAGGCTATGAACATTGTAAGTATTTAAAGATGATTGACAGAATGTAAATTACACTGTTTAGGCTATGAACATTGTAAGTATTTAAAGATAATTGACAGAATGTAAATTACACTGTTTAGGCTATGAACATTGTAAGTATTTAAAGATGATTGACAGAATGTAAATTACACTGTTTAGGCTATGAACATTGTAAGTATTTAAAGATAATTGACAGAATGTAAATTACACTGTTTAGGCTATGAACATTGTAAGTATTTAAAGATAATTGACAGAATGTAAATTACACTGTTTAGGCTATGAACATTGTAAGTATTTAAAGATGATTGACAGAATGTAAATTACACTGTTTAGGCTATGAACATTGTAAGTATTTAAAGATAATTGACAGAATGTAAATTACACTGTTTAGGCTATGAACATTGTAAACATTTAAAGATGATTGACAATGTAAATTACACTGTTTAGGCTATGAACATTGTAAACATTTAAAGATGATTGACAATGTAAATTACACTATTTAGGCTATGAACATTGTAAACATTTAAAGATGATTGACAATGTAAATTACACTGTTTAGGCTATGAACATTGTAAGTACTTAAAGATGATTGACAGAATGTAAATTACACTGTTTAGGCTATGAACATTGTAAGTATTTAAAGATGATTGACAGAATGTAAATTACACTGTTTAGGCTATGAATATTGTAAGCATTTAAAGATGATTGACAGAATGTAAATTACATTGTTTAGGCTATGAACATTGTAAGTATTTAAAGATGATTGACAGAATATAGGGGCCCCGAGTGGCCGAGTGGTCTAAAGCGCTGTCCGTTACGGACCACTGCCATCTCACCTCTGTCTGCGTGGGTTCGAGTCTAAGATTCGGCTAATGTAGTTAAGTGAGAAAGCTTGCCAGTAGCTTCTCGTGGGTCGGTGGTTCTTTCCGGGGTTTTTCCGGTTTCTTCCTCCACCACTAATACTGGCCGCCATGTATAGCCTATATATTGTGCTGAAAAATGGCGTTAAACCATAAAAAAAAAAAAAATAAAAAAATAAAAAAAAACAGAATATAAATTACACTGTTTGGGCTATGAATATTGCAAGTATTCAAAGATGATTGACAGTACATAAATTACACTGTTTAGGCTATGAACATTGTAAGTATTTAAAGATGATTGACAATGTAAATTATACCGTTTTTTGCAGCCCATGTGATAATAGGGTTTAAGCCTCACTTCCTTTGTCATACACAATTTTTATCCCCTCCTGAGTCCACCACTGGCAGACATTTTCTATATATTAAAAGCATGCTTGGCCGAATTTTCTTTGAATTCTCTACATTTCTGTGCGATATGGAAAATAGCACCACCACCATGTAATAATAGCTCATTCTCCTAATGCTGCTACTGCAGCTATCACCACACTACTACTACTACAGGTACTAGCAAACTGAAAAAGAGAATGAAGGTGGATAAAGAAATTCTGTGTATAAAAATGCTACACTCTGTAATAATGTAATTATTAGAAATATGGCCTTCACCATAGGTCATGCCTTTAGAGGTTGTAAACGAGTTAATTGATGGATGGAATAATTTATGTTGCAATAGCAAAGTTGTTGATCAAAAGTTGTTAAGATAAATGATAGAAAAGAAAAAGTTAAATGTGTCTGGATGTTGGAGATTATTCTTGAACTGAATAAGCCTTAAGAATAATTGAGCTTTTGAAGGGGAATTGCTTTACAATATCATAGGGACTGTATGTTATTATAAATGTCCAAATAGCAGGCTTGTGACCCTTGGTGTGTATGTCTTTTGATGGGCAGCTTTTGTTTACCTTAAATATAGATCAGTAACCCCTTGACCTAGTTCACATTACCGGTATATTTGAAATATAATATCAACTGGGCTCTTGAAGACACAAGCTTATGTATACACCATTCCTCCCAATAATGTATCCCTGTGACATGCATTATTTTCACCCAGGACACTCCCATTTCATATGTTCTTGTTAGTCAAGGCTAATCAGCAGAATTATTAAAGGCTACATTTAAGGGAAAAGCCAGAAAGCCTGTATGACGAATTAACAGTTTATGCTTATCATTGCAATCATCTTGTAAAATCTGATGAACTTCAAAGAAACCATGTTCCATGTGAATATAAATCTTGGAAGTAATCACAGCTTTTTCAGCGTTTTGGATGATGCTGTTGTTGTTGTAGGGTTTAATGCCATTTTTCAGCACACGATAGGCTATACATGGTGGCCAGTATTAGAGGAAGAACCACATATACCCACATTAGCCAATTCCAAGACTTGAACCCATGCAGACAGAGGTGAGCTGGCAGTGATCCATAACGGATAGCACTTTAGACCACTCAGCCACTTGGGGCCCCCGGATGATATTGTCAAATCATCGATAATAACTTTTACCCAGTATGTGTGGATTCTATCAGGATTTATAGTATCAATAAAGACAATTTAAAAGAGTACAGTAAAGATAAATAAGCAAAATCTGTTTTGATTTTTCGGGAAATGGACATGTGATGAAATGTAAAGGAAAAAAGATAAACAACAGTATGTGAAAGTTCAATTGCACCTGTAGCTAGTGTGAATTCATCTTGACAACGAATCAAATTTGAAGTCTCAAGCAGCATATATTTAGGTAAGGTACACGTACCAAGATTAGTTTCCATTTTTGCATAGAGCCCATGTTATATCCCACCTTTGTTTCCTAGGGTTAGCTCATAATCTGTTTAACAGTTTATTAATATATATTTAATGAGGATTATGCTGCATGGTATGATAGTTACTTTTACTGTGTATGTAAAATTATTGAAAAATGTTTTGTTTTTTCATGGGTTTTCTATCACTCCTTGCTTCCATTGCAAGTATATTCACCGAATGCTTTGTATGATCACGTGACTGTGACTTAATCAGGATAAGATGAGTTAGTTGCTCATTTCAAGCAGCATACATCCATTAAAAGCCCTTTGATTCTGTCGACAGTGTCAGTTAATTTCACTGTTAGAAATTTGTCAGTATGGATTATACCTTGTATGTTCGGAAATAATTCATCATGAGTGCAAATGGTCACTAATAAGAATTATAATTCATCCAAAAATTATGTAATAAACTTTTTTATGGGATATGCAAGACATTAAATGACAAAACCCATGCATTTGCAGTCTTTAGCATAACACATAGCATAGTAGAAGACTGTTGGAAAATCAGGTTTAATCAGTAAGATTAAAAAGTGTTGGATGAAAATTTCAAGTGTTTCTATTTAAATTTTCATGGACTGATCACCTATATTCTTGTTTGACCTTGATATGGGTCAGTATATCTTGTTATCATAAAATCAAAATGAAAGCCCCACAAAACATTCTTTACTTGTGTATATATATTGGTCTGAATCACAGAATCAATAAACTATATTTTTTGGTTGATCTATGAATTCCTTTTTCCCTCATTGCTAATTTTTCAAATAGATTTTTTTCTCTCATTTGATTTGCAATATTAATATACTTTCATTAATACTTGAAGCATTTGTTGAATTGGGTTATGAACTTTGGATATATCAGTAGCTTGTGGGGTGTGTATATATATATATATATATATATATATATATATATATATATATATATATATATATATATATATATATATATATATATTCTGAAAACAGATCTTGTTTATTGTCTATATCAGCTTATAATTAATAATAATGCTTTATTTATAGAGGGTGTATCATTACAGTGGTCAAGGACTATTCTCCCTTGAGGCCTTCTTAAGGGGGTATAACAATGTACATTATATGAAGCTAGCAATAATTACTGTCTATTTTAATTTGTTTATTGTTAAAATACTAAATTCCATTATATTTTAGAAACACAATCATGCTCATGATGTCTCTTTTTAAACACTCTAATATTTGCAGTAGATTTTTCATGTAGTGGAAGTGTGTTCCACAGAAATGTACCAGAGTATTTATATTGCTCTGTTCTCGGTTTTGGTGCTAGAAGGTTTTCATGTGATATTAATTTAAACTGGTATTGTGTTGAAAAAAGCCTGAATAAGTCCTGAAGATAGTCTGTTACAGTTCCATGTAGACATTTATAAAAAGAACTGCCTTGTGAAAATTTTACCTTTCATTTGAAGTCTGTAAATAATATTTTTGAGGGATGATCAAAATACATCTTGAAATTATGCATGCTGCTCTTTTCTGAAGTTTATAAGCTCTGAGATTTAGCACAGTTTCCCCATGCATTTGAACAATAATTCATTGTTGGAAGAATATATGACTTTTTGTAGTATATGTTGTGCATTTCCATAGGTACATATATTTTGATTCTGCTGAGATGGGAAATTTTAGATGTAGTGTTTTACCAAATTTATCAATATGGTCATCCCAACATAAATTAGTATATACGGTCACACCTACAAGATTTTCATGTTTGACATTTTCTAGTGGATGATTATTTATTGCAAGAGATAGTTCTGGGTTCTTTGACTTGTGTAGATTTTGTTATATTCCCCAGAAAACATACATTTTGTTTTGCCTTCATTAATTACCATCATATTTTGTTGTGCTTAGTTTTGGACTCTAATAAGGTCTGAGGACTCCAATAAGGTCTGAGTTCAATCTATTTTGGATAACTTCACCATCAGAACTAGATGTATATAAGGTTTCATCATCTGCACACAAATCTGTATTTGTGGATTCACTATTTAATGGTAGATCATTGATATAGATAAGGAAAAGGAGAGAGCCTAAAATTGAGCCTTGAAGGACCCCTGATCATAGATGAATAGTGCAAGTTTGAGAGCTAATATTGCAAATGCTTACTTGTTGAGACTTTTGGTTTAGGTATGATCTAAACCAGTTTAAAGAAGGATTGTTGAATCTGTAACAGTTCAACTTTTGCAGCAGAATTTCATGATCATCAAGATCAAAAACTTTCTTGAAGTCCCAGTCATTTTGTCTATTATCCATTTTCTTCAGTCAAAGATCAATGAATTAGGTAGGTTCTGTTTGGCACAGTGGTATTTTCTAACATGTTTAGCCTCATTAATCTGAGGGGTAATCCACTTGGGTGTAATTTGTTATTTAACCCTTTTTGTTTTAATTGGGGCATGCTTTTCTAAGGCTGCATTGAACATCTGATACCATTTGTCTAAAGCAGTGTTGAAATCAGCTACATTGCAGACTGATTGAAAGGGTTTGCAAACTAAATTGTTTAAGAACATTTCTTTATCAAGTTGTGTAAAGTCCCTGTATTGTATTTCAGTGTGTTGCCCATTTTTAGATGATTTTGGAACATGTCTAGTTATACAGACTGGGTAGTGGTCACTCAGTGCATACACTGGCACATTTATTTCACTTGTTTTCAGGTTTATTAGTATAGACATGATCAATGATAGTAGCACTTTTATCTGTTACTCTAGTTAGGGTGTTAATTAATTGAGTAAAGTTGTCATTTTTATCAGTTACTCTAGATAGGGTGTTCATTAATTGAGTGAAGTTGTCATTTTTATCTGTTACTCTAGTTGGGGTTTTAATTAATTGAGTACAGTTGTAAGTTTCAAAGTTACTTATCCATGTTAATGATGGAGTTTTCATGTAGTCAATGTTGAAATCACCAAATATGATAGTTTCTAAATCTTCCTTTAGTAATGTTTTTTGAATTTGCAATCAATCAGCTGTGGGACTAAGTTGCCTGTAAATTGAGCATAAGAGCATTGGCTTTGATTGGGTAAGGGTTACTTCAATCCAGATAATATCTACCCCAATAGCCTCTAGATCAACATATATGTTATAACTAATGGAACTGTCTACATAGAGAAGTACACCACCACCCCTACCCCCAGGGATTCCCGATCTTTTCTTTCAACTGATATAGTTTGCTGTAATATTAATTTAATCTCATTCAGTTTAGGAGGATGTGTTGAATATTTAGGTTCATTACTTGCAGACCTCTTTTGAGGAGGCCAAACACAAGACAATTTTGATTAAGATGATTGATTTTCAGATGTGATAGAATGAAAGGAATGTTTTTAAGACTTTACAGATTTCTTTTCATTGCCTTGATTATTTACATAAACACATGAAGAAGATAACATACAAAATCCATCTGTTGTACCATAACTACATGAGAATGTTCAATACGAGACTGACATCTTTGCAAGAAGACATTGATATATTATTTGCTTGAGGAGCCACAGAGGGAGAAGTAACTTGAACAGTTTCATATAGTTGTTTACATGTTAATAACTTTCTCTGTATACACAAATCAGATAGTGCCTGAAACCTGTTTATAGAATTATAATTATTACATTGAAAAGTATACACCTATTCTAACTCATTTTGATGCTAGATATGTGTTGCATAGCCTTTACATCATTGCCTTCTACCTGTTGGTATTTGCACAACGTTTGATCATGTCCTAGTAGGCTAGTTCATTACAAATATGGATACAAATATGTTTTCCACGGCTTTGTTGCATGACATTGCTTTCCACAATACAAGCAGTTTTCTGACTTGTGACTAACCCCTTTAGAAGTGCTATGTTGTGGCATATATTCTTAAGGATCAAGGAACTACTGCAAACAAAAATCCTGATCTGCTGTAGTGCAGCGTGCATGCAGATCAGTGTTTGCTTTTTTGTTATGCTGATAACTGCTAACAGACCAAAATCTGCTGGCACATTTTGCAATAACAGATCTGGGTCTGTGCAGTTTGCAGTTGGACTAATAAGCATGTATATACAAGCAGCAGAGAGGGTGAACCCTACAACGTTTTGAGACAAAATTTGATTGAAATCCTAAAACGATCCTTCCTATAATCTCATTTTAACCAAAAGAGGGTGAACCCTACAACGTTTTCAGACAAAATTTTGATTGAATCATTAAAACGATCCTTCCTACGATCTTATTTTAACCAAAAAAAATGTCTCAGGGGCAAACCCTACAACGTTTTCAGACAAAAAATTTATTGAAATTTTAACGAGCCTTCCCTACGAAATCTCATTTTAACTAAAAAAATGAAAACGGAGACTTTTACGATTTTTTAATTAATTTTGGTCGCAACTTGTTGTCATCCACCCTCTCTGCTGCTAGAACTTTCAGTTCTGGGTTAACAAAAAATAATAAATGATTTTAACCGAATATTTGATCCAGTCCTTAGGATGTAAATCAATCAGATTATTTGACTGGTCGGTGAGTTTGAAATTAATTCTGGTTAATGAATTATTATGGCATCGCATGTAGACAGGATTAATTGGGTTTTCAATATTAGGAATCCTGGAGGAGCTATTGGTGCAAACGAATAAAGAATATATCCCTGCTGAGCTTGATTTGATTGCTCTAGATTAATCTGATAGCTTCCTTCAATTACATCACATACTAAATTAAGCGCAATCACCGTTGAAATATTCACATTTTCAGGAGCAATATGCCTGCCGCCACCGTCTGGGTCATTATTATGTTTGAGGATTTTTATTTCCTGTGATGCTGTTTTTTTCCATGCATCATGAATTATTTTAAAACCAACATCGATGGTGTCACTGAAAAGTTTTTTTAGTTCCGGTACGTTATATCCCGGTAGTTTGAATGTCAGAATATTCTTCACGGGAAATTTATATTGTTTTGCAAATTCTGTTCTCGATAGGGGATTATTGTCATCTAATATATCCTGAATAATTTTCAGATTAAATGTTTCCATATCGTCGATAATTTTGTTGCATGTTTCTACGACGCTGATAAATTCATCTCGGGTGAGAGAGCCGGATTTAAGAGATATTAACAACAGCGATAAATCATTATTCATTGCTGTGAAATTTTTAACGATTTCAGGTTCGTTAACAAAATGATATCCCTCTATTCTATCCCTTGGCCTCTCTTCTCCAGTTGATCGGTATCCGAGACCAAAAAAATCTATAGTAAATCTATGATCTTTATAACTCCTTATTGGATTATCAGGTTTTATTCTGTCGGTGATATAATCAGTTTTTTGTGGTTCTGGTAAATCAACGGTTTTTCCCCCTGGTGGTAATTCAGGCCATCCTAGTACGGTTCTAATAGAACTCTGATAGATATCTACGACGTATCCTTCTGTGTTTATCTCAATTGCGGATGATAGCGTCGGTTCATGAACTGTTATAGCGATTTTTGACTCTACTCCAGTAATCGATTTTATTCTACGCGCGAATTCATTATTGATTTGTTCAATTTGGTATGATACGGTTGGTATGGAAACAACGTTCCAGTCTGGGGTTCCGTCGGGTTTATTCTTATTTGCAAACACTAAAGAATTATTGGGTTGTTGACCACCAAATGATTTTGATCTGATATTAGGCCAACTGTGATACACTCGTAGTTTTGCTAGCGCTATCTCCTTCACGGGGACTGGGCTAGGGAAATTCACACTAAACTCGGGTTCCGTTGATGTTATTGATATCATACTTGTTTGTACTGGGTTCGTGTTCTCCACTATTTGTTGAAGTAATTCCATCGGTGTCGTCATTGTTATTATACTCATGTTGTCGCTCTAATTTTGACACCGCGGAATCATAAATACTGACCATCACTGAGAACTCACAATTTGGTATGGTTGAGGTTATTGAGATCATTCTGGTTTTTGGGTTCGTGTTTTCTAATTCCATCGGTGTTGTCATTGTTATTATATTCATGTTGTCGCTCTAATTTCGATATCGCGGAATCAAAAATACTGACCATCGCTGAGAATTCACTATCTGATATAATTGTATTATCGAGTGACGACGATATCATCAGGGATAACTGCGAATATGCGGTTGATGCAATATGAAATTGAATTAAGTAATTCTGCAGTTTACTCTGGCTGCATGATGATATCTTTTTTGCTATCCCGGTTGATATACCCCCGATTGTAGCCACCGCAGAAATGCAAATTGGAACTACGACCGGGGCAATCATTGTAACCGATGCAAGTATTATTCCGGCGCCAGTGAGAACGCTTGACACTGAGTACACAGTAATATCAATTGCGGTGATTCTTCGTCGGTATTTTTTTATTTTTATTTGATACTCCTCGCCGAGGGTTTTGAGTCTAGTTTGAAATTCTCTGACCTGATCATAGCGACATTGCGTTGATGAAATCATTTTTATTTTAAAAACGCTAGCGTTTTCAATTGTGAAATTCGAAGGATTTTCCTTTCAATTTAGTTATTTACTTCGCATATGAATTCTAAGCACCAGGATATTTTTGATCTAATCGTACTATCAACCGCGACAATCTCAAATTCTTCTTCACCCCGGATAATTACTGTTGCGGTGCCACCAAAGTAGGTTTTACCGCTTACGATGATATCAAATTGCTTGTCAGAGATTAACGTCATCCTGTAGATACCATGAGGCCACTTCTCGATATTGACTTTCAATTTAGCATTAGATTCTTTTACCCAATCAAAGGTCCCATGCTTTACCCTTTCAGAGGTTTCTTTTAGTTTAAGAATATCGTCGTAAACGTCGAGATAGGTTTTTTTGATTTCGGTATTTTTCATTATCGTTCCATCGCGGCGTTGAAAAAATGTAAATAAAAGGATGTTAAATGCCATAGTTGTTCGGGTTTGATAATCACTAACGAGGTCAAAATATGTTGTCGTGATATTGCTATCGTTATAGATTCCAAAGAAATTATTAACCATTTTGTTGGTGGATTTTTGTTCGTCAATAGAGCTTTTAACTTCAGCGAGGGTTGGGCCTGTCAACGATGTGGTTTCAGATTCATCACGTGTTCTCCCCAAAAATCTATCCACGATGGTATTAAGTGTTGTTTGTCTCACCATAAACCTAATAATATCGTTGAGAGTCATCGTAGATGTAGCGGGGACACCAAAGAAATTATTAGCGACGTAGGCATTGTGAGTATGCCTGATAATAAACTCACTGATTTCAGCGAGAGTCGAGTCTGCCACAGGTGGGGATCCAAAAAACCTAACAATGACGTCGTTAGTGGGTTTTTGTACCCGCTCAACATTTTCTATTATTTTAGAAATATCATTGTAAATATCGAGATAATTTGCCTTGATTTCATTTTCATTCATCATCCTTCCTTCGTCCTTGTTAAAAAAGAATAGCGATAGATAGTTTTTGATTTCAGCGAGAGTCATGCCAACCAGAAGCGGGGTTCCAAAGAATTTATGTACGACATTTTTGCGAAAAACTGAAAACTGTTTTCCGTGTTCTTCAATTTTAGATTGAAGTGTTGCTAGTTCTAACAGAGAATTATCCAACTCATGGTCGTGGGCGGCAATCTTGTCGGTGATTGTAGACACAAGTGCGCCTGGTTTAAGTCGCCCGTCGTTGGAATACAGCGCAATAGAGTTTTCAGCGGCGTCGCGCTGCCGTGTTAAAATGTCATCCGCGGATATATTACTGGCTTTAAGTCGTCCGTCGTTGGAATACAGCGCAATAGAGTTTTCAGCGGCGTCGCGCTGCCGTGTTAAAATGTCATCCGCGGATATATTACTGGCTTTAAGTCGTCCGTCGTTGGAATACAGCGCAATAGAGTTTTCAGCGGCGTCGTGCTGCCGTGTTAAAATGTCATCCGCGGATATATTACTGGCTTTAAGTCGTCCGTCGTTGGAATACAGCGCAATAGAGTTTTCAGCGGCGTCGCGCTGCCATGTTAAAATGTCATTCAATGACACATCACTGGATTTCAATTTACCCTGTTTGTCTTGAAATACAACTATTTCATTAGGATCAACATTTGTTAAGTTCAACGTCTCAGTGATTTCATCTTCAATTATTTTTTTTATATCCTTGACAGAATCAGGTGGTGCAGTGCCATCGGGTTTGGGTTTCAAAGATCTCCCCCAAATATCAATCATGTTATTGTAAAACTCTTTCTCTCTCTAAAATCGTTTTTGACGACTTCGTTGAAAAATCTTCGATTTTCTCCAGCGATTACTAGTGTATTCATTCACGACAACATGTGGTGGTTTTCCGCTTGGGTTACTCAAGGAGTTAGAAATAGCGTTAAGGACATTTAATACTTCGCTGCCACATATTGGTGGGTCAATCATCGTTTGTGTTGGTAGCGTAGAATACCAAGTCTTCATTGGAAGGGTTTTTATATAATGCATAAACTCTTTTGGTGGGGCTAATCCATATGAATCGAAATAAACAATCCCACGTGGATCAATAGCGTATGCAACCCAGTGAGTTCCAGGTCCGGTGCTGTTATCTAAATTAATGATTCCGGTTTCAACGCTGTTTGGTTGATGTGGTAATTGATCTTTCATAAAGACACCTCTGAAGTTTTTAATCGCTAGTTTTTTAGCAGCATCGAGTAAATCAAAATTGGACATGGGAACCATCATAGACTCTCCAATTAATAAATCGTTCCTGGTAGTCTTAGACCCTTTCCGCTGTACCACGAATACGGGGTTCCTGGTAGTCTTAGACCCTTTCCGCTGTACCACGAATACGGGGTTCCTGGTTGTCTTAGACCCTTTCCCTTTTTTTTATATCCTTTCCCAGTTGCTTTCTTTAGTGCCATTCCTGCTGCAGTACCAACGGCTCCTAACGCTGCCGCTTTAGCCACCGCTGGGGCTGCTGCTGCAATTAATGCTGGAATCGCAGCTAACAACGGAAATATACCGCCTGTTTTAATCATATTTTTGATAGCAGCCGCAGAGAGAGTAATCTGAACACCCTTTTTTGCTACTAGTGCATCATTGAAATGTTTCACCTGACGAGTTGTCAGCGATAGTTTATTTGCACCACCAGTCATTTGGTTGGGTTTCAACGTGATTGTGGTTCCACATTTTTTAGCCAATTCTGATTGCAATTTTTTGATTTGACCAGGAGTTAACGCAACACTAATAGCACTATATGACATGTTATACATAATTGATTGATTCTAAATCGTTTACATGTTTTCCACTGGTGCATCTACCACTCTCATTCTTCCACCAACACTTTCAAGTAGCATTGACTTATCACTGAGAATGACAGCAACCGCTCTGTAATTAGCAATACCAACATGAGTCACATTAGCTCTAAAATGTATATCAACAACAGATTGTCTCATCAAATCGAGATGTTCCAGTGAGAAGTAATAGATCGGATACAGATTTTTAAAATCATATTGTGATATTTGCAAACCAGTATCCACATTTTGATCGCGTGCCATAAATGACAACAGACGATGATAAACTCGTGCAATATGATTTTCTGTGTAATTAAGTTGTATATCCTCGGATGGTTCCTGTTGGCCGTTTATTCTCAGTGAGACGTCTTTCACACCTAATTGATCAAATATCATATGACTGAAACGTTGATCGCCAACTCGTGTGTTATCCTGTAGCGCTACAAATATATGACGTGGCGCAGAAACGCCTTGTTTTGATGCTAGGTTCCAAGTGAATAACCCGTTGATATTTAATTGTTTAACATCTGTACTCACGGTTAGCCAACTCAACAACGACTTTCCTCCTTGGTCCATAAATGATAGTAATTGTTCTTCTGCGGTGATTGCTGGAGTCAACACTGGCATCCACAATGATATTTTTGTTAAATTGACTTTACCAGCATCAGCATTTGGATTTGCATTGTCTGCTGGAATCCTCCAGATTGCGTCACTATCATCACTCTTTCGTACAAGCGATACTGTATGCTTCGCCCCGTAGATAACTTTTCGGACATTTCTACAGAATCCAAATATGTGATGCAGTGGAATAGCGCATGAAAATGATTTACGCGCTCCTTGCAACATTGAAATACGTGTTGCAGCTCCTAGATTGAAATTAACATCGTTGTTTATAATCATATCTTCGGCATCAATATTAGCGGTGCCAGCATTATTCTTTGGTCGTCTTACAACAAATTGTTTTCCTCCAGCGGTATTTGTAGCATCTTTTGCAAACATCATAGAGGGTCCTGCTGATCTTGTATAATCATCGGAATATCTCGCTAACCCGATTATTGTTGTAGCCACATCAACATCACGATCTATGGACTCAATTTCTTTTCCATCAATGAGATATCTAGCACTCTCAAATAACGCCATGATACCATTATTGACAAAACCGACTTGAGTACCAGCTGGATACGGTGCTGGTACAGCAGGAGTATCAGCAGCTGTTACAAGTTCTCCTTCGATTTCGATAAACGCTTCACAGGGCAAAAAGTATTTACTGGTATCATGGACTTGAAGATCAATTCTTGCTCGACTATTTGAGTCTATGGCATGATAGGCGTAATATTGATAATCGCGTACAGAATCATCCTTGCCAACTGGGGCGTCTATATCAAACGCTGGATCATGTGACTTTTTGAACATTTTATTCTATTTATCAGAGTCTAAATCGCGATTTTCCATTTTCATCGTCGTAGTTTTTTAAAGCCTCTTCCTGCTATCATATTTGCAATATTGCTTTGGTCGGGGGTTAAAACCATCGGCGCTAATTTTTCATCTACTGCGTTATTTATAATTCTACTAACACTTGCAGGCATTTCCGCTGTAGACGGTAACGGTTTTGAAAATCCTTTGGATTTCATCCGTGATTTCACTAATGATGTTAATTTATTCTTCGCAGTTGAAAACGCTTTTCCAGCAAGATCTCCAACAGCACCAATACCCTTATCACGAATAACATCAATTGCTTTCATTCCTAATTGTTTAGCCAACGGCATCACTTTTGGAGCCATTCTCGCAAATAACCCTGCAATGGTATTACCTAAACCATCTCCGTAGTATGCTCTATAAACCGGAAACCGTGAATTAACTACGTAGACGGGGGTTGGTTTATCATGATTGTAGTGTATGATCATTATTTGAAATCAGAAACAATTTTTCAATTGTTATTTATCTAATCAATTGACTTTTCAATTCAGTCACTATGATACCCACTTTCCACTAACTCGCCAATGAAATCTCGATATGTGCTGATATCCATGATACCACCCTGAAATAATCGTCTACAGATATCAGCTGCTTCATTAATTATTTCCGGTGAGTTATTTCCGGCTCGGAACCCTCCTACAAGAACCTCTAATCGTGATATATCACTGAGAACACTACCAGGACATGAAACGCTAGCGTTTCCAACTAGACCACTCCCCAGAAATTTCTTCTCATCGTATGGCTGTCTTATTTGGAGTTCAAATTTTCTCTTGAAGTCTCTGTATTCCTTCATCCTTCTATCTAAACCCCCAGTATTTATTTCATACACTATATCAGCCCATTCATTATGTGACATTCTATAATCCGAATAATTGTCCGTGAAAAACTTCTCTTGTGAATCATAGCTGTTAGCAGCGAATTCACCTAAATTGTCTATATCCTGGTTGAGAATTTGTTGTTTAGCGCTCTCGGTAAATATAATTGATTTAGGTAGTCCACTAACTAGTTCTTCCTGAAATCCTTTAAATTTTCGTTTCGAAGCGGTTGATATGTCCTGAGGAAGTGATTGCAAGGATTTTTTTGTTTGTTTAGTTCTTTTTGCTATTTTTTCTAACACAGGAATAAGACCCTCTTCTTTTCTTTTACCGTCAGGATCATCTCCCAGTATAGCACGCTCTATCTCCTTCGTTGCTGTGGTTACTGGTTTAAACAATTCTTCAGATCCCGCAGCAAAATCAGTCTGAAGACTCTGTCGTTGTTGTAGTTTATTCCGTACAGAGTCACGAATTGGTACAAATCTCCTGATTGCATCCAGTCGTTCACGAGCCAATCGGGTTGTTAATGCTTTATTGACCATTATTTGAAATCAGAAACAATTTTTCAATTGCAAAACACTTTTTCAATTGTGAAACAATTTTCCCGAACCCGACCTAACACCATCGTGGAAGTGTTAAGGGCGTTATCATTGATGTTCAAAGTGTCATAATTGCTATAAAAATAATTAATATCACACTTTCAACATTTTATGACATGTCGGATGAGTTTTAATACCACCGTGGAAGTGTTATGTCATCGTGAGACACCTTCTATCAGGTATGTGGAAAGTGTGGAAATCCTTATAAAAATAATTAATACCACACTTTCTACATTGTTGTTTTTATTGATCAATCTGAACCGTCCATCAATTTTTATTCAGTGTGAAATATTTTCACTGTTTTTGACATTATCAATCAAAAAATGCTAAAAAAAATTAAAATCTCTATGAGGGACGGTCACAATCAAATAATGATAAATGGTCAATCAAAATTGTTCATTTTCTTGAATTAACGCCCGTAGGTTTCTAACTTTAGAATTAACCTCCTTTTTCAATTCGTATTCGTACCCCAATTCCTTTCGTATTCGTTCTACGATGGTATTCAACGGAGCGAACACACTTACGTCACTGGAAAATGCGAGAGAGTCCCGAATAGAATTCTGAATTCTCTTGATGAGCGCATACTTCTTTGGTAGCATATATTTATTGTTGTTAACTCCGTATTCAATATCCTGAAAATCAGACATGGTTTGATCAGGATTTAACCCATCTGATAGTTCAATATCCCAACTTTTCAATTTTGAAATCTCGGATAAAATGCTATTCATGTTTTCAGAATTCATTATTCTATAATAATGATATATTTCTAAATGAAAAATATGACGCATTAGACATAACTAAATTGAACTTTTTGTCCCGTCCTTTTTGAAATAGCCGATCGATAAATCCCCTCTGCAACGAATCGTACTGAGGCTCTACAGATATCGAAATACTTGCTGGCTTCATATATTGATTGAAATATTTTTTCTTCGTTAGTTATTGTATTCAAAGATTTTACTGGTCTCGCTTTTTTTGAGCATTTTCCAGTCTCTCCTCGTTTGGTATTCTCACTTTGTGTGATAGCCTGCAGATTTGATAAAGAATTGTTCTTTGGATTAGAATCGATATGATCAATAACAAAATCATGCTCGATCAATCCATAAAAGCATTCATACACGAAACGATGATTGCGATAAGTTTTCTTTCCCTTAACAGTGAACACCAAATACCCCATACCATTGTCAGCACCAACTGGTTTCTTCAGTCTACAGTGCCTTACAACACCATCACTGGATGCTTCATAATTTGTAATCAAGGGATGGTGTCTGAATTCTTGGTTCATTCGTATACATAATACTATTGTTTGTCTAATTCATTGTTTGGTTTAATGATGAATCTTTCGATGTAGTCTTGAGGAGTTCTTATGATTTTGTCAGGGACGTTGTCAGTGTCAGGGACTTTTTCAGGGTCATAATTTCTGATTGATTGTCCATTTTTTATTCTTTTATCATAATAACGCTTCAACTCCCTGTATCGCTTACCACCGCAATTCAAACACAACTGAGATTTTCCCCTGACCCCAACCCCACATCGTATGCAGGGTAACGGGCCAAGGCTTCCACGTCGAAAGCTTTGCATATGATACCCACAAAACTCATTTCTGCATGATTTGTTACACGGGGTTACTGATCCAATCATAAGCCACTTGCAGTGATTCATTATATATAAATCTTTCATTTAAATGCTTGTTTTAATTATAGCATGAGGGAATTAAGGAGAATGCCTTCGAAAAATGCTGAATTCAATGCTGATAAGGAGTTTAAGAGATTATTGAAAATTAATCCTAAATTTAATATCGATAGACCCAAAAAACGTAACAAACGTCCAAGAGACGGAAATATGAAAGAGTTTAAGAGATTATTGAAAATTAATCCTAAATTTAATCTCGATAAACCCAAAAAACGTAACAAACGTCCAAGAGACGGAAACATAAAAGAGTTTAAGAGATTATTAAAAATTAGTCCTAAATTTAATCTCGATAAACCAAAAAAACGTAACAAAATTAATCCTAAATTTAATCTCAAACGTCCAAGAGACGGAAACATGAAAGAGTTTAAGAGATTATTAAAAATTAGTCCTAAATTTAATCTCGATAAACCAAAAAAACGTAAGAAAATTAATCCTAAATTTAATCTCGATAAACCCAAAAAACGTCCAAGAGACGGAAACATGAAAGAGTTTAAGAGATTATTAAAAATTAGTCCTAAATTTAATCTCGATAAACCAAAAAAAACGTCCAAGAGATTACCCTGGAAAGATGCTCAATTCAATCTCGATATAGTTTCTAATACACCAAAGAATACAATTCTTGATAAAGCCATGATTAGTAAAATCAGAGACTGTTTTAATGAATTCAAGCGTGATGGAGCATCTTATTGTTGGTCAACATTTCGAATTGATGGTGTTGTTGATGCTACCATGACTGATGAAAAAGCAGCAGTGATAATTTCACGTGTTGGGGGAAAAAGATATTTTTTCCGAATCAAATTCATTATCGAAGTCGATGGCAAATGGATTATTAGGGATAAATTTGAACCAATTCTCAAGAATAAAAAAGCTGTCATTGTGAGTAGAGATTCCAAACCAGGAATTCTAACCGGCATTGACAAACCATACTACGAAAGATCTTATCCCGTAACAGCAATGGTTTATGGGATATATCCGTTAAATGATAAACCCGATATCGCAAAACTAGCTCCTATGAAATATTCGTCAGGGCTTAATTGTGTAGCAGAACGAATAATAGAACACTTCACAAATGCATCCCGAGGAAATAAACTAACTGATCTGCGACGTAGGAAAATAACCGAGTGGGAACTGACAGTGAAACAGCATGGTGCAAAGATTTCTGATATAGCTAAATTAGAGACATCATTAAGATTCCCAATAACCGTTATGACGATAACCGGAGAGGTTTTATACGAACTGAAATATAAAAAAAATGGAGTGCCAATACAAATTATTGATCATAACGAACATGCGTGGACGGCTGCAGTAACAATATTTCCACGAGAACGAATCGTGAAATATATCCCCCCGGAATTTTCCGGTGAGTTCGTCGGGGATGTTTTCTATGAAGAGAAATTATTCGATGCTATTCACGCGTTGTGTAAGGATGATCCTGTGTCAGTGTGGTTACTTAGAAGTGATGAAGATCCCGAAATAGGATTCGATCAATTTGTAAGACCAAATGGTGAATTATATCGCGTTGAAGAGTTAGATAACAGAATGAGAAAAATTGCAAATGATTTTTCACCGGAGAGTTTCCATGAAAAACTATTCACGGATAGTTTTACTATTCCATCAGTGGTAGCTCACTTTGCAAGAGAAAAAAACTCATGGCGTCCAACACGAAGTGATTTTCTTGAACACGTTAAATTGAGTTGCGTCGAATTTGGTCATGGAGGACTGTGGAATACAAAATACTCACGTGATGGTATGATTTCAATTGATATATCCGCGTGTTATCCTGGAAGTTTTCTCGGGTATGGAGAATGCGCTGAGTACTTTAAACGATTTGGACACCCCACACATGAAATGACTCGTGTTGCGATTAATGGTCCATTGCCTGATTTTGATTTAACTGGATTCGCTCGTGTGATATCATTCGAATTAGCTACAGGGTTACATCCGTGTAGCTATCTTTGGCTTGGTAGACACCTATCTGAAAAGGCCTGGATGCCAATAGTGTTACTACGATATATGATCGATTGTGGTATGCTAATATCGTTGATTGTTTCCGAGGCTATTATATGCTATCGAGCTCAGAAAGAAGTTTGGCTACCACAACCCGATCTAGATCGTATAATCAGCGAACTACGAAAACAGTGTCCAGATTTCAGTGAAGAAGAAATCATAAATTGGTCTAAGAAGTTATTTGAAAGTAAAAAAGAACAAGCAAAGGATCTCGGACGAAGAATAATCGGTAAATTTACCCAGGGTGGACGATACGACAATGCAAAATATTCTTCGCGGTTGATCATAGACGTCGCTGAATACGATTTTATTGTAGCGGATTTAATGAAACAGGGAAAACTTGTATCCCGTAAGGATGCTTTTCTATCCAATGGTGAGAAATTAGGTACGGTTGTTACCTACTGTGATGGATATAATTCCCAGTACACACATTTGAGAAGTTCAATGCTAGCCTATGCTTCTATTAATCTATTTTCGATGATAAATAGATTTCCTAATACCGCGGTTAGTGTGGCCACTGATTCGATGTATATACACAATAAGTACAAATCAGCTGTAGCGGCATTCACAGATCCCGAAGAAAATTAGGGGCGTTGGCGATTTAAAAAGGAGATGCTACATGAGTATTGTGAATCCGCAGACGTTGCCATGGATGATAAATATCTTTGTTGTAACCGTATTGAAATTCAATCAGAACTTTGTAATGCACCACCGGTATCTGATCCAGTATGTAGATACAAGACAGTTTATTTAAACGGTTGTGGTGGGTCAGGAAAGACAACTCGTGCAATTGAATTATTTCGTCGGTCAACCATGATTGTGCTAACACCGACTCACAGACTCGCCAGAGAGATGATACAGCGAGGGGTAAATGCTTGCACTTACCACAGTTTCTTTCGATGGAAGGGTGACAAATGGACTCCTGAGCGTATGGGTGATAAATTCATTCCTGAAATCATAATTTGGGATGAAATATGCACAGTGTCATTAGATGTATTACATACATTTCTTGAGTGGTTGTTAAACAAAAACACAAAAGTCGTCATGTGCGGTGATCACGGCCAACCACCACCATTTGTCGGTGCATCTCCACATGAATGGCTAAGGGGTTTTGTAGACTATTATGAAGAAATTACCACTGATTATAGATCAATTGATGAACGATTACGAGAATTCAAAGCGCTAATTAGATTACAACCGGATAGAATCCAATGCGAAATAGTGCGTGAAGTGATTTCAGAAACTCCAATGAATGATTTCTGGGAAACATGGAGACCAAATGATTTGATAATTGCAAGTAGAAAAATAGTCAGGGACACACTTCAGATGAAGTTATTTGAATTGCATAAAGAAAAATTTGCAACGCTTCCAGTACCCCTTTGTTATAGGCCATCGGATACACGAAAACAGAACATTGAAGTTGATATTCCAGGACAGAGTGAAAAACAAATTCTCGTATTAAATGATATTGTGCTGGTTGATATCAGCGTCGTCGAAAATGCATTGCGTGCTAATAAATCCCCGTGGACGCTAGGATACGCAGCAACAATACACTCTTCACAGGGATTGACTATATCGGATACAATTGTTTGGATGGTGGATAATCACATCGAATGGTCAAATTTAGTCTATCTCGCAGTATCCAGAGTACGAAAAATAAACCAACTTCGAAGAGTTGTTTTCGATGATAATGACACAACAATAAGTGATATTGATGTTAGCATCATTAATAAAAAAACTCTCCGGTTACAAACAACAGGACAAAAAAAAACAACGAGAATTTGATATTGATGCTAAATTAATAATTATGCTGAAACAACAACAGAATAATCACTGCGCGAGTTGCAATTGTATAATGCGTTGGCAGTATTCGGATAAGGATCCTCGCCAATTCACCGTAGACAGAAAAAATAACAATCTCGGTCATGTCAGAAATAATGTGATGTTGACTTGTCTTGAGTGCAATAGACGCAAAGGCGCTAGTTAAGACCATGCGGTGGCAATTGAGTATCCTCGGGAATTACCTGTAGTTGTTGTCGAGTAAATCCTCGTTGAGGGGCAGTTGAATCCAGTTTATAGA
Source organism: Unio delphinus (assembly GCA_029339505.1). Taxonomy (NCBI): domain Eukaryota; kingdom Metazoa; phylum Mollusca; class Bivalvia; order Unionida; family Unionidae; genus Unio; species Unio delphinus. The sequence goes on from JAQISU010000081.1 coordinate 14,686,668, forward strand.
CTGGAGGTCTCTTGTAGATCGTGTTATACTAGATATCTTGTGTGCAGTAACACTCCAAATAGGATCAGTAGCCCTTTTTCTACCACCCTCAAGCTCTCCTGGTTCGTATAAGTACCTCACAATGACATTACTACCAAGAATTGGTTCTTTGAAATCTTTTTGTGGTTGTACGGGTATTGACTTCTTTTTAATCGCGTTGATAGGTTTCATGTTGATTGTTCTAGTAATCTCGTTATTCAGTGCAGTAATCACAGATGGTAATCTTTTAACCCATTCACGGGATCTTTTTTCTTGGATGAATTCTTTTGCGTATTGATATCCAAATAACCGCTCAGCAATCGTCCGATTAAATCGTTCTACAATGGCCTGATCGCGATGTAGCGCAGTATGCCCTCGTCTGATGGTGACATTATGATGTTTCATCGCTGATAACACTGCACCCTGAAATTCCTTGCCAGGATCAACTTGTAACAGATTTGGCCAACGCAGAGGACCTCGTCGATAAATCCTTTCAAATGCAGAAGCGACTTCAGTGGCTGATTTTGTTTTTAACGGTTCTGCTTCTTTGTATCGACTTGCAATATCAACTACGGTTAAAGCGTATTTGTAACCACGATCATGTGGCAGAAATAATATATCAGCCTGATGAACTTCATTAGGAGCGGTCACATCAAAATGCGAGAAATTAACCTGTTTAGGCGGTGGTAGATAAATTTGCCATAGTGCCTGTTTGGATAACCAATTAGCCGCAGTGGTTTTTTTCACTTTTGCAGCACTAGCGAGTTTATGGACTGCTGATTTACCCCTCCAGTATCCTCTTGGGGAATAATAAATTGATTCCATATTATTAATTACCGGCACCTAACATCAATTTACTTTTCATAGCCGATTTTATCAAAAATGAAGCCAATTTTTCTTTGAAGGATTTATCAGGAATAGCATTTAACGCATGAATTAATTTCACATCCGCGAGATGTCTGTGTTGCAGATTGCTGCTTTTATAAGCAACATCATGAAGGTGACAGGCCTTATCAATGGCGTTTATTGGTTCTTCACCGGGGTTGGGTTGATTTTGATTATTGAGTCTGATATCAAGTCTGGTTCCCGGTCCACAGTAGCTATATCCTGGAAGGTGCTTTTCTCCGGGGTACTTTGCCCATGGGGTTCCAGGGAGCTTTGCCAATTTGGCTGCGATATCACCTCCTCGTTTTTTTTAAAAACATCTCCGGATTGTAAAATCTTTGATTTTGTAGAAACAAATCTGAACTTTTTAATACCACATGTTGCACATCTACCAGTAAGTGCTGATCTGTTATTTTTAGTTGTAACCGTCGTCAAGTCATCTGTGCCAGTACGCGTTTTACACTTCATACAATATAGATCCATAATTTATGTATAGAAATATGGATATAATTCATTTTTCAGCGACTAAAACAAGAGAACCAGTTAAGCATCATGCAGCGCTACCAAACTCTATCCGGATGATTATAATCGGGCCATCTGGATCCGGTAAAACGCAATTGTTACTCAATTTAATAATGAGATGGATGAAGTGGGATAAGTTGTATTTAATTGCCCCTAGCGTAGATGATCAACGATGTTATGAAGTGTTAAAGGATTTTAACGAGAATGCATCAGAAATTAAGGGTGAGAACGCCATTGATTTTATAACCGATATCGATGAAGCACCGAGTATTGATGATATTGATGGAGATATTAACAATTTAGTCGTATACGACGATATAATGTTGGATAAACAAAAGAATCCTGCTAGAATATTTTCCCGTGGGCGTCACAAAAACACTGACGTGAGATATGTCACTCAACGCTACACTCAGGTTCCAAAAGTGATCAGAGATAACTGCAATTTATTGTCTGTATTCAACGGAGTTGATACTCATACTCTTAGAAATATTTGGCAGACATGGTGTTCTGATATGGACTTCAATCAATTTCGAGATTTCTTTAGTCATGCTCAGTCGACTCCGCACGGATTCGCAACAATAAATTTGCATGATCCTCGGACACGATATCGTATCGGACTGGATCAAATATTCGGTTAAAATCATTTCTTATTTTTTGTTAACCCAGAACTGAAAGTTCTAGCAGCAGAGAGGGCGGATGACAACAAGTTGCGACCAAAATTAATTAAAAAATCGTAAAAGTCTCCGTTTTCATTTTTTTAGTTAAAATGAGATTTCGTAGGGAAGGCTCGTTAAAATTTCAATAAATTTTTTGTCTGAAAACGTTGTAGGGTTTGCCCCTGAGACATTTTTTTTGGTTAAAATGAGATCGTAGGAAGGATCGTTTTAATGATTCAATCAAAATTTTGTCTGAAAACGTTGTAGGGTTCACCCTCTTTTTGGTTAAAATGAGATTATAGGAAGGATCGTTTTAGGATTTCAATCAAATTTTGTCTCAAAACGTTTTAGGGTTCACCCTCTCTGCTGCTATACAGTATATATAACATTTATAAGGATCAGATGATTGCATGATAAGATAAATTAATCTTCCTGTTATCAATATCTTCCTCAGTTTTGTATGAATATACTGATGAAGAAGAGAAAGATAAGGATGGGAACAGGTTTGAAGCCAGGAAGGACTACATGAGAACCAGTGCCACACTCTTTGAAAAAGAAGGTACAGAAAAACACTGATTATCCGAAATTAAATATATGTTGTCTGGATAATAAATAAAGGACTGGATATGATTCCTTTATGAATAATAAATTGTGTATCCAGAATACACGAGAACCTTCTCTTTGTACATACACTGTTCTTCACTGTAAAGTCATTCATTATAACACCATTCATATCTTAAAGCAATTATGGCCACATATCTCATTTCATGCATAGGTGGCAAAATTATATGTATCATTTACTTCAAAACAAGGCAGTCTCACTTTGTATAGCATTATAATGAGGGAATACTGTTAGATATTCTCACATGAGGTAGTATAATATGTGGCTCTCATTGACATCATTATAATGAGGGAATACTGTTAGATATTCTCACATGAGGTAGTATAATATGTGGCTCTCATTGACATCATTATAATGAGGGAATACTGTTAGATATTCTCACATTAGGTAGTATAATATGTGGCTGTCATTGACAGCATTATAATGAGGGAATACTGTTAGATATTCTCACATGAGGTAGTATAATATGTGGCAGTCATTGACAGCATTATAATGAGGGAATAATGTTAGATATTCTCACAGTGAGGTATTATAATATGTGGCTCTCATTGACAGGATTATAATGAGGGAATAATGTTAGATATTCTCACAGTGCGGTAGTATAATATGTGGCTCTCATTGATAGCATTATAATGAGGCAGTACAGTACATATCATTCATTATAAGATAGTTTCATTCTGGTATACTTTATAGCCCCCTTTAAATAGTTATAAAATAAGGAAATGCTGTATTTAATTTGCTTCATATTAAATCAATCTTGCTATAAGATATATTCTATGGTTCATTTGGATATCATTAGAATGAGGGAATACTGTTTTACATGTACTTCATTATAAGTGAGGCTCACTGTAATATGGTATATTGTATGGCTTCATTTGATTTGCATTACACTGAGGGAAAATTATTGTTTGTACCTCATTGTAAAATATTATCATTATCACTGTATGGTGGTGTACTTTTTGGTTCCCTTTTGATAACATTATAATGAAGAAATACTGTACATATAATTTACTTCGTTAAAAGGCAGTCTCACTGTAAGGTGGTATACTTTAAAGCCCCCTTTGGAAATTATAATGAAGTAAACTGTATTATGGGTTCTTCATTATAAAGCAGTATAAATGTTAGGTAGTTGAATTTATGGCCCACTTTTGATAGCATTATAATGAGGTAATATACATTTAATATACTTCATTAACGTACAGTCTCAATGTAAGGTGGTTTTCCTTTGGATAGCACTATAATGAGGTAATACTCTACATAGTATGTATTCACGTTTGGTTTAATTTCTAGTGCAAGCTCACAATTAGAGAATTATTTCTGTCATAGCAGTCCTTGATATGGTTGTAATGTAGCAATGTCTTATATAGAAAGTCCTTTGATAACGGTCAAAGTCCCCATAGAAGGTATGCCTGTTGTTACATAAGCTAATTGTCTGCCAGGAAACTATATATTTATTTGGGTGTATGGACAACAGATACTCTGAATGAAACAAATAAGGAATTTATTCAAGTTTTAATATCTATATATATATATATATATATATATATATATATATATATATATATATATATATATATATATATATATATATATATATATATATATATATATATATATATGTGTGTGTGTGTGTGTGTGTGTGTGTGTGTGTGTGTGTCTTTATTTAAGGCAGTCTCACTGTAAATTGGTAAACTTTATTACTCCCTTTGGATAGCAGTATTGTGTAATTTAAAAGTTCAGATAACATGCATTTAGGAGATGGATAGTAGACTGTATGTAAAATGACAATGAGACAAAAGTACTTCAATACAAACCACATAGATTTTACTCAAGCAGGAAGTTTGAGACTCTATGAGCTGTTTTAGACATAATTTCAATTGCCACTTGAGATTTCTTATCAGATATCAGAATTTCACATGCCACAGAGAAGAGTTGATGTTTATCTTGTGAAATATCCAGCTACAACAGTGTATATCTTATCTTGTCCCTAATTTGACGACATGTCTTGGTCTGTGGTATTTGTTTTACTTAGTAATTTATGGGGAACAAAATAACAATGATAGTAAACTCTATTAATACAGAACTTTTCCTTTGAGGCCTTTTCTACAATCAACTTATGTTTAATGTATAGATTTAAGACTGGTTTCTTTCATTTTTGTTTTGGACTGGTGTACATACTACTTTCAGTGTTCAGATGTTTATCATTTTTTAAATGACTAAATATAATACATGTTCTAACTATTAAGGAAAATTTTAAATAAAGATCTGTTTTTTTCTCCATACAAAATCTAAATGTAAAATATTTTTGTGCATTTAGTCTTGAATATTGCACCCTCTTTATTGTATGCACACTAGAAACTTAAAATTGTCCTGCATTTTATGTGAGTATTATCCTGAGGTATATTCCAACAAAGCTATATGATAATATTACCAAATATGGAGGTGTTTAAACCTGTGAAACCTTATCTTTTAGAGGATATTTGTGAAGGGTGTACAGTTTCTGGCAATAAATAACATTTGACCAATTCAGTAGATGTCATGACCACTCATACCTTATACAAGACAAATTGAATGGGCTTCATGACCATTTCGTCCTTTTACAAAGACATATTTAATTAGCCTCGTGACTATTCCTACCTAAAGAAGACAAATTGAATGGCTTCATGACCATCCCTTCCTTATAAGAAGACAAATTGAATGGCTTCATGACCATTACTACCTTATAAGATGACAAATTGAATGGCTTCATGACCATCCCTTCCTTATAAGAAGACAAATTGAATGGCTTCATGACCATTACTACCTTATAAGAAGACAAATTTAATGGGCTTCATGACCATTACTACCTTATAAGATGACAAATTGAATGGATTCATGACCATTACAACCTTATAAGATGACAAATTGAATGGCTTCATGACCATTACTACCTTATAAGATGACAAATTTAATGGATTCATGACCATTACTACCTTATAAGATGACAAATTGAATGGCTTCATGACCATTACTACCTTATAAGATGACAAATTGAATGGCTTCATGACCATTACTACCTTATAAGATGACAAATTGAATGGCTTCATGACCATTAATAAGATAACAAATTGAATGGTTTCATGACCATTACTACCTTATAAGATGACAAATTGAATGGCTTCATGACCATTAATAAGATGACAAATTGAATGGCTTCATGACCATTGCTACCGTATAAGATGACAAATTTAATGGGCTTCATGACCATTACTACCTTATAAGATGACAAATTTAATGGGCTTCATGACCATTACTACCTTATAAGATGACAAATTGAATGGCTTCATGACCATTACTACCTTATAAGATGACAAATTGAATGGCTTCATGACCATTACTACCTTATAAGATGACAAATTGAATGGCTTCATGACCATTACTACCTTATAAGATGACAAATTGAATGGCTTCATGACCATTACTACCTTATAAGATGACAAATTGAATGGCTTCATGACCATTACTACCTTATAAGATGACAAATTGAATGGATTCATGACCATTACTACCTTATAAGATGACAAATTTAATGGGCTTCATTACCATTACTACCTTATAAGATGACAAATTTAATGGGCTTCATGACCATTACTACCTTATAAGATGACAAATTGAATGGATTCATGACCATTACTACCTTATAAGATGACAAATTGAATGGATTCATGACCATTACTACCTTATAAGATGACAAATTGAATGGCTTCATGACCATTACTACCTTATAAGATGACAAATTGAATGGCTTCATGACCATTACTACCTTATAAGATGACAAATTGAATGGCTTCATGACCATTACTACCTTATAAGATGACAAATTGAATGGCTTCATGACCATTACTACCTTATAAGAAGACAAATTTAATGGGCTTCATGACCATTACTACCTTATAAGATGACAAATTTAATGGGCTTCATGACCATTACTACCTTATAAGATGACAAATTGAATGGATTCATGACCATTACAACCTTATAAGATGACAAATTGAATGGCTTCATGACCATTACTACCTTATAAGATGACAAATTGAATGGCTTCATGACCATTACTACCTTATAAGATGACAAATTGAATGGCTTCATGACCATTACTACCTTATAAGATGACAAATTGAATGGCTTCATGACCATTACTACCTTATAAGAAGACAAATTTAATGGGCTTCATGACCATTACTACCTTATAAGATGACAAATTGAATGGCTTCATGACCATTACTACCTTATAAGATGACAAATTGAATGGCTTTATGACCATTACTACCTTATAAGAAGACAAATTTAATGGATTCATGACCATTACTACCTTATAAGATGACATTGAATGGCTTCATGACCATTACTACCTATAAGAAGAGCAGCAATAGAACAGGGTTCATACTGCCAAATTTTTTCATTTCTTTCCACAAATAAAATTGTCCAAGATTGTTAGATTTAGATGTAGTTGAATTTTCCTGGTTTCTTTCTTTTGATGACCCATTCAGTTTCATTGCTATCGCAATAACAAACAAGTATAATTGTTTGGCCATCCAAAGTTGCCCTTGGAGGCAACTTCAGTAACACATGCACTCTTCATCAAAGCAAGCCAAGCCGGCTACAATCTTCAATAAAAACAATGTACCCTTCATCAAAGGAAGTCAGTACCATAACTATTTACATCACTTGTTTTGTTTTTTAATTTCAATGTGTTTATTTTTCATGATCATATCATTACATGTGTTTTTAGTTGTTTTCTAATGTTGTAAAGCACTTAAAGCTTCTAAAGATTAGGTGCTATACAAAGTCCTTATTATTATTATTATTATTATTATTATTATTATTATTATTATTATTATTATCACAAATAAAATTGCCTTAGGTCATTAGATTCAGATGTGGTTGGTTTTCTTGGCTTCTTTCTTTTCATGAATCATTCAGCTTTGGCCGATCGAAATGTTCATTACACTAATTTACAAGTAAGACATGCGTGAGGATTCAAAATTTGTTCAGTTGATTTACATCTTCAGTTTTGTTTAACATCATGTTTAAAAATGTCAGCTCTTTGCTCTTTCAATGATATCTGGCTTGAAAAAGAGAAATACAAGGAACGGCTGAAGAAGGATAAAACATGCAAATGAAAGGCATTGTGTACATTGTGTAAAAAGATGATCAACTTGGCTTTGATGGGAGAAGGAACCCTTACAAGTCATGCCAAAGGTTAAGATGCATATAAGTACACAATAACTAAACACTTTTCATTCAGTGGAACAAAGATGCAGAAATATAAGCTATTGGTAGTTTTGGGAAAAATAACGATGATTTGGGAGACATAGCAAATTAAAAAGATGACCCTTTTAAATTTACTTACACTGTTTGTTTATTAAACATGTTTGAGGGGGAAAAATAATTTTTGAAACTTTTGTTCTACATAATAATGTTCTTTGGTTTAATATAGAAAGGAAAGTTGAACATCAATTTTAATAAATTGAAGAAACAAAAGATATAATTGCTTTGATAATGTATCATCACTATTGACTTCTGATTAAATTCTTGTCTGATACAATAAAATTCTTGTTGGTAGCAATGATAATTACTATGTTTTGTTATTAGGATATAAGCACCACCAAAATAAACAAATCTGCCAAACAAGTCACATTAGTAATTGGATACTTTTCACAGCCAGCAGCAGATGGCATGATGGGTACAAAGCAGCCTACCAAATCAGCTCTAGCAACTTCTACTGTAATGACTAGTTTAAATAATTTTTGCACTAAATCTGAAGTACAGCAGGCCTAAATTCTCTGGACAATGGAATATATTCACAGCCATTACAGCCTGAACTCATGCAAGGGCATCAACAATATTTTCAAAGCAGTGTTTCATGACTACGATAATTGCTGAACAGTTTTTATGCAGTGGAAGCAAGGTAGCCTATCTTCATTTGTTTGGATTAGCACCTTATTTTGCTAATCAGTTGTTGATGAAAGTGTGAGAGGCCAACTTGTATGTCCTTCTGTTTGATGGGACAGTGAATAAATAATAATAATAATAATAATAATAATAATAATAATAATAATGCAGGAGAAGCAATTGGACTTGCATGTATAAATATGGGACTGCAACAAAATTAGCACATATTTATATCACTTAAAAAAATCAGCACATATTTATATCACTTAAAAAAATTAGCACATATTTATATCACTTAAAAAAATTAGCACATATTTATATCACTTAAAAAAATTAGCACATATTTATATCACTTAAAAAAATTAGCACATATTTATATCACTTAAAAAAATTAGCGCATATTTATATCACTTAAAAAAATTAGCACATATTTATATCACTTAAAAAAATTAGCACATATTTATATCACTTCTAAAAAATCAGCACATATTTATATCACTTAAAAAAATCAGCACATATTTATATCACTTCTAAAAAATCAGCACATATTTATATCACTTAAAAAATTCAGCACATATTTATATCACTTAAAAAAATTAGCACATATTTATATCACTTCTAAAAAATCAGCACATATTTATATCACTTAAAAAAATCAGCACATATTTATATCACTTCTAAAAAATCAGCACATATTTATATCACTTAAAAAAATCAGCACATATTTATATCACTTAAAAAAATTAGCACATATTTATATCACTTAAAAAAATCAGCACATATTTATTTCACTTAAAAAAATTAGCACATATTTATATCACTTAAAAAAATCAGCACATATTTATATCACTTAAAAAAATCAGCACATATTTATATCACTTAAAAAAATCAGCACACATTTATATCACTTAAAAAAATCAGCACATATTTATATCACTTAAAAAAATCGGCACATATTTATATCACTTAAAAAAATTAGCACATATTTATATCACTTAAAAAAATCAGCACATATTTATATCACTTCTAAAAAATCAGCACATATTTATATCACTTAAAAAAATCAGCACATATTTATATCACTTAAAAAAATTAGCACATATTTATATCACTTAAAAAAATCAGCACATATTTATTTCACTTAAAAAAATTAGCACATATTTATATCACTTAAAAAAATCAGCACATATTTATATCACTTAAAAAAATCAGCACATATTTATATCACTTAAAAAAATCAGCACACATTTATATCACTTAAAAAAATCAGCACATATTTATATCACTTAAAAAAATCGGCACATATTTATATCACTTAAAAAAATTAGCACATATTTATATCACTTAAAAAAATCAGCACAAATTTATATCACTTAAAAAAATCAGCACATATTTATATCACTTAAAAAAATTAGCACATATTTATATCACTTAAAAAAATTAGCACATATTTATATCACTTAAAAAAATTAGCACATATTTATATCACTTAAAAAATTAGCACATATTTATATCACTTAAAAAAATTAGCACATATTTATATCACTTAAAAAATTAGCACATATTTATATCACTTAAAAAAATTAGCACATATTTATATCACTTAAAAAAATTAGCACATATTTATATCACTTAAAAAAATCAGCACATATTTATATCACTTAAAAAAATCGGCACATATTTATATCACTTCTACAAAATTAGCACATATTTATATCACTTAAAAAATCGGCACATATTTATATCACTTCTAAAAAATCAGCACATATTGTATCTCTTCTCAAAAATCAGCACATATTTATATCACTTCTCAAAAATCAGCACATATTTATATCACTTCTCAAAAATCAGCACATATTTATATCACTTCTCAAAAATCAGCACATATTTATATCACTTCTCAAAAATCAGCACATATTGTATCACTTCTCAAAAATCAGCACATATTGTATAACTTCTCAATTTCATTGTCATGCTCATGCTGAAGATCTGATGGACAAGTTTGAGCCGATTTTGTCTGACCAAGTGTATAAGGGTCTTCTATAGCTTTTGTTGGATGGACCAGCAGTTAACTGGAAATTGTATGAAATGTTGTAGTCTCATATTTCACATTCAGCACCCTTGAAAAAGTTACAAGTTGGTAGCTGTGGACTTCATGTTCTGCATAATGTATTTCACAGTGGTTGTACAACATTTTCATGGGATTTGGAAACTCATCTCTACAGTGTGTACCACCTATACCTGAATTCACCATGTATCTGTTGAGAACTGCAGCAGAGAAAGTCTCCGAGCTCAAAGACTAATCATTGACACAATGAGAAAAGCAGGTGTACGTTTGGAAATCATCATAAGCAATGAAATGATGACATATGACTTCTCCTCAAGACATAAATACCATGCCTATCAGGATAAGAAGAAAACTAGAAAAGCACGAGGACAAAATCAGAAAATGAAAGAAATGGAAATTAGCCATAGATGAAGCGGAAGAACTTAAGCCAAAAAGCTGCGTCTCGAAGATGACATTGCCACATGCTTCCTCTGTTCAGATGGCAGAAGAAGCAGAGTTAAAAGGACTCAGAGAAAAAAACAGCAACTATAATATTGCATTTAAAGCAGTACTGATGTCTATATTACATATTTCTGAAATAACAGTGAATGTAAAACTTTCTTCCAGCTCATTATAAAGCTATTTTAAAAAATTAATTATAGTTTGAATTTCATCATTAAACAATATTGTCATATTTTGCATTTGTTTTATTTTCATATAACATAACCTGTGTCAAAATATTAGCATAAACAGGTCTTGGAAATATGTGTTTGTGGTCTTTGAAAGTTTGGAAAAAGTCGTTGAATTTATCGTTTAGAATTCTGTATGAATTCTCTTCAGTGAGGAGTTGTATTGTGTGACACGAGCACATTTGCTGGCAGACAATTAACTAGTTTGACCATAGATGACTTAAATCATATATGTTAGAGGTTCATTTAGGTCTGTGGTAAATTGCTTGTTCTTACACATGACATCTGATCTAGCTTTGATCCCCTTTCTGGCACATGCAGAATTAAGTAATTTTCCATTCAAGATGTTTAGTCTTTTCAGGCGATATTTCCTCCACTAAAATTACCTCCACAGGCCAACATCGTAGCTATCATGAGAGTAAAATGGTTGAGGTGATAAATATTCCATGCTTTACCTCTTTCATGACAAGGAACAAAAAGTATTGAAAACCATACAACATTTGGTCTACGATTGTCAAAGATTCATAATATTTTCATTGTATATAGACAAGAACCATGACAAGTCCTGGCCTGGACATCATAAAAGTCTATGTTGGAGTTTCTTCTTAAATAAAAAACAACCTTTAAATAATATATCATTTGTGATGGGTTGAACTGATATCTCAAGCTTAAACTTCACTAAAGAGTGTTATGATTCTAGGTTTAATTCTTTGACTTTTTTTAATAATGAAAAGCATAATCTCCATATAACAGGTTGAACCAAAAGATATAGTGCTTTATATTTACCTTCATTTTGAAATGATCGCATTGTTATTAGCACATGGCCAAAACGAAGTCATGAATATGTATTTGAGTATTGTAAACCTTGACCAATACATATTTTTTATATCCATTGAGATTTGTATTAGATGAAAGCTAACTTATCTAATTTTGTATTTCAGATCCCCTGATGCTAGGGAGTTATATGATTCCCTTCAGGTTAAAGCTGTTGTCAGAACTACCAGGTTTGTTGCACACTGCTTCCTTAATGTTAATGTATAATGTTCAGCATAGACACTGATGTGCTGTCTCACATTCCATGGGAGATCAAACAAATAAGAGCTTGAGTTTGAAATTGTGGTGTTTGAAAAGTGAACTTTTTTGACGCGCTGAAATAAATCTCAAGGGTTAATTTCTAGTCTTATTCAAACAGATCTCTCAAATTGATCCATGATATCTGTCATATGAGGTTCTGTTTAAAAAACATGTTTACTTGTAATACCAGAACAGTGCTTTATGTAATTTAGATAAAATGATTTGATGAGATGATGTGATGTAAAATGTCATATAATAGAGATTATATTTATATAATAGAGAAAATATGTCATATGATAGAGATAATATGTCATATAATAGAGATAATATGTCATATAATAGAGATAATAGGTTATATAATAGAGAAAATAGGTCATATGATAGAGATAATATGTCATACAATAGAGATAATAGGTCATATACAGTAGTCCCCCTCTTATGCGGCCACCCCTGCTGCACCGGGAAAGTGACCTTATAAGACGGGTGGCCGTTCCAGAGGGGGGCTAAATTTATTATGAGAAGTGCATGTATATGTAATGTACGTAGTAAGAAAGCTACATACTTCAAAACATTAAATATCTTCGTCTAAATGAAACATTATTCATTACACGGTTCGTTTTGTTATAATAACAAATTTATTTCAACTGAATATACGTTACTATTTTATCTTTCTTGGCGTAAGTGTGATATGCGAGCGGGAATTGTTGTCATGCACATTGCAAATGGATTCAAAAACGTCATGTACATCTTGGTACATACATAATTATGTTTCCATTTGCTCCATTTTCCCACTGCTGCTGAAAAACCTTTTTATCGGTTATGACTTTGTTTATTCAAATTATTTCAACAACATAAACTTGTCTTTTCGAGTCTATCGTACATAAAATTGTTCGCCCCCCCCCCCCCCCCCCCCCCGACGTCATCGAGTAGAATAACCAACGACTTTCTTCTAAAATATTGTATCCATTAGTGTGATGACATTTTAATGTTTGGTAATGTTTTATTCGGTTATTGCTGACTGTATGCGATTTAATTATGCAGACAAAACTTGTGTCAAGCGTACGAAATAAAGTCATCGTAAAGGAAGCCATTATGTGTGGTCATGTGATTTTTCCGGTCTTTGTCTGATACCCTGTTTTTTTTTTAAGGTTCTCTGTGTGTGCCAATGTACAAAATCTATTTTTAGCCTATGCTGACCCTGTTATGATTATAAAAATTACGTCTGGTTATAATCATCAAAGAGAAGAACTCGACATAGGTGTTAAATCCCAAACTCTATCATGACATTATTGAGCCCATTTCCTGTAAACATCGACTTTTACAGATAATGATATACTATAAATCTTTAGTCGACACTTTTAACGGCGACTTGATACTCAGAGACGTGTATCTACGATAGAGATAATCAAAATTGCTTACCTTACGTCAAGATTTGAATTCATTTTTGGTTCTGGATACATTTGAAGAAACAAAAGTGGCCGTTCATGAGGGGGACATTTTTCATTTTTTGTACTAAAATGCTGGTCGCGTTAGACGGGTGGTTGCTCTTGAGGGGTACTTTTGAATACAAATTCGTCGATGCCAAGGGATTCTGGCCATTAGAAGCGGGTGGCCGCTGGTCAGGGGGGGCCATTCAAGAGGGGGACTACTGTAATGGAGATAATAGGTCTTATAATGGAGATCATAGGTCATATAATAGAGATAATAGGTTGTATATGTCATATGATAGAGATAATAGGTCATATAAAAGAGATAATAGGTCATATAATAGAGATACTATGTCATATAATAGAGATAAGAGGTCATCTAATAGAGATAATAGGTTGTATAATAGAGATAATAAGTCATGTAATAGAGATAAGAGGTCATGTAATAGAGATAATAGGCCATATAATAGAGATAATAAGTCATATAATAGAGATAATAGGGCATATAATAAAGATAATACTGTATTTTCGCGCATATAACGTGCCTATGTGTATAACACGCACACGCAGATAACACACGGAAATTCCGTCTTTGTGTAAAAAATATCTTGGATTGCGCGCCTATGCATATACTGTGTGGTAACCAACACAGGACTTTCAGAGGTGCCTCATCTGATATGCGTTACGAGGCTGTGTATAGTCTCTCGTTCACCATCCAGCGATTTAACATGGGCGCCTTTATCCCTTTCTGCTTGTAATAAATACCGGTATTACCAGTACAGTCGTAAATGCCATGTCATAATATTTTTTGCGTAAACAGAGGCAAATAGCAACTGCTATAAAACTGTGTATTTAGTGGGTTCCACTAATTTCCGGCTGGAATGCACGCATGCTTGTATAAGGTTGTTAATATCGTTTTTTTTTTACCAAAAACCGATTATCGTTTGTAGAAATCCAATTTAAAACCAATTATTGGTTTTTGTCCTTCATAGAAATTACAATAAATATATTCTTATAATGCAGGTTAGTGTATGCCTCGTGCGAATAAAAGATATTCATTGCATATCATAATGTACATACACGCAAGTGGCGCAATACAGTTGTCAACTTCAGATTGTTTATTTTGTACTTAAAGATTTGAATAAACCTCATTTATACTGTATATGTATCAAAAAAATCTTTTATTAATTGTCACCAGTTTATTATGGTGGTTGCTCAAAATTCATCGATGCGCTTTTGATTGTAAAAAAACCGGGGACAACGTGTTTACGCATATACCGCGCCAGGGGGTTGTGCTGATTGTAAAATCGTGTATAACGCGCGCGTTATATGTGCGAAAATACGGTAAGTCATATAATAGGGATAATAGGTCCTATAATAGAGATAATGTGTCATATGATCAAATAATGTAATGCTTGACTAAATCATCGTCAGTTTATTTCGCTGATTGAAACACATCTCCAGCATCAGGCTCCATTACAAGTGGATGTTTAAAGATAACTGTTACAATTACAGTATAATTTTGGCTTGAATGATTGCAGAGTGTAGATCTAGATTAAAGTTTGAGATAGTGAAAACTTTCTTTGTAGGTTTCACTTGATCAAAGTTTGACTGAAAAATGCCCTCTTTTAGTAACTGAGAACAAATGAAGTATTTCATCAGGTTTTTTTAATGGCAAATTTATTAGTGCCATGTAAGAATCAGAGTGAAAAAAACTAATTTAAATTCAAGCTCAAGTTGTATTATTTCCCAGCTACAGGAGTTCAGATTTACATCTCTTCTGTTTCAATTATAAATAGAACAAACAGCATGGACCAGTAAGTTAGATCAGTATGTGATGGTAGATCTGGACCTTTGCTGTTTGCAGTTGAGTGTACATTATTCACAAGCATACGTCAAAATAAAGGTTGATTGCTTCTGAGATATTGAGGTCTATAACTTAATTTAATTTCAAGGTAATCTAAATCACTTCAGAATGTACAGGTAGGTGTAGATTTCCTTGTGCTATTACCAGTTTAGTACAGTGGAACCTGTCTTGAAAGACCACTCCTTCTGCCAAAACATAATGGTCTCATGACAGGTGGTCTCTCATAACAGGTAATAACATTATATAATCAATAAATCTATACATGGAGAACCTGGTCTCTCAAGACAGGTGGTCTCTCATAGCAGTGATCTCTCAAGACAGGTTTTACTGTATCCATCCGATATATGGGTTATTGTGTGGAAGAATATGGAGAGATGACATGGTAACATAATAATCTTGGTGAGAAGTATCGATAACATGGTAACATAATAAATCTTGGTGAAAAGTAGTGACGACATGGTAACATAATAAATCTTGGTGAAAAGTAGTGATGACATGGTAACATAATAAATCTTGGTGAAAAGTAATGATGACATGGTAACATAATAATCTTGGTGAAAAGTATCGATAACATGGCAACATAATAATCTTGGTGAAAAGTAGTGATGACATGGCAACATAATAATCTTGGTAAAAAGTATCGATAACATCATAACATAATAATCTTAGTTACAAGTATTGATAACATCATAGCATAATTATCTTGGTAAAAAGTATCGATGGCATCGTAACATAATAATCTTTGTGAAAATTATCAAAGACATTGTAATGTAATGATCTTGGTGAAAAGTATTGATGACATTGTAATGTAATGATCTTGGTGAAAAGTATTGATGACATTGTAATGTAATGATCTTGGTGAAAAGTATTGATGACATTGTAATGTAATGATCTTGGTTAAAAGTATTGATGACATCATAGTGTAATAATCTTGGTTTAAAGTACTGATGACATCATAATGTAATGATCTTGTCATTGCAAGCTGTATAGAGTAAGCATTGATTTTACAAAATGGAAACTACAGTCCTTAATATCTTTCATACATCAATACACAATTATGACAAATTGGGTCTTCTTTTGGTATTAATTCATTTTGTATTAAAAATACTATGGATACAAGTAAGATAACTGAATAGTAATTTACTAAATTCTTTACCAAATTATAATATTTAGAATGAGCTGTTGTCAATGGGTTTTTAAGCTTATGATAACGTGTACGTGTATATGGTAAATATACTTGGAACGACAATTATGACTTTGTCCACATTCAGTACATGAATCAATAAAGTCGTTACCTTTTTTGTAGTGTAAATGATGCAGTGTTTGATAGGGTATCAGCCAATAAATTGATGTGGCCCTATATATCTCCATGACATATCATAGTATACATCTTACAAAATAAAAATTAATTTATACTAAAGTACTGGTGTTAGCAGTGTATGTTGGAACTCTCCATGATCTTCATGCTGTAGTGGGATCATTTAGCTAAATTATCCCACTACAGTACTAAGATCACGGAGAGTTCCAGTTTGCAGGTAGTTGTGCCTACGTTTTGCACATAATTTCTCCATTAAATCAGTTGATTGGCGTGTGGAGGAGGATGCAGTAGGTTGTCAAATCCCAACCTAGAATTAATAAAAATAATGAGAAATCTACATACTTTTTAAAATTGAGATTTCAAGTTTCCTGCAAAATCTGTCCTGCATTGTATTTTCTAAGTTGATGATAATAAATACTTTCTTTTGTGTTTATGTCTATATTCAGGTTGAAAAGAAGTTAAAATAAAGCTGAAGAATGATAAGAAATTTTTAAAATGCATGAAGTGAAACAGTAGTATAATCAGTCGTGTACATATTTTTTCCACATATATATGTATGAATGTACATGTAATTAGTTGCTAATAATTGTTATATACCAAGTATAAATAATAAATTTCAGAAGAATTTATTTTAAATTTATATTTTAGTAAATGAATCTCAGCCTTGAAAGCATATACTTGTCCTGGAATATTCAATAGTAAAATCATCATATCATAATATTACCACAAAATATTTTGTAGTTATATGATTACAGCTGAATGTTATGTGCTATCCCTCGCAAGTATTCTATGTGCTTGCTATTAGCAAAGTCATTAACAATGTTCATAATATGAGCATTTGCAGTCACGATATTTCTTTCAAGTTTGTTGCGCTGGATGTCCTCAAAGTTGCTGAAAAATTATCACGTTCAGGAGTGATTGTTCTCTTTGAAGGATTGTCAAAAAGCGCCAAATGTTTGGATGGTCAGCAGCAATGGCAGCTTGCATTTTTCGATGCCAACCTTCAGCGCTGTTGTTAGTGCAAGGTAATTCATTTTGAACATGGCAGTGTACATTCCAAACTTGAGGAACAAAGACAGGATTAGCTCGGCTTCGGCGTCTTCTTCTGCCAATGTAGTTATCTTCAAAATAATCTAACAATTGATTCATGTCGTCATCTTCTGTAAGTTCTTGAAATTCTTTGAAAATCTGCACAGTGTAAAAAAGCGGCACAAAAGCCAAAGCAGCTACCATTCTAACTGACATTGCAAATTCTGAATCATCTTGATATCTTTCCTGAAATCCAAGAGTTTGTACTTTTCTGTATATGCTCTGAGAAAAATGATAAAAACATCCTTGTTCATCTATCCCTGCGTAGCATTCTGCAACAGAATTCATGGCTGCTTTTTCATAATCCATCATAATTGTTGCAGGCTGAGCATGTGGAATTAGTGCCTTTATCTCCATGAAAAGACGTTGATAAGTTTCCATAGTTTTATTTGGGAGCAAGCAGTAGAGGCAAGAAATGACATCGCCACCGATAAGAGCATGCACCATATATAATTGAAAGAAATGCTCAGGCACAATAGCAAAAGTTCCATCCATGAACCAATTAGGAGATTGTGCTAATGATGACATTTTATCAGTCCCAAAGATTAAAATTCAGTTCTTTTCTCCTACACCACTATCAAATAACAAGAAATTCTCACCATTTGATAGTTTCTTGTACACCTCAGGCAGTTCAATGGTTGCTCAATCAATTGGAAGAGGCTGTGTAGCTTGAATAACTTGTCGCTTTCATCGGACCTGATGACGAAGATGTTGTATAGGAACCATTTGTACAGATGCTCCTTCACTACTTAGATTCTGCATTTCCCAGCCAAGAATCTATTGAGGTGTTTCTTCTGTTTCCACTGCTCTTTTTGTAATGTTTTGTCTAACTTGCAGAACTTAACATCGTGCTGAATCTGGTGAATGTGTATGTTCATGCAAAGATCCTACTACATCATCATTTATAACTTTGATCTTTGCTTTACATAGATACTCCTATTAAATTTCCTCGTCACTTTTCACATACGTAACTGATTACACCTGTCGCTAAATCTTTCTGTTTTACATAGACATATCCATTTTGCATAATTTTTTGCTTTCCACATATACTTTGAACTTTATCCATGTTAAAAATATTTCTGGTGATATATATTTTTAAAGAACACATATATATATATATATATATATATATATATATATATATATATATATATATATATATATATATATATATAGTTTTTCTGGAGCATGCGCATAGAAATAATTTTTGCTTGAAGTATATTCAATGAGGTGAAGCCAATACCCTTAATTAGAAACCATTTCTGCTTGAAGTATATTCAGTGAAGTGAAGCCAACACAATGGTATAGATGGAGCATAAATTAAACTGCTAAAATCAGTTTTATTGTTGTGAAGCCAATGCTCTAATCAGATTGTGTTTGTGTATACTTAATTAGAAACCATTTCTGCTCGAATATTATTCAGTGAGCTGAAGACAAAACAATAGTATAGATTGAGCACGGATTATAAGATTGTGTTTGTGTACACTTTAATTAAATTCATCTTATTTGATTTAGTTCGATTTTGTAAATGTCTAAATGGATTAATATGTATGTGTGTGTGTGTGTGTGTGGGGGTAATTGATAAGGGGGTAATATACGGGGAGGGGGGGTAAACTACAGGGGGGTAATGTCCTGCTCCCCCCTATCAGGGTGTATTTTGTTTGTTCTACTGATTACTCATATGCAAAAGCAGATCTGGGTCTATGCAGTTTACAGTGGGATTCAACTTATAAGCAAGTACATACTGTATCTTGTTGGAGTATTGAGTGCCAAAAATGACATGTCTTGAAGGAATTACTCAAAATGTGATTGACTGCTGTATTAAGTTTTTTTTTTTAGAAAATTACTTTTTTTTAAGCTGTGAAAATATCACAAAGGTCATCGTCTCAATCACACTTTTCAGAAGGAAGGAATAAAGAAGGTACAATGTCTTTATATGCATTATAGATTCCTGTAATTATCATATCATTAATTTGGCATATTAGATGTTTTGCTTGTTGGGAGTGCTAAAAGATGTTTTTTACTGTAAGAAAATAATAAAGAGTTAGAATAAGATTATTACTGACTCCTGGAATAATAATCATTAAACAATTTTTTAGTCAGTATGTACAGGAAGAACATCCTGATTGGAGACAATGATCTGGAGCATATACTGTATGCAAGCCTGCACCTAGGAAATTCTGGGCCCCAGGCAGCTGACAGAGTTTGGGCCCCGTTCGTGTTTCAAATATGTGCGTATATTTTAAAATGCGGACCCCTATCTAGCTCGGGCCCCTGACAAGTGCCATGGTTGTCCCCCCCTAGGTGTGGGCCTGCTGTATGTCTGAAATGATGACGTCCTAATATCACAATTGGAGACAGAGATACAGGGCATATACTGTATGTCTGTGATGATGACATCCTAATATCCCAATTGGAGACAATGATCTGGGGTATATACTGTATGTCTGTGAAATGATGACATCCTAATATCCCTCATATATTGTATGTCTGTGAAATGATGACATCCTAATATCCCTCATATATTGTATGTCTGTGAAATGATGACATCCTAATATCCCAATTGGAGACAATGATCTGGGGCATAAACTGTATATCTATGATGATGACATCCTAATATCCCAATTGGAGACAGAGATACAGGGCATATAATGTATGTCTGTGATGCTGACATCCTAATATCCCAATTGGAGACAGAGATACAGGGCATATACTGTATGTCTGTGATGATGACATCCTAATATCCCAAATGGAGACAGAGATACAGGGCATATACTGTATGTATCTGAAATGATAACATCCAATATCTTAATTAGAGGCAGTAAGTGATACAGGGCATGCATGGCTCTGAAATTACTATATCTCAGTATCTTAATTGGAGGCAGTAAGTGATACATTGCATGCATGGCTCTGAAATTACTATATCTCAATATCTTAATTGCAGATGGTCATTGATACAGAGCATGTTTTGGCTTTGAAATGATGACATCTCATTATACTGGATACAATCAGTGGTACAGGATTTGTATGTCTCGGAAATAATGATCTCTCAAAAAATGTGTGGAACATAATCAACTCCTATAAAAGCCATAGCAAAATATACTTGTTTTTAATTGAATCAAAATTCAAAATGTTTTAAAATTTATCCAATCATTGAATAGAATGATGTGAAAAGTACATACCTGTAATGGATATGTTTTGTAGAAAAGGCATAATCAAATTTTATAACAAAATAACTTTATTTGAACTGTGCATAATGTGTGGGTAGATCTGGTTTAGTGCAGTTTGGAGTAATCATTTTTGAACATAGACCCTATTCTGCAGGTGCATAATGATATGACAGATTAGGATTTTTGTTGTTTGCAATTTGACTTGACTTATAAGTGAGTATATACAGTCACAGTATAAAACAAGTCTGTCTTACAAAAACACTTCATTGCAGTATCAGCTAGTATACATGATCATCTGCATAATATAGAATAAAAAACACATTTTCTATATCAGTACCACTGTTACCATCAGTAAGTGCCATCTGCATGTCATTTAGAAAAAGTGAGAAAATCAGTGGTAACAGTTTTACATCTAATGCCTGTTGGACACCGAAAGGAATGAATTAATCCACTTAACATTCTTACACATGCTCTGATATCTATATATGCTGATTGTAACATTTCTTTGTATCCAAGTTTCACACATTCAGGTTATATGATAGAGCTGTTCTATCAAAGGTCTTCTCAGAATGTACAATAAAATCTGCCCTTTTTCTTCGTCAGATAACATAGATCTTATCTAAATTATTGAGACCTCTCCTAAGGATTTAAAACTTGCAATGTCATTTTAAATTATTGATAAAGTCTCTTTATACAAGTGCACAGATGATTTTTTTTGTAGTTGCATTAAACCTAGTATAACGTTATGAGGTATATCGATATTTACTCTTAACATTGGCCACACACCATTATTAGATTTACTAGATAAAGCTTCAATACAAAAATCTGCAGTCAGATTTTTAACAAAGCATATTCTTTCAACTGAGTTTCTAATAGCTTTGAGCATTTTAGTTGTTAAGCATATGTTTTGTGTGCCCCCAATATCAAACTGATCTGCACTATCTGTCAAAATCACAAGAAATCCAAGGAAAACATACTGTATAATAACATTTAAAAATTACAGTTGTCATTGTATACAGTATTTTGAACTAACTTTCCCACAGTCCTGATATCCATCTGAGAAATTTCCATGCAGATTAGTCATTGTCAATGACAGAAATCATCAACTGACTTGATATAAGTATTATTGCCACTCATGGTGTACTGGGCCTCTGCAATTCCTTTATAAAAGCTGGACTTGGACCATTTTGTGTTTCTCCATATACATACAATACCATCTACAACAAGTTTGTCATTTTACAAATATGCCATCTTCATTTCGCTCAAACATTCCTTTAAAATGGGTTTCGATTTTTCTCTCAATTGTTTCTAAATATTAGATGACAGTTTGGTGAGCACATGATAGTTATTTGCCCTTGTTTACGTAAATGCCTTCTGTGTCCCATGCTTCTTGTCTACTTTGTCAATATATTTCTAGAATCAATTGATTTGTCCTTTTAACATATAAATTTCACAATTGCTGGCTGTGGGGAGGAAATTTGCAATGAGCCTTGGGCCCTTTACACTGAAATATTTGTTCATCAGTCTTAAAATCTTTGCAAATACCTGCATATTTTCAATATCTTCCTGATTTGTCAAGTCAGTAAGATTTTAAATTTGTCCTCTGGAATTGAGCTTCTTGTCTATCTTTTCTCTTTTTTTTTTTCTTTCAATCTTTTGTCCTGTTTAAACACAAAATTCTAAAGGTCAGTTTCCATTAATGTTTGGACTGGTCAGTCAGATGTCAGGATAATAATACTGGATTGGACATCATGCTACATGTCTGCAACATGCAGCTCCAGTGCTAGATATCATAATAAACTGCCACACTGCAAACATCATAGCAAAATGACTGAAAAATTGTTAAAGCTATGCTAAAAATCCTAAACATTGGTAAAGAAATGAAGAAATGAGTCTAAATTTTAATTTGTTTTCTTTCAGCCCATATTTTTATACAGTGGAGTGATTTTGGTCATGGGGTTCAGTGTAGTACTGAGTTATAACCAGAATTGTATTTTAATAAGGTGCATTACATTGATGGAGAGCTGTAATTAGCAGATCACCAATTATAATACATCAAAGGTGCTGACATCAGCATAACACCTGTATGTCAATGAATTTACTTTCTTTTTAAAATCACACACCATGAACAAATCCAGCTATTTTTACCATGGCTAATCTGTAGATTGTTTATCAAAGTTAGGAGTCTTAAACTTGAAAATGACTTACATTACCTATAAAATATTGATATATTTGTCTTTTTGTTTTGTTTTTTCCAATGCTGATACAATGCTCCAGGACAGTACATGTATCATGAGTCAACTGTTTCTAGTAGTACAAATGTCATGGAGTTTATGATTTCCATGTGATGTCAGTTAAAAATTGCATGGGGAGACTGAGAATCACTTTCTTGTAAAATTAACAATGGGTTTTGCTCCATTGATCTATGAGTGTAATTGTTTATTTAGTTGAGTTGTTTTTGCTTGTGATTGTTACACATGCTTATACAGAGAAGGACACAACTCAAACTACACTGAGGGGCCCCGAGTGGTCAAAAGCGCTGTCTGTTATGGATCACTGCCATCTCACCTCTGTCTGCGTGGATTCAAGTCTAAGATTCAGCTAATTTAGTTATGTGAGAAAGCTTGCCAGTAACTTCTCGTGGATCGGTGTTTCTTTCCGGGGATCTTTCCCGGGTTCTTCCTCCACCAATAATACTGGCCGTCATGTATAGCCTATTGTGTGCTGAAAAATAGTGTTAAACCCTAAAACAAAACAAACTACACTGATGAACAGATTTATGTATACTATTTGTCAGTTTGATTTAAATTAAAAGTCGGCCTTCAATTTATTAACTTTATTGACATTTTAAGATATGGCATGCATTAATTAAAAAATCCATTATACAAATATTTGTGTCAAAAAATGACTATAATTCTCTTGTATCAAAAAATGACTATAATTCCTTCCTCCAGCCCCTAACACTATTGTTACCCAAAATGATTTTCCCTCAGGGTCGATGCTTATGGACCCTATTTCTTGCAAATTATTGAGAAATGTCTACTAATACGTTTGAGTATCCAAATATAAGGGTTTCAGGCTGACTTGTTTTCGGTGGATAATTCTTGCATTCTATGTTGTAGGTACATTCCATGCCAGCAATTATGATGCTGTAATGAAAGTACGATGGGTAGCTACAGCTTGCTATTCAGTAGAAGCAGAGGTCATTGATTCAAAAAACATGAAAGTAGGTAAGAATTTTTAAATAATATTTGCCACTTCACACATCCAGTTTATAACAATACTATACAATTTGGGATTTGGCATTTATAACTGCAAAATATCACAATACATGAAAGCATCTTAGGTTGTCTAAACTAGTAAATGTCAGAAACAAAAGTATTTTCCAAAGAATTTTTAGCTTAAAGTTGGATCATTGGAGGCTATATTAAGGGTTTCAACGCATCCCATTTCTCATCATGAAGTTTCAATTTTTATAGCAGCCGTAGTTAAGGGATTGAACTTGTGAACAGAAGGGTGCAGCTTCAATTCCTGCAATTTGATCAGTCCTGATTGGCTACAGTGATGTGTCCTTGGGCAAGGAAGTTGACTCTACTTGCCACAGCATGTGTTATCACCTAAAAAGTGTTGATGTGCTGTTAAATGGACATTAAAAAACATGAAATTTCAAACATTAATCACAGACTCACTTTTGTGATAGAAATTGGTTTTCAGATCCTAGAGAATGCATTATAAAATGTAAGTAGGATAGAGTTTGTGGCTTCTTGTGAATTACTGTTGTTTTGATGGATTATTCATATTGAAATACTAAAATACAAAACCTGAAAGCTGTTGTAGCAGCTTCATTTATCTCTGGTGCAACGCAAAACTTAAATTAAATTGTAATGAATCATTTGCTAAATGAAAAAATAAACATTACATAGACAAAACTACATTGTTCTAAATGTACAGAAAGGAGGAGTTTTGATATGTCATGGGAATGTGTCAAGGCTGAGACATATGCTCTTACTCATTATCAACTGTGGTTTTTGTATTTATTATATTTCCACTTTTTATTCACACATTTTTTCAGTTTTGTTTTAATGCATACCTTTAAAAATTGTTTTGGGCATTTTTCATTCTTTGAAATATATTGTGCATCCCTCAGAAAAATCCTCATGTGCTTAATTTGGGCTAAGCCTAGATATATAATGTATAGTTGCATCTGAATGCATTGCAAATATGGAATTTATCTTTAGCTTTAAGTTTAAAAATGTTCTTTTGGACATATGAATGTATTTTAACTGCAATCACAGGCAAGTGTATTTATTCTTCTCAAATGGATCATAAGTCTTGGACCAGTAACTGACCCCTTTTCTTAACACTTTATTTACTGAAAAGATACTCAACTGCCAAGCAAATTTCTGAACTAATTTCACAAACTGACAGTAATTAAATACATTAAATTTAATAGATGATACTCATTTATTACCAGTACTTTTTAAACTCTCCATTTATAATTTGATTTATTTCAAGAAATTATTGATGCATTCAACTTAAAAGTTAATGCATATATTTTCAAGAAATCAAACATTCCATCACTTTCTAACATGGACTTGATTTCTAATATTCATTTGAATATATTTTACAAAAAGAATTGTAAACAATATTGCAATATTGTTCTGTTATCCTCTAGATTCTACTTAACAGTCGAAAAAATATATATATCTCCATGTGTCCCAGTGATAAAAATTATCCCAACAACATTGCAACTAGATGTAATTCACCTACATTTTCATCACAATCAAAATGGCTGCTGCTCTCTCTCTAATACCTTTATGTTGCAAAATGTTTCTTAGTTTTATCCTCAAATTTACCCAGCAAATTTGATCCTCAGTAATATTAATAGATTGAAAGTCTTTCCACTTAAACTTGTGCCTTTGAAAACAAAACTTGTGCAAACCAATATTCTTAAAATCACAAACATTTAAAAAAAGTAGAGCGATAAATCATTCCCAGTATTTTCTAAATTGACTATTATAGATATTTCAAGTTGTAAAGGTAGTTCCAGGCTGGATGTGCAGTATGGAAATTTTAGATCAGTGATAAAGAATCAAAGATTGAACACCTGTATCTAACACTAGATTAGCCACTGCTCTGGTGACCTAGTGGTTAGAGCATCTGCCGTGGAAGCAGGAGGTCATGGGTTCGATTCCCGGCCGAGTCATACCAAAGACTTACAAAAATGGTACTAACAGCTGCCATGCTTGGCGCTCGGCATTAAGAGGTTAGTGTTCGGACTGGTCAGCCTGGTGTCAGGATAATGTGACTGGGTGGGACATCATGCTTCATGTCTGTGGCATGATGCCCCAGTGCTAGACATCACTATAAACTGCCTCACTGCAGACATTGTAGCGATATGACTGAAAATGTTTTAAAGCTACGTTAAAAATTCTAATCAAGCAAATAAACAAACTAGATCAGCCATGTAAATATAAATGGGTATTTAATAATGAATCAAAACAACAATAACTTCTGCAGAATCTACCTGCTCTATCTTATAGAGACCTGTACATGCTGTACAAAGCTACTGCATAAAAAGTGTATGGTAGGGCGAACAACTGCATATGTAAAATTCCAAGCAAATGTGTTGTTCACATGCCCGCCATTACAATAGCATCTTTTAAAAAGATTTGAACAATGGTTGGGTCAAACAACATAAGATATTTCATTTGTGTGGATTAGTTTTGGTGAAACTCATCTTCAGTATCATCTGTCTCATTGCCTGATTATTTTAATGCATCAACTAAAATGTTGGCATCCATGCTTATTAACACAATAAGAACTGAAGAAGTTTCATTTTTGCCTGAAATGGAAGTAGGAAATGCATTTTGAGGGTAACTTCTGAACAGATCAAAATACACCTGCTTCAGAGAGAATTTTATTGAACAAAATTCCTAGTTGTGTTATAAATGCCTTTTTTTTTTTAATTGGCTATTTCGCTCGTACAGTGTTTTCTTTTCTTTATTTTCTTTTGTTTGTTTGCTTTGTAGCTTATAGAGACCTGTCATTTTTGTGTCCTGGGTGCTTTTTACTCTAAATCTCAAACTTTTCATGCTTTTGCAAAGGTTCACCTTACTGTATGCAGTTTAGACAAGTATATCTTAGACCTCAGGCCAAAGAGTCTGAAATCTGAAAACAGTATCCAGTTCTGACCACCAGCAAATTTTTGGCTCATCTTCCCCTCCTAAGCAAATTTTTAGCAACTAAAAATAAAAGTTCATCTGTCCACAATTATGGAGTCTGACAGGAGTGGTCTTTTATATTCAGAGATTGTCATTGAATCCCATTAAGTTATTTTTTCAACTCGTACTAGGAAGCACACTTTTTGAAGCCCTTGAAAAATATGTTTTTAGTTTGTTCCGTTTTCATAATTTAGAAGTTTTTCACACAATCTATATTTCTGTCTATTTCGCAGCTTGTTCTATTGATGACTGGTCAAACTTGTTCAAGTATTATACATGTTGGCACCATTTTGGTTGCCTGACTGATGGTCAGTAGTGCGCTGAAAAATGGTGTTAAACTCTACAACAACACACACAAACATTAAAAATGGAAAATAACTTTCTAGAATGATTTTAATGTTTACAAAATGAAATGTTTGTTATTATTAGAATATAAAATGTGGTAACCACAATGTTTTTGACTATGGCCAAGATAATAATCTTAGCCCATTTTCATAGGAAACTTTTTGGTATATATTAGTTGTCTGCATAATTAAAAAAATGAATGATTCAGATCAATTAGAAAATGAACTTGATTTTGGACACAGTTATGTCCAACATACAACTATCCATAGCATATAATGAAAAGGAAAAAAAAAACGTAAAAACAATGCAAATTAAATATACACAACACTGCCCTATCCCAGTATCATAAAAGCAGCACCAGTACAAAGGAAAATATGACCTCTCTTCCTCACAACTGGACTTTGCAATTGGGTGGATTGAATATAAACAACACAACCACTGACACAGCCTGTACTAATTCCTGAGTAAACCAGTTATGGTGAATCAATATCACAAATACTATCTAATCATAATAACACTGGCACCAGCATCAAAGAGTATATGACCTTGATCCAGTTTAGTGCCATGATGCATCCATGCTAGCTTGCAGACCCATGTTTCGCCTGGTGCCGTTATTGACCAATCATTTTGTCCATTTCCATTTATGGTGCATGGTCATCAAAGTGTCATTATGGACCCTTATAGGTCCATTTCTGTTTTGGAGCCAACATACGCACATGCCAGTCCAGTGGAATTATGGAGCAATATAAGTCTAGTGCCATTACAGATGTAGGATAGGCATCAATATGGATCCATCTTGTTCCATTCTCATTATGGAAACAGGTATGCCTGGTGCCATTACAGGCTAATGTCAGTCCATTGCTATCCTCACATGGCTCCCTCATGGCTCATCAACCCATCTATGGCAACAATCCAGTCCTGGATGACCAGAACCTGGTCTGGCTATGTCAAACATTAATTGCTTCATATGGATTGAATGTCCTTCATTGACACAGCAGCAGATCCAAAACTTTGTTATAAAAGGCTCTTTGTTTGACCTATTATCCAAACCTACCAATCTTTATCACTTTGCCTTAAATCTTAAAAAACAAATGAACCTAGACATACTGACTTAAAAAATAAAAAGCAAACACTAGTGAAATATTGTTGCATTAAGCTCCGGATAATTGACTTGGTGGGGTGGGGGGGCCTGTTCGATTAGGATCTTGGTTTTATATTAGATTTAGTGCAGTTAGCCAGGGAATCAGACTAACTTCACAGTAGTACTTCAGGAATTTTAAACTGCACATAGTTTTTCTTGCAAAGTATCGGGGGGGGGGGGTAGAGATAGCAAGAAGTCATTGAGCTGCATAGGCATTGGCACGGAAGTTTTTGCAACTGTATTAGAGGTAAATAAAGTCTTTGTATACAAACTCTTCTCTTCAGTTGAACATAATGTTTACCGTTGTTGCATCAGTTTCAAATACCAAGCTTTTTAAATATGTTTTCCAACTTTACAATTATAGCAGTACATGATGTTTTATTTCATCCTACTGATAACTGGTCAAACTGATGGAACCAAATCATCTGCCTAAACTGAGATGGTTTTGTTAAAGTTGGCATATCTGAATATTATTGCTATCAGAAAGCTAACCATTCTTTTCATGCTGATTGCCTCACTGGTCATGTTTTGAATCAGTTGAACTGGTGGCAAATGCTGTACAGAGCAGCACACCATGTTTACCACAGCAGCTACAGTAAACTTAGAGCATGCAGAAAGACATGCTTTTTCTATCCACTTCCACTATCCATAAAAACATTATCAGAATTTAATTCAATTGCAGCCATTGTTATCCAGCCTTCTTTTAAGTGGTCATTTGGAGGATGTCCAGAAACAGTGCACCAAAGAAACTTATTAACATATCCTACCTAGATCTCTACCCTTGTTTCAGAATGGGGATCAGAACATAAAGGACCCCTCAAGGACACACCAAACATTTATATAGGCAGTTTACAAAAAGCAGAGACACATGTATCACCTTTCCTTCAGTTACTCAACATTCCACCCTCCCTGGAACACACAATTTTGCCTTTCTGATGATGTTCTTTTCGCATGTTTTAGTGAGGGAAAGACAGACATTTTTTCACAGAAATATCCATGGATCCTGCAAGTCATTTGATAGACCTCCAGATCATGTTATGTTCCCGTGCCACATGTCCCTCATTTTCCTGTATTCCTTTTTGCTACAGGCTTTCAAAACTAACCCATTCATTATCAGCATTCTGCAACAGGAAATAGACTGTCTTCTGATTCAAAAGGAGCATGGTTTGTAGCATAAACTAACCAGGATTTTACTTGAGACTGTTCTTGGTGTCAAAACCCATTGGCATCCTTCAGCCTGATATAGACT
This sequence comes from Unio delphinus, assembly GCA_029339505.1. NCBI lineage: Eukaryota > Metazoa > Mollusca > Bivalvia > Unionida > Unionidae > Unio > Unio delphinus. Next base: position 14,716,945 of record JAQISU010000081.1, read on the forward strand.
TGAGGTGTCTGAATATTTTCATCTGGGCATCATGGTTTTTGACAAATATATAGTGGTCATGACTGACTTTATGACTAAAAGTTGAATATGCCATTTACTTGGCTGAATAATCCTCTATCTAGAACCTTTGACCCATCTCTCATATAAAACCTGCCTCCTAATGATTCTAGTAACAGCAGGTAGCATCAGAGAGTTTCATCATGATGATTCAGTTTCACTATGAAAGCCACATTGTTATTGCTGAGAACAGACTTTGTTGTGAGATTTTTTCATTGTTGGACTTCATAAGGAAATGGACCAGGACAAGTCCAGTAAAATGAAGATCTCATTAGTTTCCACCAATAAAAGAAGTTAAGGTCCATGTTTCAACTCGGGCTTTATTGTCTTGGATACTAATCTTCATTGGGTCTGTATATGGAGAACTAATCCAAGACCTCAAGAGTTTCTTGCCTGTATCAGCTGATGAGGTTAGGGAAGTTGCTACTTGAAAAGGGATTGATGTCGGTGATATCTTTCTCTGAAATCTTTCATATCAGAGGGCTCAGTTTTTTAAATAGTGTAGTCCTTAAGTGGCAGCATAACAGGCCAACCTGCAGCTTCACAATGATGTAACTACTTGAGTTTCACTGGATCTGGAATTCTAACTGGGTATACAGAGATGTCTAGTCTGTCTTTTAGAGCTGCTTTATGCACTTTAGGAGATCAAAGTTGGGGCTTTCTCTACTGAATGTAACTCTCGCCACCTCTTGCATATTCTCCTAAGGCATGATGATCATTTTGAAGAAACCAGTTTTGAAAGTGAAATATTTTTTTTTTTATTATACTTAGCCAATCTTAATATGGTTATACCCTTCCACCCTCCCAGTAATTACATCTTAAATTGTTGGAGCAGATGTTTCTGTTGCAGTATGAACTGATGTTTGAATGGGATTCCGTACCAAATACTTTGATCCAAGAGATCCTTCTTTTCCAATTACCACCTATTGGACTGATTACATTTACCTTTTTTGTTGCTAAAAGGGAGCTTTAGGGAGCTGGATTTGCAAAGTAGTGATGGTGCTCCTAAGATACTATGTTCACCTTTTAAGACAGGTGGTCTGACACTTGAACCAATAAATCTGTGTGAGAAGAACCTGATCTCTCAAGACAGGTGGTCTTTCATAGCAGTGGTCTCACAAGACTGGTTTTACTGTTACAGTAAACTCTGACAATCTTTAATCAGTCCAATTTTCTAACTATTTGATTTCAATAAATTTATTTAATCTTCTTCAGATATTTGTCTCATAAATTAATTCATTGATTCCTGTTGGTTTTTTTTATGTAAGAATAACTACTCTTTTATTTTTATGTAAGAATAAGTACTTTTATTTTTATGTAAGAATAACTACTCCATTATTTTTATGTAAGAAAGATGACTGTTATTGTTATGCAAGAATAACTAATCTAGAATGTCTTTTTGTGTAATGGTAATTAATAATTAATTAGTAATAGTAATTAGTAGTAGGTAATTAATTAGGCTATTTGTGGGATTTAGCACATTGTTTTTTATCCTAAAATAGATATGAAATGCTTCAGCTGCCTTCACACATCTAGAGATATATAAAATTAAACCATGCATGGAAAGACCAAATAAGATAATGATTTAGAAGAATTCTTTATCATGTACTCGCAAGTGAAGATGAGAGAATATAATCATTGAAAATTTAAAAACAGATTTTAGGGATATTCCAAAACAAATAGATAAGAAAATTTCAGGTGAAGAGGCTATTTACAATTTGATTATCAAATGAGTTCAAAATTTTGAATGAAAAATTAGATGGCTTGTATTGACGGATTAATGAGTTAGAGGGAAACATTATACAAGTTACATTATTACTTGTTACAGGAGGATAAAATAGGAGTTGAGAAAGGAACTGAAATTTATGCTATGAAAAGAATTTTGGAACTTTTGACATTTGTGTCATGGTCTGCTTTTTAAATGATTTTTAGACTGGTCATAAAAATTGTAGAGCCAAAAATAAGTAAAAAACAAAACTGTAGTGACAAAAATAAGTGAAAACCAAACTGTAGTGACAAAAATAAGTGAAAACCAAACCGAAGAACCAAAAAATAATGGTACACATGTCATTTAATAACATATTTATAAGATGTTATGAGTAGTTTTTTAATTACATTTACTTGCATAAAATGAGCAAAATCGAGAACATTCAGTAACAGGCTTGTAACAGTTTTTTTTATCATGTCTGTCCTACATGTCATGTCAATCAAAGTAATTTTAAGATTTAAAGTGTGGACCACTCTAAACTTACATTTAGAATAGTTATTACGGCTTATTGTACCCATATGAACCCACGAAAAACAATCTCATTTGTTACAATTTGTTACCTGATAAGATTGTGCTTTAAGTACTTTTTGTTTTGTTTGTTTTCAGATTTGTGGCATGTTAGCTACCATATATACTTGCTTATGAGTCCAACTGTAAACTGCATAGACCCAGATCTGCTGTTGCTAATTGAGATGGCAGATCAGAGACTGTGCAGTTTGTTAGGACAGTAGAACAAGCATGATAGATCCTGATATGTAGGTGCATTATGTTACACGAGTCAAAGATCTTTCTTGTTTGGAGATCGACTCGACTTATAAGTGAGTCTATATTGTTTTCTGTACTGATGCAGTATGTTTTATTTATTTATTCTTTATTTAACCATCAAATATACGACCCTTGTAATGTTTGGTTTATTCACGCTACCATCAGATTTATGTCACTGTTGCTATGCATTGCGTATGTAGCATGTAACTTGGTAATGTAGAAATAGTATAGAGTTCGCAGGTTCTGGTAAAGTCGCTATTGCATTAATTTCTTTCTTCATTTTAAGTAGTAATTGACTCATTACATCTTATGTTGTGCATAGCAGTAGAGTGAAATGAACCTTCTACATGATTTTTCAAATTTTTAAGTTTGTTTTTTTTTTTAATAGCAAACTTTGAAATTTGAAAAATCAATCTAAAAACAACATCAACTGCTTATGATGACTAAAATATCTCATTCTCTAATTGGAGAAGCGAATTGCAAATTGTTTCCTGTTTAATTGACAGGACTTCTAAATTTGTGTATTTCAGATACTACTTTCATTGGTGATCTTTGAAAGAAATGATTAATATACTGTTAAGTGTCATGTCATTTCAGACCCAACAGGAAATCAATGTTGTCCAGTTTACTTCACAAAACACACTCCCACTTGCATTTAGGGCAGAACACACAGTTACCAGTTTCTTATTTCATCGCAGATCATTTAAAGTGGATGCCAGGTAACAATCCACACCAATATGGGACTAATGTACAGAAGTACCTATACAGGTTAGAGCCACTTAAAATGTGGGATACCTCCAAAATTGTTTGCACTGTTTTATCTTTCTTGAAGTGGACGTAAATGGGACCATCAACTCCAAAGTAAAGATGGAAGTTCAAAAATTGATAGTAATTTGTAATATTTCATCAACTTTGACTCTGGTATTTCATCAGGGGAAAGATTTACTTTGTCAATGAAATAGCTTGTTGTACTTTTATTACTTTTTGGCCATAGAAACTTATTTTGCATTTTATTTTTCAAATCATTTCTTATTTGCTTATTTTGTAAATTTGAAAAACAATTTTAGGTGATAAAGTATATTTAGAATTTAGTGTTTTTAATTTGATAAAAAACTAGAAGAAGAAAAAAATATTCTGTTTTTTCTAGACAAAATGAATTGCTTTAATATCAGTGAGTGTTTTTGGAAGGCTTATTATTTATTAATTTATAAACACAAAAGAGTACCTGCACTTGTACCTGTACATAGTCCTTTCTTTGTCAAAATTGAAAACAGTTGATCACCTGTTGTCAGATCCTACCTGTACCATTATCACTGCTATTTGCTAATGCAATGTCTAACTCGTATACTGGCATTTTATATGCTTCTTTATTAATTGAATGGAATTTGAATAACTTCAGGTTATGTTATGATAACTTTGCTTAAAACACTTCTATCATAAAACACTATCATTAATCTCATGTTAACCTGATGCTTTATGAATTTTTAGTATGAATGTAGATTGGACATAGAGTAGCCCTTGTCCATCCATCTGATAGTGTCTGGTTAAATTGTGCTGTTTTTTCACTCTAAAGGTACATTTTTATTTCATCAACATATTTAATAATTAATCAAAATGTCTCCATCACATCCATGGACCAGGGCTTTAGAAATATGCTTGTTCATTGCCAAGGATAATCTTGGACAAGGTCAGATTTTTACAATGGACAAATAAAGAAAACTGAGAGTGATAGGTCTTGTTCTGATTCTAATGCTTTATGTTCTGCAAGTTTTATACTCTTAACATAGTTTATAATTTTTATATTAGCACATTTATTTGACATTTGTATGTACCACACTCTTCATTGTCACAACTGTCCACAGTTTCTGTCATCTACTGAACCTTTATTTCACACATGCTGTCTGTCTCAGTCAGTGATTTGCATCTTGTATTAGCGTCAAGGTCAGTCATATTTTCTCATGCAGACATGTGAGTATGCTATTTAATGCAAGTTGTGACAAACCGGAAATAAATATTCTAATATTTGAATCTTAATATGTGTACAAATATGAGATTTGCCAACTTTCAAATCCTAACCTATCCATAGGTAGATTGTGAGCTCCATGTGTGCTGTGAGTTCAGACTTGAAGCAGTTGGCTTGTCAAAGATTCTGTTGATGCATGTCACTGATTTCAAGGTGACTACATGGTAATTGCAAATGATATATATTTTTTTGCAGTAATATATGACCTGTCACTCGTGCCTTGATTACCTTTTCTGGGATGGAATTACCATTGTCTAAATGAGAAAATGTTATCCTCCCATTGGATGGATGGATCTAGACCAGAAAGAACACATGCTTAGTCTGACCCCAACATTGTAGGCCAATCTGCATTAATCACATGTTAACATTGTAGGCCAGTCTGCATTAATCACATGTTAACATTGTAGGCCAATCTGCATTAATCACATGTTAACATTGTAGGCCAATCTGCATTAATCACATGTTAACATTGTAGGCCAATCTGCATTAATACATGTCAACATTGTAGGCCAATCTGCATTAATCACATGTTCGTTTACATCGGTTGTGCTCAAACTGCTCACTGAATAAAGCCTTTTTTCATGTCCTACAATCTTTCTGGCATTCTGATTAATTTTTCTATATTCAAGTGATCATACCCTCAGTCTTTGTAAACTAAGTGTAAAACGTTTTTGTTTGATTTGAGGAATTTATTGTACCATATATATCTTGCAGAGCTTGATTCTGTTGTACCCTCTCCTTTGACCATTGATAGGTTAATTCCTATTTGCACCCAATGCCACCATCTCATAAATATAATTTATTATAATCTACTATTGGAAATGTTCGGGTAATTAGTCTTCACTATTGCATATTGAATTATTGTTTCCTCCTTTCAACATACATAAATACACACACACACACACATTGAATTATTATATATAATAAATCTTCAAAACACTTGTAATTTATCATATTCATTTTCATCAATATTTTGTTTTAGTAGTCGTACACCGTTGTTATCATTATCAATATTTTTTATTATTATTGCATTCCATATTAAAATGTTGCACAGCATGGTAAGGGGGGGGGGGCATAAAATGTGTTATGCTATTACTGCCTTGCATGTAGGAATTGTGCACACATGGACAGATGCATGTTTTGTTGCCTCTGGTCTGATAAGGGTCTAGGACCTTGTTGAGAGTAGGTGTACATAATAAGGGGAATGGAGTGACTCCTTTCCCTCTGCATCTCCTTCCAGGAGGATATGGGAGTTTCTCTGAGTCCCATGGGATTCATCAGAAGAAGACTCCTCAATCCCTTGAGGGTACAGGATCTTTCTCCTTGGAGAAAAAATTATAAGTCCCTATGACCCCTGACGGTCAGTCTAATGAAGTCAATGCCAGTTAATGTTTAATCCAGGGACCCTCCCATTGCTGGAAAAACCATGGAAGAGAACGTGTGTACCCCCCACAGGTAGAACAGAAGCAGAACTTCTCAAGGCTGTAAGCTCAGAGAAAGCAACAAGCAGATCACACCGCAAAGATTGGTTCTGAGGAGGGTTTCTCCATCTGAACAGTCACCCAACTGAAATCAATACCTCTTCCCCATGTCTTAATGCTGCCGATAAATCCTGCAGAGAACAGATAGTCAGTGTATATGTGTCCTGCTAGAGAAGGTCATTGGATCAACATTCCCCTTTCCATATAATCCCCCTTAATCCCTTTGGGTTCTGGAGGCATCCAATTTATGGCACCATGGATGCCCATGCCATGGTCTCATAGCTCTACTGATTTTTTGGGCCACAGGCCCTCACTGCCTGATTTATACGAGTCAAAGAAGGGGTGGGGGTTTGTGGCTGTTTTTCGTCCATAAGAGTTGTTTCAGGACAAGGATACCTCTATCACCAAGTTGGGGGGGGGCCTCAAGTGGCTGAGTGGTCTAAAGTACTCACCGTTACAGATCACTGCCATCTCATCTCTGTCTGCATTGATTCGCATCTTGGACTTGGCCAGTGTGAGTACATAAGAAAGCTTATAAGTAGCTTCTTGTGGGTCAATGGGTCTTTTTGGGGTTTTCCCAGATTCTTCCTCCACTAGTATGCTGGCCACCATGTAGAGCCTGTCTTCTACTGAAAAATGGCATTAAACCCTGCAACACCAGGAACAACAAGAACAAATCACCAAGTCCCCCCTCAACAAAGAATGGAAAATAATGCCACCCCTGAGTCACTTGCAAGATGAGGATGCTGTCATGGGTGCTTGGCTAGCCTGCTTTTCAGACATTTGGTCAGGAATTACAGAAGATACACTCATCTTTCTAAGGTTGGTTTCTTTTGTCATTTCTGGGAGTACCCTCCTATCGCAATGATTCCATCCTTTTTCACTCAGTCAGAAAGCAGGTTTAATTTAGGGAAGATGTGCAAACCCTGAAGATGGGTGCAGTAGTGAGGGTGGAAAACAACCAGTCTCAGGCCATCTACTTTGATTTTATTTTTATCCAAGAAAGGCAACAAGTTTTGACTTATCAACAATCTTTCTGCCTTAAAATTAGTTTCTTCACTTGAACTATTCATGATGGAAACTACTGTCCCAGTCAAGTAATGTTACAAATTACAGTGATGGGGCAGTCTCCATTGACCTTTATGATGTGTATTGTATCTTCAATTTTGCCTCCTCACAGCAGATACCACTAGTTTTGCTTGGGTAGGGAGGTTTTCCTATTTCAGTCACTGCTTTTATGCCTAACCTATGTTCCCTAGGCTTTACCAGGAAGATGGGAGTAGTTTCCATCCATCTTTGGTTTCTTGTGATTCCCATCATCCAGTACTTTGATGACTGATTATTTCACAAGAGCCTAAAAGAATCTTTCTTGCAGGGACCCAGGGGTGGATGTGTGGTCTAAAGTACTCACCTTTATTGATCACTGCCATCTCACCTTCCTGATGGTTGGTGGTTCTTACCAGGGTTCTTCCTCCTGAGTACTGGCTGCCATGTATAGCCATTGAGAAATAGTCTTAAACCCCAAACTAACAACAAAGTCTCTCTTGCAGGATTTGATCTTCTCCTTCTGGTCCATGGCAACCTGGCTATTACTTATTCCAAACCTACAGTTAGTACATTTTCCAGATGAGCTTGTTAATTAATCTAGTGCGAGTTCATGTTCCACTTGACAGGATAGACAGAATTTGTTTCTTTTGGTGCTTTTCTCAAGCCAAAACCTCAATGCAAGCTCACTATACCTATCCCTCCAGCCGACTTGGAACTCAGTGGCAGACATTGTTTTCCTAGGAAGACTTTACATACACGCTCTCCGGTTTCTCCTTTTGGTAAACTGGCAATGACACACCAATCCCCAGAACTTACAGACAGGACAAATGTTATTTTTATTACAAAGCAAGCCAGCCTCAGAAGCCAACTTTGGACTCTGAAGCCATTTTTTTAAGGATATCAATACAAAGCTTATTTAATTGGAAAGCAATCTGTCATCAGAAGATGACTTTATATTCTTTTAAATGTGCCACATTTTTTAATTATTTTTGAATATACAATGATGCAGAGATATGGAAAATTTGTTTCCTTTTCACCGGTATTCATAGAAATTTTGAAAATAAATTGAAACACTGGAACAATTTTTAAAGCGACACATTATTGTGCTATGTGCGTGAACATCGATGACCCAGCATTGCCTAAAAGATTTCGAGAAAATAAAATCATATAAATTTGTGAAGGTCAGAAGAGAAACAGATCATTTCGCTGACAATATGATCATTAACATGGATGAAACTCTAGTGTACTACGATCACATTGCTGGACAGACTGACTATATGACAGGGATCAAAAGTATGAGAATTAGCAAGACTAGTGAAGATTTGAAAAATATGAATTTAGTCCTTGCAGTTTTCACTAAAAGTAATGTGTTGCCTCTAAAAAAATAATCATGGTATGAAGCTTAGTAATATTCATGTTCCAGAAGAATGGATCATACGTGTTCAGGAGAAGGGTTGTGTTGACAAGATGCTGCTGCGATGGATTAAGAGTTTTATCTCGAGTACAGAGGCTTTTTTTTTAAAAAAAATAAAATTTCAGTTGGAGTGCATTTTTCAACATGTAATTTTTGAATGATTTAAAAGGTGTCCCACAACATATGACAAAAAAATGATGTTTTCAAGAACATACAATGCAGTGCAAAAAATACTTTTAGTATTAATTTTTGATGTTCTAACAAATATGGTAAATACAGTACACATAGGTTTGTGACATTGGGGTCAGACTGGGTATGCATTCTTTCTTATCTAAATGTTTTGTTACCTTCCATCTAATGGGAGAATGGAATTTTCTCATTTGGATAAGGGTAATTACATCCCAAAAAAGATAAATTAGGCAGTATAATTTAGGTAAGTATTAAATCACCCAAAAAATTAGTTTGCCCCCTCCAAAACAATTGACATGCTCATTAGATTTCTTTGACATATATTTAAAATAAAATACATTCATCTCTGACAATAAGCCACCTGAAATTTGTAATCCAATAAAAAAGCATGTCAGAGGTTGTATACAAAGTCATGTATCTGGCTGAACTGAATGTGTGAATTGGATTGCATGGAATTGGAATCAGTTATGTGAGTAAATACAAAAGTTCACAGAAAAAGATCAGAGAGTGAATTTATTTCAGTTTGAATATTCCACCTAGAGACTCTGGTTTGCCTGGTTTTTGTACTGGCAGGATTAATTAAATCTGCCTCAGTTTAACTTGAAGTGAAAACATAAAGAAAAATGTTATGATAGTTTAAAACATGATGAAAATTAAGTTAACATATTTCTGATCTTCATTGTTTAATTTTCTTTAGTTAAAAGTTATTTATCCAACCATCTCTCTTTTAACAATCTCGCCATTATATATATATATATATATATATATATATATATATATATATATATATATATATATAGGTATAAATTTGTACACATGTATATGTCTGCCTTTGCCTTAAAGTTTGCTCTTCTAACAATATCTGCATTTTACCCATTCCTATTTCTCCTCATCTGCATATCTCTATGTACTGCTTACATATATTTTGATTGTTATGCCAAGAAAGCAATCAAGAAAATTAGCAAGAATCTGATTTTCCAGAAAATAATTAATTTTACAAAGCCCAAGTCAGAAATCTAATTTTTACACTAACAATGTTAATTACATTGAATTCCAATGCTACTAAAAACATAGAATGCATTATAGACTGAATACTAGAAAAAAAACAAATGGCTAAGTGTGCAAATACACTATTATTGTAAATAACCATCAGACTATCCCAAATGTGTTTGGCATTGAAGACTTTGTTCATTACCTGAACAGACTATTTAGAACGAGAACAAGATAATGTATGACAGTTTACAATGTGCATGGCAGTAGAACAAGATAATTTATGAGAGTATAAAATTTTCATGGCACTAACACACGATAATTTATGACAGTTGACAATTTTCATGGCACTAGAGCATGATAGTTTATGACAGTTGACAATTCAACAGTATAAAATTTTCATGGCTTTAGAACATGATAATTTATGACAGTCAACAATTTTCATGGTACTAGAACATGATAATTTTTGACAGTATATAATTTTCATGGCACTAGAACATAATAATTTTTGACAGTATACAATTTTCATGGCTGCAGAACATGATAATTTTTGATAGTATACAATTTTCATGGTACTAGAACATGATAATTTATGACAGTATACAATTTTCATGGTACTAGAACATGATAATTTTTGACAGTATACAATTTTCATGGCTGCAGAACATGATAATTTTTGATAGTATACAATTTTCATGGCACTAGAACATGATAATTTATGGCAGTATACAATTTTCATGGTACTTGAATTTATGACTACCGGTATACAATTTTCATGGCACTAGAACATGATAATTTATGACAATATACAATTTTCATGGTACTAGAAATGATCATTTATGATAGTATAAAATTTTCATGGCACTAGAACTGATAATTTGTGACAATATACAATTTTCATGGTACTAGAAATGATCATTTATGATATTATAAAATTTTCATGGCACTAGAACTAGATAATTTGTGACAATATACAATTTTCATGGTACTAGAAATGATCATTTATGATAATATAAAATTTTCATGGCACTAGAACTAGATAATTTGTGACAATATACAATTTTCATGGTACTAGAAATGATCATTTATGATAGTATAAAATTTTCATGGCACTAGAACTAGATAATTTGTGACAATATACAATTTTCATGGCTCTAGAACTGATAATTTGTAACAGTATAAAATTGTCATGGCACTAGAACTAGATAATTTGTGACAATATACAATTTTCATGGTACTAGAAATGATCATTTATGATAGTATAAAATTTTCATGACACTAGAACTAGATAATTTGTGACAATATACAATTTTCATGGTACTAGAAATGATCATTTATGATAGTATAAAATTTTCATGGCACTAGAACTAGATAATTTGTGACAATATACAATTTTCATGGTACTAGAAATGATCATTTATGATAGTGTAAAATTTTCATGGCACTAGAACTAGATAATTTGTGACAATATACAATTTTCATGGCTCTAGAACTGATAATTTGTAACAGTATAAAATTTTCATGGCACTAGAACTAGATAATTTGTGACAATATACAATTTTCATGGTACTAGAAATGATCATTTATGATAGTATAAAATTTTCATGGCACTAGAACTAGATAATTTGTGACAATATACAGTTTTCATGGCTCTAGAACTGATAATTTGTAACAGTATAAAATTTTCATGGCACTAGAACTAGATAATTTGTGACAATATACAATTTTCATGGTACTAGAAATGATCATTTATGATAGTATAAAATTTTCATGGCACTAGAACTAGATAATTTGTGACAATATACAATTTTCATGGCTCTAGAACTGATAATTTGTAACAGTATAAAATTTTCATGGCACTAGAACTAGATAATTTGTGACAATATACAATTTTCATGGTACTAGAAATGATCATTTATGATAGTATAAAATTTTCATGGCACTAGAACTAGATAATTTGTGACAATATACAATTTTCATGCCACTAGAACTGATAATTTGTAACAGTATAAAATTTTCATGGCACTAGAACTAGATAATTTGTGACAATATACAATTTTCATGGCACTAGAACTGATAATTTGTAACAGTATAAAATTTTCATGGCACTAGAACTAGATAATTTGTGACAATATACAATTTTCATGGCTGCAGAACATGATCATTTATGATAGTATAAAATTTTCATGGCATTAGAACTAGATAATTTGTGACAAGTTAAATATGCATGACACTAGAAAACTTACTATAGACCTGATGTAAAAAAAATTACTTCTTGTTTTAAACCAGAATCTTAAAAATAAAGCTGCCTTTCTCATCTCCAGACCATGTGCCAATTTTAATACCATTCTCAAGGACACTTATGTGACATCCGTTCTCCCCTTCACTACTTTAGCTTAGGATGATTGCATTTTCTAGATGTCATCTTGTGTCAATCCCTCAAGGTGGAAAGCTTGCCCATTTGGAACAAAATTCCATGATTCCACAAACTTTTCACAGTGACAGCCTCACCAATATTTTAGACATCACAAGTAAAGCATATATTTTTTGCAATAATGATTAAGCCAGTACTGAATGTGGTATGTTGGCCCATCCAGGCCAGTACTGACATGGTATGGTGGCCCATCTAGACCAATAAAAAAAAAATTAATTTTATCTTTCTTTTCTATTTTGAGCACCATAACAATATATTAGGAAAGTGAAGATGCTACACAAATTATCGTGATGATGAGTTAATCTTCAGAAATGGCTAGTAATTGTTTATTTTCAGAGAAATATAATTAACCCCAGAATCAAATCAAATTAAGATGGCTGATGTTTAAGATAATGAACTTGATAATACTTGTATTGTCTGCATTATTTTGATAATTTTTGTATAATAAGAATGTCAAAGGTAACGTAACGATTGTTTCCAATTTGTACTCCCTCTATAGTATGTGGTAGGTCATATAGAGTGACCCAGTTGTTTATGGATATTATGAGTTGAAACTAGATTTTGTATAAAAATTAATGTCATAAAGAACGGACCCTGAGTGGCCAAGTGGTCTAAAGCACTGTCCGTTACGGATCACCGCCATCTTACCTCTGTCTGCTTGGGTTCGAGCCTCAGATTCGGCCAATGTGGGTATCTGAGAAAGTTTGCAAGTAGCTTCTCGTGGGTCGGTGGTTCTTGCCGGGTTATTCTTCCACCATTAATACTGGCCAGCATGCATAGCCTATCTTGTGCTGAAAATTGGTGTTAAAACACAAAAAACAAACAAACAAACAATGTCATGAAGACCTATGTCAAGTTTCCACCTTTTCTCTTAAACTTGTCAGTTTTACTTAAACATTCCTGTATCATGAGCATCTTGGACTCAGATTTCTTTAATTGTACCACATTAGCATTGGTATTGGTGTCCTCCTTGACAGACTGGTAAACTAAATATTATAAAACAACAACCTACCTAGATTTTCACAAAAGTCACTGAAATCAAGGTTAATTAACCAGTATTCGAATGATATTGGGGCTGCAGGTGGCTGAGTGATCTAAAACGTTCACCTTTTAGTGATCACAGCCATCTCACCTTTGATTGTATGGGTTTGAGTCTCTGGCTCAGCCAGTGTGGGTATGTAAAAAAGATGTCAGTAGCTTCCCATAGGTGGGTGGATCTTGTCAGGTTGTTCCTGTGTTCTTCATCCACCAGGTATAGAAGCTGCCATGTTGTGTGCTGAAAAAATGGCATTAAACCCAAAATAAATGATGTTGCAGTATAAGAGAACATTTACTCTCTTCACTGCCAGCAGTAAACTTTTTCGAGATTTGTTTATTGGTTTATTATGATTAATAATGTCCATTATTTAAGTCAGTGATTCAGTGTTCGATTTATAAACTTATAGTTTAAAATTAATAATCATCATTGCATTGGCTTATCTGTGCTTACTGAAACCAGTATACAAATATCTGTTATTGCAGGTGTCTCAGTGTCTAGTCATCCATCAAATCCCTCCCAATTTCACCCCGACCAAATTGCCCCCCCAAGCTGTTAGTGTGGCCCACCATGTCACCTGGCTGCTTTTCTTCAAAAAGGAGTTGCATGTCACCTCTAGGTGAGTCAAAATTACATAATGTGTTGTAATACTGTAATTCACTGATAATAAGGCGTTCCTCAAACTTAGTCATCCTCAAGTTTTCATGTTGTGTAATACACTGTACTATAATACATTTTTAATGAGACCATACCTATAAACAATACAAGCCTCAACTTCACAAAGTTACGGAAAATTTGTATTTCTGAAAGCTTTTGCATGGTTAAAACCACTCATCTGGGTTTTATAAATTCCTCAAGATAGGCCACAAGAGTTGTAGGAGAAATGATATTTTTCTAAATCATTCGGTGCCAACAAAAATTTATGATGAAATTTGTTGTGCACATTCAGCATTATTGATGCATACAAGTTTTGCAGTTTATTTCATGATAAACATATTGTATATCTTTTTAAAGATATTTATATCTTTATTGGGTTTTGTTGTTGAATTATATATAACAAAAACTGTTTGAATACTTCGTAAATTACAATAGTATATGAATACCATGAAGTCTTACTATGTTCATTTTTTAAATTTGAGAATCTGTTTTGAAGAAAATAATTTTCAAACAAAATTGTGATGCTTGAGGCAGAATAATTTCAAAGTTTAAATATTTAAGCACAGAGATAATGTTAGAGTATAGCTAATAATTATATAATGTTTGGGTGTACATGAGGATTCTTACTTGCCATTTCGGTATTAGACAGAGATAATGTTAGATTGTGCATTTTAGTATTAGGTACTAGCTTGTAAGACAAGTCCAACTGCTAATTAATTAGACCCAGATCTGTCAGAGAACTATGTGGCAGCAATCTGAGTGTGCAGTTTTTTAGGAGAAATCAGTAGAACAAATAGCATAGACCTTGACTACAGCTGATCAGGGTCTTTGTTGTTTGCAGTTTGACTCGACTTATAAGTGAGTGTAGATAGTAGATAAGTTAGTGAGAAAGTTCTATACTTAGGAAATTATAAGAAACAGAAGTAATACTTATTGTTCTTGTGACAGAATATGAGTTTAGTGCCACAGAAAATTTGTACTTGACAAAATATGAGTTTAGTGCCACAGAAAATTTGTACTTGACAGAATATGAGTTTAGTGCCACAGAAAATGTGTACAGGATAGAGCTGTACTGATTAATCACCCGTACTCATAATCAGGCAGATTATTAAAACAATCTGTATAACCGTTATCAGCAGAAATAATCGGTGCCAATATAAAAAAAAAAAAAAACAACAAATTTCCAAAATATAAATTCAATCTTCTTGTCATAGCTTTGAATTTTAAATCAGAATTAAATACAGTCCTACCCGTTTATATTGACATACTTATATTGACAAGCCGTCTATGTCGACAAAAAAACAAAGTCCCAGTCCCTTGGTCTACTATTAGTACCAAATTTACGTACATGTTGACAAAAGCCCTTGGTCCCAGCTTGAACAAATCCTTTGTTTTCTAACAATTTATGCCGACAAGCTGCCAGTTCCAACCCATACTTTGTTCAATAATTAATTTTGCCACCGCTACAAGTACATCAATGGGTCATTCTACCTCTGAAATCAGTCATATCGCACATTTTCTCACCACTCTGCAGCTAGTCAAGTCTTTGATCTTGCCACCTATCTTGTGGGTCATGTTCTTCAAATGTACTCTTATAAAGACAACATGTACATCTGTGAGTCTTTCAGCCACTGAATTTTCTGATTGTAAACAGCTAAAATAATCAATTGATCAACAAATTTTCCCACTCAACAGGTGGTCGAAGCAGGACTGGTTTACCCTTAAATTTGCCGTCCAGCAAATTGATGCCTACTGAGAACTCCAGTATACGTTATTGTCTAAATCCCAGATATAAAAAAGCATCCAAATACGCGTGATTATGCTTTTCCGAGACTTTTGAAAGTGATCGGTGATTAAAACAAGTTTATTTTGCTGTGAAAGTTTCATTTTTAACTTTATTTACATTTACGATGGCTACCAACAGCAGTGTAAAACGCAAATTAAATTTACAGTCTTTGGAAACTAAATATATGGCAGTTAAGGAAATTGAGGGCTGAACATCTCGCAAAGAGGTCTGTGAATTTTTTCGCTTAAAAATAACACCTGTTCAGGAAGGATGAAAGCTGCAGAGTCTATAAAGAAAGACTACGTTGAAGGTAACTGTGCTCCCCAAAGGAAGAAGAAAAAGACTGCTACATTTGAAGATGTGGAGGAAGCCACAAAATGGTTCAATGAAACATTTGCAAAAAAACTTAGTGTGGAGACTTCGCTGCAACAAGTGGTTGGTTCAGTCGCTTTAATGTTCCTAATATCATCCAATAGAAAAGTATTTGTGGAGAATACATGTACTGTTGACAGCTTTTCATTTCCATGTGAATAGCACCATCCCCTTGTTAGCCTCAATAAGATGGGAAGAGAATGACCAAAATCAACGCCAATTTAAGTACATGTACATGAAGCATGTAAATAAGAGCTACTGGTATCCAACCATGTGCTAATGCTGACATTAAATATTGGTGCAATATTTTATTGTGGATTTTATTACACAAAGGTAACTAGAATGTAATTTGTCAATATACATGTGTATTTCACACTGATTCTCTCTTCATGTACTCAAAATTTCCATTTGTTTTCAAAGTGTAAATGCTACTCACTGACAACGGGTCACTTTTTGCAGACGATATTAACTTTTCTCTCTTAAATCAATGATAGTACTTTATAACAGTTTAATAACTGTCGGGTCACCGAAAGTTATTTTTTTTAACTTGCATATGTCTTAGGACACGGAAAAAATTATTGTTTCATGTCCCAAGATTTACATCCGTTACAGTAGTTAACAAAAAGACCTAAAAACGGTAGAGTTTAGACATTGGTCAGCGGATAAAACCAACTGCCCCCCCCCCGCCTATTCCAGGCCTTTATTTTTTCCTAAATTATTCAGCTTATATGTGAGTATATATACTGTGATAATGAAATAATCGGTCTCATAATCGGTATCAGCAATTTTAATAATTGGCTATACGTGGTATCGGCATAATCAGCAAAAAGTGACATCGGTACAGCTCTAGTACATGACAATATGAATTTAGTGCCACAGAAAATTTGTACATGACAGAATATGAATTTAGTGCCACAGAAAATGTGTACATGATGATATGAATTTAGTACCACAGAAAATTTGTACATGTCAGAATATGAGTTTAGTGCCACAACAATGATGTTGTGACCCACTAGATGAACCAATCCACTGCTGTGTTCAGAGTCCCTGGTAGAAAGAGAGGACAGCAGACATTGTAGTCTTCATAAACACTCTCATCAAGAGAGATGATACTGTCGGAAGGGAACACAAACTCACTTAATTTGTTCAAAAATGTATCAGGGAATAACCACAGACAAATCACTGTCTTCCAAAGGGTCTTTGAGTAAGACCTCGTGCCCCACACACAACTATGGAAATTTCATGTGGGATTAGTGTGTGTGTGTGTCTCAAGACATGTGGTCGCTCATAACAGATCATAACACTATAATCAGTATGTCTGTGCATGGCAATTCTGGTCTCTCAGAACAGACTATATATATATATATATATATATACAGTTATATATATATATATATATATATATATATATATATAGTCTTGAGAGACTACCTGTTTTGAGAGACCAGAATTGCCTTGCACATACTTACTGATTATATAGTGTTATGACCTTTTACAAGCGACCACATGTCTTGAGAGACCATTATTTTTGACAGAAGGGATGGTCTTTCAAGACAGGTTCTACTATATATATATATATATATATATCCCACATGAAATTCCCATATGAGTATATATTAAAATTAAGAATATTAGCATACAGTCAGACATTAGTATAAGAGAGTAGTTTCATGGGCAAATACAGTATAGTTTAATTATAATGTCAAAATTTTGTGTTAATGTTTTTACTGTAAATCAAATCAGCACAGGCAAGACACTCAACAATTTACAATGTAGTTGGTTTGTATCATATTTGTATTTCCAAAATTTTTATGTATAATATACTAAATTGTAAAGCAATCTTCATTGAGGTGGTTCTCTCTCTCTCTCTCTCTCTCTCTCTCTCTCTCTCTCTCTCTCTCTCTCTCTCTCTGACTTAGATGGACAGCATTATAATAAGAGTATACTCTAAAGGAGGCTCACTTAGTTTTTTTCCAATGCATGTGCAACCTTTATTACATAACATTTTTTAACATATTTAGTTTGAAAATGTAGAATATGCTAAGAAAAGAAAAAAAACTTTTAAAGCGCTTTATTGTGATTATGACCAAGCAAAATAATGATGTATTTGTTTCATTATCAACAGGTTAAAAGATAACTGGTGCCGGTCTGGTGGGACAGCAAAACTTAGGATCATTATCACTAATGACACACATGTTAATGTAACAGGAATCTCAATAAAGGTGAGATTTTTTTTACATATAATGAGCAATTTCTTTGATAAGTATAGTGACAGGACCAGACACATCTTGTTATAAAGTACCAGCTTTTCTAAAAGGGTAGTTGATAGGCATTACTTTGTATACCCATCCTTCTATGGGCTATAACTCGTACATTATTTGTATACCCATCCTTCTATGGGCTATAGCTCATACATTATTTGTATACCCATCCTTCTATGTGCTATAACTTGTACATTATTTGTGTACCCATCCTTCTATGGGCTATAACTCGTACATTATTTGTATACCCATCCTTCTATGGGCTATAACTTGTACATTATTTGTATACCCATCCTTCTATGGGCTATAACTCATACATTATTTGTATACCCATTCTTCTATGGGCTATAACTCGTACATTATTTCTATACCCATCCTTCTATGGGCTATAACTCAGGTATTATTTGTATATCCATCCTTCTATGGGCTATAACTCGTACATTATTGTATACCCATCCTTCTGTGGGCTATAACTACACTATTTCACTTCTGGACATCAAACTTGCACTGTGCGGATGAATCATAGGATCATTGAATCAAGGACCTAAGACCAAATAGTGATCATGGCCTACTGCAGCATTCTCTATGCACATATTGCAACAGTGCAACAGTGATTATGACCTTCTGCAACATATTGAAAATGCAGTGCGCAGGTATTACTTAGGGACAAGGAATAAAAAAAGAGCTCATCTGTACTGTTTGAAGATGAAAATTATCTGACAAGATGTTGTTGCCTGCCATCAGCCACAAATCAAGAATAGAGAAGTTTCCAACATTGTAATCCTACCACTTGGGAGCACCTTTAAAAAAAACGTTGCAACCAACACCAGACAATTCAAGGGCTGTGGTCACAGTATAAGAACAATTTATGACAATCTCTGTGATCACTACAGCGATATATTTTGTCTGTAGAACCTGCAATATATCCTTGATTTAATTCTTTTCCATTTCAACTTTATGAAGATCTCTGTGATCACTACAATGATACATTTTGTCTGTTGCATCTGCTGTGCAACCATCAATTTAAATTATAGTAATAATGGAGACTTTGTATAGCACCTAATCTTTAGAAGCTCTAAGCGCTTTACAACATTAGACAACACCTAAAACATAAAAGAACCATATATAATGATGTGATTACAATAAAGCAAAAACCATAGTTAGAAACATAAAACATGTTGAAAAATATTTAAGGTAGGAAACTTTATTAGGTCTTTAAGTTTGTTTTTGTAGTCGAAATAGGTGACTAAGTTTTAAGAGCACTCTTGAATGAGATCATTGTGTCTTTGTCTAAGTTCAGTGGGCAGTTTGTTCCACATTGCTGGGCCCTAATATGCAAAAGAACATTGTCCAGATAACTTAATTTTCATTGTGGGAATAATGAGTATATGATTGCCAGAAGAGGAGCATACACATGGTGTGTACACATGGGTGAGGTCGAATAGGTATGATGGACTGGAATATGTCAATGAAACATAGCAAAGAGAATAAATTTTGTGTTTGATTCTGGATCTAATGAATAGCCAATGTAGGGTACAGAGCAGGGGGGAGGTGTGCTCTGATCATGGTATTCTAAAAATGATTCGAGCAGCTGTGTTTTACACTTTTTGAAGTTTCTGCAGTAGATATTGAGATGAACCAGACAGAATTGAATTACAATATTCCAGTTTTGAAAGTACTAATGAACACACAACTGTTTTAGTGGCATCAACTGAAAGACATTTGCAAATGGAGCTGATGCATTTCAGCTAAAATGCAGGCTTGCATATGTTGATGACATGTTGGTGCAATGAGAGAGTACAGTGGAGATAACACCTAGGTTTTATACTGACTTAATTTAATGTTGGTGTTGCTGATATTTATTGTTTGAGGTAAAGGATGTGAATGAAAAAGTCTTTGGGTTGTGATCAGAATGGCTTCAGTTGTATCATCATTCATCTGCAGCGTGTTACATGTCATCCATGATTTCACATCAGAAATATACTTCACTACACCTTGTATGGTAGCATCAGTTTGGTGGCTAGATTTGTATATTTGGGTGACATCAGCATACAATTGGTGAGCAGCTGATTGTAAAGAATGAAGAGAAGAGGTCCAAGAACAGACCCCTGTGGAACCCTACAACATTGATTAGCTGGGCTGGAGTGTATTCCATTTACGGACACAATTTGTGTCCTATCGACCAAGTAGGACTTGAACCACATGAAGACTGATGAATGCCAAATACATACTGGAGACAGTGAAGTAATATAGTATGGTCTAGTGTGTCGAATGCTGCAGACAAATCAAGGACGGTGAGGACAGTAATCTTTCCACTCTCCAAAGCAGAGAGAATGTCATTAACTACTTTCCGAAGAGTAGTTTAAGTACTGTAGCAAGGACAACAGGGTTCGTATGGTCTTTGAAGGTCTATGAGAGTTTGGGAAATCTGAGGTAGCATTTTCAAGGCCTTGAAAGTTTGGGAAAACCGAGCATATTACCCTGAGGTCTTTAAAAGTCTTTGATAATTGAAATAAACCCCAACATTTTAATTTCTTTCCAGAATCACAAATAAAATTATCCGAAGTCGTTAGATTCGGATGTAATCTAGTTATCCTGGTTTCTTTCTTTTGATGACCCGTTCAGTTTCATTGCCACCGCAACAACAAAAGAGGCTCTGTTTGGCCATCCAAAGTTGGCCTCAGTGGCGACTTCATTAACCAGTCTTCATCAAAGCAAGACGGCTACGCACTTCATCAAAGGAAGTCACAAATAAAATTGCCTAAGGTTGTTAGCTTCAGATGTAGCTGGTTTTCCTGGCTTCTTTCTTTTGACGAATTGTTCAATTTGATTGGACGAGTCCATCTTTGGCCAATCAAAATATTCTTTACACTAATTCACTCTCCTTAGAAAGTGCGCGGAAGTATAACACACTTGAGGATTCAAAATGTTCCTTGGTTTAATATAGAATCATCCATTGTAATAAATTCAATTCACGGATCAACAGTTTCAAAGTGCGCATGCGTACACTATAGTAGAGTTAAGCAAGAGATGTTGTTCTTGAATTGCGAGTATATAAAAAGAAACATGTGCTGTGAAGCTTTAACGTTAGGAAGTCAAGTCATTTGATTAGGCAAGTAAAAAAGATAAATTTTTTTTAAAAAAACATATTTTCAGTTGACGGAATGTCCCTGTTTCTCATTGCCGACCCTCAGCTTTTTCCCCAATGATATAATATTGTTTTTAAAATTGCATTGCCGAAATTGATTTGTGTATCTATAGTCTGACTATACATCCCCGTTTGTTTGTATCCCTATCGATTTCAATAACAAAAATAATTAAATGGTAAAAAGTGCACAGAACTAAGTCAACTGCATCATTGATGTATAATTTCTAACCTGAATGTGACCAGAATGGCACTAATACTGCCATCTCCTGCACATTTCATGATTAACAGACTTCAGACAATAATTGAGCCTGTTTTGCCCAGTACTTTGAAGTGCTTGAAATATTATTAGATTTATAGATAATGTTTATTTAAAAAATGGAGAAAAATACCGCCTAACCTTGATGAAGTGTTTTATTCTGTCCTTTCCAAAAGAAAGGAATATGTTGAACTTTGGAATGTTCTCCAGTACCGGTAAATGTTGTTGTCACATGGGCAGGCAACAGTGGAGAGAGGATTTTCTGTCAACAAACAGGTATCTGGTGAGAACCTCAGCAGAAAAAGCCTCAGAGCTCAAAGGCTAATCATTGACACAAGGAGAAATCCAGGTGGACCTTTGGAAATCATCATTAGCAATGAAATGATGACATATGGTTCCTCTGCAAGACATAAGTACCATGCCTATCTGGTTAAGAAGAAAGCAGAGAAGGATGAGAAGAAAAACCAAAAAGGAAAGAAATGGGAGTTAGCCTTGGATGAAGTGGAAGAACTTAAAGCCAGAAAGCTGCCTCTTGAAGCTAAAATTGCCAGTCTACATGCTTCCTCTGTATAGAAGCAGAAGAGGCAGAGTTAAAAGGACTCATTGTGCTTGTCACAGAGTCAAATGCTTTTAGGAGAAGAGCAGAAGAAAAGATGACAGTGGTGGCGTCTCTTTCCAAAATGACTGAAGAGAAAAAAAAAGAAAATATAAAATAATGCGTTTAAAGCAATGCTGATGTCTGTTAAGAGAACAATTTATTTTGTATTAAATCTGACAAGTGTGTTACATATTTCTGAAAGAACAACAAATGTTAACCTGTCTTCCAGATAATTATAATACAATTTTAGGAAATTAATTATAGTTTGACTTTAATCAGCAATCAATATTGTAGTATTTGGCATTCATTGTTTTCTCAAATAACCTGTATACACAATATTTGCAAAAATAGGTCTTGGAAATCTCTGTTTGTGGTCTTTGAAAGTTTGGGAAAAGTCTTTGAATTTATCATTCATAGTTCAGTATGAACCCTGCACAATATGCAGACTGTACATAGTCATTGCTAAAAAGACTGTTTGAATTCAGATGAGAAACAAATTGGGATCGAACAACTTTTTCTAAGATTTTTTTATATGAATGGGAGATTAGAAACTGGACTGTAATTCTTTAAATTGTTATGGTCGAGTGTTGTTTTTTCAGCAGAGGCATTACAATGGCAGTTTTGGAAAATGATGGGAATTCCTCAGATGAGAGTTATTAATAACATCAGTTAGTGAAAGCAATATTGGATCTAAGCACTCAAGCAGCAGTGGTGTTGGAATGGATCAAACTCACATGACTTTGGTGCACTCTTCATCACGATTGTATGTACTAAATCCATAGAGACAGGTTCAGATGCTGCTAACAGTTGCCGCTGAAATTCTGTATCACAACCGTATGGTGACAATGAGTCAGTTGAAATTGTGTTGTTCAATTATATCTCCTATGGATTGTAATTTGTCACGGAAGAAATTTGCAGACAGGTCCAGAAGGTTTACTGGAAAGAAAGTAGTTGGAAGTGTTTCTTGATATTAGCTTTTATTAATCTTGAAGCGCTCATTGCAGCTGGAACTTTCTGTTATCTTAGTACTGTAGTTGGGTCATTTTTCTGCTTGGACTACGTGATCTTCTTAGCGGCTTTATAGATTTGCTTATGAATAGTGAGTCTGGTGGAAAGCCAAAGCCTCTCAACTTTATGACAGTCTCTTTGAAAAGTGTGAAGCTGGTCCCTAACACTGCTATACCAGAGAACACTTTTGAATTGATACCAGTAATCTGCACTTGGTTGCTGAGGCATATTTGTCAAGCAATAAATGCAGGCAATTATTGAGTTGTTCTGCTGTAGGAGGTAAGCAAATTGTTATGTTTGCTCAGATGTCATGCATTAGTTTGGTTCTTTTTATCATACGGAGGTTTCTCTTAGTAGCAAATAAAGGTGTAGGATTATTGACCAATATGTCAAAATGGCATATAATGTGGAGGTGATCTGATGCAAGTTCATGGGATACCAGGGAGAACTGTTAAATATTATCATTAGGTCTATGAAAAATCCAGTCTAAAATGTGACCATGTTTATGGATGGGTTGGTTAACTGACTGAGGTTGAAAACATGAATGGAATCAAGGAGTGTTGATGTGTATGGGTTTCCATGATAGTCGGAGTGAAAGTTCGAATCTCCAAGAATAATCAGGTTGCCGCCTATCAAATTTCCATATGCCAGCAGATTTGGGAACTACTCCACAAAGAGAGATTCAGTTCTCAGCTATTTATCAGTGATATAATGTTTTTTAATAGAATTTTAGAATGGCAAGAGAAATAGTTTAATATCAAGCTATTAGCATGTATAAATCAAAACTGAGTCTCAGCTTGCTGCAGCACATTCATCAAGTACATCTGATTTACCTCCCCAAAGATACCTGATATTCTTTTGTCCCTCTTTATCAGTTCAATTGCAGTCAAGGATGGTGCAAGGGATGCCTCTGTGTATGTTTTACAGTAAATGATGCCTCTGTGTATGTTTTCCAGCAAGTGATGCCTCTGTGTATGTTTTCCAGCAAGTGATGCCTCTGTGTATGTTTTGCAGTAAATGATGCCTCTGTGCATGTTTTCCAGTAAGTGATGCCTCTGTGTATGTTTTCCAGCAAGTGATGCCTCTGTGTATGTTTTCCAGCAAGTGATGCCTCTGTGTATGTTTTCCAGCAAGTGATGCCTCTGTGTATGTTTTCCAGTAAATGATGCCTCTGTGCATGTTTTCCAGTAAGTGATGCCTCTGTGTATGTTTTCCAGCAATAGATGCCTCTGTGTATGTTTTCCAGCAAGTGATGCCTCTGTGTATGTTTTCCAGCAAGTGATGCCTCTGTGTATGTTTTCCAGTAAATGATGCCTCTGTGTATGTTTTCCAGTAAATGATGCCTCTGTGTATGTTTTACAGCAAGTGATGCCTCTGTGCATGTTTTCCAGTAAGTGATGCCTCTGTGTATGTTTTCCAGCAAGTGATGCCTCTGTGTATGTTTTCCAGCAAGTGATGCCTCTGTTTATGTTTTCCAGTAAATGATGCCTCTGTGTATGTTTTCCAGTAAATGATGCCTCTGTGTATGTTTTCCAGTAAATGATGCCTCTGTGTATGTTTTACAGCAAGTGATGCCTCTGTGCATGTTTTCCAGTAAGTGATGCCTCTGTGTATGTTTTCCAACAAGTGATGCCTCTGTGTATGTTTTCCAGCAAGTGATGCCTCTGTGTATGTTTTCCAGTAAATGATGCCTCTGTGTATGTTTTACAGCAAAAAAGTGATGCCTCTGTGTATGTTTTCCAACAAGTGATGCCTCTGTGTATGTTTTCCAACAAGTGATGTCTCTGTGTATTTTTCCAACAAGTGATGCCTCTGTGTATGTTTTCCAGCGAAGATCCAAAAATTCTCAACTTTGTTAGATATACTATAAGATGTATATTTGTGCTCCAGCCAGGAATTATTTATAAAAGGGAGGACAGATGAGAACCTGTAGCACAAGGGTCACTTTTTGCAACTTAGGGCATATTTTGTAACAAAATAACCTGATGTCAGTAATGAAATTTAGAATTTAATTTGTTTAGAAGAAAAAACACACAAAAGCTCACTGAAAAGTTTACCCTTCATTAAATAAACTGAAAAATAAGTAACTAAATAAAAGACAACATAGATTATTTTGGGGGGGGGATTAAGATGGGGGTGACTGGAAGAACACCCCTCTTTTCCTGTAGTGGAACCACTATATTAAGCGAAAGTGAAACCACCCTGCACTACAACAATGACCCTCATAAAGAGCAAATCACCACTTATACATCTTTGCAGTCACTGCAGGTTAAATAAAATCCTCTTGCCTGATGGAATGACAGTCAATTTAGCAATGCTTGTCAAATCCCTGCCGTAAATATCCACAAGTGTTCTTCCAGATCATCTTTTCTTGGCAGTGAGTTTTTCCTGAGCATGTGTTCTCAGCATTGGGTGACATCATAGCAGCTCAGAGAGCTAACTTAATTGCATCATATGTTGTTAATAAGCTGATATTCTTGAAAAAAAATATGCTTGAGACCTTAAGGTCTGGAATTAATACAAAGTTTTCAATTTAGGAGACATGAAATGATGATGCTGGAGTTCAGAGGTTTTTGAGATTCTGTAGGTGTTCAAAATTGGTAGGTGTAAATTGCTTGATTTGGATAAGATGTTTTTATTATTTTCAAGAAATATTTGTTTGATATGTTCTGACAAATTTGTTGCAGCTAGCTCGTTTTGGGGCACTACACACACACACATTTGATGAACTTGTCTTCAGATTACAGTTATAACTAGAGCTCTTTATTGTATTTTATGTTAAATCCCAGGCAATTTCTTCTCAATTTATAAGAAATGAAAAAAAAAAGAATCCTACAGACTAAAGTTAACTCTTCTCAACATCTACAGTATGTGGTGAATCACAATGTTTTATTGATGGGTTTTGCTATTAATATCCTTTTTAGTTGATAAGGGAGTTGATGTTCATGTGCAAGATAGGGTCACAAAGAAGACCCAGAGTGGATAAATGTGTAGTGGATGAAGTTGATGGCAGGGTGTTAATCCATCCAGAAGGGGAACCAGTTACTCTTGGTCAGCAGACCATTTTAAACAGTCATGCTGAAGTGTTCAATAGGTATGTCAATAAATTATTATTATTGTTGTTATTTTTGTTGCTGTTCTAACTGTTATTATTATTATTATTATTATTATTATTATTATTATTATTATTATTAATGTTTATTGCTCTATTTGTCGGAGACCAAAAGAGCTTCTGCAATGATCTATTGTCTATCCATTAACACAAGTTTGTTATCACTATTCCTAAACTAATGGGTGGATTGGGTTTAAACTTTATGCGCACAGTCAACACAAGGATTAATTGATCTTAAATGAAAATGATTCCCCTATTACATGCAATATGGCCACCATGGCAGCCATCTTGAAAATTGTTTTTACTACTGCTCTTCAATGGATGTCATATCAACATGAGGTCTTCACTAAAAGATTTGTTTTGATGTCTTATTTGCCCTTATTTAAAAAATCCTGATCTGACAGCCAATATTGCTACCATCTTGAAAATGTTATTGCTTCTAATACTATCAGAAGGTTATATCAAAATGAGGTTTTAACTAAAAGATTTCATATGATGTGTAATTGGTCATAAAGGTGAGTACTATGTGGATATTATGTACTTAAAGTGAAGTTGTTTGTATTTGCAACATGCAAAGTTGAGAAAATGTTGGCATAACTTTCTAGTGCTGTGATAGGGGCCCCAAGTGTCCGAGTGGTCTAAAGCGCTGTCCGTTACGGATCACTACCATCTCACCTCTGTCTGCGTGGGTTCGAGTCAAAGATTCGGCTAATGTAGTTTTGTGAGAAAGCTTGCCAGTAGCTTCTCGTGGGTCGGTGGTTCTTCATGTGGGGGGGGGGGACGGGTTCTTCCTCCACCAATAATACTGGCCGCCATGTATAGCCTATCATGTGCTAAAAAATGGTGTTAAACCCTACAACAACAACAAGTACTGTGGCTGAAAATTCTTTGGATATTGTACTTGTGAAAAGTGTACATGATCTAGGCACACAGCTAACCAAAATGACTGCTCCCATATGCACCAAAAATAAGCCTGAAATAGTCTAAAGAAAAATATCATTAGTAGTTAATAAAAAAAATTTAAACAGATTTTGTCAGACTAGACAATTATACCAGCTTCTGAAAGTGCATTCTCAGCTCTTTTCTTTGACAATTTACTTTTGAAATCAAGGATGTAAAAATGATCTAGCAGAGCTTGCATTTTTTTGTATAGGTGCACATCTGAAGTAAGGCCAAACTGTATAACCCAAATCACACCAATCAATCATACACTAAAATAAAGGGAATTAAAAATTCTTTTAACAATACTGAAAATATGACAGGTCTTTTTTAAATTGATATGGATCATCTGTGATGAAAACCTTGGAAATTCTTTTCTTTAGAAAGTCTAACCCTATGCAAAATAGAAAAGTGTAGACTACCACCAAATGAAAATGGTGCCAGTCTAACATCAAATATGGTTATCAAGATGGCCATCTTACAAATCGTGTTATGGCTACTACTTCTAATCAGTTGGCTGTAGCAATATGGAGTGTTCACTAAAAGGCTTCTTGTGATGTCTGTTTCATTCAAAATGAAAATGGTGCCTGCCAAACAAACCCTCTTTACACAAAGCTTTGACATTGATTCTTGTTATCAATGGATGTCTTGAAAAATAATCTTAACCCTGATTCTGCTGAATGATATTTTCAGCAAAGATGCTGCCAATAAGATCACCAGCATGACTATAAAATCTTGTTATCACTAAATATCCTAAATGCATTGCCATAACTTGTACGGTTTTCACTGGAGCCCCAAGTGGCTGAATGGTCTAAAGCGCTGTCTATTACGGATCGCTGCCGTCTCACCTCTGTTTGCGTGGGTTCGAGTCTAAGATTCGGCTAATCTAGTTATGCGAGAAAGCTTGCCAGTAGCTTCTCATGGGTCGGTGGTTCTTTCCGGGGGTTTTACCGGGTTCTTCCTCCACCAATAATACTGGCCGCCATGTATAGCCTATCGTGTGCTGAAAAATGGCCTTAAAGCCTAAAAAAACAAACAAGCAAATAAGGTTTTCACCAAATAACATCGTGCAATATCTGGTTGGTATTAAATGAAAATGATTCCAGTCTGACTTCTTAGAATATCTAGTTGGTCTATTGTTGGTCTGACTTCTTAGAATATCTAGTTGGCCTGTTGTTGGTCTGACTTCTTAGAATATCTAGTTGGTCTGTTGTTGGTCTGACTTCTTAGAATATCTAGTTGGTCTGTTGTTGGTCTGACTTCATACTGGATCTTCTTGGTCCTGAATGGTGTCATCAAACCTGTAAGTCGATGCCATGGTGGTTATCTTGAAAATCTTTTCAAGGGATGGACACATGATTTTCACCAGAACATTTTTATTAATGTAGTGGTCCTAAATAAAAATAATTTTAATATGACCTTTGTATCAAAATATTGATGATACAACTTTAAAAATGGCTGCCATAATGGTCTGCCTATAAATCTTGATATGGCTGCTTCTCCTGGCGTATGGTCATATCAACATGGTGTTTTCCCATTGCATTATGTAGCTAGCTCCAATGAAAACGTGATTATCTGACCTTTAAAATGGCACCATGACAGTGGTCATCTGAATAGTCTTGTTATCAGTACTGTTCTCGCATGAATGGACAAAACATTTCTTGTGATATTTAAGTGTTTCTAAATGATAGTGGTTTTTAATAAACTATTAATATATCCACACTTTTGTAAAGGATTTTTAAAAACAAGACCTAATTGATCTTGTGTTAAAGTCAAAAGTTACCGCTTATAATTTTGTGCTTAAATGAGCTCACTAACACAGACTTGTAAAAGTACAGGTAAATTTGAGCAGATCTTGACTCTTGATTTTTATCTGTACATAATAACACAAACAAGTATAAATGAATTTTTAGCTGTACTGTATTGTAAACATAACAACACAAACAAGTATAAATGAATTTTTAGCTCTACAGGTCATTTACCAGAAAAGTGGTTTGTTTCCTGAATACATCATCCGTTCATCATCTGCCGTCTGTCCATCTGTTACTACAAATTTATTATACTCTTAAAATATTGGGGAATTACCATGAAAATTACACACATTCATCCCATGGCCTTGTTGGTACTAAATGAAAATGGTGCTATGGGAAATCCAATATGGCCACTACAGCAGCCATATTGAAAATCTTGTTATTATTATTCCTCCTGAATTGATGGTCATATCAGTATTTCATCAAGACATTTTTAATTTTTGGCTTGTCCTCAATGATGCTGGTCTGATTTCCATTACGTGTACCATAGCATCTAATTTTAAAATCCTGTTGTTGCTGAAGAAAATCAATGATAGTCTCAACACTCGACTGTTAAATGGAAGATTGTTTGTTTGTTTGATTAGGATTTTTAACGTAGCTTTAACAATTTTTCAGTTATATCGCTACGATGTCTGCAGTGAGGCAGTTTATAGTGATGTCTAGCACTGAGACATCATGCCGCAGACATGTAGCATGATGTCTCACCCAGTCACATTATCCTGACACCAGGCCGACCAGTCCTAACACTAACCTCTTTATGCTGAGCGTCAAGCGAGGCAGCTGTTAGTACCATTTTTGTAAGTCTTTGGTATGACTCGGCCAGGGATCGAACCGACGACCTCCCACTTCCGGGGCGGACGCTCTAACCACTAGGCCACCGAAGCGGTTGTTAAATGGAAGAAATTGCCTCATTTTAAAAAAAAAAATTGGAGTCAAGACTCTTGTTATCATTTAACCCAGTTTTTGAATGTATCTAAAAATACCTTGCATGATACCTAAAATAACTTTGTTGTTTTCCCTAAAATTATTCCTAAAAGATTTAAGCAAACTTAATATGATTGTTATATGTTGGTATTATCTGAGATAAGTTCAGTGATCTTCTATCCATGATATCAGGTTAAAGGTCAAAGGTGATAACAACAAGTTTTGTCATGCATTTATTGGTATCTTATGAATGTTGCATGAATTGAACTTTTATTGGATTCATGGAAGGTCTTTTTGACCAGTAGAGTGTCAGGCTCTTTAAGGAACACTCTTTACTATATGTAGTTTGCCCTGAATGGAAATGATGCCAATGTAACCTCCAGAATTTATACAAATCTGGTAGCAGCTATTTATCATAGCCATACTAACATTTATAGAAAAAAACGAACAACACTAATTTCTTGCAACTTGATACATAATCTCCATGATGGCTACCTTGACAGTCTTCCCAAACATCTTTATATGACTGTTACTCAATGCGGATATCACTAAAACATAATTTAGGTGGGTAATGAAAATGTTGCTTGGAAATGATAATTTCTTCTTCTGAAGATTTTTTTATAACAACGATTTTAAAAACATTATACAAAGAAATCGTGTAAATATGCAGCACTTAAAGAGAAAACTGAGATCAAATAAATGAACTTGGATTCCAGGAAATTCTTTTTGGCTAGTAGAAGGTCAAACCCTTTGAGAGACTCTTGTTATGATTGTATGCTAGTAGTCCATATTCATTTTAAATGTTGTTTTAAATGACTGGTATGTAGGTGTGTATGTCTTTTTTTCTTGGAATTATTTCATTTACAGTCATACAACTCTTTATATGGAACATGTTGTGAAAGATAAAGCTTGAATCAAACCCCACGAAAGGATGTTGTTTTTGTCTCTCTGATGATACAAGTATTTAGATCTAAGCGCAGTTGCCCAGTGCTGAACAAAACCAAGAAAGCCTGTATTTCAGATGATAATAGCCATTATACCAAATTGTAGTTGCCCAGTGCTGAACTCAACTTGAGCATTTATTCCTGGTGATATAAACCTTTGTGCCAAATTGTAGTTGCCCAGTGCATCATAAAAGACAACTATTATTATGCCATATACAGACTCGTTTTAAAATAGAAATGGTGAAATTTCACTTTCAAGACAGCTTTAAATCCAAGTTTGATGGACTTTGTTTTTCATATGCATTGTGCAAATTGACAGTGACTGAATGTGCACAAACATTCCTTGTATCAACTGTCTGTTTGAATTTCAATGTCACCCATACAGTATCATATTTATGTTACCAACAGATGGTGCAACTTCTATAAAAACTGTTTTTAATATAGTAAAATATATTGTTTAAATAGCTGTTCTGATTCTCATTACCAAGAATTTTTTTTGAAAATAAAAATGTCTTTTTTCGTATACAAAAAGGAATAAATGTGATGAAAAACACAAGTTGAAGAATGCACAAGCTAAATTTGTACAATTTGCTGTTCTAAAATTTTTGTAAAACATTTTTAAAAAAATTAAATTGATGTAATAATGCAGCTGGTAACTGCATTGACACAGATTGGAGCAAATAAATCGTGTATCAATGATTTTGCATCAAAAATATATAATACAAATATAATCAATAGATTTTTTGGTAGGTACATAAATATTTCATGAATGAAGTTGAAACATTGATTTGTCAATATTGGTACAGGGAAAACATTTTGTATTATTTCAATGGCTTTACCACTTATCACAACACATTTTGTATTATTGCAATGGCTTTACCACTTATTACAATACATTGTATTGCAATGCTTGTACCACTTATTCCAACACATTTTGAATTATTGCAATGGCTTTACCACTTATTACAATACATTTTGTATTTTTGCAATGGCTTTACCACTGATTTCAAGATTTTTTATTATTGCAATGGCTTTACCACTTATTACAATACATGTTATGATGTACATTTTGTATTGCTGCAGTGGCTGTACCACTTATTACAATACATTTTGTATTGCTGCAGTGGCTGTACCACTCATTACAATACATTTTGTATTGTTGCAGTGGCTGTACCACTTATTACAATACATTTTGTATTGCTGCAGTGGCTGTACCACTTATTACAATACATTTTGTATTGCTGCAATGGCTGTACCACTTATTACAACACATTTTGTATTGCTGCAATGGCTGTACCACTTATTACAACACATTTTGTATTATTGCAATGGCTGTATTACTACACATTTAGTATTATTGCAATGGCTGTACCACTTATTACAACAGATTTTGTATTGCTGCAATGGCTGTACTGCTTATTACAACACATTTTGTATTATTGCAATGGCTGTACCACTTATTACAACACATTTTGTATTATTGCAATGGCTGTATTACAACACATTTTGTATTATTGCAATGGCTGTACCACTTATTGCAATACATTTTGTATTGCTGCAGTGGCTGTACTGTTTATTACAACAAATTTTGTATTATTGCAATGGCTTTACCACTTGTTACTATAATACATTTTATATTATTGCAATGGCTGTACCACTTATTACAATACATTTATATTTATTTTACGATAAAATGTAAGGATATATAATATTTAAATTTACACTTCAGAGGTTTAGACAACATCTTGATTCCACTCAAAGATAGTAATATGCGACCGGTCATACCCTCAGTGAAAGGATCTCATATATTGGTAAGAAATTTTAACTGATTAAGATTTATCATTTTAACATCAGTCTATTCAGAATAGGAAGGCAAGCATAACTTTAGATTTTATCAGCAGTTTATAGCTATTTTACCATGAAATGAGGAACAAAATGATAATTCCATCTGTACTCTCATATAAGTAGATCCCCATCTGCCATAGCATAATGCACCTGCAGGTTAGGGTCTATGTTGTGAATACTTTTAATGATCTGCAGAGACTCTGATCTGCTGGTACATTATGTGATGGCAGATCTTTGTATGTGCAGTTTGCAGTTGGATTTGTCTTATAACCGAGTAAATATGGTATGATAATAGTTTGAATGTGCATCAGTACAAGGAACTTGCATATTGTATGGTTAGAAAAATATGCAACCAATTTGGAAGACGAGATGCTGGCAGTAAATTAAGTCAATCTCCAGATGTTAAGTGATACACTATTTTTAATGACATGCTTATTTACTTAAGTTTATGCTCAAATACTTTGCTAATAATACATATTAATGGTAATAAGATATATTTTATTATTGATTTCAATGTTTGGATTTTATCAACAATAAGAGAGTTTTAGTAATTGCTGAGTCATCAGTATAAATTTCTAAATTATTCTATCATTTGTTATAAGCCATACCTTGTATGTGAACATAATTTAGTTGTTTTTTTTGTTGGTTTTTTGGGGTGAAAATGTAATTGTCCACTTTGTTACAGTGTCAGTACTCATTAGAAGTTGAAGTCCATCTTTCAAATGGTGCCACTGTACCACTGACAGTACCTTTGCCAGCAGTTCTACCCTGTGAAAACCCTGAGGTAGGCCATTTGACCAAAATATGGGTTGTGTTTTGTATGCATATATTCTCACTTTTTAAGTCTGGTTATCTGCAGACTACATAGACCCAGATTTGTCATTGCATACTGTGCCAGTAGATCTGTGTCTTTACAGTTTGTTAAGAATAATCAGTAGAACAAATAACAAAGACCCAGATTTGTCATTGCATACTGTGCCAGTAGATCTGTGTCTTTACAGTTTGTTAAGAATAATCAGTAGAACAAATAACAAAGACCCAGATCTGTCATTGCATACTGTGCCAGTAGATCTGTGTCTTTACAGTTTGCTAAGAATAATCAGTAGAACAAATAACAAAGACCCAGATCTGTCATTGCATGCTGTGCCAGTAGATCTGTGTCTTTACAGTTTGTTAAGAATAATCAGTAGAACAAATAACAAAGACCCAGATCTGTCATTGCATACTGTGCCAGTAGATCTGTGTCTTTACAGTTTGTTAAGAATAATCAGTAGAACAAATAACAAAGACCCAGATTTGCCATTGCATAATGTGCCAGCAGACCGGGGTCTTTGCAGTTTGTTAAGATTTATCAGTAGCTGGTGAATAGGGGTCTTTCTTGTTTGTACTTGGACTTATAAGCGTGTATATACAATATTCCATGGCAGAGTTATGTTTGAATATACCGCTCTAGAGCAGAACATATGTTGTGTCATATCTATTTGTCTATCAGTCTCACCATTTTTGGTTTCCTCACAATAACGTTAGTTCTTTGCATCATGACCAAACTTTGTGGATGACTTGCACTATTTTTTTAAATAAAAAAAACATAGATCTGGGCAACTTAAGGTCAAGGTCACCATTACTCTAAATGGAAAAGTGGATGTGTCACATTAACTTACACATTTAATGAACATATGCAAGGCTGCATATGTGAAGCTGAGATGCATAAGCTCCATTAGAAATTTTCTTTTGTTTGATACTAATAAAAGACTTGTTTGTTCCTTAGTTCTGTCAAGACTGGACTATTGTAATTGACTTATATTGGGTTCAAATAAGTATCACTACAGAAACTTTGAAAAGTTCAAAATGACTGCTCAGTTCATCCTTAGAGTATGAAGAACCCAGCTATATGGAATGAATTGCCCTTGAATCTTGACACATGGATACTGTCCTCATTCAAAAGTGCTAAAAAAAATCTAACGTATTGTGTCTACAAGAACAGGCGTACAAACATAATAATGCTTGCTTCTTTAATTATTGCAAGCTTCTTTTTGTTTTGTAATTTCATGGTGTTTGCTTTTGCAATCTTGTCAGTGTATATGTTTTTATGTGTTATTTAATATTGTTAATCACTCACAGCTTTTAAATATTAGGTGCTTTACTAATTTCACATTATTATTATTATTATTATTATTATTATTATTATTATTATTAAATACTGGCTGATGATAGCAATGTTGACAGTGATTTTGAAAATTGGAAGTATATCAGATTATTGGAGCAGGGAAAGTGTTACAGCAAATGCCAATGAGTGATTTTGAACCAAGAAATAATGTACATGCTGGATAGACCAAAAAAACACATAGATGGCATGCCAGTCAACCCCTTTTCAGCTGTATTTTGACCTTGAATGTAATGCCACTTTTCATCTGTATTTTGACCTTGAATGTAATGCCAGTCAACCCCTTTTCACCTGTATTTTGACCTTGAATGTAATGCCAGTCAACCCCTTTTCACCTGTATTTTGACCTTGAATGTAATGCCAGTCAACCCCTTTTCACCTGTATTTTGACCTTGAATGTAGACACAGTAAATAGCAAGTGAATTTAAAATACAGGCAGTTTTAAAAGCAGAATGGAATTTTCATTTCTTTTCTCGAACAATTCAGCGCTGAGGGATTTTGTGCCATAAAAATCTTTAGCACTCTAATGGTTAAAATAAATTGAACAAAAAAGATATCTTGAACATATAGGAATCTAAAAAATTTAAGAAGGATATTTTTTTTTATATCAAAATACTTCTTTCTGAACATTCAAGCAGAAAATGGCACTGATGGACCAAATACATCATTACGGAAC
Organism: Unio delphinus; assembly: GCA_029339505.1. NCBI lineage: Eukaryota > Metazoa > Mollusca > Bivalvia > Unionida > Unionidae > Unio > Unio delphinus. The sequence continues at coordinate 14,752,650 of JAQISU010000081.1, forward strand.
AGATAAATCTGGCATAGTAGACAGCAAGCACCAATTCAAGAAAGTGAGACTTTCGCAGAGCTCATGTTAATGAAAATTCTTCTTTTGAAACAGAGATATCCAAGAAACCATAGATATAAGATGTAGAAAATTGTACATCGCAACTGTCAAGAACAGTTTCCTAACTTGTTCAAGCTTGTTATGCATATAATCCTTCATACAGCAGACTATGAAAGGGGGTTTGCAGCTCAGAACAACATTCACACACATAGAATGAGCAGATAAATGTCAAAAGCATTCAACCAATTAATGTTGATACTGCTTGAAGAAATATATTTTGAGGACTTTGATTTCAGTAAAGCTCAAACAGAGGGGAGCAAGAAGAAAAAGAGAGACACACACACACATTAAACTATACTTCTTCTCTTGTCCCCCTCCTTTTTTAATATATATTGCCTCCTTTATTGATGACAAATGGGGAGCTCTCTCCTTTATATAAAATCCTGGAAGAATCTCTGCAAGTATTTCTATTTCTTACTGAATTTTTTGTGCTGTGAATGTTCTTATTCAAAATCAAAATGTCAGCAGGTATATTTTCGATGTTAAATAACCATATCTATACATACAGTAGCTCTGTCATGTGTGTTTTATTTTAAATTACTGCACATTGTTAAATTAATTTTCCCCCCAATTTTAATTGGATTGAAAGTGGTGTGAATTTTACATTTTTCTGTGCATTCTATACTTATACTCAAGCTATACTCCCAGTACTGGTGTCAGATGACAAGGCAGAGTTCCCAAGATCCTTGTTATTAATTTCAAATTCCGTCATTTTTCTGCTGTTTGTAAATGCATAGCACTTATATCCAGTTTTTAATCACTAGCACCACTTGTGTGAAAAAAATGAGACATTTTTTAATTTTTGTACACTTCATTTACTATCAAAGCCCAAAGTAATTTTACCCAATGATTACTATACCATGTTGCCCACAGAAAATCAAGCATCTTGGTGAAATTGTAGTCTTACCTAATAATAAGGACACAGAGCACAAGCAAATAAAAAGATGGCTACTTTTGTGCACCATTTATGATGCATTGCACATATTTACACGGGTCTTTATACATTTTACTGTGATAAACATGTACAGTAGCACAGCTTGGAGAAGCCACTGATTGATGTGGTAATTAAATGACATGGTAATTAAGTGATTTATGTGGTAATTGTTTGGCTTGGTAATTAAGTGATTGATGTGATACTTAAATGACATGATAATTAACACATTAACCCTTAAGCCAAACAGCTAGGCAGTTGCCGACAGCATACTTGCAGAGATCACTTAGAGCTGTGTTGGCCTTCCCAGTGCCTGTATCCCTGAGACTTGCTGAGAATACTTGGCTTGCAGATTTTTTTTCAGAGAGCTATGAGTAATAAATGTTATTTTTTTATATTTACGTTCGTTTAATTAAGCTAAAATTTGCCACAGCAGTTCTCAATAAAATTATGAACAAAAGTGGTATAAAAATTTCGAACTACATGCAGAAATAAAACTGACACATAACGATAAAATGATTTTTGTACCAATTTATTTCTCTTGCCATGAATAATCCATAAAAATCCATGATGAATTCACAGTGAATAAATAACACTATCAACACGTGAAATTCATTCCATTTGATGTACATATTCCACTTGTCATCACTTTTGCAAACTAAACGATGTGTGAATACTTCTTCAGTCTGTCAAGTAAAAGTCTACTACCAGCGGCTGATTCTCATAATTTTCTTCATTTTCTAATCTAAATATTTCCACTAATTTAGCCGCTATCGAAGTCAAATTTTTTTCCACTTTCTACAGCAATGTACACTATCAATATAAGCTAACATTTTATTGGTTAAACTGCCTGCATAATTAGGAAATGGCTTTAAATCAACAAATGGTTTGCGCTGATTGAACTCGTTGCTCGGGATATAGGCACAGTAAAATACTGCCACTCAAACTCAGTGCTCTGGAGCTATGCAAACTCTGTCCCATTATCGAGGCAGCAGGGGTTAATGTGTTAAGTGATTGATGTGGTAATTAGGTAATGTAATTTAGTGACATGGTAATTAAGTTATTGATGTGGTAATTAAGTGATGTTGTAATCATATGACATAGTAATTAAGTGATTTATGTGGCAATTAAGTAACATGGTAATTGTGTGATGTATGTGGTAATTAAGTGACATGGTAATTAAGTGATTGAGGTGGTAATTAAGTGACATGGTAATTAAGTGATTGAGGTGGTAATTAAGTGACATGGTAATTAAGTGATTGATGTAGTTATTAGATGATGTAATAAAGTGACCTGGTAATTAAGTGATTGATGTGGTAATTATGTGATGGATGTGGTAATTAAGTGACATGGTCATTAAGTGATCCATGCTTTGACTCATTCTTTTTTGACAGACAAAAGACCCAGAAGAATTGGGTATAATTAGGAGATGTTCTATTTTCCATCATCTGTTAAAGAGTTGCATCCTTCTTTTGATGTATCTCAATGGACTTTTTGAATGGGTTAACAACCTGTTTACAAATTAGAAATATACTGCACATATACTGAAATTTTAGCACAGTAAATCATAGTACATCTGTGTCATTTAATTTTCCCTAAACTTAATAAAAACTGTTTATCTGTGATTAAAATGTTCACAGATCAATTATTGGCTGAAAGTATAATGTCTTATTTTGGTCTTCGTTGTGACAAGCTTAGCATGATTAATCCCTTTGCCAAAATTAATCCAGTACTCGTGCTGATGAATTTGTTTGTTATAGCATTGTTTCTTAACATCTCTTTACAGTGGCAGAAGTGGCAAGCTCCAGACTGGGTATCAGAAGCTGAAGTCACCAGTACAGAAGGACTTCTCAGTGTTCCAAGCAATGTACTTTGTAAGACTACAAGTTCTTTGATCTTAGTTTGGACTGATATCTAATTTGATTTTCCTATTTGTTTATGCCCCTGTCAAATCTGAAGTAAAATATATCAGTAGGAAAATATCTTTATAAAGGAGACGCGTCGTTAAAGTACACCGCAATCATTGTATAATCATATCATGGAGAAGACTGTTGTCCCATGTGACCATGACTGCTATAAAGTAAACTCACAATTTGTGCAGATTCATTGTACCCAAGTCTGGCATTTACATGATTAAAATTAACACAAGAGCCGAAAAATAGACATCAAGATGTGTATCACACACACACATACACATACATATATCATACATATATTGGTTCCCACTTTGTACCTCATATTTTTTACAGTGTATTAAATACTGGGTGAAGGTTGTAAGAATGTCTTCCACTCACTACCCACACTGATGTTATTTAATGTTGAAAAATTAGATGAAACTGACTGGGTCACCTGGGCTACCAAAGTTAAAAACATTATTTCACTTCACTTTTGGGTATGTCTGTCAAAATTGAGAAAAACATCTTTTCTCACTATTGCAAAGAATTAAGGATTGACATTTCCAAACTAGCAAAGTGATATTAAAAATACACATCAATGTGTGTATTGCATGTATAAAACTGAATTAGAACTGGAAAAACACCTTGCATATTTTCTTGGGAAGTTACTTGCTTTATTTATGTGCTCAGCACATATGTTGAAAATAGACAGGTAGGCATAGCAGGATGGAGAGAAATAAATGATATTGTGAATTATGCTAGAAAAATAACGTTTTTTTGGTAGAAGATGAATTCCATTTTGTTTGTGTTTGTCCAGCTTATTACCATTTAAGAAAGAAATACTTTAATGAAATGTTTATTTTCTCTCTGTAGAAAATTTTGTGTCTGTCACGAGTCATAACAATATATTAATTATAACAAATCTTCTTACTATATTAATTATAACAAATCTTCTTACTATATTAATTATAACAAATCTTCTTACTATATTAATTATAACAAATCTTCTTACTATATTAATTATAACAAATCTTCTTACTATATTAATTATAACAAATCTTCTTACTATATTAATTATAACAAATCTTCTTACTATATTAATTATAACAAATCTTCTTACTATATTAATTATAACAAATCTTCTTACTATATTAATTATAACAAATCTTCTTACTATATTAATTATAACAAATCTTCTTACTATATTAATTATAACAAATCTTCTTACTATATTAATTATAACAAATCTTCTTACTATATTAATTATAACAAATCTTCTTACTATATTAATTATAACAAATCTTCTTACTATATTAATTATAACAAATCTTCTTACTATATTAGTTCAGTTCTTCATCTTAGACAATCATTTTTAACTTGACCAAATGGTGAATAATATACTTAGAGGTAGTAACATCTTTATAATATTATGTATCGATTATAGGACAACATGACATACATTATATATACTTGTATTTTGTAATATTGGCTGGTGGCTTAAATTACTGAATAAAATATCCTTATTATTATTATTATTATTATTATTATTATTATTATTGTTATTATTATTAATAATTTATTATTATTATTATTTTATTATTATTAATTTATTATTATTATTATTATTAATATTATTATTTTATTATTATTAATTTATTATTATTATTATTATTTTATTATTGTTTTATTATTAAATTATTATTATTATTATTATTATTATTATTATTATTATAAACTCGGGTCCCCATGGACAGCATTATGCTGAGAGAGTACTGTATTGTATATCATTTACTTTACTATAAGGAGTCCCACTATAAAGTGCTATATTATATTGTTCCCATATATGGCATTATAATGAAGGGATATCATGTCATGTACTTCATTATTAGAGTTTCACTATTGGTGATTGTAGTATGCCTCCCATGGATGTCTTTATAAAGAGGAGTACTGGATCATGTTCTTCATTATTTGACTGTCTCAATATAAGGCTGTACACTCCGAGTCCCATGGATGGCATTATAATGAAGTACTCTATTACAAATCATGTACTTCAATTATTTGGCATGTTCACTATAAGGCAGTAAGCTTTTAAAGTCATTAATCATGAAGTGTGGTGTCTTTACTTAATGTTAGTAATCATCAAGTGGGGTGTCTAATCAGTAATCATCAAGTGGGATGTCTTTACTTAAAGTCAGTAATCATCAAGTGGGGATGTCTTTACTTAAAGTCAGTAAGCATCAAGTAAGGTGTCTTTACTTAAAATCAGTAATCATCAAGTGGGATGTCTTTACTTAAAGTCAGTAATCTTGAAGTGGGGTGTCTTTAATCAGTAATCATCAAGTGGGGTGTCTTTACTTAAAGTCAATAATCATGAAGTGGGATGTCTTTACTTAAAGTCAGTAATCTTGAAGTGGGGTGTCTTTAATCAGTAATCATCAAGTGGGGTGTCTTTACTTAAAGTCAATAATCATGAAGTGGGATGTCTTTATTTAAAGTCAGTAATCTTGAAGTGGGGTGTCTTTAATCAGTAATCATCAAGTGGGGTGTCTTTACTTAAAGTCAGTAATCTTGAAGTGGGGTGTCTTTAATCAGTAATCATCAAGTGGGGTGTCTTTAATCAGTAATCATCAAGTGGGATGTCTTTACTTAAAGTCAGTAATCATCAAGTGGGAAGTCTTTACTTAAAGTGGGGTGATTTATTCCAAAAATATTTCTGTTGTTTCTCGATCATACTTTTTATATTTTAATGACTTTGGATGATACCGATTTTCATTATTATATTTTAAATAGTAAGTTTGTCCTTGTGATAGAAAATAATTACTTTTCCTTTTTTTAACAAAATATACATTTCGATTCACTTTTAATTTTGCCTTGTCTTATTATTATTGGGAGGGATAGTTTTACAGTGTTTACTCTTAGAAGTATTTTGTTTCTGCATAGTAACTTTTAATGGACTTTATCAGTTCACAGCAAATCTTTTAACATAGATTTAGATGAAGTTCAACATTCACTTTCTCCAGCAGACTTGTATTGAGATACAAGTCCCACTTTGCTACAAAAGTTTGGCCTTGCGTGATAAATATCATATCTGCAGAATGACTTTTGAATGATTGCATGAAAATCAAATTTGGTATGCACTTACAACATTATTAAAACCTTAATCAGATTCCGTTTTTGTCATTGATCATCCAAACTTTAAGCTGTTTGCTCATTACTTTTGTGTGTCTTGAATGCATTAAATATGAAAAAAAGTTTGTATAAAAAAAGTATGTATCACTTTTCTGACTGGGACAGTTTGTGACATCAGCTGTATTTTAGCGGGTAAAAGGGATATAACCTATCTCAGTGCAGTTCAGAGGCAAGAAATATTGTTTGGGAGAATCTTTGATTCTGCTTTCATTTTAGTGACTTCCTAGATTTAATCAAGCTTTTTATTATGGGGTAATTCATTTTTTCTTTTTTTTTGTTCACAGACAGTGAAGCTTTTTCAGGAATACCGGGCTTTCAGCGATTGTGATGAAACTGGTGACAGATGCTGTGAATGTGACAAAATAAATATGGAAAGACCAATGAAACATTTTATTGCCTTGCCAATGGAAATACTGAAGACATACCGTGACGTGGTCATTTACTGTACAAAAGAATTATATGTTACAATATGCAGATCAAAATACTGCTTCAGAAACTTGCCATATATACTTGCTTATAAGTCTAGTCAAACTGTAAAAATCGAAGATCCTGATCTGCTATAGTCTATCACACCTGCAGACTATGGTCTTTGTTGTTTATTCTACTGATTTCCCCATACAAACTGCATAGACCCATATCTGCTGACACATTGTGTGACAGTAGATCTGGGTCTGTGCATTTTAAAGTTGGACTTGGCTCTTGAATGAGTATTACAGATGATGTTGTGGGCAACTCCATTTGATCACATGGTCATTAATATAAAATGTTGTCTTGACATGGATCTCTTTCAGATATTTATTCTTGTTAATGTCAGCTAGGTGATACAACAAAGATCCTGGTCTGCCACAGCTTGTTAGGTAATTATTATATTATGATGTCACATTATCTCAGATGTTATCTTATTTGGTAATATAATGGAGATATATTTATCTCATGATATCTTATTAGGTAATTTCATTATATTATGATGTCACATTATCTCAGGTGACATCTTATTAGGTAATTTCATATTATGATGTCACATTTATCTCAGATGACATCTTATTAGGTAATTTCATTATATAATGAAGTCACATTTACCTCAGATGACATCTTATTAGGTAATTTCATTATATTATGATGTCACATTATCTCAGATGATATCTTATTAGGTAATTTCATTATATTATAAAGTCACATTTATCTCAGTTGACATCTTATTAGGTAATTTCATTATATTATGATGTCACATTATCTCAGATGACATCTTATTTGGTAATTTCATTATATAATGAAGTCACATTATCTCAGATGACATCTTATTTGGTACTTTCATTTTATTATGATATCACATTATCTCAGATGACATCTCGTTTAGTACTTTCATTATATCATGAAGTTTCAGTTACTACAGATGACATTATATCTTTTATCCCTATGAATGCATGATTCATAATACATGTATCAATGAAAACAAGTAGTTTTATCATATTTTGAGGTGAATCAAATTATTTAGTCCAATTAGCACTAAAATTGCCATTTGGCTTCTTTTCTTAATTAATTAAAATGATATATCTTCATAATTGCTTTTACTCCTGTTCAGATTTGAGTGCCGAACTTGGTACACTTACAATTTTATGCAATTAACTTTTTTTTCTGTTTTATTAAGAATAGCAAGGTCCCAGATTCCTCCTTAACCTCTTTTCAGAAAATGTTTCTATATAACCTGGAATATATTGAAGGCCTGTTAAACCAAATCAAAATAAATTTAAAAAGTGCAAACATCAGATCCAACAAACCAATTTAAATAGGACATACTTTATAATAAAAGATAAAAATATTGGGATCATAGTAATACCCACAAACATTTTTAAAAATCTCTGTGTTGTGCCTTTAGTAACAATATAAAATTCAATAATAAGTATTAAAAAAACTCATTCAAAGTAGGCATTTTATTAGTATTTAAAAATTTGATGAAATCGCTTATAGTGTATCAATTTTTAAAAAATGCTGTTGTTTGTTGTATCATAAAGTAACATATTTGAAATCCTTTGTGTAAAAAAATATGCATCGGTCACATCCATGTACTTAAATTGAATTAGATTTTGGTCAGTCGGTTTCCATCTTATTGAGGCTTCTGAGGGGATGGGGCTATTCACTGGGAAGTGAAAACCTGACATGGAATCAACAAGTTGGTTTAAACAGTATATGTATTTAGTTACAGAAGTCATCGTGAACCATAAAGTTAAAAAATCAACTTTCACAGCACAATAAACTTGTTTTAATCACTGATCACTTTGGAAAATGCATGGGACCCTGAGTGGCAGAGTGGTCTAAAGCACTCTCCGTTACAGATCACTGGATCTTCACCACTGCCAGTAGCTTCTTGTGGGTCGTTGGTTGTTTCCGGGGGATTTGCCCAGGTTCTTCCTCCACCATTAATACTGGCTACCTGTTGTGTGCTGAGAAATGGCATAAAACCTACAACAACATCTTTGGAAAATTCAAGAATCGATCAGATTTCATTAATGTATTCAAGTCACTGTGAGAGGCCAATTCTATAGGACCAAACAAAGCCTGTTGTTTATTTTATCCTACTGCGACCTTAAAGTTGGGTAGCAAGATCAACTAATTGTTGAACAAAGTATGGGTTGGAACTGGCAGCTGCTCAACATAAATGATTAGGCGGGAAAATTAAATCCAGTTGGCAAGACCAACCAGTTGTTGACCAAAGTATTTGTCGGAACTGGCAGCTTGTTGACATAAATGATTAGAAAAAAAAAGATTTGTTAAAGCTGGGACCAAGGGCTTCTGTTGAATGTACATTTATGTTTTTATCTCAACGTCAACATAAGCATGAAATTGTTGATTATAATAGTAGACCAAGGGACTGGGACTTTGCTTTTTTGTCGAAATAGGCAGCTTGTCAACATAAGTGATGTCAATATAAGTGGGTAGGACTGTATAGATAAATACATTATACAATAATCAATTTCATCAGAATATAATAATTTTGACAAATAGAAATGTGTTAAGGTTGTCCCATCACAGCTTTGCAGTTTGTTTTTTTAATGCAAACTTTCAAGAAAAATTATAATGGATAAACTTATGGATTAGCACCATATGTCTTACAAACCACTGATAAAAAACAGGCATGCATTTGTGGAGCCTACTACCTGTGTCAGGGTGGAGCTTACAAAACACTGATACAAAACAGGCATGTCTATATTGAGTCCCTGCCATTGATCTGATTTAGCATACAAATCTAAAATCCCCAAAACTGGTTTACCCAATGGGTACAGAGATGCTGCCTTGCTCTGTGATATCAGGATTCTCACAAAAAATGATAGAAAGTAACACAGCCTTAAAATCCAATGGTGGACAGATTATACATAGTTAATCGAGGTTCCCATTGTTTTTATACCCCTTGCATGATCTTTAGCTGTATTAGTCCTAAACCAGTAGAGCTTATGGGATGTTCTGTTGTTTGTCATCTGTCCGTTCATAAGCACAATTTTGTTATAGCTGCTCTGAAGAAACTACTTGAAGGATTGCCATGAAACTTTGCATAACACTTCCATCATAACACCTAAATGAAAATGACACCCCATGGGCATCCAATACAGCAGCCATCTTTAAAATCTTGGTTTCTCTACTCCTTGTAGATCATATCAACATTGGCTTTTCACAATAAAACCTCTCATGATATCTAAATTTTCCTAAATTAAAATGATGCCGATCTTGCATCTAAATTTGAGGAACCACCTAAAAATTCTTGTAATTGATACTTCTAAACAGAAAGTCATATTGACATGGAGTTTTCATCAGCAGATATGATGTCTGGTTGGTGAAATGGTGATGAACTGATGTACAATATGTCCACCACATTGGCCATCTTGAAAATGTTGTTGTTACTACTCGTTTATAATGAAAAGTAATATTGCCGTGATGTTTTCACCGGAAGGCTATCTATGACGTCTAGTTTGTCCTGAATTAAAATGGTTTCACTTGCTTATCCAATGTGGCTGACATAGTGGCCATCTTTACAATAATTTGTTCAGTTACTCGTCCAGAATGGATGGTTGGTTGTATCAGCATGGGGTTATTACTAAATGACTTCTTATTACAAGTTGGTCTTAGCATGAAGCTGCTCAGACATCCAATATGGCCACCATGGTGGTAATCTTTAAAACCTTTGTTTTCACTACTCTTCCTGAACAAACGGCCCAATTATCATGTGTTTTCACTACTCTTCCTGAACAAACGGCCCTATTATCATGTGTTTTCACTACTCTTCCTGAACAAACGGCCCTATTATCATGTGTTTTCACTGAACGGCTTATAATGTCTACATAGTCATAAATGAAAATGGTGCCCATCTAACTTGCTATTGAGCCACCACAGAGGCCATCTTGAAAATTTTATTTTATCTGCTGCTTGGCATGGCTTGTCATATAAATATTTTGTTTTCACCAGAAGACTTCTTTTGATGTCAAGTTGGTCCTAAATGAAAATGTGATGCCTGTTGTGGCCATCTTGAAATTCTTATCATAACTTGTCCAAAATGTCGTCATGTCAGCATGGCGTTTTGATCTGAAGACTTGACGTTTTTGTTGGTTTTTAATTAAAGTGGTGCCAATCTTATGTCTGTACATCCACCAGAGCATTTTTTTTATATATATACTTTAGAATAGAGATGGTGTCAACACTAAGCAGTTAATAGGAAGAAGTGGCCTTGGAATTCTGTATTGGTCAATAGAGCAGCAGTCCCTTAGAAGGATCTTTCACACACACACACACACACATATATATATATATATATATATATATATATTCGTAAAGAATATAATTCCATGATGATGAAGATATGATGATACATTACAGATTTATGTGTATTCAACAAACGTGCTTCTATTTGTATCTATATTTTAATTTACATTTACGGACTATATCGTATGAAATAAATCTTATCTTATAAACATTATCAATTGAACTTGTTTATTTCTATTTTGTGATACATATTTGCTTTCAGATCTTGTTATAGTAAAATCTTTGTATAAGAAATAGTATTTGTACCCTGATATGTTGTTATGATTAATTATCAACTTTTAGTAAGCCTTTATTCTTTCCTAAGTTAATATTCCATAGAAAAAGGCAAGCATGGTATGAAAATTTTGATGAATGTCCTAAACCTCATCCTCTTCCTAAAGCGACAAGCAAAATCACTGTAGCATTTATCTTACAAATGTGTTACGTAAATGAGCTCTAATCTTAAATTGAGTGAGAAATTAAGCAACAGACATATATGTTATTACTGTTCTAGGTCTTAAACTAAAACACAAAGTTTTAATTTCATGAGACAGTTACATTATTGTGAATTAAATCTGAAATAATGTTAAGTCTTATGACAAATCCAATAATATAGATAGTCCCAAGTGAATTCCAATATTCTCAAATGTCCTTATACAACACAATGATGCAATATAGAATGTCTTTGAAAGTTAACAATAATACAAAATAGTGTAAAAGTCCAAACATCAATGAGTATTTTAGTACTTCCAGTGAATTTTTTTAAACAATTCCTTTCGAATTATATCCAATGTCAACCACACAACACCAAACTCTGATCATGGATTCCAACAGACTGATATAGAACAAGAAATAATTATTTATCAAATCCCTGTTTATGCATAATTTGAATGTACCTATAATGAAATAAAATATGAAGATTTTCAACACAGTCTAGCTTTAAAATCTAGACTGCCCTTGAACTTAAATACCATGAAAAAACATTTTTATTAAAAACTTAAAATCATGGATATTATTATAATATTAGCTATATAAACATTCTGTTGACAACTAAAAATCATGGACAAATAAATTAAATATCCATAATGTATGTATGTGTGTGTGGTTTGTATGTATCTGTAGAATAATAAATTGATTATCATTAGAGTAATGGAGAATCAATGCTGAATGTAAACAGATTATCAGAAGTAACTTATTTAGAATTTGTGCTTCAAAACGTGTTTTAAAACCATGAGGATGAAGACTCGTAATGAAGCTTTCTAAAGCCACTGAAGATTTTTTTTCTTCATTCTTTATATGTCTGTTGTAAATTTAGTTAGGCCTTAGGATATCAAATACCTTCTCTGGACTGTTGGGCAACATACTTAGAATCATAATTATGGTATTTGGGCTGCTTTGCAGTATAATTAGACATACATATTATATTGGACTGCTGGGCATTATAATTTGAGAGTAATTATGATAAAGGAAATGTGAACTTTGTGTTAAATAATGATATCAAAGATGAAGAACATTTTGTCATAATATGTCCTTTATATGAGTCTCAATTAGAAATTCTGATATTGTTGTTCGCAGAAACCAAGTATGTATAAACCGCCACAATTATTAAGAAATAACTGTAAAATACCTGTCATTATTGTATATTGCAGCAAACCTTGGACTGCTGGGCAGTATAATTATATACATAATTTTAGTATTGGACTGATGGACTATAATTATACATATGTAATATATACATATCTATGGTACTGGACTGCTGTGCAATATAGTTATAAACATAATTATGGTATTGGACTGTGATTAATATAATTATAAACATAATTATGGTATTAGACTGTGATTAATATAATTATAAACATAATTATGGTATTGGACTGTGATTGATATAGTTATAAACATAACTATGGCTTAAAGCACAACCTCAAAAGCAAAATAAAGAGTTCTGGATCAATGCAGAAAATTATCATACATTCTTTGAAATGGTTAGTTCTTTCAGTGGACAGTTTACAGCCAACTAGGTTTGCACATACTGTCTGTATGGTATGGAGCTGATTTCAGTTGTAATAATTTTAACACTACTCAACAAGTGATGTAACTTGTCCTGTCGCGGTAGGTTTCACAATATTGGCTGCTGTTCCATGTTATATTCCTTTTCCCACCAAGGTAAGTTTGAATTTTAAGAATTGATGGCAACTGTATTTTATTATTATACCAATTGCAATGCAATCTGTAGATCATAAAAATAAAGCCAAACAGTTCAATTATTGGAACTGGGCATAATAAGAGAGGGTAAGGTTTTCAACTGCAAGAACAAACTTTAAGACCTAATAATGTTTTGTACCTTAAATATTTTCAGCATTTTTATGTTTTCTAATTTCATGGTGTTTTTTTGTTTTTTATGTAGTCATATCAATATAGATGTTGTAAAGTGTTTAGAGCTTCAAAAGATTAGGCGTTACACAAAGTCCTCATTATTATTATTATTATTAAATGAAGAGTATGAAATAATCATACATGCAAAATGAGACTATACAAGCATTTTTTATTTTGATAAAAAACCTCAATACAAGTTTGTACATTTTTGTTACAGACCTGCAAGTATAGCATTTCTCTGTTAAGGACTGATACAAGATCCTGTGACATGATTAGGGTGCATAAAGATTTTCCATGGAATTGGGCACAAAATAGCAGTGCATTTGAGTAGCTTTCAATAGCCCAGTAAGTGTAGAGACCAAAAACATCTAAAAACACATTGCCCGCTGAAATAAGTGTGAAACTATGGGAACATCACCTACAGTGAATTACTGAATGATGTTCTGGAAATGCTTAAAATGCAGAAATATCTGAGGACTTTTGGAAATGCTTAAAATGCAGAAATATCTGAGGACTTTTGGAAATGCTTAAAATGCAGAAATATCTGAGGACTTTTGGAAATGCTTAAAATGCAGAAATATCTGAGGACTTGGCTCCCTGGGACTCCTGCAGGGTTAAAATCCAGATAACTTACTTTAATATTTTAGCTCACACCCACTCCCCACTGATATTTATGGATCCACTACTCGATAGGTTACGAGAAATGTCTAGTTCTACCAAAAATTGATTTTCAAGTTATTTTTGCAAATAGATTCTATAGCTGATGTTATTCAGATATGTTTTGTATATTTTTTTTTTAAAAAAAACATTCCAGATATATGCTGGTATCCTATTTTTTTAAACCTACTTTGAAGAGAATCAATCACTGGAATAGTATTGATCATAAGCTTCTGATAGTCCATTCGAGACTCATTCTGATCCCATGCCAAATGTTGCAGGGTTTAACGCCATTTTTCAGCAAACGATGAGCTATACATGGTGGCCAGTATTAATGTTGGAGGAAGAACCCAGGAAAATATCTTGAAAGAACCACTGACCCATGAAAAGCTACTGACAAGTTTTCTCACATACCCACATTGGCCGAATCTGAGACTCGAACACACGCAGACAGAGGTGAGATGGCAGCAATCCATAACGGCGAGCACTTTAGACCACTTGGGGGGGGGGGGGGGGGAATGCCAAATGTATGTATGTAAAATTGACTTCACATATCATTCTGCTCCAATCCCAGGTATGTGTGTAATATTTGCCTGCATATATCTTTCATCATTTTATGTTTTATTTCTGTATGTATTACAGAAATTGCCACTGTCACACAGTTGAGAAACCAAAACTATACTGTTTCTATGTCAGTGTCTGTCTTTAAAATCGTAAAATATCTGTTCAAGGAAACAAACATTGAGCTTTCTTTTCATGTTTAATGTTCAGATCTTTTTCTGGACATTATTACACCTTCTACAAGATGGAGTGTATGATGCTACAACATTTGTCCATGTTTGTTTCTGCACAGTAACTTTATTTATAGATCCAGAAGTTAATTTAAACTTTGGCTCAGGAATAAGTCTGTTGATTTGAGGGTCATAAAATAAAAAAACTCACATCACTAATTTGTAGAAGAAATATAGTTTCAACACAGTTACTCAAGTTCTACCATGTACTTTCATTTCATTAAACTATGTATTAAAAAAAAAGAGGCATGTTGATTTTGGGGTCAAAGGTGATGGAAAGAAGACATTATACTTTCACCATGAATTGTTTCCAATTGTGGTGCATAAAAACCTTACAGATCTGGGGTGGGTGGGTGTTGAAAAAATTAAAAAAAGGTAATGGTCACAGTAAGTTGAATAAGAAAATGATTTCCACACTGTAATCTTGATTCTAGATAACATATTTTAACATTGATTCTAGATAACATACATTAACATTGATTCTAGATAACATACCTTAACATTGATTCTAGATAACATACTTTAACTTTGATTCTAGATAACATACCTTAACATTGATTCTAGATAACATACCTTAACATTGATTCTAGATAACATACCTTAACATTGATTCTAGATAACATACTTTAACATTGATTCTAGATAACATACCTTAACATCACGTGGATGACTTGTGGCATGAAAGAACTTGTTGCTTTTGGGAGTCAAATGTCAAAACTCAACGTCAAAACAAACAAGAAAATGTTTCTTTAAAATAAAACGATTCAGGCACCACATAATGGCATCAAACAATGCAGAGGGCTTACTGAAATGGGAAGATATTATGTTTAATCCCTACAGTTGAGTTTGAACATTATCTTCTTCCATCATTGACAGATGGGTTGCCTTCGAGTAAGAGGGGTCAATTTAACAAGGGTTACTTAAAATGTGACAGCTTTGTCCATTGTCAGCCTTGCTCTTTTAATTTTGATTATTCACCTCCATCACATATATAATTTTGAAAACAACAGTGATCCAAACAAGCATTGTTTCAACAAT
This sequence comes from Unio delphinus, assembly GCA_029339505.1. NCBI lineage: Eukaryota > Metazoa > Mollusca > Bivalvia > Unionida > Unionidae > Unio > Unio delphinus. The sequence goes on from JAQISU010000081.1 coordinate 14,768,411, forward strand.
GCCTAAATAATTTGACAAACTGAATGGCAATCGTTTTTGCCAAGCTAGGATTAAACATATTCCAATTTCTGGCCCTCAAATCTACAATTTTTCTCTCATATAAACAGTTGAGTTTGAACATTATCTTCTTCCATCATTGACAGATGGGTTGCCTTCGAGTAAGAGGGGTCAATTTAACAAGGGTTACTTAAAATGTGACAGCTTTGTCCATTGTCAGCCTTGCTCTTTTAATTTTGATTATTCACCTCCATCACATTTATAATTTTGAAAACAACAGTGATCCAAACAAGCATTGTTTCAACAATGCCTAAATAATTTGACAAACTGAATGGCAATCGTTTTTGCCAAGCTAGGATTAAACATATTCCAATTTCTGGCCCTCAAATCTACAATCTTTCTCTCATATAAGCACTTAGAGAAGACAATTTTCACATCTTCAAAAGCCCCAGTAATGCATAAACCCATTAAGACTGAAAATGTTTAGAGTCCCAAGGATTTTTTTTAGTTTTAATTCATTTCTCTCTGTATGCATCATTTTTAGGTGCCAAGGGCTTTTAGTTTTGATTCTGTATGTGTATGCATATCATATATATGTGCATCATTTTTAGGTACCAAGGGTTTTTAGTTTTGAGTCTGTGTGTGTGTATGCATCATGTTTAGGTAACAAGGTTTTTAGTTTTGATTGTGTGTGTCTGTATGCATCATGTTTAGGTAACAAGGGTTTTTAGTTTTGATTGTGTGTGTGTGTGTGTCTGTATGCATCATTTTTAGGTGTCAAGGGCTTTTAGTTTTGATTCTGTATGTGTGTATGCATCATTTTTAGGTAACAAGGGTTTTTAGTTTAGAGTCTGTGTGTGTGTATGCATGTGTGTTTGTACAAAGCTGAAACTCACATGGTACCAAGTGAATCAGTTTTAGCTAATTGTAGTTAAAGTAATGGATGATTATTATGTGTCTTGGATCCTGAACACTAGAGTGACCCAGGGTGCTCAAATGCCAATTTTGTTGAAACCATAATGATTACCAAGAAATGAAAAATACAACACATCATTAATTTATATCATTTGTGTATTAATTAAGATTTAAACACAAAATATCCACACAAAAAATATCAAGAACTTTGAAACCTTGAAAACATTACAATGTATCTTTGTACATGAAAACAAGGATAATAATTTGTCAACAAGATACTCACAGTGAAGAGTTCAGTTATTATATTTACAAATACATGTAATATGAATTGCAATGGATATGACATCCTATCATGACAATGTTACAGAACGCCATGATAGCAGGTGAATATGAAACATAACAAATTTTCTTGATGTAAAACGAGCACCCAACTTTAAGCAGTTTAGACCCAGATCTATTATTAGATAATACTAGTTGAATAGGTTGTATGCTTTTAACTTTAAATTGTAAGTAGAACAGTGTAGACACTAATCTGCTAACATCAAATGAATATGCCTGTAAATCTGATTATATACTGTTGCAGCTGGGTGTGTACTATGTAGTAATGTGTCCACTGTCTCCAGTATACTGTTTTCTATACACTGTTAAAATGAACTGACAGATGAGTTCAAATACATAGTTATGAATTTTTAGTGTTGTGTTTTAAAAGTCAAATCCATGCTGAAAACTAATGTTTGAAGAGTTTCATTTTAAGACGTCTTAACCTACATTTCTTGTGAAGTGGGTTGTTGTTGGGGCATATTTAACATATAATTATGATGTTTATACATCATGGGTAAATACTTCTATAAACAGTCATTTACACAAGCAAGTGCCAATAACCAAAATAAGACTGGAAAATAGCAATGTCTGTTTGTGCGAACGTACAAGCATAATATGCACAATAGCTAAGATGTTCTTACATTTTACTTTCTGAAGGCTTTTTGATTTTCAGTGTCTAACTGGCAATATTTCTGTTATCAATCAGTGTGATGCCAACTAAGTTTGTTGTTTGCTTTACAACTCTACTCTATTTTCTGAATGTGGCCTATTGCTAAAGAATACTTTTCCATTAAAAGCAAGTAACTATGAATGCTTTGCCTGTGCAGTCCATTGACCTGCTAATATTTGTTAACTTTTTGTGAGCCTTAACAATTTTCTAATTAGCAAGTTTGTGCTGTAGATCAATCTTCATCCTGTATTTCACAAAGGGTATATGCCTTAACCTTTTCTTTTTGCTTAGCTTCAACAACTGGACACATGGCAAAACAATCATGATGATTTCTGGAAACACTGTCTTACATAATCTGACCTACAAATGAGAATGCATGTTTCTTTTTTCCTTAGAAAATTAAATTATTTTCATGTAAATTGTAATTATCTCCCTTTATTAAAAAATATGGATTTGGCTGGCTGTAATAAATGATGGACATGGCCAGCTGTAAGTGTTGGAAGGCTGGATAAAGCATGTCACTGAGCTTCATAATAATTCATACAAAACATTAAGAAAATCTGTCAAAGGGTTTAAGGAAATATTAGCAAATAAAAAGCAAAGACAAATTTCTCTGACTGAGCTTGACTAGTTGGTTAAACAGGTAAGCAAGTCTGTTTCATAATAAATTGACTTAGCTTCATAATGATTAACCCCCTGTATGAAGAAAATATATCCAGATATGTATATGATGAAGAAAACAAAATTTAAATCAAAACACTAACACAAATTTCTATGACTGATATTGTATTCATGGTCATATATTTGATTTAATGTATTCTAGAGTTAACCATCTGAACTTTTCATTGCTTCATGCCAAATATGATGAAAATCTTTTAAGGGGATTATGAAATGTATACAAATCAAAAACCTGAACCAAAGCCTTAACAAACTGTGAATGGTGATGCCTGAAAAGTGACTTCAATGTTTTGCTTTGTACTAGTGTAGACTTTACAAAAATTAAAATATCCACTTTTATCATTTACTGCAAAGTATGGGTTACAGTCATGGTACTTTTTACAATACAGCAAATGCTTGTGGTTAAGATCTGGAATACGGTTTTGGGTTATAACATGAACTACTCCAAACAATCCAAGTCCATTTGGTGGAAGGCCAAAGTCAAATCTGAGATTGGATCAAAGCATGGTGAATTCGCCTTAGATACTAATGTCTTTGTGGCAGATGATTACATGAATTAGAATCATGCAAGTCTATTGATGTTGGGAATAATATATATATATATATATACAGTCAATTCAAAAAAGGTTTGTTGGATTTGACAATTACTCTAAATTGATTACAAAAGCTTTAGACAGCAGTCAATAGTTGTGGTACTTTTGAATCTGAGGTAAACCAAGCACCTGTTTCCTGTCTGTTTAATGTTTATCTGGCAAATGGTCAGAGCTGTGGAGTTGACTCAAACTGTGCTGCACTGGCCTGAGCCAAGAGGTTTATTGCTGAAATAGCTTCTGCATCTCCTACATCCCCAACACACTCCACCTCATACTGAACAGCAGTCTGGCCTACTGTCACCTCTCCCTGCTGACCAGCTAGGGATATCTCTGCCTGACTAGTGGTATAAGCATACAAGTTTCCACTGGAACCACTGGAAGACAAAGCGATCACTGCAGGGGATCTGTGGTAATCTCCTACTGCTTTTGGGTCCACTATGTAACTCTGACCGTCACTTGATACATGTAACAATGTCTGCTCCTCCATGCCTGGATCCTGAATATGTAGAATAGTTGTTTGGGTACGATCATCATACTGCTGGAATAAATGTTTCTGGTCTGCAGACATTTCTAAAACTATTTTCTCCTCAGAGACATCATGTTCATACTGAACTACAGTCTGGTCACCACCTGCCGTAATTAATCCAGGTTGCTCAATCTCAACTACCATTGTATCTGTGAGTGAATCTCCCATATGACTAGCAAGCATCCTTTTAACTTCCTGTTCAATAGCTGGGTCCACCACCCGCAAATTTCCGCTAGCATCCTGTTGGAGGACAATCCTAGTTTTGAATGAGTCTGTTTCTTGATCACTTTGAAATGTTTCCTCCTCTTCCTCTGAATCTCTCTCTTCCTTGACTGCTGTCATGTTTGCACCTGTCGAGTTCCTGTAGCGGGACTTTCTCCCTTTCACTACATCTGTCCCACCTCGATGCTGCTGCATATGACATGTCAGATACTCTTTCCTGTAGAAGCACTTCCCACACAGATCACATACATGGTTTTTGACACCCATGTGGTGGGACAGAAAATGACGCTTGAGACTTCCTGGGAATGACACAAAACAAATTTCAAAAGTACACCTGCTGAAGTAAAGTATAGATTTTACAAAATTATGTCAAACATCACCTTACATCTTGTAATTACATGATTAGGTTGAACCTGCTACAATGACCACTGCATATAGTTACTAGTTAGGTACTTAATTCAAGCTCTACATAAATTAATGTTTACCTGCATATAAAAAACCAACTGTTCCTCATAACCACTTTTGACCAGACCCTGGAATACTAAACGAGTTTTCATATCTCAAAGAATTTGAAATTCACATAATAAACTTGTAACAATTGTGATCCTATTAAGCATTGAGACAGTTTGGTTAGGTCTGGTTTTGTTTCAGTATAGTTTGGTGAGATTTGATTTGGTATGGTATAGTGTGGTGAAATTTGATTTGGTAAGGTATAGTTTGGTTTGACATTTTACAACACAGCAACATAAGCATTATTTAGTGCCAGGCCAATTGGAGTAAAGTACTGTGCCCATTGTATCCAACCTGGGCTGAGCAGACGGTAGGATTGTAGCACAAACCATTGTTTTGTTGTTGCATGTCTGATATGCAAACAAATGCTCCCTTAACAAGAAGCATAATTTATCCAAATGCTAAAGCTGTGATAAGTTTAAGGGTCCCCATTAGTTAAACAAAAAAAGTGTAGTGCTTCTCCAGATTTCTTATAATCTTCATCTGTTTGATTGCTAGTTTCTTGTATAGAAACCAAACTACTGATTTGTAGTGTCTTATATAGAAACCAAACTACTGATTGGTAGTGTCTTATATAGAAACCAAACTACTGATTGGTATTGTCTTATATAGAAACCAAACTACTGATTGGTAGTGTCTTATATAGAAACCAAACTACTGATTGGTACAGTGTCTTATACAGAAACCAAACTACTGATTGGTACAGTGTCTTATATAGAAACCAAACTACTGATGCTATAGTATCGTATATAGAAACCAAACTAATGAATGCTAGTGTCTGAGGTATAAACCAAACTAATGAATGTTAGTGTCTGAGGTATAAACCAAACTCCTGAATGTTAGTGTCTGAGGTATAAACCAAACTAATGAATGTTAGTGTCTGAGGTATAAACCAAACTCCTGAATGTTAGTGTCTGAGGTATAAACCAAACTAATGAATGTTAGTGTCTGAGGTATAAACCAAACTAATGAATGTTAGTGTCTGAGGTATAAACCAAACTCCTGAATGTTAGTGTCTGAGGTATAAACCAAACTCCTGAATGTTAGTGTCTGAGGTATAAACCAAACTCCTGAATGTTAGTGTCTGAGGTATAAACCAAACTAATGAATGTTAGTGTCTGAGGTATAAACCAAACTCCTGAATGTTAGTGTCTGAGGTATAAACCAAACTAATGAATGTTAGTGTCTGAGGTATAAACCAAACTACTGACACTAATGAAACTTCCATGCATGGCCACAAATTATTGACTATTGTATTAACTAAATGTTTACCCCTTTATTTCTTTAAGATCTGTATTGACTGGCAAGTAGTTATCACTTAATTGCAAACACTATCCACATATTAAATATGATACTACATATTTACAGAATCTATGTATTGCCAAAACTAAAGAATAAAACTCTCTGATAATTGAACAAGTCATGTTATACAAAGCTGGTTTGTCTATCAAAGCATACATGTTGTAATATATATATATATATATATATATATATATATATATATATATATATATATATATATATATATATAAGTCTGTCTATAAGGGACTAAACTCTATCCTTAATGGCTAACATCCATTTATATACAGGGCAACTGATATGAAAATGAATAAATGGAACTTGTACATGCTGTCTTGTTTGTGCATGTGGTATTTATACTTAAGTGCCCACTGTAGCATGTATGTGATAGAGGAGACAATGAGTGACTTACTCTGGTAGCTGAAGATCTTGCTGCACTCGGAGCACTTGAACTCAGTTTTGAGGTTAATGTGCTTGTTCAGCCTGTGTCTCTCCAAAAGATGTCTGTGGGCAAACATTCTGCTACAGAACTCACACTTGACTGGCATACCCCCACCCCTGTCATGGGTTCTTAGATGGGACTTTAGGCTTCCAATACTTGGGAAGCCCTTGCCACATTGATTACACCTGAAATTTAAAAGCTGTATCATGTAAACGCATAAGAAAGGACAGTAAACTGTTAAGGGAAGTCCAATTCAATCATGTACTGTCTTGACAACAAAATTTATCAGCATTCATACAATGACCTTTCATAGTAAGATACATGCCAACCCCTGAGGAAAAAGCATAATCCAAGTGGTCAAAATGCAGAATCTAGGCAGAAAAAGCATAATTCATATATAACATGCTAAAATTTCAATAAACAATGATTTGTTTGCCCCTCTCATCTTTTAACATTCTTTACTGTTTCAAGTTTTCATATGTAGCACTTCTAGCTTTACACACACATCGACTATAATCCATCTTAAAAACTTTTAGCGCCCAATAATAAAAGTCTTTCCACAAGGCCTGAAATAGATGTCACGTGATGCTGCACTCATGTCTTCACATATAGAGGATTCTGTTATTTTCTGTTTCGTTTTTTTTCCTTCCATTTTCTAATCCAGCTGTTAAATTTTTGAAAGGAGATATTTTTTTCTCCTATATGCATTGACTAAAATAAAATATACTTTTTAGTGCCAAATACCTTCAGACTGGTTCTACAGTAAATATGAATTAGAACAAAGAATCTGCGTGTAAAGATTAAAATTAGAAAACCAGTCTGTTCACTCCTCCCTAATCCATACAGATGCTATAACTAGAATTCGAGACTGACAGTTTGAAAGGAGAACAAGGTTTGCTATAAATAGAATATTATACTGTTAGAAAAGTGCATGCAAGTCCACGGACAAGCGTACTCTTCTTATGTAGTTACGCAAAAGCCATCTTTTCTAAAATATTGTCTGGGAGAATAATGGAATGTTAATAAAATCGAGAAAACAAATATTTGATTTTTTGGGAAGGTGGATATATCGAAAAAGCGTGATCCATATATATTTACGAGTAATTTAGTGGACAAAAAGCATAATGATTACGCCAAAACATAATGGTTGGCATGCATATAGTAAGGAATGATGACTTGGGGCCTATGATAACGAGAAATAATCAGATTTTTTTAAAACAAAAGCATGCATCCCATACCCCTCCTAAATCATTTACTGTCATACTATGACACTACTACTTAACAAGATGGAAAGAAAAACTCCATAACTTTGAAGATTGAAACAGTTTAGTCAGTGTAAGTAGCATACTCTAGCCTTTGAAAAGGGCTAAGGGGCCAGGCTGATGAAGAAAGAAAATCCTAGATCTGTTTCAACATGATGCGGGTGATGTTAAAGTTTATTTCTTGGGGAATGCCCATACACTCTGACATTGTATTCAAACTTACAGGTAAGGGAGATATCCATCATGTTTCCGGGTATGAATCCTGAGAGTCTTGTTATTGGTGAATTTCTTGCCACATTTCTCACACTGGAAGGGCTTTAGACCTGTATGCTTGTACATGTGCACTGAAAAAAGAGAGATTAAAGCCATACATTTATCTTTTCATGTTTCATGAAATGAATTACATGATTTCAATATGTCTTTTACTTCATTGAGAACATATGACAGTTGGTGGAATGAAAAACTCAATCTATGGTCAGTGGGTTCATTATCTCCCTTGACCATGATGGGTAAGATGACCTTCTTGTATACATATTGCTGGTTTTATCATTTTCTTTCACAGCACTGCAATTGTTAAACTTGTACAAGAATTAGCATTTCTGAGTATTTAACAAGATATAGTACTTGCAACTAAGTCATTTTACATAGAATCTCTTACAGCACTATAATACACCCAGGAAAAATTTAAACTTCATATCTGCGAGGTCAAATCATAATTATGTTATTCTGAGGTGTGCAGCAATTATTCGCTTTCAAGAAGCAAACATTCTAATGATAAAGGCAAGTTGGCAGTGCTTCAGGTTATCAAAATTCTGCTACATAAAATTACAACATATTTTCTCCAAGATGGAAGTCTGCAATTCACCATAAACACTGATAAATGAGCATCAATTGTATTTTAGGTCAATACTGAATTATATGTAACAAGTATTTAAGTTAACTTGGTATTAAAATAGTGCCTTTAAAATGTGAAGAAAAAAATCTGAATTTTTTACCTTTATTTCTCTTTACATCATTCTATTAGGAAGAGGAGATTACTGGATATTAAATATGACTTTTTATGCAACTTATTCTGTACAAGTGTGTATTGCTAAATGTAATGTTGAGTTAATTTCTTACTGGCAAACTTGATGGGTCCATGCACCACTTTATCACAGACTGTACACCTCAGGGTTGGTCGTGGAGTTTTTGAACTCTTTGCACTGCCTGGAGTATAGTCTGGGTCATCCTTTGCTGGCTTAATGGGACTTACTATAGCATCTCCAGGCTTTATTATTCCATCTTCCTCCTCATCTTCCTCTTCATCCCCTGCTTCTTCCTCCACAACCTCTTCCTCGTGTGCTTCAGCAATGTCCAGATCCAACTCCATCCTACTCTTCTCAGAGTAAGAAAGAATGGACCTTACAGCTGCAAGGGTCACTGGATCACTCAGCTTTCTCTTGTCACTTTTAACTGGAGTTTTGGGCTGCAAGATTTATAGCAAGTTTAAAGTGCTTGATCCTCAATACCATCCAAACCAAGTTAAATGAAGATTTGAAGAGCTATGATGGACAAGTAACAAAATGCTATTCATAGCAGCATAAGACTGAGTGAACAGTAATAAAAATTCCTGTAATCGGTTCTCACAGACCAAAAGCACCATGATACAAAATGTAAAAAATACAAAAAATGAAAATGTTTAGTGTTTTTTTTTTAAGGCTTTATGTTGATGATGTTATTACCACTGATACCAATATCTCATTCTCTAATCCTGGCAATAAACCAATCAATAGTTTTGCTTTAGTACATTTTCAAGTATATTTCTACATAATAAGTAATTCAAATATCCTAGTCTATTACCATACCTCTTCTGGCTCAGCTGGGATTTGTGGGAGTATATCATCCTGAACAGATCCATCTACAGATTTGACTGCTTCTATGCCATGGTTGTCTTTGGTAACATCTGGCTGAACTTGAGTCTCAGTCTTAATGCCATTCATCAATCTAGTGCTTGCTTCTCCTGCATTTATAGTATCTGCGGATGTCGGTGCTGCCAATTTTTGTGTTTCAGAGGTACTTGTGTTGGCCTCATCTGATTCATCAATCTTCGGTCCTACTTTGTCTTGTTTTTCTGGAGATATCTCACTGCTTACATAGTCCTCTAACATGGATAGTAATGACAGCACTGCATCATCCATCTTAGGGTCCTACAAAAACAGACATCAAGTATACTATGATGTTAAACCTGCCTTAAAGGTCACTTCTACCAAGCAATCACCTGCCGACAATAGCCATTTTGTCAAGGTTCCTTACACCAAGTTGCCACGGAAACCAAATCTTAATGAAATATGTTGTTTTTATAATAGTTACCTTATCATAATACTTTAGTACAAAAGCTCTCTGCATCCCACAGTGAAAGTCAAACTAGAGTTTTCTCCCTTGAATAGAGGGACTGGTGATATAATAATAATAACATGCTTTTTTTAACCAGCATTGTAAATACTAATATCTTGCATTTGACAGAAAACAATTTCATTTTTAGCATGATACAGTGAAGCACAAACTAAATTGCTAGCACACATTATTTAAATCTTACTTGATTAGCAAATGTATCACAGAAAGTGAAATATCTCTGCAGTGTTTGTTGTCTTGAGGTTTTCCTGATATCTGAAAGTTTCTCGTTGCCAAAGTCACAACACATGCTGATAAAAACTTTGACATCCACCTTCAGTCCAAACCAGTAATAGTCATCCTCAACACGTTTCAGGGTGTTCTGGTAGTCAGCATGACGTCCTGGAGGAGAAAAAATATAAGCAAAATTATTAGCAAAGAATCCAATCTACAGGCCAGATATGCTGAAAACACAGAAAGCAGTACAATATTTGCATATGGCATACATGTATTCTCATTTTACCAGTTTAATTTTCATTGAACAAGGTTTGAATGACTTGAAATTTATCATTCCAAATATTACTGCATAAATCTTGCTTTTTCATTATGAGGGAAGGTGTTATGTATTGGGTATATTATGTGTATTATTTTCAGTATCAAAGTTTTTAATAGTGTGTAACTGTCATATAGTTAATAATATTTTAAATGCTAATAATATTCTGAATTTTCTCTATGATTTTAAACATTGCACTTTAAAGATAAGTCATTCTTGTATAATGTATAAATTCATTCGTAAAGTTCACAAGTTAACTAGTAATGTTATCCAAGTAAACATCATGTGATCTAATTTCAGGACATGAGGTCTTCGAAGGTCAGACTGACCTAATTTTGACTGATTAACATCAGATCATGTTTACAAGTTCTGATCCTTCTAGAAAGACCATGCATCTTTCATTTGTTTCTGAAACTATGTCTGAGCTTTATTTAGAAGAAATGTTTACTGCAGAATTAGACATTCTAAGTAGTAGACATCAGTCTTGGAAGATATTCAGTTTCATCTAGCTGAGAGGATTCATTTATTTTATTTATTCATTCACTGAATTTACAAAGTAACTGAACCATTCAGGTTTTGTAATTACAGCTTACAGAATTACTGTGAATTCAAGAAAAGAAGTTTTGGGATTATATCAATGGAATTCATTCCTTACTATTTGTACACCAGTACAATAGTAGAATACCACTGGAACTCAATTGGATTACTCTATATTCTGAACTTAATAGGACATTTAGAACTGTTTAGGATTTCATTCACCATACTGTAAATTATTTTACTTTTTCGCTTTGTTTTTAACATAGTTTATACAGAATTCTGAATGATAAATTTAAAGACTTTTTCCCAAACTTTCAAAGACCAAAAACAGAGATTTCCAAGACCTATTTTCACTAACATTTTGTATATAAGTTACGTTATATGATAAAACAAAAAAATGTAAAATACTACAATATTGTATAATGATGAAATTTAAACTATAATTAATCAAAAGATAGAAACCTGGAAAACTCAACTACATCCAAGTCTAACAACCTTGAACAACTTTATTTGTGAATCATTATGGAAAGAAATTAAAATGTTTGGGTTTATTTCAATTTGCAAAGACTTTTAAAGACCTCAGGGTAATCTGCTCAATTTTCCCAAGCTTTCAAGGCCTTGAAAATGCTACCTCATTTTTCCCAAACTGTCAAAGACCTTTAAAGACTATAAAAACCTTGTTTAAGTCAATTAATGATATATTTTGTATCAAGAGCAAGGCAAAATAATTGCTGTAGGAATTGTTGTATAAAAAGCTGATAAAGGGCTACAGCTGTATTGATCGTCATATCATGAGCTAATGCAACGACAACTTTACTGTTTGCTGTATCAAGAGCTGACACAATGACAGCTGTAGTGATTATTATATCAAGAGCTGAAGCAGTGTGACAGCTGTATCAATTGCTGTATCAAGAGCTGACACAATGACAGCTGTATTATTATATCAAGAACTAACACAGTGACAGCTGTAGTGATTATTATATCAAGAGCTGAAGCAGTGTGACAGCTGTATCAATTGCTGTATCAAGAGCTGGCGCAATGACAGCTGTAATGATTGTTGCATCAAGAGCCAATGCAGTGTGACATGTGTATCAATTACTGTATCCAGATCTGATGAGTGGTGACATCTGTACTGATTGCTGAATTGCTTTGTTAATCATACTATCCTTAAAAGAGAAATAGTGTCCCTATCTTTTATATCATACATTCAATTATTATATGCTCAATTTTTTTCTCCATTAACTTTATATTGTCAGAATTGTTCAGTATTTTACGATATTGCACTCGCATGCAACTTCATATTGAACTCGTGTGTGCCCAATAGTAAATTAAGAACTACTTTGTAAACAAATCATGTACACTCTCACAGTAGACGCTTTACAATTTGTTTGATTCAATTTGTTTCTGAATGAACTAAACGAGATGTTTCATTGACTGCCACATACCAGCTGATTTGGCACATTCCGCGTAAACTTTATTGATACAATGTTTCAGATTTAGGCTAGCTATTGATGTCAGACAGGGTCCCTACAAATAACATGCAATTGAAAAGGCATAAACTGTCTTCTTTAGCTGGTAATAAGAATGGCAAAAAGTATACTTGACTGTTTTACGTCCTGAATTTCCTCAAAATGTACATTCTTAGTACTGCAAATCTGAATTACATGACCCATGTCATGGGTTTTCAAGCCTGATTACATCTTTCGATACTGGACTGTAATTTCGACTACATTCAAATTGCAATTACATCCTCCTTACTGCACTAAAAATGAAATAAATATTAAATTCCATAGCATCTTTTTGATAATTGTATTTGAAACACTTCATATTTTTTCCACATTATGATTTCAAATATTCAATGACAGATTAGAAACACACTTGCAGATGTCAACAAGCTTCTCCATTGCTGCTTCAATCTGATGTATTTCATGTAGAATTGAAACAGATAAATCTAGTCAATTCATTCCAGATCAAAGGAAATGTTGTTGTGTTGCAATGCACATTCCTTTACATTATGACTCTATATTTCAATTTTAAGTAGAACAACCATTTTCTTTCAAAAGTAATGTCTAGCACACGACAAAGTTCAAATTTATCTGGGCAGAGTTGTGTGCACATTAGTAATGTTGTTGTGAGATAATGAATCTGTAGTTGTGTAAATAGTTTAGATTACAGCATACATTCAGTTACTTTGGTAATTGTAGTGTACTTTTGTTTATATAATTAAGCTTTAACTACAATACGAAAATGAGCATATAATAGAAAGGTTACAGTATTTGTATAGGAAAATATGAACTCATTTTGTTGAATCAATATACTGCACTCCCAAGGTCATGCAGTATTTCCATCCAAAAAACTTGTTAATATTTCCCCAAACAAATGCAGTAACCTATAAATACAATCAATTTTGTTATATACAAAAAAGCAAATGTTATGGGAAAGATAAATATTAAATAATCATGTGCATCTGGACCTTGCTTTCATTCCACCCTTTTATTACAATGAACATTACACTAATATCCAAGCATGCTGTTTTCTGCAGTAAATGGAGTGTGTTTCACACAGGACTTGGAGGTCTCAACAAATCTAACTTACAAGTTATTCTTGTTGTCACATAAAAACCATGGTTCACCCAGAATAAGTTACTTGTAACATTTAGTATCAACACATTTAGCTCCTTCACAAATATCAGGTGTGTGTAACCTAGTTTTATCTACTTATTTACATCAAAGGTTTGGCTTTTAATATTGCTTATCCAGCCTGAGACCCGAGATGTTGATAAAGTTTATTTAAAGACAAAAAGTGCAAAGATTGGTTTTACTGTACTAAATAAAAAGAAAATACTTAATGTTAAATATATTGATATACACATGGGCATAATTATGGAGACTGAACTTATTATTGCTGGTTCACTCTCGCTGAAATAAACAATCTTACATTCCACTTTGGCAGAGCTAACTTGCAAGTGCAATTGCACTGTGTAGGTCACATGGTCTAAATATACCATATTTTCCGACCTGTAAGTCGATACTTTTTTACTTGAAAGTCAGGTCTTCATCTTATACTCCAAATCGACTTATATATGGATTGTGTCATTGAAATTGCATCGACTAAGTTTTTATAAGTTACGTTCATAACTACAGGTAATAAAACTACAACATGGATGTGCTTTCAATTATAGTAAAACAAGCATGGACTGTTTATTCAGCTGTGTCAATTGATAACAGAATATAGCAGTGATTTGTTCAGAAGTAAAATCACAAGCATGTTAGCATCGGTAATGCAATTTCAAGATTTCCGGTAATATGGAATATCATACAACAATACCGTTACTAGTGTAAAATACGAAGCCAAGATATTGACCTGGCCTTGTCTCATATTCTGAATCGACTTACATATGGACGAAGAATGGAAAATTTACAAATATGGTGAATTCGGCTTATACTCCAAATCTACTTATAGGCTGGAAAATACGGTATTTAATAATTTTGAGTCCATCTTCATCATATGCATTTCTCAATCCAATTAGGCATTTCTTAATCTAATCCTGCAAAGGGAAAATCCCCATAATGTGTTACAGGGCAAATAAGATGAACTGGGGACACTGAAGCTGTAATACCTTTATACAAGGGACAGTAATGCAATGTTTATTGGTCATTAGGGGTACTCTACATTGATTAGGAACTTTTTTTAGGAAATGACAGAATTTCTTTTCACTATTTTTATAACTGATAAAGACAAGGGTACTTTAAATTAATTCAGGTTGATATTTTTTCAGCACAAGGAAGCAGTCATTTTAGTTGGCTATGTGCTTAAATCATGTATAATTTCAACAAGTACAATATCCAAAGAAATGCAACCACAGTACTTGAAAATAACCTTGAGGAATACCAACATTCTTTCTACTGTGTATGTTCCAAATGTAAATAACTTCACTGCAAAACCCTATACGCTCTCAGAAGTTCATAATAATAGAGTGCCCCAACAGGAGAAAGTATCACAAGCTGTATTGGTCTAACAATTATACAAGGGAGAGTACTACAAGATGTATTAATCCTTCAATTATACAAGGGAGAGTACTGCAAGTAAAGGTCAGTGTGATGAAACAAATGTCCTAGAAAGAGTTTATTCACATTTTTGTTACTCCTGACCCCCATAAATACAATGTGTGCATTGAAACTAATACATTTGGTTACACTGGCAGCATTCAAAATGTGTATATACCTCTAACAAGGTGACAGTCTTCAATAATTTCTCGTCTTCTGACCATTGAGGTTATAACTAGTTTTTTTGGTCTTTTAGTTCCACTTGTTCTGTAAAGATGATCCCCTTCCACAACAAATTTTCCTGACACATTCCTAACATCCACCTTCAATGAGTCTGATGCATTAGCAGAAAAGCTGCCACTGGAAAGGTACTCTTGAAGTTCTTTGTATACCTCCGGTTTGTCAATTGTCTTCTCCTCCTGATGAAAAAAAAAACAAGATGTTCTCTGCTTTACAAAATTTTAAGTTATGCTGGTACTAGCAACTGTCAAAATTGCCAAAGTCAGTCTGTCTATTCCAATGCTCATTCATTTCAACAAAAACAGCATAGCTGGTGTTTAAAAATGTACGGATTTTAACCATAGTAGGCAGAATTCTTGCTTTGAAGTTGCTGATGACAACAAGTGTAACATATTTTAATCTATGGAATAAATATGGGAATATGCAGAAATGCATAATTAGCTATAAACCAAACTTGAAATTTGTTTAAAAAGATAAATAAAAGGAACCATTAAAACAACTTGTTAATAATAAGCAGTGATTAAAGTTAAATAGCAGCCTAATCAAATATTAACTCCATAAATCAGCATTTTCTAAAACCATATTGTTCATATAATATTTTTAAAGGCAAAACTTTTCATATTAATTATAACCACATTTCCTGTTAAACTTTAAGTTAGCAATTTTTTTTTTTAAAAGTCACATCTTACAAAAAGCAGAAAACCACCAGAATGAATTAAATTTAAATCTTTAATAAACACGAATATACAAATAAAGACTTGTCAGTGATTTTAACCAAAGGGAAACAAAATCTTACTGGGACCAAGTGAAACATCGTTGGTCTTTGTGAAGGTAAACTGCAGTGAAATAGTCAAAGATGATGTAAATTGGATATAAATATCTAATAAAATTCACAAGCTTAAAACCTGACACTTAAGTTTTGAGATTAAATTAAGTGCATAATTAATTTTTTTTAGGTTGTAAAATATCAAAATTACTCTCTTTATAACTGAACCCTAAGTTCAGAAAATTGTATTCATGTGATGTTCAACAACCATAATTTCCTATGAATAAAAACTATATCTCACCTTGTCATCCTCCGAGAGATCTTTAATATTCTTGGTCTTGCCACTCAGATCAGCTCTGGAGACAGGATCCCAGTTATCGCAGGATGGGCATGCCAACACAAAAGCCTCACTGTCTATAGTCATGCCCTTCCAGAAGAAATTTGCAAGTCTCTCTATCATGTATTTTTTACTTATGTGACTCCCTGAAAGGTAATATAAAAAAAGAAAAAAAAAGAAATTAAACCGAAAAATAAGAAGGGGGGGGGGTGCAAATGTACAGAGTCTCTTTAAAAGGAACGGTGACAGTATTATGTGGTCATGGAGGTGAAGAAAACCAGAGTAATTATGGAGAATATTTTCCATATTCTCTAGTGCACCCAAAAGCAACATCTGACAATGCACCAGTCATACACCAGTGTATGCAAAATGATTTTTCATTGGTCAACTATCAAAACTGTGGCGATAAAATATATAATAAATTATCAGAAATTTAAAGTCCATGTCATGGCTCATCCTATTATGCAAAATAAAATAACAATTTACTTTTTCTGAAGAAGATTTTCATTAGTGTGTTAGAAAATGGATAAGTCTTGTATTAAAAGAACCAAGGATGCTAATGATGGTTTAACTGCCACAAATATCTGTCACAATGGGCTCTGCTGAAGCAATGCTGTTAAAACACAATCTGAAACAGTAGTACCACCATGAACATCCTCAATTCTTCAAAAGTGGGCTACTATCCACTAAATATAAAGTAACTGTATGTAATCTTGATGTCCAGTGATGATAAATGATAAGATGAGAAAAAAATGTTGTCTGATAAACATTCATAAAGTCCTTTCAAAACAGTTTTTAAAAATTAAAGAAGACAATGAGATATTGCCTCAATTCCAAGTACATAAAAAAACTCCAGGGACCCAGGCCAAAACAAGAATCCTAAGATGGGTAATATTGCTCACCTAGGTTATTGACATATCAACATGTGAATGCAAATAAATTCACACATGTACTGAAACTGTAAGTGAGAAAGAAAAGGTAGGAGCACACAGTTACTACATTGTCAATTATTATTGGTGTCATTTATCTTTCTTAAACCATGTAAAGAGCCAATTTTTTTTTGGCATCAAAGGAAAAAGTCATTGTACTACTAGGATTGTCACCTGGATTGATCCTTGCCTCGTGGATTCAGTGCAGATTTATGACTGTTCATAGCCACACCATCAAAGTGTATACACTTACCTGGAATCACAAAGAGTTAATCAGTACAGCCAGCATATTTTCATGGATCTGTATTTATTTCCATGGAACTCCACCCCTTAAGTCACAACTTGGAAACCAGTGGACTTCACCCTCAAGAGACCTGTGGTGACTCAGTGGTTAAGCCGTTGGATTTGTGATATGAAGGTTGTTGGATCAACTCCCACTGTATGATCAACCTCAATCAACTTCAGAATTTCTCAGGAATCAGTTGTTTTTTTAGGTCACTAGAGTTTCTTTGCTCTTCATAATTAAATTTGTTTCAAAAAGTATATTTTGTGATTTTTTTTATATTAAGAGCTACATATATCTACAATAAAAGGTTGTGAGTTCTGGGATTAAATATCTTACCATAATGCAAAACATGTGATAACATACGTACAAAATGTTTTGGAAATTTGGAATGGCAATAACAGCCAATATCACGCAATGAAAAGTTATGACAACCACAACAGCTTGATGTATGAATTGCACCATTTTCATTTTGGACCAAGTAGATATCATAATAAGTCTTTTTAGGAAAACTCCTATGTTGAAATGATTCCTTCAGGCATATTGATGGCATACTTGTTATTTCTCTAGCAATGTCATTATGTGTGACTGGAATTACTTGTCCCTTAACTAGCAATGTCATTATGTGTGACTGGAATTGCAGGAGTCTGGCACCCAATGGTAGGCTTTCTGCAGAAGGTGGGGTTGGTAAGGCAATGTGAGGAGTTAGGAGGCAAGAGATCGAGATACTTGGGTCTCCTGCCTCACCCATAAAATTGCCTCCTAAACTGGTTAAATTATTGTCTCCTAGATTAAAGCTGGGATCTGAAATGAATGTATGATGGAAAAGATCCTTTATCCTTGGCCTGTCTCTGTTATAGTGGCAGATTGTTCAGTTTGTGTGATGAGTTGGAAGGGAAGTTCCCAAGCCACCTGCTTCCCAAAGTCTTCAAAGTTTTGCTCCAAAGAGTAGTGGTGAGCCAAATGGGGTCATCCACAATGCCAAGGTATGATGCGGCTTGAGTGACATGGAGTGCAAATACGTGTCACATCGTATCAAGTCGAGATTTACAGAGACTAATTTATTTGCCACGGAATGGTAAGCTGACCTGTTATTGACTCAAGCTATAATGGCCATCAAATTCCAGGCATGCTCACTGCCCAATATTTTCACAAGTTGGTAAATCAACAATGAAGCCATGTCTAACACTGAAGATGTTGTGACAATGTTCTGAACCAACTTCAAAAGTGGCATGACATTCTTGTTCATTGGATACTCATTAAACATAACTAAAATGCATCTTCCCTTGACTTAAATTTCTTACATTTAATGCATTTATTTGGCATGTCTTTACTAAAACAACATCAGATAAAAAAAATTCAACCTATCAAGAAGTCACCCATTACTAATGGAGTAAGCAAACAATAGGCAGTGTGTGCTAAAACGTGATCAAAATACTATAATTATAGCAGGACGTGTAAGCTGTCTAAATAAACAGAATGAGAATGTGACAAATTCACACAAATAAAGGGAAAATGTGTTATTGTTGTTGTGGGCTTAACACCATTTTTCGGCATATTACAAGCTATAAATAGCAGCTGGTAAAACTGATGGGTGAAGAATCAGGAAAATACCCAGTAAAGACCACTGACCCTTTGAAAACTACTGGCAAGCTTTCTCACATACCAAGATTGACCAAACCTGTGACTCAAAACCCATGTGGACAGATATTAGATGGCAGTGATCAGTAAAGGCGAGTGCTTTAGACCACTTGGCAATCTGGACTTCAACAAATAATGTATACCATCTGTATGAGGAAAGATTACAGATAATAAATCCAAATTCCTGGAAGGATGGCCAATTTTAATACTGATTTTGGCACGATTCATGAAATGTATCACATATGAAGCCGACAGTATGGAAATGAATCTTAAAAACTAGCAACAATTGGTGGTGGCAAGGGGAGGTAATGGTTAAAAGTTATTACCCTCTGTCTGACAAGAGATAACTTATGATCTTTTTAGATGGACTGGATTTGGGAGCTAGTAGGCTTATATCCCTACTTTTAATGTGATGACGGAAAAATGCATTTTTTCAAGATGAAACATGGTCTCGTGGGTGTTCACAAATTGAATAAAACATAATAACAATGAACTTATCCAAGTGTTATGTGTATTTTATTTAATTACTAGTTAGTTTTAAAAATTTGTAAATTATATCACATCTTAATGTAATGTAAATTTGTTGCCTGGATTTGATTTTGTCTACAACAGAGTTCAGTTCTGACTTTTTAAAAAATATTTTTGACATAAACAGATAATAAAAGAGACATTGTATATAATGCTAACTTAGTTCCTAACCTTTTTCAGAAACAGTGGCAGTTCTGATAAACGTTTATTTTAAAAAAATTCTCAGAATAAGAGCCATTGATTTCAGTAATGCCATACTGGGTGAATGTGATGTTAGAAATGTAAAAAAAAGCTTCTATTTTGTTATCGAAAGATGACCAAGTGACCCTAATAAGAAAATCTGTTTTGCATCTTTAGTTAGCAGTATACCTAAGTTATGTTGTTGTGACCACATTGGGCTTTGATTTTATTTTCTTAAAATTATTGGATTTCAAGTGATTATTTTCCCTAGAAATACTAAAGTGCTCTAAATGAATTCTTGGACAAGGACATTTATCAAAATTTATACAAAATCAAAAAACTGAAAACATATTTTCTGTGATTTAACAAGAGAATGTTCACACTGCAACACTTCACAGGTTACATCAGACATCATTGTCTTCCATTGTAGATTTTATCGAGATTCATTCAGGACTTTTAAATACCAGGACTTCTTTTTTTATTTATTGGATTATTTTTGGATTTGATTCTAAATGCATAAGTTCTTTTTTCTCGTTTTTTTAATGACATTCATGGGAAATAAACAAGTATTTAAATTTTATAAAGCTTGTTGTCTTCACTTTTTCCTGTCACTTTTTGTTGTAGGGATTAAAGACATTTTTCAGCACATGATAGGCTAAACATGGCAGCCAATATTAATGGTGAAGGAAGAGCCCAGGTAAACCTCTGGAATGAATCACCGACCCACGAGAAGCAATGGCAAGCTTACTCACATAACCACATTGGCCAAATGTGAGACTCAAACCCATGCAGACAGAGGTGAGATGGTAGTATTCCATAACAGAGAGAACTTTAGACCGCTCTGGGCCCCAGTTACATTTTGGAAGAGCCTAGACTCGTAATGCCAAAATCTTCATCATAAACTTGTATACCAAGTCTGATCTGATAAAAAATGAAACCTGACAAGTTTTCACAAGTCCCTGAAGGACAAAAGATGCAGATGACTGACCATATCATAAGTTCACTTGGTAGATGTTTTCATCCCCAGACCTATCTTCTTGCAAAAATTTAAAAAATCAGTTCTTTAAAACTTTGAACCTAATGAATATCTTAGATGAAATGCTGACTGAAACAATGGTCCATTATCTATTCTTGGATTACACAGAATGAAAGACAAGTTTAAAACAATGTAACAAACTGAATTTATGCAAATATTTTAACAATCTATATTTTTTAAATCAAATACCTTACATAGTTTATACCTTCCAGCAATGGTGGTATTCTTTGATAGTAGATTAGTTTAATTTTTATGAACATGAATGACATTTATATAAGAATATTTTCTCTTAAATTTGACCAAATTCTGTCTTGCAGTTTTATAATATGATATACACAGAGTCCAGGAGATTTTAAATAAAATAAAAGCACTACAGAAGATCAAGCAATCTCCAGTATACCATATTACCCAACAAGTTTTTCTGGAGTAGTAGTTGTATACAAACTGTTATAGGCCCCCCCCCCCCCCCCCCGAGTGGCTGAGTGGTCTAAAGCGCTCTCCATTAAGGATCACTGCTATCTCACCTGTCTGCGTGGGTACGAGTAAGATTCGGCTAATGTAGTTATGGGAGAAAGCTTGCCAGCAGCTTCTCGTGGGTTGGTGGTTCTTTCCAGGTTCTTCCTACACCAATAATACTGGCCGCCATGTATAGCCTATCGTGTGCTGAAAAATTACGTTAAACCCCACAACAACAACAAACTGTTATAACATCTGCAATGCCACAAAATATTTCTTTACCATCTGCTTTGACATGTGCAAGCTTCATAAGGCCCCATCGCTCCTCACTTCTCCTCACAACAAGCTTCCTTTTCTTGCCAACCAGGTAGAACAGTTTCTCACCCTGAGCATCAAAATTCTTGGCACAGAGTCGCATGACTCTCTTGAAGTCCACTGAGCTGTTGGGGGGATACTTCCTGCTGGACTTGTATAGCCATATGGCATCATAGTAACTGTCCATGTCCATCTGAAATGAATAAAGAAATTTCCATACACTGGACTATTCAACATTAACTGGGTTACCAAAATAGATGACTAGACTATCATTTACAATCTGGACAATTCTTGCATAAATTATCATTCTATTACTAGTTCTATTCCTTGTCTACAGTCAAAATTCAAGTCTGGCAATACTTCCTTAAACATCCTTCCAGTATGTTCTAGATATACACAAAAACGGCATATAATAAGGATGATGGCTCACGGTGTCTACATCAGTATTTATTTTTCATACTCATATTCTCATGAACTGTAGATGGGCCTTTAATACAAATAATAACTGGAGATATCTGCATTGGGGAGGGAGCCTTGTGCAGGAAAACTAAAGATATATAAAGATATAATGAAAATAGGATGGAAAATCTAAGTGAAACAATCAGCTCTTGTATCTACTAAACTCCAAACAAAGATCCCAATCTGCTTTAACATAATGCACATGCAGATTAAGTCTATGTTGTTTTTGTTAGTTCTACTGATTACTACCAACAAATAATACTTACCCAGATCAACTGGTGCATGATGCAGTGGCAGATCTGGATATATGCAGTATTTAGCTGAATGTAAGTTAAAAGCTATAATATATATATATATATATATATATATATATATATATATATATATATATATATATATATATATATATATATATATATGAAATAAACCTTGATGAGAATTTTCTAAGCAATTAGCAGACTTTCAGAAATAACAACTGCCATTACCCAAGTCATTATTAATCATATTCTTTACCTTATCTTTCCTATTCTCTGAACCTTCATTAGCCATCATGTCTGAGCCATCAACAATATGTTCCACTTCATCTACCTCCTCCTCCTCCTCTTCCACTGCTTTCCTCTTTCCAGATCCAGAGCATGTCTTCGTTCGCTTTTCATCTAATACCTTACTCATTGGTGACCCTGGTTTTCTCTTGGCTGGCCTCCCTCTTCTTGGTGTTTCTTTTGCATCACTTGATTCATCCTCCTCCATCACTCCATTCCAGCTGGTCGTTCCTTTCTCACTCTGGTCATCTAGCCCTGGTTTTTGAGTGGATGTTACTAAATTGGACTCTGCTGATCCTGCATTATCGTCGGTAGGCATAGAAGCCTTAGAAAATTCTTTTGTGAAAAGATTGTATGTTTTCATAAGGTTGGTAATAGTTTCTTCTTTGTCATCTTTGCTTAAATTTCGCTCCTCAAAGCTCTGAGTCTTGTGTGAAAGATGAATGGGAAAGTGTGGTTCTCTAAAAAAACAAAACAACATGAAAGCCTTATGGCAGAATAACATGATTCTATTCATTGTTCGTGTAAAAAGGGCATTATGCTATTTTTTTCACTCAGGTTGATGTATTTGTGATATGTAACCAGCATCTCCTGTTATTACCATGTCAGCACTGTCAGGTCTATTGAATTTTACCCAATCATTGGTGTGTTTCAGATGCAGAGAGGGCAAGTGTGTATACTAATACTGAAAGAAAGTGGCTCAATACATCTTCAGTTGACAGCTGCATTGTCCTAGCGGTTACAGTGTCTGCCTAAGATGTGGGAGGTCATTGGTTCAAACCCCAACTGGGTTATAACAAAGACTTATAAAAATGGTACTAACAGCTGCCTCACTAAGTGCTAAGCATTAAGAGGTTAGGGTTAGGACTGGTTGGCCTGGTGTCAGGAAAATATGACTGAGTGGGACACCATGCTACATGTCTGTGGCATGATGCCCAAGTGCTAGACATCACTACAAACTGCCTCACTGCAGACAGTGTACTGATACAACTGAAAATTGTGAAAGTTCCAAAGACCTACTTGCACTAATACAACAAGTACAAGAAGCTGTATTATCACTGTTTGGAAATTTTTCATGGATAAATTAACTTGTGTTTCTGCATTTGTTCCTTTTGCTGACATGTACAAAAAGTTGACTATGTAAAGTTCATCTTGTACATAATTTTTATACATGTGTGAAGAATTTATGGGTGATAACAGGAGTCACATTCAGGATTGAAACATTATTGGACTAAATGACTTCCAGTGATCAAAGGTAATACCACTTCTTCAATTCAACTGTTGAGTGCTGAAACCATCTCTGATATTCTTGAATGACAAGATTTTCAAGCGAGTCAATGTGGTGGCCATATTGAAGGAAAGATCAGCAACATTTCCACTTTGGACCAACCATCAACCATCACCCATAATAAATGACCATATATTCTGGTGAAGTACCAATAACAATATGTTCAAAATGGTTGTTGCTGCCATATTAAACGTCAGATGCAAAACAGATAAAGCTAGGGGTTCCAACTTGACTGACAAACACTGACAAACACTGCATTCTTCAACATATGGCTGTTAATTTCATTCTGGGTTAGACTAAAATTACTTGGACAGTTTCGACCAGATCTCATAGATTTTTTAATTAGCATATAATAACCCTACAGAGCCATGTGATTTTTGGCTGTTGTAACAATGGGTCACATCAGCAAAAAAAACCTGGAATAAACTTTCATCAGTGCTAGATGACAATGTGCATGCCCTTATGAAAAAGGAAGATCACAACCATGATAAAACATGATAATGATTATAATCCCCATGTACTCTCTCTCTCTCTCTCTCTCTCTCTCTCTCTCTCTCTCTCTCTCTCTCTCTCTCTCTCTCTCTCTCTCCAATGTTACATGTTACAAACTACAGCAGATACAAAAAAATATAACTTTGAATACAATGTTGTGCACCAACACAACACTGTTCTTTATCACCTACATATATTGACTTACAAATACGTCTTTTTTAAAAATTTTACAGTAACTATAATTTGACTCATGAGGCTATTACTGCTGCAGAATACGTTCCATATGACTCGGCTATCTTGATCACATGCTAAACTGGATGAACTGAGGAAGCATCTGTCTAAAGTACATAGAGGTTTCTTAGTCATCATCCACTTACAATTGATTACTTATTGCTTATAAATAAGCATTATCGAAAGGAACTGTGGCATGTATGACCAAAATGAGACAAAATGTATTCAAAAGGAACTGTGGCATGTATGACCAAAATGAGACAACAATGATATCCGTTTATTTTAATTTGCATTAGTACAGGTTGGTGGGTAAGTAAATTAGGCCACATAGATCATTTTCCATTCCAATCTTAAAGTTTTTGTTCATGATCAGCATCCAATTATAATTACTACTAACTTTATATATAAATTTTTCTTGCACTCTGATAAAAATAAATATATTTTGCATCTGAAAATTAATATGAATTACAGTAAATTAAATTAAATTAAAAAAATTATCTTGTTTGTATGTCATAAATGCACGGAATCAGATGACATCATGGAGACCAAATTATGAGAAAAATATTGAAAGAAAATCAGCTAGTGGAGAAAGAGCACTATCAACAACAAAAAATGCCCAATGCAGGGTACATACAGATCTGGACAGCTGAAATTCAATGACTTTTCAATGACCAGTTTCCGATTTTCAATGACCACTTATGATATCAAGTGTTCAGCTTCAGTAACTAATTTAGGTACATGAAATAAATACAAAAAAATAATACAGAAATAAATAATGTAATATGAATGGGAAATGATATTTAAAATTAAAATCATTGTAAACCAGATGTTAATCATTGCCATTTAGCTTCTATACTTTCTTCTCGACCTGCAAGTCCAGTGCTTTCACTCTAGAGATGCTGCCAGGATTTTATCTAATTGTATGTGTGTGTGTGTGTGTGTGGTGTTTACCCACCTTGTTATGAAAATAAGGGATGAGTACATGGAGTAAATACAAAAAATAAAAATATTTTTTTTAAAAAAAAGGACAAAATGGCCATAAATCATAATACACCTAACACTTCAATATCCTAAGATCTTTCTTCCAGCAACACCCTGTTAGAATCCTATTTAAATCAAAATCTGTAAAACATGTTGCATCTAGTTATATATACATTCAACTGTTGATTTTTCTGAGCTTAATCAGTTTTTCTCACAAGTGTATGAATAGAGCTGAGATCCTGCTGATGTATCATACAAATAACTAGCTTATCAGGTTGAACAAGCTTGGAAACGGTTCCTTATGTTAATTATGTATATATAAAAAAAATCACTGCTCATATGTAATGTCTTTTGGATTCTTTGACTCCAAAAAAAGATTTTTCACTAACATAAGCTCTGCTTAAGTTTCACTTGTTGTTGTTGTGGTAGGTTTTAATGCCATTTTTCAGCACACGATAGTCTATACATGGCGGCCAGTATTATTGGTGGAGGAAGAACCTGGGAAAACCCCCAGAAAGAATGAACCGACCCACGAGAAGCTACTGGCAAGCTTTCTCACATAACTAACTTAGCTGAATCTTAGACTCGAAACCCAGACAGAGGTGAGATGGCAGTGATCTGTAACGGAAAGCGCTTTAGACCACTCGGGGCCCCTTCACTTTCTTGAATCAGTTCTTTACTGACTAGTATGCCAGAATTACTATCTGTTCAATAATACTGTAATACTGTACATGTATTTGGATAGTACACTGATGATGTAGTCTGCTTGTTTAGACAGTGGTATTTTAATTATAAAAATATATGTACTTCCAAGGATGGCCACAGATAAAACCTGTTTTTCTACCCCTTTCCTTTTGTCCGCATGTGGCTCCCCCCCCCCCCCTCCGGGCTGCAGACATCCCCACCTAGCATTAGACACTGCTCTATAATCCGAGTTGAGAGTTATATGAGCCGTGGTGCATCTTACCTGGCTATTTGTTTTCTCACTTAGGGTCGATATGTGGGCCATATATTCAACCTCAGGCACTGGGAGCCAGGCCTATGTATTAATGCCAACCCATTCCTATATATTTTGTGGCATGATTAATTACTAATTGAAATTAACAAATAATTTATACTTAGGGATCACGCATAAAGGACGTCCGCAAAATATACTGGAATACACACCATAGACCTAAAACAGCTATTCAACACAGAATAGAATTTTTAAAAAATAACAGTGTACAAACGTCGGAATGGTCATTTACACCCTCTCCTCCCTTGTCTGCAGTTGAAGATTGAAAACTCACCTCATCTTTGCAGACATCCTGGATATTCAATCCATAAGTCTATATGTAGCTAAAATCAAGGTATTTTGAAAAATGACATGTTTAGAACTGTTAACGTTATCAGATTTTTTTTACATTCTTCAACATAAAGCTGATTAAAAAAATGAAACCTAAAAACAGAATGTAGCCACAATTTTCCAGATTTATATCCTTTTTATTTGTATCCTAACTTAAATAAATGTGATATCCCTACATTTCATCAAGTGATTTAAGACAGTGAAAACATATATCACCATGGCTTTTTTTTTTCCTATCTGGAATAAGTTGGGGGTAATACATTCTCAATGCTACATTAGAATTTACCTTGCATTAATTTACTAAGAAAATGAAATATAATCCGGGTGAGTCAAAAGTATAAATAGGTGTTACTATTTGTTCTTTCCAAGACTGAAAGAGTTAATTTTGCAGGAGTATGGAGGAAAAGACAAGGAGGTGAAGAAATCAGCAAGGAGAGACAGGAGAGAATTCGCAGAGAGGCTAGCAAAGGAGGCAGAGGTAGCAGCAGGGCAGAAAGACATGAAAACGGTGTATCACAACACAAAGAAACTGAAGGGCGACTATAGTCAGCACCACGATCTTCCAGTGAGAGATGAAGTTGGAAACTATGTCACAGTGGAGGAGGAGAAGATGGAAAGATGGAAGCAACATTTCGAGTATATCCTGAATCGCCCAGACCCACCAGTACTCGCTGACATTCCTGAAGCAGAGGAGGACCTTGACATCAATTGCAATGACATCACTGTTGAGGAGGTCAAGCAGGCCATTCACAAGCTGAAGAATGGGAAGGCACCTGGCGATGATGGAGTGTGTCCCGAGATGCTGGAGGCAGAAGACACAGAGACGCCAAAGCTTCTTTGCCAGATTCTCCAAAAGATATGGGATAGTGAGAAAGCACCAAATGACTGGAAAACCGGAATCATAGTTAAACTTCCCAAGAAAGGAGATCTGGGAAACTGCAACAACTGGTGAGGAATCACATTGCTATCCCTCTCCAGTAAGATCTTTAGTCACATCATTCTTCAACGCATCACAACAGCTGTGGACGGCATCCTACGCCAGGAACAAGCAGGCTTCAGGAAAGGCAAATCTTGCATCGACCACATCTTCACACTGAGGCAGATACTTGAGCAGTCTCATGAATGGAATGGGTCCCTTTATGTGGTCTTTGTGGACTTTGAGAAGGCCATCGACAGCCTGCACCGAGACTCTATGTGGAAGATCCTACGACATTATGGCATCCCCAAGAAAATTGTCAATGTCATCAGGTCCCTGTACGAGAACTCTGAGTGCAAAGTAGTCCACAACAACCAACTCACTGAACCATTCAAGGTGGAAACCGGAGTGAAGCAAGTATGCATTCTCTCTCCAATTCTCTTCTCACTGGCCATTGACTGGATCATGCGCCGCACCACAGAGGGCAAGAAGCATGGAATACAATGGACGTTTACCTCAATGCTGGATGACCTGGACTATGCCGACGACATCGGGTTACTGGCAAGCAGACACCAGGATATTCAACAGAAGACACAACAGTTGGTACAGACAGCAAATACCATAGGTCTTCGAGTCAACATAGGGAAGACAAAGGTCTTGAGGAAGAATACTAGAGTGGGCAACCCAATCACCATCAACGACCAGCCCCTGCAAGAACTAGACGATTTCACTTACCTGGGTAGTAAGGTCGCCATAGATGGAGATAGCACAAGGGAGGTCATCACAAGAATCAGCAAGGCCAACCAGACCTTCGCAATGCTGAAGCCCATATGGAGGACAAGAAACCTCAGCGTAAACACGAAGAGCAACGTGTTGAGCGTCCTTTTGTATGGCTCAGAGTGTTGGAAATCCACTGCGAACATAGAACACAAGCTCGAAGTGTTTCAAACCAAATGCCTGCGACACATCATGAGGATCTTCTGGCCAAACACGATCTCAAATGAGGAATTGTGGCACAGAGCAGGTGCAAGCACCATCTCTGAGATAATTTCAACTCGGCGATGGAGATGGCAGAATGCCCCCTGACTCACTACCAAGGGTGGCACTGGGATGGACCCCACAGGGGATAAGGAACCGTGGCAGACCCAAAGAGACCTGGTGACGAACAGTGGAGAGAGACCTTAAGACCAGAGGCCTCACCTATCAGACCGTCCCAGCAATAGCTGCCGACAGACGGAAATGGTGCTCCCTTGCTGTTGCCTCAAGCTCCAGACGGCGCAGAGAGGATTGATTGATTGATTGATTTGTTCTTTCAACGTTCTCATTCTAGTACCTGTAAATTGAGTATTAAATATCTCCACAATACTTTAAAATACTCTTCCTGAAAAAAGAGGAGTTAATCTGTGTTTATAAGTCCATAGATTGGCAATAATAAACACCAAACGATTAGTCCAGAAGGATCCGACCTATTGAAATTACATATCTATTGTTTGAAAAATTATGAATTTGTTTTATGGCGTGCCAAAATTAGTAAACAAGCTGACATTTGCAGTGTAACATATCTTTGAGCTTTCAAAATGATGAAAATTTCGGTTCGGATTACATTAGTGGCCCACTCAATTCAAAGCTCAATTTCAATTTCAGACAAGCTGCATCAGCTAAAATTCTCACTTGTAACACTTTTATAGCTTCAATAATCTGATATAATTCATAGCTTTAAAATAAAATGCCATCACCTATCGTCAGCCAGTAGGCTTATTTGCAGAAGAAAATCCTCGAAGATGAACCGTACTGGGTTTCAGCGCTTTTGGATTGACTAGCTAGCCCCTATTTTAAACATGCATTTGTAAAACATCTTCACATGCACGGTTTGAACTATGACAGAATGTCTTGTCCAGGACCCAATCTGACAATTAAACTTTGTGATGTCAAAGAGAGTTAATGACATCATGTGAAAGGGGTACTATGTGTGATATCCAATTACTTCATGTAGATTGTGACAATGCTATCAAATGACAAAATCAAACAATACTTCCAATCAACCCACAACATAAATTACTCAAAAGTAAAATTTTCAATCATTTTTGTAAGCAAATCTCCAAAAATTAAATGACTTTCAATGAACTCAGTGGAATATCAATGACTTTCAAGGCCTTTAATTCAAGTGTTCATTTCTCAAGGACCTTTAATGACTGTGCCAACCCTGCCAAGACCATGAAACCTCCCTTGCTGACCTGAAAATTAACAGCCTCCATAATCATGATGCAATAAAATCTACATGGTACTTCAATGACAAAAACACGAAATATGAAAAGAATTTAAAAAAGAATAAAATAGAGTTTTTAAAAAACTCAGTTAATGCAAAAACAGTGGAAGCCATGACAAATGCCAATCAACAATCCAGTTACTATAGATTAACTGTTGATTGTATCCTCACTGAAGACTGTGCAGTGGAACTTTTCTGAAGAATAGATGGTGGAAAATATGAAAAATGTTTGGCATGATAATTGTGGGAGGTATTTGGCAAGTGTTTCACTTTGTATTCCTGTTGTCCTGTAACATTTCTTTCAGATATTATTTGCAAAAAATCTTGCTAGTGCACATTATTTGTTCATTACTCTTCTGGTGAAGTCATGCATATGTTTGTAAGTTTTGAAGGAATTCATCATTTATACATTACCCTTCTGGTGAAGGTCATTCATATGTTTGTACATTCTGACAATACATTATTTGTACATTACCCTTCTGGTGAAGGTCATTCATATGTTTGTACATTCTGACAATACATTATTTGTTCAATGTCCTTCTGGTAAAGGTCATGCATATGTACCTTTGTACATTTTGTACTAGTTTTCACTGGTGTACTTGTGTTTGTTTTTCTATTTGTTTGTCAAGGTATGTCAGTGATTTCATGCACAATCACTGTCATTAGTGATGCAGAGAATATTCCCATTCTCTGAACATACAGTTACTGTAATTTCTGTAAACTCAGGCAAGTTATGCAGAGAATATCCTCAGGCTCTGACCATACAGTTACTGTAATTTCTGTAAACTCAAGAGAATATTCCCAGGCTCTGACCATACAGTTACTGTAATTTCTGTAAACTCAGAGAATATTCCCAGGCTCTGACCATACAGTTACTGTAATTTCTGTAAACTCAAAGAATATTCCCAGCCTCTGACCATGCAGTTACTGTAATTTCTGTAAACTCAGAGAATAACCCAGCCTCTGACCATACAGTTACTGTAATTTCTGTAAACTCTGAGAATATTCCCAGCCTCTGACCATACAGTTACTGTAATTTCTGTAAACTCAGAAAATATTCCCAGGCTCTGACCATACAGTTACTGTAATTTCTGTAAACTCAGAGAATATTCCCAGGCTCTGACCATACAGTTACTGTAATTTCTGTAAACTCAAAGAATATTCCCAGGCTCTGACCATACAGTTACTGTAATTTCTGTAAACTCAGAGAATATTCCCAGGCTCTGACCATACAGTTACTGTAATTTCTGTAAACTCAGAGAATATTCCCAGCCTCTGACCATACAGTTACTGTAATTTCTGTAAACTCAGAGAATAACCCAGCCTCTGACCATACAGTTACTGTAATTTCTGTAAACTCAGAGAATATTCCCAGCCTCTGACCATACAGTTATTGTAATTTCTGTAAACTCAGAGAATAACCCAGCCTCTGACCATACAGTTACTGTAATTTCTGTAAGCTCTGAGAATATTCCCAGCCTCTGACCATACAGTTACTGTAATTTCTGTAAACTCTGAGAATATTCCCAGGCTCTGACCATACAGTTACTGTAATTTCTGTAAACTCAGAGAATAACCCAGCCTCTGACCATACAGTTACTGTAATTTCTGTAAACTCAGAGAATATTCCCAGCCTCTGACCATACAGTTACTGTAATTTCTGTAAACTCCGAGAACATTCCCAGGCTCTGACCATACAGTTACTGTAATTTCTGTAAACTCAGAGAATAACCCAGCCTCTGACCATACAGTTACTGTAATTTCTGTAAACTCAGAGAATATTCCCAGGCTCTGACCATACAGTTACTGTAATTTCTGTAAACTCAGAGAATAACCCAGCCTCTGACCATACAGTTACTGTAATTTCTGTAAACTCAGGCAAGTTATGCAGAGAATATCCCCAGGCTCTGACCATACAGTTACTGTAATTTCTGTAAACTCAGAGAATAACCCAGCCTCTGACCATACAGTTACTGTAATTTCTGTAAACTCTGAGAATATTCCCAGCCTCTGACCATACAGTTACTGTAATTTCCGTAAACTCAGAGAATATTCCCAGGCTCTGACCATACAGTTACTGTAATTTCTGTAAACTCAGAGAATATTCCCAGGCTCTGACCATACAGATACTGTAATTTCTGTAAACTCAGGCAAGTTATGCAGAGAATATCCCCAGGCTCTGACCATACAGTTACTGTAATTTCTGTAAACTCAGAGAATATTCCCAGGCTCTGACGATACAGATACTGTAATTTCTGTAAACTCAGGCAAGTTATGCAGAGAATATCCCCAGGCTCTGACCATACAGTTACTGTAATTTCTGTAAACTCAGAGAATAACCCAGCCTCTGACCATACAGTTACTGTAATTTCTGTAAACTCTGAGAATATTCCCAGCCTCTGACCATACAGTTACTGTAATTTCTGTAAACTCAGAGAATATTCCCAGGCTCTGACCATACAGTTACTGTAATTTCTGTAAACTCAGAGAATAACCCAGCCTCTGACCATACAGTTACTGTAATTTCTGTAAACTCAGAGAATATTCCCAGCCGCTGACCATATAGTTTCTGTAATTTCTGTAAACTCAGAGAATATCCCCAGCCTCTGACCATACAGTTATTGTAATTTCTGTAAACTCAAAGAATATTCCCAGGCTCTGACCATACAGTTAATGTAATTTCTGTAAACTCAGAGAATATTCCCAGGCTCTGACCATACAGTTACTGTAATTTCTGTAAACTCAGAGAATATTCCCAGGCTCTGACCATACAGATACTGTAATTTCTGTAAACTCAGGCAAGTTATGCAGAGAATATCCCCAGGCTCTGACCATACAGTTACTGTAATTTCTGTAAACTCAGAGAATATTCCCAGGCTCTGACGATACAGATACTGTAATTTCTGTAAACTCAGGCAAGTTATGCAGAGAATATCCCCAGGCTCTGACCATACAGTTACTGTAATTTCTGTAAACTCAGAGAATAACCCAGCCTCTGACCAGACAGTTACTGTAATTTCTGTAAACTCTGAGAATATTCCCAGCCTCTGACCATACAGTTACTGTAATTTCTGTAAACTCAGAGAATATTCCCAGGCTCTGACCATACAGTTACTGTAATTTCTGTAAACTCAGAGAATAACCCAGCCTCTGACCATACAGTTACTGTAATTTCTGTAAACTCAGAGAATATTCCCAGCCGCTGACCATACAGTTACTGTAATTTCTGTAAACTCAGAGAATATCCCCAGCCTCTGACCATACAGTTATTGTAATTTCTGTAAACTCAAAGAATATTCCCAGGCTCTGACCATACAGTTAATGTAATTTCTGTAAACTCAGAGAATATCCCCAGGCTCTGACCATACAGTTACTGTAATTTCTGTAAACTCAAAGAATATTCCCAGGCTCTGACCATACAGTTAATGTAATTTCTGTAAACTCAGAGAATATTCCCAGGCTCTGACCATACAGTTACTGTAATTTCTGTAAACTCAGAGAATATTCCCAGGCTCTGACCATACAGTTAATGTAATTTCTGTAAACTCAGAGAATATTCCCAGGCTCTGACCATACAGTTACTGTAATTTCTGTAAACTCAGAGAATATTCCCAGCCTCTGACCATACAGTTACTGTAATTTCTGTAAACTCAGAGAATAACCCAGCCTCTGACCATACAGTTACTGTAATTTCTGTAAACTCAGAGAATATTCCCAGCCTCTGACCATACAGTTACTGTAATTTCTGTAAACTCAGAGAATAACCCAGCCTCTGACCATACAGTTACTGTAATTTCTGTAAACTCTGAGAATATTCCCAGCCTCTGACCATACAGTTACTGTAATTTCTGTAAACTCTGAGAATATTCCCAGCCTCTGACCATACAGTTACTGTAATTTCTGTAAACTCAGAGAATATTCCCAGCCTCTGACCATACAGTTACTGTAATTTCTGTAAACTCAGAGAATAACCCAGCCTCTGACCATACAGTTACTGTAATTTCTGTAAACTCAGAGAATATTCCCAGCCTCTGACCATACAGTTACTGTAATTTCTGTAAACTCAGAGAATATTCCCAGGCTCTGACCATACAGTTACTGTAATTTCTGTAAACTCAGAGAATAACCCAGCCTCTGACCATACAGTTACTGTAATTTCTGTAAACTCAGAGAATATTCCCAGGCTCTGACCATACAGTTAACGTAATTTCTGTAAACTCAGAGAATATTCCCAGGCTCTGACCATACAGTTACTGTAATTTCTGTAAACTCAGATAATATTCCCAGGCTCTGACCATACAGTTAATGTAATTTCTGTAAACTCAGAGAATATTCCCAGGCTCTGACCATACAGTTACTGTAATTTCTGTAAACTCAAAGAATATTCCCAGGCTCTGACCATACAGTTACTGTAATTTCTGTAAACTCAGAGAATATTCCCAGGCTCTGACCATACAGTTACTGTAATTTCTGTAAACTCAGAGAATATTCCCAGCCTCTGACCATACAGTTACTGTAATTTCTGTAAACTCAGAGAATATTCCCAGCCTCTGACCATACAGTTACTGTAATTTCTGTAAACTCAGGCATGTTATGCAGAAAAAAAAACCAGGCTCTGACTATACAGTTACAGTAATTTCTGTAAACTCAGAGAATATTTCCAGGATATCAATACAAAGGTTATTTTATTGCAAAGCAGGCCAACCTCAGAAGCCGACTTTGGATTCTTTTAAGTGTGCCAATGTTTTTTTGTGAATATTCAAAAATGGCCTTAATATGGAAGCTAACTTTGGTTCCTTTTCACTGGTATTCACAGGAATTTTGAAAAAATAAATTTAAAAAAAATGAAACAAATTTTAAAATACACAATATATTGCTTCATACACAGACATCTATGACCCAGCATCACCCAAAAGATTTGGTGAAAAGGAAATCTATTGTTGAATTTGTGGAGGCCAAAACAGAAGCAGATGATATGCTAGCGAGAGGGCAATAATCAACCAATATCTTGAAGACATCTGCCATTCATGCATGACACTGTATTAGATGCAAAATAACCAAGGCTGAATTACATCCACGTCAACTATATGACAGTATCTTACAAATAAAAATCATTACTTGAAAATACATTCACTTGAGTGCAAGTGACATTTTTCGCTAGCACGGGTTACAAAAGTATCATTAAAGCAAATTATTGCTGTGTATGTTATTTACCCACAAACATCTATGCATGTTTATATTAATCATAACTACAGTCGTCAAGCACACATTAGCCCAGGTGGTGCATAAACACAGCTGACATTGAGCAGTATATTCATTCTTTGAACTTAATGACAGCACAGCAAAAATAAAGGTTATTTTTATTACAAAAGAAGCTGACCTCAAAAGCCGACTTTTGGATATTCTGAAGCCAATTTTCTTTTTTTAAATAAAAAATGCAGATTTAAAACTTTTTAAAGTGTGCTGATATGGTGGCTAGTATAAATGATGCAGGAAGAACCAGGGAAACTGAGAATAAACCACCGACCCACAAGAAGCAGCTGGCAAGCTTTCTCACATAACCACATTGGCCGAACCCTAGACTTAAACCCACGCATACACTCAGAGCCGCAAAAGTGAGATGAAGAGAACTACCAAGCAAAACTTGCAGGTCCAAGATAATAACCACTTTATTTAGGGATATGTGTGATTATGAGTTGTAGATCATGTCATTTATTTTTATTACTGTCCATTGGGGTCCCTGGTGGCTGAGTGGTCTCAAGCATTTGCCTTTACTGATCACTGTCATCTCACCTGTCCTGGGCTCGGTTCTCAGGCACGACCAATGTGGGTATGTAATTAAACCTGCCAGTAGCTTCCTATTGGTCTGTGGTTCTTACTG
The DNA here is from genome assembly GCA_029339505.1 of Unio delphinus. Classification (NCBI taxonomy): domain Eukaryota; kingdom Metazoa; phylum Mollusca; class Bivalvia; order Unionida; family Unionidae; genus Unio; species Unio delphinus. The sequence continues at coordinate 14,804,464 of JAQISU010000081.1, forward strand.
GGATTTTCCAGGGTTCATTCTCCATCAGTTATAATGGCTTCCATATACAGCTAAACATGTGCATTAAACCAATGGCAACAACATTCACCAAGGCAAACTTGTGCTCATGGATGAAGTACAATGTATACAAGATCAAAGAAAAACATATATATAAATGTAAAAGGAACAAGCATCCTTTAAATTTACATACTTGTAAACCTGTGATATCATGAATTTACAAAGTATACAAATGTAAGGTTTTAATTTTTTTAAAAATTAAATGTTAATGAAAAATGGAATCTCTATCTAAATCTAATAACAGACACGATTTTCTGTACTTCAACTTTAGGGACCCAAGTATAATCTAAAAAGCTCACATTTACAGATCACTGACCACCTCACTTTGGTCTGCATAGGTTCGAGTCTTGGGTCAGCCAAAGTAGGTAAGTTAGAAAGTATGACATAGTCTTTAATGCATCAAACAAAAGAGCAATGTACTTCAACTTTTTTTTAAAATATTCATTAATTAAAGATATTGTTGCTTTGTGTATTATTTTTTTTTATCCACTTACAATGAAATAGGAAACATCTCTCTTGCACATAAATATACCATTGTTTGTGTTGCATTTTGGCTGGGCTGTTAAATAAAAAGAATTTCCAGTAATTCCAAAAAATGGTAATTTCTTCATTTTAACTGCTTAGCAATAACAAGATTTTAAAAACATAAAATCAGCACCATTTTAATTTTGGACCAAGAAGATATTATTTGAAGTCTTGTCACGAAACACCCATGCTGTAACTTTCCGATTTGGAAATGTAACCATAAAAAGTCTCAAGTTGACTGCTATGGTAGCCATATTGGATAACATGTACATAGTATTTTCACTTCGGACCAATAAAACATCACCAAAGTCTTCTGGTGAAAGCACAATGTGGAGGAAAAGTGGAGACACTAAGAATTTCCAGATGGCCACTGTGGTGGCAATATTGGATGTCCGAGTGGTACTATTTTTATTTAGCACCAACCAGACATCATAAGAAGTCTTTTAATAAAAACCCAATGCTGATACAAACTTCCATTCAGGAAGATAATCTATTACAAGATTCTCAAGATGCCAGCTGTGGCAACCATATTAGATGAATGAGTGGCACCATTTTTATTTAAGACCAACTAGATATAAAAAGACCTTCTGGTAACCACCCAATGTCAATATAACTTTTTGCTCATGAGGAGTAGTGAAGTGATTTTCAAGATGGCTGACTATGTAGCCATACTGGACCATCACATAATCTATTCTGGTCTAGGGCTGAAAATGATTGTATTAATGCAGATCTTTATTTGCTAGTGCCTTCTGTTCAATATTATATATATATATATATATATATATATATATATATATATATATATATTATAGGATTAAATGATCATGGTTGGGTATTTATTGATGTGCAAATTTTACCTAATCACTCACAAAGTAAATGAAGTCCGAAGAGACTTTATGTTAACTTTGTGAGTGATTAGGTAAAATTTACACATCAATAAATACCCAACCATGATCATTTAATCCTTATAATTCCAATTTTATCATTTCTATCGTCAAATTAACTTATTCCATCAATAATGCATTCGAATTTACGTAGCACGTAGTTACCTTTCATTCGGCGTTTCACACCGCCCCGTAATGCATAACCTGTACAGAATCACACGAAGAAATTGACTACAGCCACAGTTACGTTTATTCATAAACTTCATGTTTTACATCATAGGCAATGGCTACCGTGGTTTTTAACACATTTTGTTTACTGACAACATTCTTGTTCAATTTTAGTCAGTCCCATCTGTTACGTCAGATGACCATGACCTTACATAATAACTGATACCGACTAAACAAGTGTGCTAAATTAAATTTCAATCAAACCTGAAATCATTATGGATTTTTTCAGTGAATACTTCCAATTTTTATGGAAATATGAACAAGATGATGCTATCCCTTACTATATAAAGGTAACAATGAAATAAATTCTATACAAGAGTAACATTTTATGTCATTCTCAGCAGCGTTAATACTTAACAAGATCCACTCGGTGATCTAGTGAGAAATGAAATGTGACTACTGTCACAGTTACGTTGTAGCAGACGAATGCTAAATTGCATAGTAAACTATGCATTTGAATCAAAGAATATTGGAAAAAGTATAAAAAGTGTAAAAGTTATATTTATTTGCAGAATTATATATTTTACAGATGACAAAATCGTTTCACAATAACGTGTCTGCAATGTTTATTTATATTTCAAAAACCGAAAGTAGTCCCAGAATTTATCGAAGTGTAAACAATTCCTGATCAACATCATGAGACCGTTTACATCCAATCATATTACAGGAAATTCGTTTAATTCATAAAAATTGGAATTATATATATATATTAAAACGCTGCCATACGTTTCTCCAACCCATGGTCAGTCAACCTGGAAAATGTTCAAAAATTAAAAATGGAAATACAGAGTAACCTACCTTCCATAAGCCAGGTAAACTGGAGAGTACTCTGCATTCTGTGCACAAGAGATCCGCAGAGGTAGCAGGCATAGCTCCATGCAGTTAAACCAGTCTGTGGGATGGTTCTCTACAAAGTCTGTAACAGTTTGGATGACCTCCTTTTGGAAATACACTGAAAGATATGTGACTGTATAATAAGCAATTTATAAAATTGAAATGTTAATCACTATGAAGTTATGCTTTCTAAAGACTGATGTGTCTTTCTTGATGGCTACTAAATGCCACAGCACTAGAATGATAAAGACTGTCATGAAAACAGTTATGTATTTGCAGGGATTGACTCAGAGAGTACTACAGCATATTCAAGTCTGTCATGATTATTGTCATTCAACAGTAGGTATCAACTCTAGACAGCACTATAGCATATTAAAGTCTGTCAGGATTACTCTCATGTAATGATAGGTATGGTTCAAAGAGCACTACAGCATGTTCAAGTCTGATTACTCTCATGTATTGGTAGGTATGGCTCAGAGAGCACAATAGCATATTAAAGGTCTACTAGTGCACTCATACAGCCTTTGTTTATATTATAAATTAGAACTTCAGGATGCTATTTTTATAAGTAATATGTCATATACCTCATCAATAATGAAAATAATGACCACAGATAATTGATTTTTTATCGTTGTTGACAAAAAGCTCCAAGCTGATTTCACGCTCAGTAATTTCCGTAAGGTAAAGAGGAAGTGACGCAGTTTAGGGAACACAGCTTTCCATTTTTCAATTGAGTTGATTTCAACAAGTGTATCCATGTGTGCAAAATGGTAAAAAGGTGTATTGTTGGAGGTTGTAGTAATACAGCATGAGAAAGAGGGAGTTTCCACTCATTTCATACTAATTCTGTTTCAAGGAAACAATGGATTAAGCAGATACGAACGACAAAAGATTGGACTGAGCCGACTAGTGACAGACGAGATAGTCAAGTTGTCTATAGTGACCACTTCAGAGAAGACGATTTTGATCCCACCTCTAAACTGAAACAGTCATTTTGGATTAAGACCATTAGGTGACTCATGCCAAATGCAACTCCATGTGTGTTTTCTCACCATATAACACAGTGCATGCACACCAGATCAACATAAATCAAGGGTTATGGCAGGCCTAGCAACATGTAGCCCGAGAGGAGCAAGCAAAGGTAAATAAATGTTTCCTGATTTTAGCATGCTATATTATTTGTTGTCAACTCTACACTCTTGCCACAAATATACCTAGCTTGCAAGCGATTAATGCGAGAGGGCGGTTATTAGTGGGAGTGTGTTTACAAATCGTAATAGGTAGGTCCACCCTTACCCCCAAAATAATTATGAAACCTGCTTTATCAACATGTGTGTGTGCTTGTGTGTGTGTGTGTGCAATAGTGCAAAGTCTAAATCCAAGATATATATATATTGTCCCCCCTGCATTGTTCGGACCTCAGCCCAGAAAAACTTATCGTGGATGCTGTAGCCTCTTTCCTGTCTGTTGCTCTTTTCAACAATAATAATAGTGTTATATCAATATCACAAGTATTCATCTCATACTTAAATGGTGTGAATAGTTGGTGCATTGATTGTTTTTAATTGTAATGACCAATTAGTTCTGAGGATATGGCAGCAAATTACATTCCTTGCTTAGTATACACTATTATGTCAGTGGATCTCACTTTAGGTCTGATTCACACCCACAACCCATTGATTGCAGATGTATTATCAATGTTTGTTCAATGTGATAAGTATCTTAATATTATTATTATTATTCAGATTGTGTACAGAATCATACAAGGTAATATAAGAAGAATTATGCTTTAATATTGTTTATGATGTAAACTTCTAATGCTGCTTGATTAACTTGTATCTTTTTGTTAGATGTTGAAAGAGATTTTTCAAAACCAGCACCCAGAAGACAATGTACAAGAGAAAACCCAAACTATACCATAACACCAATCACAAAGTCAACAGTAGATGGTGCGACATATCCTGGTTTGCATATTGATGTCACAGAGAACTTTCCATGCATTTCCTGTGTTCAAATGGTTGGTATAGCTTAATATGAATTCATATGAACTCGTATGTGATAGCTTACTAGTAAATCAATAAAAGATATGTTATTATTTATTGTGGGAAAGCTATGCAATGTGTTGGTTATATGTCAAACATTATGACCAGTTATAGTTTCTGTAAATAACTAAAGAGGTTTGATGCATTTGTCTTTCTTCAAACATGCATACAACTTAAAGGATGACCACTAAAGCTGTACCGAATAATCTAATGCAAAGGTATTTATTAGAATTTGCCAAATATATTTCTTCATGTTTCGCTTTGTTTCATGGACTAGAGACACCATCATGCAGTATTGCCGTTGAATGTCAGACTGACAGATTCTCAAGTGATCCAAGAGAATTCAAGCATTAGTGAGAGGAAAACAAATTGATTTTGTAATAATAATACACGTATAACTCATTGTTATAATCTCACAATTAAAAGTCAACAAGCAAATGACACATGTAACAATAGATTAACTATGTTCAGTATGATAGTGTAAGCAATTGTCTCTGTATACCATACACTTGTCCACTTTACTGAACAATATTACACTGTTATTGATAAGCATATAATATTCACGAGTTACTCAACTGTGTGAAAACCATGATAATCAGAATGCACATGTATGCTATTTCACAGGCTTTCAGGTAAATGTCCATGTGCAGAGAAGGAGCAAAGGCATTCAGTGTTCTTTAGACATCCACACAGATAATGAAATGGAGAACAAAATAGACAGTTTTGATGAACTGGACACAGACCCTGATACTGATGCTCATGATATTGAAGATGAGTGTTCCATGATAAGGGAGTCCGATGATTCAAGCTATAAACCAGATGAGAGTGACCGTATGGATTCAAGCTTCAACTCAAATACCTCTGGAAAAGGGTAATGTAAATTGCATAACTTCAGCATGTATGAACCTATTACTGATTTGATGGTCCAATCAAATTCTTATATTGCTATTCATGGCATCTAGAATTAAGTATGTTTCCAGTCTTACACATCCCATTTGCAAGCAATGTACATGTCCTTGTATTGAGTGTAGCTAATACTTTCACCTGGGAAATTCTACCTGATCGCATACACTAAAAATGATGGAAAAGCAGCTTGATTTATTTTTTATTATTCAAAACAAAGTCCTGGATTTTAATCAAAATGAAGTCTGTGCAGATTTATTTTTCTAGCACATATTTAAAGTCATATAATGTGACAAAATAATTATACAGTCAAATACTAGTTATGTTTGTCAAAATGAATACCATTTTAACTTTTATTACTACATTATTTACAGAATATGTTGAAAGGTTGATGGCATCACTGGAGAAAATGGTCAGGAAACCAGTCAGTTATTTGTTACCACCATCTCTATGCAGCCAATCCCCGAGGCCGTACAAGTCTATGGCTGTCTGCAAGATAACTACAAGTGCTTGAAACCTGTGTAGTTACCACCTTCACTTGAAAACTGCTGCCTGATTGCATCTACTGCACAGGATGGCAAAGCAACTCTAATTTCACAGCCAAGATATCCCCAGCGACATCTTACCAGCTGCCTGTATGCAATGTATCTCTTACGACTGCAAATATAATATGCAACATATTTTAGACTTAAAGTTATATTGTGTCACCTATTCTTGTCTGAACTTATTTATTTCAAGTTTTCTGAGTCAAGACCTTTAGCATAATATTAGATTTTAATACAACCAATGGTAGGAAGCTAAATGAATTTTAAGTGAATAGGAACAGACAACATGTTTTATATGTCATAGTGTAGAGTCTGTTCAAGAAAGTGTTTTTTCAACTGAAGTTAGCTTTTCGTGATAATTTCCAGTATAACAGACAAATGATGCTAGCTAGGTTTATTCTTGAAAGTTTGGGGTGAAAACTGCACATAAGAAAAATGTCAAATTTTCTCAATGAAGGTGGGATTTCATGAATTTATGAATGACTTTATTTTATATTTATGGTTATACAGCAATCATATTTCCCAAAAGGGACCTGAAATTGGCGCCATAACTAGTGTGAGAACATTTTGCTGAAAATTGTTTACATACTCTGACATAATTTCCTCGTGATTTCCATATTGTTGTGTGTAGGCATAGTATGCTGCTTCCAGGACATATTCATCCAAGCAAACTGTTACAAATCCAGGATGATCGATGATGCAATCCACACTGAGCTCCTTGGTCTTATCAAAAGTCACACCAATCTCTTTACAGCATCCACACTCTTCAACTGTTTCTTTACTGCTGCAATTTCCACACGCACACCTAAATAAATCAATATACATGATAAATATGCTCTATCATAATTATTGGGTTAGACACACACATATTTATGTGTGTGTGTGTGTGTGTTTATTTATGTGTGTGATAAATGGTAAGACTTTTTGGGTATGTTTTGTACCAGAATACTGAAATGCACATCTTGTCATAATTGTATTATATTTTATTATTTATCTCATTGTTAGTTCCCCCACAAATATTTATGCATTATTTGCCACTAGTACAGTGTACCTAAACCGACATGAAAAAAAAAAACATTAATGAAAGAATACTATATTAGTAATAATTGCAATAATAATAATAGTAATTACCAGAATGTAGAGCCCAAGCGCTGCTCAGCTTGATCACGGACTGTTCTCTTCGGGGCCTTGATTCTCGTCTCAATCGAGCTTAAATTGTAACGGCCTCACTTCATAGTGAGCATACTCTTCTTCAGATTCATAAAGTTGGCCATCTTCAAGGGGTTTACCTTCCTCAAACGACGAAGCTGAGCATGTCAAATTTGACATAAATTCACTAGTATCGTCCCTATCAGCCATAATCACCACATACGCTAAACTTGAGGGACTTCCCGAAAGCGTGCCACTTCCGAAAATCTGATTTTTCACCAGATGTGTACAAATATTTCTAGAGCGTTTTCCGTAAAACATCGATTTATGCTAAAAAAATCATAATTTTCGCCTCAATTAGTTAAAGCCTAGATCTAAAGTGTACATTTCTGAATAATTCAGCAAAAAACGAACATTTTGATGTATAATATGTTTTTGACGCTAGTAAACCTTTAAAGTCTAATTACTCTCATGTATTGGTAGTATGGTTCAAAAAGCACTACAGCATGTTAAAGTCTGATTACTCTCATGTATGGTAGTATGGTTCAAAGAGCACTACAACATGTTAAGGTCTGATTTTTCTCATGTATTGATAGGTATGGTTCAAAGAGCACTACAGCATGTTAAAGTCTGATTACTCTCATGTATTGGTAGCATGGTTCAAAGAGCACTACAACATGTCAAGGTCTGATTTTTCTCATGTATTAGTAGGTAATGGCTCAGACAGCACTAGAGCATAGTTTGTTTGTTTGTTTGATTATGATTTTTAACGTAGCTTTAACAATTTTTCAGTCATATCGCTACGATGTCTGCAGTGAGGCAGTTTATAGTGATGTCTAGCACTGAGACAGGTAGCTATCCTGACACCAGGCTGACCAGTCCTAACACTAACCTCTTAATGCTGAGCGTCAAGCGAGGCAGCTGTTAGTACCATTTTTGTAAGTCTTTGGTATGACTTTCAATCAATGATTTTCCTTCTTGTTCAGCATCTTATCTTATCTGTCTTAATAATCAATTTACAAACTAGTCATAATTTACTTTCAACATAATTTTTGCAGTCAGAAAGTGTCAAATACATAACGCAGATGATTTTGCTGTCCACATTAGGAATACAGTAGAACCTGTCTTGAAAGACCACCCCTTCTGCCAAAAGATAATGGTCTCTCAAGACAGGTGGTCTCTCATAACAGGTCATAACACTATATAATGAATAAATCTGTGCATGGAGATTCTGGTCTCTCAAAACAGGTAGTCTCTCATAGGTTTCTCAAGACAGGTTTTACTGTATTTTTTAATAAAATGAGTACTATGAAAACAAAATAGCCATTATTAAGATCAATTCGATTTGACCATTCTGAATGGTCAAAACTATGTGCTACTATTATTTTCTTTGGAAACTTAAGTAAACATATGTGATGGTTTAACCCAGAATCAAGAAGGACACATTTCTTAAAACCCACAATTAATACCTCAAATTTACACCAATCTCTTAAGTAACCCATTCAGCATAGGAAAAAAAATTAATGTCTAATTGGGTTGCTAGGAAAGCTACACTGTTGCTATCAGAGCAACCCCAGATACAATTTCAACAGAGCAAAATTTATATTTTGATGAAAATCGACTGAGTTATTCTGGAGAAAATGTCAAAATTAAGTTTTCCATATGGTTTCTAGGGAAGCTACACTGTTCATAGCGGAGCCATACATGCCAACCCCTCATGAGGAAACAGCGTAATCATGTGGTCAAAAGGCAGAATCCAGACATATCATGTGATGCTGCATTTGTGTCACCATATCTAAAGGAGTTATTTTTTTTAAATATATTTTTTGTGCCTTTTTCTAATCCATCTGCGAACTTTTGAAAGGAGATATTTTTGCTCTTATATATGCATCAAATAAAATAAAATATACTTTTTAATGCCAAATACCTATAGACTGGTTCTGCAGTAAATATGAATTAGAACAAAGATTAAAATAGGAAAACCAGTCTGTTCTCTCCTCACTAGGCCATACAGGTCGAAAGTTTGAAAGTAGAACAAGGTCAGCTATAAATAGAACATGATACTGTTATGAAACTGCACGCAAGTCCACGGACAAGCTTACTCTTATATTGTAGTGACGTAAACACTAATATGGTCTGTGGAATTAATGGCATGTTAATAAAAACGAGAAAACGAAATATTTGATTTTTTTGGGAAAGTGGATATACTGAAAAAGCATAATCCATATACGCTTACGTGTAACATGTAATTTAGTGAAAAAAGGCGTGATGATTACACCAAATGCCAAAAGCATAATGGTTGGCATGTATGTGGAGCCAACCCAAATAAAACTCGGATGAGACTCACTCTGAAAAGATTCCTACCAAGTTTGATCAAAATTTGTCCAGTTGTTCTACAAAAGAATATGAAAATGGCTTTGTCCATCCTGTCAGTATGGAAGCCATTCACAACTTAGCAAGATATCCTCCATTTTTTTTTTGTTTCTTGGGGGAGGGCAAGTTCTAATTAAAAATCATGTAAAATTGCATCCAAATTGGTCCAGCAGTTTTTGACAAGGCAAAAACAAAAAAAGTGAACAGATTGATGAGAGGCAAATGACATGCCGACCCCTAACAAGGAAAAAACAATCCATTTGGTCAAAAAGTGAAATCCAGGCAGAAAAAGCTTAATCTACATATAACATGCTAAAATTTCAATGAACAATGGCATATTTGCCCCTCTCATCTTTTAACATCCTTTATTGTTTCAAGTTATTATATGTATTATATGTAGCACTTTTAGCTTTACACACACATAGACTAGAATCCAGCTGACGACTTTTAGCGGCAAATATTAAAATTCTTTCTATGCAGCCTGTAATAGATGTCACGTGATGCTTCTCTCATGTCTTCATATGTAAAGGAGCTGTTTGGGGGGGGGGTTTTGTGGTTTTTTTTGCCTTTTAAATATAACATGATACAATTAGGAAAGTGGACTTGCATGCACAAAGCGTACTCTCATTTTGCAGTTATGAAGAAGCAGTCTTTTCTAAAATACGGTCTGTGGGAGCATAGACCATAATTTAGTGAAACAAAGCATAATGATTACGCTAAAAGCATAATGGTTAGCATGTATGCACAATGTAATGCCATCAAATCACCTACCATGCTTTCAATTAGGCGAGTTAAAAAATTGTTCTTTCTATCCATTAGATTAAAATTTATTGTTACCGAGAAAACTGAACCAATTGAAGATATCTGTTTTGAGGGTTTAAATCATTGACAATTAACTCCATCCTATGACACAGATTTCCAATCAATTTTTTAATTACATAATAATCAGAAGATAAAAAATTTTAATATTACCAATACAAATCCACGACAAATCTAAAACTGAAAAGAGTTGCTTTTGTTTTCGGTATCTAAATAAACACTTTCCAAAATGTCTATTAACATGGAGAAAGTATACTCTTCAAATAGGATGAACTAACTGAAGGTTATAAGCCTAAACTTTTTATCTTAAATAGTGCCCTTTCGGACACACCCATATCCTTATATATCCTGATTTTGCACCTCTGGAAACACAAGAAGTGTCATTGCTCAGTCTACAGAACTTGCAAGGGTATACAAGGCTTGAATTTAACACAAATTTCTTTGTAGCCAAAAGGACTGGCGTACTAAGAAATTTACTAGTCCTGCCGAACATTTACTAGTCCTGTCCACAAAACTGTCACACATTTGTATTGAGATTAACAACAATGAAGTCAATTTTAACAACAATTTTCTTTCATAAATAGCATTATCATTATGAAATGCAGAGGTACATAAGTATAAATCCTACTTCAAATCATCAATCAGTCAATTAACATTTCTTGTTTCTCATGATCATCTGGATCCAATTCCAGAAAGGGATCCAGGTGGCCTTTCTTGTCCTCCACCTGCTATCTGGGTCCATATGGGCTTTGTTCTGGTCTCCTTACCCATCTCTCTGACACATTCCACAAATGTATTGCTAGTGATGGAACATATGTTGGAATGTCATTTGTATTGTAGGTTGGACAGAACCCAAGGACTCAAACAAGATATCCAGTCACTCATCGCCATTTTCATCTCCAATTCAAATTTAAAGTTTGAACAACCCGCAACAAAACTGGATTTTTTCTGTGTTCATTTTTGCGAATTCTAAACACCATGTCTTCTGAAATGTCCGATTACGTTTTTCTTTATCATAAGAATTATTCCTATCTTTTATGTCATTTTCATTCAACTTTTGCTTTTCGTCTGGAGGCTGAACACCTTCAATAAAATGCCACATTTTGCCTGTCTTGTAAGGCGGGAATTGTGCATCTTTTTGGAAATATGAGATGTTACAGGATAGCTGATGCGAATTATTTAAAGAAAAGAAATGGCAGTGTCCTTTATATAAGAAAGTCGGAGCAAGAAACATGTTTCAAAACATGCCTCTTTGCCCCCCCCCCCCATTAAATGGCATCTCCCTAATAAAGTCTTGACTTCAGCAATGTTCTGCTGGATCAAAGCAGTGGCTATTGTAAACACTGTTATAAAATATTAACATCAAAGGATAATGTTAGTTTCACCTTGGAAAATGTGTGTTCCCATCAAACGAAGCCATCTGACTCGGTGTGTTGTATTCAACTGCTCAGATTATGGCCTCGACATTAATAGCGTAAGTTTAATAAGTGTTCTTAATTAATCGGACCTCAATGTATTGTTGAAATTAATAAGCGGGAAAAATTTCAAATCTTAGATGCCCATGCTGAGGGATTTTTTAATTTCCATCAAATGTACGGCATTCTGCTTGGATATCTTCACATGTATTCAATTATTTGTTCAGTCTTGTACGGGAAAAATATTTATATAATTTTTTTTATTGTCATAGAAAAAGTAGTTGCATGGAAATGATGTGTCAATAATGTGATCATAATAAATTGATCCAATTCTTATAATTATTTTGATGTAAACGTAAATTATGCAGTTCCCCGTTTGTGACTGTTGGCGAGTTTGGCAAGCAAGCAAAGAAATCCAAAAAAAAAAACAGGAAACAAACAAGCATGCAAACTAACTTCTTTGAATAGTTGATGCCATGTGTTGTAGTTTTGTAGTTTGTTACTGTGGTCGCGTGAATCAAGTGTGAAACCAGGTTATTTTTCATTTAATTCGCAGTCAGATTAATTAGGATATCAATTAGCAAACTTCCGTTGTTAGTTAAGGATGGGACCATGATTGGCGCTGTTAAGCAAAATGCACAAAATCAGATGGCCTCTTGTAATAGAAACACATTTCTGAGGCAGAAATTGACTTCATTTTCTCATGCTAATATCTTATGACTGTGTTTACAACGGTCACTGCATTGATTCTACAGAATATATGCTGAAGTCACGTCTTTATTAGAGTATTGAGTAAACAAACGCTGATTGTTGAGCCCATCGGACTAATAACATTATGATAGTTACTAGTCCGACAGGAAATATATTAGCCTCAGGCTAGCGGACTAATGCTAATTTTGAGCCCTGGTATATTGTTACCCATCAAGCTACTCTGCTCCACATCAAAAAGGCAGCCATGTCAAAACTGAACGTATAAAGTTATCAAAACTAGAACAATCAACTTTGAATAAATAAAGTTCAAACAGTACCTGTATTCTCCAGTCTACAGCTTTCCAAACCAATTTCAATATCACCATCTATGCGCAATATATCAATAGCCGCCAACACTGCAGTCTTCAAGTTGTCAACCTCTCGATAGATAAGTTTATTCATAACACCAAACCTGAAATCCAAGATGATTAATAATAACCTGAAATCTATCACAAGGATAATTAAATACATTTGAAATTATAATTATTACACAGTGGAACTTGCTTTAATCATCCTCCGACCATTATGGCTCCAAATTTAGTTCATCCAAATTTATTACTATGAATTTGATCCTAAGTATTCCAGTCCACATTTGGATCCAGCCAATATATTCTAGATTTGCTTTTGCATCAATTCGTGTTTATTTTAAAGAAAAGTACAGAAATTAACCTAAAATTTTGTTTGTGATGATACAATTTAAAAACAAGTAGTTCCATCTCATTGTTTGACATGAAACAGTTTGAATCTTACAGCAATGATAATCTTTTCTCTGAAGGACAAGTGAATTATAAATTCTACTAGTCTTTGTGGCTACATAAAAACAAGTATGTTAATTTCAAGCCATGCTTACCTACAGACAAGATTGATAATACAGTGAGCTATAGATGAAGGGGAAATAGCCTCTAAAATAAATGCCTCAGTCCACAGTGAAAAGCCATCAATGAAGATCACAATGTACCGACGAGACTTGCCCTTTACAAATGGTCCAAGCAGCATCAATTCAACCTACAAGCACAATATACATGCATTAATATTTTTATATATTAAAAACCAAAATACATCTCTTCTCAGTGAATAATATTGCACATTCATTTTCTAACCATATAGGTATTTTATTACACATCTATATATTTTTTTAAAATAACTATGTTCACCATTACCAGTAACAATGTATTTTACTATCAATTATAGCTGCTTATAAGAGCCCAACTGCAAACTGCACAGACCCAGATCTGCCGGCACATAATGTGCAGCTGGAGCAGTTAGAAATAATCAGCTGAATGAAAGAACAGACCCTTATCATCAGCTGCATTATATGGCAGATGTTGTTTGCACTCTGACTTTGCACTCCCCCCATTTTCTTTTTATTTAATTCTGTAAAATGAAAACTATTTTTTTAATTCTGTTAGGTAGGTCTAAAAAATATAAAAAATGAAGGCTTTTTAAGGTACCCAGACAATATTATGATTTTTCAAGGTGTTTTCAAGGCCTTAAGGGAAAAATTCCTTTTTCAAAGCTTTTTAAGCTCCAATGTATTGAACTGACCTTATCCCAAAAATACAGAACTTGAGGTGTTAATGGCTGGATCATGGAGTCTGAGCAGTTATCCAGAACAGAACCTTCCTCTATGTAGCAGCTTCCATCTGTGAAACTGGAAGTATCATCCACTGAAGGATTGGGGTCAACAAATACAATGCGGCTGTCATGGACTAAGGCTGCTGCCTTTTTGGCAAGACATTCATGGCAATTATTGACATAATGGCGTGCTGTATTGTACATTCCAACCCAGTAGTACGATTTCATCACAGTCTTAATAGTCCTATCCAGTCCAAGATGGGAGCCTACAGAATAAAATGCAACCATAAAATTTTACTCTGAAAAATTCAAGATTTAATTCAGTTAAAAGTAGTTTACTGCCAGACATTAAACAAGCACAACTTGCAAGAGAATTCTTTTAAAATCCATTATTACAAATAGCTAGAAAGTGTGTATTGTGATTGAAATGTCTCAGTTTCAAAAACATTTATTTTTCAATGTCTAATATGTAAACAAATTAATGTTGGTCAACAAAAGTATTACATGTAGCATACAATTACATGTATACATCATCTGTGTCTATTAAATCCACAGTTGTACTGAAAAATCCATTTAAATAATACAAATTTCCAACCCTAAAAATACAAATGAACCAGTGAGCAGTGAGGGCCAATATCTTATTACGCTAAAAACTTTTTATTTCATGTTGTTGAGTCTATTGTTACGACGTTGATTAAACTTTATGCAAAACTACAACAAACTGCTGACAAGGACAACAAAAGCATCATACTTATATAGCTTGCTTACCATCAAATATGTTCAATACAAGTTTGATTATTAACATTTACTTTGTATACCAATAGATACATAAAATGTCTTTCAGATGCAACAGAAGTGCCTCATTCGATTTTGTGAAATGACAGTGGCTCTTATTTGCATTAAAGTACACTGTCATCGGACATGAAAAATTCTAACATATTTATAGACTGATGCAGATTACCATGGATAATGATGTTGACCTTTGTACAATGAAACAATACAATTTTATGGTGCAATTTACTTCTAATAAACTTATTAATATACTGATTAAAACGAGAATATCACAACCATTTTTATTTAAATGTTTTTTTTAAAAAAAAAAGGTCTCAATATCACAATCAGGACTGAATTTAAACTACAACCAACAAAAAAATAATAATAATAATAATAATAATAATAATAATGGCCAGGTTTGTTGGTGGCATGGTGAAATGTAATAACATAGATTACTTATTTCTTTTATTTAATTATAATAATTTTTAGGCAAGAAAAACAGTCAGTATTGTGTTTAAAGTGCTATTCATATGAACAGCTATACTGAGTAGAACTGCATTAAGGAAATCTAAATTGACTGTATCGTTCGAGGAATTTTTTCAACATGTTCACCGTACTTTCCGGACGGTGTATGGATCTGGCGCAAAAATTATGTCCTCATTCATTTACCATCTTCTAAAATATGAACACTCTCAATGGCTGCTCTTTTTCCTTCTTCAGTAAGCGGGACTTTTTTTGGTTCTTCTTTGGCGTGTCTTTTCTGGTCGCCAACAAACATTAAACAATCATCCACAACTCGAAAACCTTCTGCTCGTTTCCGAATGATTCGTTTCACATCTGGTGTTGCTTTGAATGGATAAGTATTGGAAGTCAGGTACTGCTGTACCCAGTTCAAGTCTAGACGCACACGTTTTAAGCTTCTTTCCATCATGGTACCTTGCCATACGTCGGAAACCTGAAGGATATTGTTTTATCTGACTATAAATGATCAAATTTCTCCGAGGAATTTATCACCACTACACCGCCATCTTGCTGTCTTTCCTCTCGCTTCAAAGATCCCCGGATAAAGGCTTCCAGATGGGTCGATACAATTATGTTTTATATTTCTGAAACGAAACGAATAAAGCGACGAGTTGATTTGTTGGTGGGGAGGGGTTGTGTGTGTGAGAGGGGAGGTTGTTTGGTTTTTTTTGTTTGTTTTGGAGGGGTATCATATACTACGAAGTAGAATTAAATATAATTTGAGCTTCAAAATTGAAATTTCGTACAGAAAGTAAGGTAAAAATGGGCGTCTAGAACGGTATGTGCACGTTTGATCTTTCAGAGCGGAGAGCAAGAGGATGCCTTTTACTATGTAAATATTGATTAGGTAATATAAACCAATCTAATCAATAAATTAATAACTTATATTGTTAGTTTAAATAATTTAAGAAATTGGTGAGCGGACATAGAGTAATTTACAGACATGGATGCTGCTACCGACAGTTTCTTCATGTCCACGGCCATTAGACAAAATGCAAGCTATAAATAAATACATTTGGCTTGTCGTGCAATATAATTAATTTTCCCATTCTTTCTTTCCATTTCTGTGTGTGTGTGTGTGTGTGTGTGTGTGTGTAGTAGTAGTAGTATTAGTAGTAGTAGCTAATATATAGTAAGAGCATGTCAAGAATAGAGACCCACGAGCCCATCGAAACATTTATGGGGGAGGGGGAGGGGTCATTATAGAAAGAAACCAGGAACAGACAATATGCCTCCCATTAAATACCATAATTTTGGACCATTGCTATTTATAGGGACCCATCGCTAAATTTTACAAAGGGGCACGAACATCCTAGCATTATGAATTAACGTTGCAGAGGCCCATCTTTAAGCTTTTTCGTAGGGATCTAACTATACTACCTACACCACTGCTTGTGAACAGTGTCTTGGATAGTAGCAAAATTTAAAGGGCACATCCAGAAATTATTCAGAGAAAACATAAAGAAACTACTTAAATAAATAAATAATGTTTGTACAATTTGTTTAATCACAAAGTTGTTGATATCTTCTTGCTTTGTATATTTCAACCAAACTTGAATTGGAATGTCACGTTTCATTAACAGCAAGCGGCTATTTTATGGATCTCCAGATTTCACCTTTTCACGTTACACTGGTCTGCAAAATGCTTTTGATGTAAATGTAGTCAAACCGGACTAATTCTGGGTCACTGAGCACGGAAATGATGCTCAAATATGTTGCTTGGTTCAAGTTTTACAAATATGATACTGGGTCAGTATATACGACCCCTGACTTGGGAATGGCGGAGGTTAAGTGAACTATTAAGGGAAGGGGTCTCAATTTGAACCATAAATGACTAAAATACATATTTGACTGGAGCTATGAATAAATCTATGACTGGGTTTGGACAGCACTTGCTTTTTAGGCAAAACAATTAATAATGCAATCGAAGCTGGTATTTCATCATACATGATATGAATTTACATCATGTTATTTATAGAAAACATGGCTGATGCAGTCGTAAATAAGCTTACATCACTCTGCTGAACAAATTGACATAGATCCGGTCTTTAAAAAAAAACATACAGTGTCATGCTCTCTTATTTTGCAAAGGGACACATTGTTGTTTAGCCAAACGTAGCAGAGATGCATCGTACTTGTGTGAATAATGTAGATAACTTTTGCTATGTTTGTGGCGAAGTGACTTTTGCATCACAAAATCGCATTATAACTACGCTTAAGAATGCCTCTCACCTTTATTTTGGTTGAAAAATTAGATATCTGTGCAAGAGGTGCAACAAATCTTCGCCAGTGGTTGAACAGGAAAATAAAATCTATACCTTTTGCGGTGCCGATTATTTAGAGCGCGATAACATATCATATCAGCAACTGTTACTTTTGCATGATGCCTGCAGTTGGGAAAGGAATTGTCAAAGAAGAAAAAGTGGAATGTGCTTTATCCAAACTTTCCATCAGCTATACGGAGAAGGACTGCCGGTTCCTGATGCATCATAATCATTCTCACTTGAGTCAAACGAGGAAAAAGGATGAAACATTTAGCCCTGGACCATCAATAGCACATGACCCAATATTTTCCCTCCACTTCTTCTGAACCACACCTCATAGTACAAGGTGAACTGAATGACATTGTCGGGGATTTGGAACTATCCAAGAGAAAGACAGAGCAGCTGGCATCCAGAATACAGCAGTGGAATCTCCTGCCAGGTGATGTGGCAATGTTCTGCTATCAATTCCAGTTTGTCATGCAATCCATATAAAGGAAAACTATGAAAACATGATACAACTTATGAGGTGAATAAAATATAACCAACATCAGCGGCAGCTTTGTGGCGATTTGAAGGTTCTTGCGAACTTGCTTGGTCCTTGGAAAAAGATTGTAAAAATGGAAAAAAAACTTACAATTTTAAATTTAAAAAAGTCAAATCCAAAAATAATCCAAGAATAATCCACGAATTAAATTACAAAAGTCATAGTAATGAAATGTTCTAATAGATTCAAGTTCGATTCCTGTTGGAAAATTCAAGATGTAACACAATGACGTATGCTGAAGTCTGTTTAGTGCTTGTCTACAGTTCATGGTAGAAACACAATAATGAACATTCAGATGTCGGAAATCCGAATAGTATTTTGATAAACTGTATTTGTCCAAGAATTCTATATGTGCATATCAAACATTTCCAGAGATATGAATTAATCCTTTAAAATCCAACGAGTCTGAAAAAAAGTTAACTAGGATTAAAATCTTGCTACAACAAAAGAAAATGACTTAACGTAATTTGTAAAAGCCCAAACCTAATATATTTCACTGAAACAAAGATTATATCGTTTTCTAGTACGCAGTTTTAAAAAAAATCCCCTAATTGCGAAATCGAGGGAAAAGAGGTGTCACATAATTGTTTATAGCGCGTACTATTAGGCACATGACCCTAACGAAAGCCAATCAGTTTTACTGTAAGAATAAACAGTTGTTTACTTCTTAATTCACTAGTCCCATCTGGATCTTAGCAGCAACCAATCATTTTAAAATTAAAATAAATCCTGTTTACGTGGTTTTCACTAACCTTGAATCAAGGTCAGGATCTAGCTCAACATTATTTGTTTACGAAAGAATAATTCAGGCCAACCGATTTTCGAAAGAAAAAACATCATCTCTAGTGAATAAATTTACATTATAATATCATGTAATGAGAAATAAAAAATGATTTAAATCTGACAAACAACAAATATATATTAAATCAGATATACATAACAGTTATTTATACAGTATAACCCATCTGGGTTTTATTTAAAGTGTTACATAAATAGGGCAGGTGAAATATTATCATGCAAAGCAACAATACACAGATGAAAAGACCTAGGTTTACAATTTGTTATTAAAACTATATTACCTACACACTATACAAAGACGTAAAATCTAAAAGCTGAAATATCTTGGAAACAGTTGCAAATCAGTTGTTTTAATTGTCATATTTGAATTAAGAACGTCAAAATTCATAATAAATAGCTCATCTAATCTCTGAAGCATACGACTTCTAAAAATTTGTAGACATTGTTATTTGTTATTAACGAATAATACTAATTGTCCGTATGCGTTCCCCTTTCTTAAAAAGATTTTTAAATTTTACTTCTTTTGTGTGTGTGTGTCTGTGTGTTCAGTTGCTAAATAAAAATAATCAGTGAACTGCCAATTAAAGACGGCTATCAAATCACTGAAGGGTTAGATCTGTATTCGTTTGGTATTGATCTACAAACCACGTAGACAACACGCCAGAACATTTATGAACTTTCGGACTTTAAGGCCTCGTTTTAACTGTTTGTTAATATCCGCAAACAGTTGGAGCAATAAACAACTGCAAATAAACAATATCCTTTACCTAGGAAAACCACAATATAGGGAAATGCGATCATTATGAACTGTGACATCGGATGCACTTTATCTTGTATACATATATGGCAAACAGTCGACCAGGGCTCACAAAGTGAACTACACGACTGGATTTCGTTAACAAATTCAAAGCTAAATAATCTTCCATTTTAATGTGATATTAGAAGTCTTTTGAAACCCAATCTACCACGCTCAGTATATGCATACGTGTTTGATTATTTCATACCACTTCTGGTTACTAAAATCTCGGCATGACGCGAGATGTTGCTTTCAGCATGTGTTCTATCTATTTTACGTGTGACTTGATGGTTAATGTGTCTGCGGTTAGTACAGACTTAACTTATTATTGACTTGTGGTTATTTGATCATGTACGTTATCGCATGAGGCCTTATACATTTGCTATGAAAGGTCAAGGCTACAGTCCATCGATGATGCAAGCCTTTAACAGCAGTATTTGTGGTAGCCACTTACTACGAGGTTATACCACGGGTTAAATATTTTGTTTATAAGAATTTATGAACTGTGCTTCTTTGAACAAACGTATGATATCATATTCACTTTTAAATTTTGAGGAAGATGCATTATAAATCTTGTATATAACCTTATAATAATAATAATAATAATAATAATAATAATAATAATAATAATAATAAAGACTTTATTTAGAGAAGGTAACTCAATTAGTTACAGAACTAATCTACCTTGAGGCCTTCTATCTGTTTTATGTACAATATATACAATACATACAATATGACGTGAAGAGACTGGCTCGACGCTAAATAATTAAGGAATTTTAAATTTAAAAGTATCAAGCCTGGAACACATGCACAGGCATCTGTAAAAACATAAACATATTAGAAACATAAAATATCATTCTGCGTTAAAACATTCAGCTTTGAAAATGATGCAAAATTACAGACAAGCAGGCAGTATTTTTATTTATTTTTGGTACTAGCAATGTTCAATTTTCTAAAGATTTCATCCATTTAAGACATTGATTATGAAACGAAGAAATGCTAGGAGCCTGCCTTATGTCGCTGGGAATGTTGTTCCATACTACTGGACCAGTATATTGAAAACTTTTTTTAAACAATTCCTTCTTTGGCCTTGGTATAATGTAATTTTTTCTTCTTATGAACCTTAAATTTGGAGTACCATCAACATCTATTTGGTGAAAGATATTGCTTAGATAGGCAGGAATGGATTTTCTGGATACTTTATACATCAATTTGGCTTTTCTAAGAAATATTCTTTCATGTATTGTTAAAATTTTTATATTATTCATTGCATCCTGAAAATTGTCTATACATTGATCTAGAATTAAATGGCAAGCCCTCTTTTGGAGCCTTATAAGTTATTTTTGAATTAGAGGTATTACTCCAAATTACGTTACAGTAGTAAAGATATGGCTGAATATAGCTTTTATAAAAGATTACCCTATACTGAAGAGGAATGTATGTTTTGATTTTCCTCAGTAGCAAAAGATAAGAATTAACCTTTTTTGAAATGTGTTTAATGTGAATAGACCAAGTAAGATTGTTATCTACGAATACACCAAGAATTCTATCCTGAGAGGTCATATTAAGGCTCACATTGTCAAAAAAAAAAATTAAGTTTGTCCCTATCTAGTCTTGCTCGTTTTTGTTGTGTTGTAACTAGTAGGGCATTCGCTTTTTCTGTATTTATGATCATACTGTTTTCCTTGCACCATACTTGAAGTCTGTTGAGAGCATCTTGTAAGTTATTTTCAAGTACCGTTTTGGTTTTACCAATCTCAGACAGTGTATAGTATCATCTGCATAAAGGTCAGTGGAAGAAATTGAAGTTCCAATCTTAAGAGGTAAATCGTTGATAAATAGAATGAATAACAGAGGTCCAAGGATAGAGCCTTGTGGTACTCCACAATTAATACTTTTACTTTCAGAAAGTTGACCATTTAAATATATTTTTTGCACTCTGTCGGTTAAGTAACAAGTAAACCAGTTTAGAGAGTTTTCACTACATTGATAAATCTTTAGTTTTTCAAGTAAAATTTCATGGTCTACAAGATCAAAAGCTTTACGAAAATCAACCATAATAGTGCCTACCATTTCTCCTTGATCTAACGCTTTCAGCCATTTATCAATCAAAGATACAAGTGCAGTCTCACAGATGTGATTCTGGCGAAAGCCAGACTGATTATCATGAATAAGATCATAAGTGTTTAAATAGTTGAGAAAAGAATCATGTACATGTTTTTCTAGTAATTTGGAGAGACAAGGAAGGATAGAGATGGGTCTTTAGTTATTTACATCATCTTTTGTTCCTGCTTTATGCAATGGTATAACCTTGCAGTTTTCCATCTTTGTGGAAATTTATTAGACCTAATACTTTCATTACAAATGAAAACTATACTCTCTACAATTGCAGGTGCAGCCACTTTTAGTAGCCTTGGTCCAATCATATCAAGTCCTGTGGCTTTACATACATCCATTGTTTTAATATATTTCAACACAAATTCTGGACTCATTTCAGGAAATCAAATGTTATATTGTTTTGTAGTTTTTTAGCACAAAAATGTTTGAGTTCCAGATGATCAGATGAAGTTCTGGGTTCTTTAAGTTTTTCAGCAATTTGAACAAAAAAGTTGTTAAAAATATCTGAGATGTCCTTTGGATTATCAGTATAAATACCCTCATGATTGAGGGATTAAATTTCAGCTTTACGCTTACATTTGCCTGCACCAAACCTGTAAACACTTTCCATATAGCTTTCGGGTTATTTTGGTTTTCATCCAGTACTCTTTTGTAGTGCGCTTGTTTGTCTTGATGTATCATTTTATGAACTTTATTCCTCCAAACTCTATATTCAGTTTGATTTCCTACTGATTTTAGTTGGCCTCTTTGCTTTATTGCTTTTAAAATTTCTGGGGAGATCCATCCTGGCTGATGGTTTTTCTTTATCCTGTGTGTTTTTAAAGGGGCATGCTTGTCCACTATTTTGATGAACAGATCTGTCCAAGTATCTAAAACATCATAAATATCCTCAAAGATTGGACTGTATTCCATGGAATCTGTTCTATATCTTCTTGGAATTTAAAAGTATCAAAGTTTTGAAAGGACCTATAAGTAATGGATTTATGGATATTATATTTTGTTGATTTGCCATTGACTTTACGTGTTAGAAAAATTGGAAAGTGATCACTTATACCAATCTTTGGAACCATTTCTTCCAAAACATTTTCTTTTGTATTAGTATAAATATGATCTATAAGTGTTTTAGAGGTAGATGTTACTCTGGTGGGTTCATTTACTAGTTGCTCCATTCCTAACGAATCAATAAATTTCATCCAATTCCCTTTTATTTGATCATTGAGAAGGTCTCTATTTATATCACCTAGATTGTAAAATTCTTTCTCTTCATTTGAAATTTTATCTACTTGAAGTTCAAAATATTCACACCAATCAGTATGTGACGATGGGGGTCTATACACAAAACCTACTAAATAGGGCTTTGCTTTTTCTGGACTGATCTGTTGCCAAATGGATTCTATTTCCGGTATTTCTATGTCTTCCCGTCTTTTACAAACAGTACTGGTTTTAACATACACAAGGAGCCCACCACCGCCTGCTTTCCTATCCTTACGATAAGGTTTTTCATAGCTATTAATATATAAGAAATTTTCACCCTGATTTTCTGTTAACATTGTTTCCGAGAGTCCAAATAAATAGATATTATTGTTTGGAGAGGTTAACAGTCACTTCACTTGATCAATCTTTCCTCGAAAACGCTGAATATTTAAATGACCTATGTGTAAGCCTTTGCTAGAAACTCCTAAATTCAAGAGACTAATATCAATGCTATTAGAGGCACTCAATGAGACTTTGAAATTATTAAAACTATGTTCACAGTGATCATCATTACAGTATAAAAAATTAGTTTTTCTACAACTGCATTTTCTACTTTTATAATCATTGTATAAATCTGAACTATCGTTCCTGTTGGAATATGTATAAGATGCTTGTAAGGTTCCACATTCAGAACATGCATCAACAAGGGGATCAAATCTGTTTTGACAAGGGATGCCCAGTGTATGTGACAGTCCTTGATAGAAAATTGGTCCTCCTCTTGAATAGAGTCTTCTTGTGGAAATGAGATGGCCTCATTGCCCTTTTCCTCTTCCATAAATCTAGTGCGAGCTTTGGCTTTGTGTCCAAAGCTATCACACTGATGGCATTGTACTGGCTGTCTGTGTCTGCATTCCTGTGCTGAACGTTTGATCTCACCACAGTAATGACATCCCATAGTGTACTGCCTGTATTGATATGGCTCACCATATTGTCTGATGTTGTTTTGACCTACATTGGGTTTATAGTGATGGATGAAGTTTGTAATGTGACTAAGACCAGACTACACGAATAACTGCATTTATATTTTTTGCCAGCTTTTCCACCCCTTTGGTAGACAGGTGGGTCTTATCTCTTTTTCCAGATGGATGTTGCATCACTTATCCCTATTCATCCAGGAAACTCATGTAATTGTAAACAATATCACACTTCAGTTCACTTGCCAGCCTTCGGATGACCTTTGTGCCCTATCACGTATAATTAAATTATCTGAATCATGTTTAGTAGTAATAATGACGGTAGTATACACTAACTCCAGGGTTCTATGTAAATTAAAATTATATCTAATCTTTTTTTCTTAAATCGTTTTTTTGGAAAAATCAACCACATTTCGCCTCAGGTATGAAAAAATTTAATGCAAATATCAATTCAACTGCAAAAATATAATATAATCACTGCATAATCACTATTATGTAGAATTTTGGGTGATAAAGTTAATACACAAGGAAGGAAAATAGTTACAGTATATATTCGAGAAAGTTTTATTTTCTAAAAACAGAGTATATTCCTGATGTAATGACTTCTCATAGTAATGTTTCATGTAATTGATTGTACTTATTGATTTTTCTCTGGAATTACAGAAGTGCTTTGGTAACATTATTGGAAACTTTGATTTATAGTGAAATTCAAACAAAAAGATATCTTCTCGGATTTTATTATTGTGATCCAACAAAATACGTGGTACATCAACGAGGCGCAAGAAAAAACTGCCATTCTTACGTTATTAAGTCCTATAGACGAACCGCGTCAGACATTGAGACAGCTTCGTGAAACTGCAGCATGATTAAATATCCATTGTCCTCAAGATCCGCCTTTCTCCCTCGTCTGCCCTCCACTCGCCTTATCGACGTTAATGCCGATGAATGTCACCCGTAGATACACGCGTTCTGCGACCATAGCTGCGCCTGACGCGCCACCTGCGGTTATGCTTTGACCCGTCATCCCTCCCAAACAGGTTCTCATGTTGCGTCCCGCAGAAGTTCAAAATGGACTTCGCCAGCGAAAGCCCTGGCACCACCGAGAGCTCAGACTATCCGTGCCTCTATCGCGACTTCGCATCGGCTGTGGTCCTACTTTTCCATCCGTAATATTAAATGGTCTAGGACAGAGAGCAGGAGCACCTGCCCCTCGACGGGTGTCGGTATGCGTGACATGGACAGCATGGTCTGTGCCATATTACCTCTCACTTCACGTCTTTAATTGGTTGGCGGGGTTAGGCAATCTGGGTCTGTTTTGAAAAGTCGATCGTAGTTGTATTCTCAGTTTCTTACACTGGATATCTTTGACTATTCAGACTCGGGCATGGCTGGTAATTTTTTGCAGTGGCGTAGCGAGGATATTTGGCGCAGTTCCGTACCTTGTTTCCAAAAACATTGTATTGTGTTACTTAAAATAAGTGTACTTTTCAAGTTTCACTAATGGGTTCAATATATAATCCAACAATGTTGATACTTTGGGCCGATTTGGGCGCCCATTAGCCACCGTTGCCCGGGGCGACTGCCCCCCCCTCCTGCCCCCCCCCCCCCCCTCGCTACGCCACTGATTTTTTTGTGGTTCAGTTCCTTCATAGTAGACTCTGTCAAAAACTATGTTTGTTCAGGTGTCGATGAGTATAACAGTAGTAGCATCCATGAAATAAACAATTATGCAATTTATAAACGATCCATGGGTTTTTCTAAATCTCAACCATCCAGGCAGGGCCGGCTCTAGGAAGTGTGGGGCCCCATTGGAAACATGATGGCGGGGCCCCCATTTATGAAGTTATGATAATAATACTATTGATAATAGCAGTATAGATATTCAGTGGGTTGAAAAAGTATTTGCTTCCTCAATATTTTTCCATTGACTCCAATAGAATCCAGCTCTCACTCCACCAAGTGTAATTAACTTCAACTCATCCCATTTGTTCTTATAAATTGTGGTTCTATTTAATAAGTTTATTTTATATTATTTTAGGTACGATTAAATGCACGACTCTGCTTCATTTTGCATAGGGGTCATAAAATTCCCAAAGTTATTTGTTATTTACACTTTATTCAATGGCAGTAAAACAAATTTCACTGAGTATTTCAAGTGAAGAATAAAGGTCTGTTATCTGTTATTCATCCCCACCCCTCTATTGCTCTTCCAATAGTAGCTGAGGGTTGAAGATTTTTGCAATTTGTGATCCAAATGCAAAATATAGCATAGTGGTATTTTTCAGTTATGCCTGATATTATATACTGACCACCGAAGTCTTGAATCATTAAACAGCACTACAATTTATATGGCTAAACAGATTGTGATGAAGTTACACTTGATACAGTGAGAGTTGTTTTCTATAGGAATCATTGAAAAAATGTTGAGGGGGCCAACACTTTTGCAACCCACTGCACTTGGCAAGCAGAAGTGCAAGACAGGTGATTCACCAGGCCCAGTCTAGGAGACAGCATGTCAATCTGCAAATTATGAACCTAAATTAAACTGTCTAAACAAATACAAAGATACTATATTGTCTTTATTTGATTTATTAATTAATATGTTCTAGTCACTGGGAACCTTATACATTTATATTCAACTCAATATATGGAAATATGGAACTTATCACTTAAGCACAGCAACTAGTATCCTTAATACATTAGGCTTTCAAAAGCTAATTTTTCTTGCTTTTTTCATTGCAAAGTCTTTCAGGATTTCCTCAAAGCTAAATTCTCCGGCCACATCACACTCTATTGACATAATACTCAAACTATTTAGGCGTTCTTGACTCATTGTAGACCTTAGGTAAGTTTTAATAAGTTTGAGCTTAGAAAAGGATCTTTCGCCAGATGCAACTGTAACTGGGATGGTAAGGTAAATTCTAAGTGCCACAAAAAGATTTGGAAAGGCTGTAGACCTGTTATTGCAAGCTAGAAACTCAAGCATTTTTGCAGGATTCTGTAACAGCTCTAAAGGGAGAATTGGCTTTATTGCTTCTATCTCCTCACAAAGCATGAAATCATCAATATCAGCCATCTTCGTTGTTGTAACTCCATCTGCTGCATTGTCAGCATGAACTAATTTGGAATCAGTTATGGCGATTTCGAAATCTGCAGCACATTTCCTTACGTCTTCCTGGGGCATACCCTTAAAATTGCACAAGAATCCAAACGAACTCATAGTGCTTTGTCAGCTGTTCAAATCGGGGCTGAAGGGTTTGCACGGCTTTATTTACCACTTGATTAAAGCATTGAATTTGAAATGCCTTTTGGGGGTCTGACAAAGGTTCATCAGTTGATTCGTAGTCAAACATTTGCCTCTTCCTGCGCACACGCCTTTTTTCACTTTTGAAAACTGCTTCCACTTCAAGGTCTTCAGCAAGTTCTTTGGCATCGACCAGTAATTCCTCAAAGCCCTTTTCTCTGAATGCATTTAAACAGTTGAACAGTTTTTCAAATGCTTTCAGACAAGTTGTTACATCCATGGTTTCACCTTGAAGCTCCTTGCTTACGAAATTTACCTGAAAGAGCAATGAGTGCCAAAACACTAGAGACACAAGGAACTTGTAATTTCTCATTTGGCTCACCAAGGACTGAGCATCACTTTTGGTATTGGCATCTTCAGTAGTGTCTGCCAATTCTTCGAGAGCATCACAGACTTGAGAAGCTTGGTATCTGATGGCCTTCACACTATCCATTCTGCATTCCCACCTTGTTTCTGACAAAGGTTTCAAGGACAGGCCAGTAACATGACTTCTGAAGATTGTCCACCTTTTTGTGGATGAGGCAAAAATTGTTGCAATGTACCGAAGAAAGTCATGGCCTCGGGGCATGTTTTTGCCATATCACCTAAAATAAGATTATAACTATGACACGCGCATGGGGTAAAAAATGCTCGAGAATTTCTTTGCAGGAGTCGTGCTTGTACACCTGAATTGTGTCCCTTCATGTTGGCCCCATTATCATAACCTTGCCCACGGATATCTGCAACATCAAGTCCTAATACCTCAAGTTCCTTCAGAACGGAGTTTAACAAGTTTTCTCCAGTACTGCTTTGCACCACCAAAAACTTAATGAAGTGTTCATACACTCCAGCTGGGATGTTTGGTTTTGTACCATCAGCTACATATCTAATAACCAGTGACATTTGCTCTTGGTGACTGATGTCAGGGGTGCAGTCAAGAATTATGGCATAGTACTTGGCAGCCTTAATTCTAGAAATAATTGCTGTCTGAGCAGGATTTGCCATAATGTCGATGAGCTCATTTTGGATGTTTTTTCCCAAATAATGATCAAGTATTTCCTTGTTTTGAACTTTCCGTATGTGTTCTTGCATTATTGGATCAAACTTCCCAAGTAACTCAATGACACCTAGAAAGATGCCATTATGTGGTGTGCCAATGTGTTCATCAGAATCTGTATTGTGGCCAAAAGTCGCTCAAATACTTTATACCAGTGGTTTGCTTCCTTTCTAATTTGTTTTTCCTGTACTTCATCAATGGTCTTTTCAACAGCCAACCTCTCCTGTAGTTCACAGCAGCGGAGCATTGCTTGCAAATGCCTGTTTGAAATCTCATGCTCAGCCAGCCTTGTATGGATGTTTGGCCAATTATTGAAACCAGAAGTTGCAAGTGCGGCTGTAGCATTCGGGTCAAAAAGTTTACAGTAGTAACAAAAGATCTTGTCACTTGAGACTGAATATAACAGCCAAGGTCGCTCTATAAATTCACCATTTGGGAGCATTCGTTTGCAGTGGAATTTTGAAAAGTGTGTTCCTTTATCATTTTTAGGGAAATCTTCTTTTAGAACTTTCGGTGGTCCTTTTTTCACCAAATAGTCTCTCACACCATGACTTATTACTTCTGGCCAGGTTGCAGGATCATCAGTTAATTGTGAATGCTCATCATCAATGGTGACATTTGAAGTGAAAGGATCTTGCTCATCATCAATGGTGACATTTGAAGTGGAAGGATCTTGCTCATCATCAATGGTGACATTTGAAGTGGAAGGATCTTGCTCATCATCAATGGTGACATTTGAAGTGGAAGGATCTTGCTCATCATCATTGGTGACATTTGAAGTGGAAGGATCTTTTGAAGAGTTCGTAACAGCAGAAGCACCCTTAAAGTTGTGTTCATCTTGTAAAATGTCTTCAGCACCACTATCATTATCACTGAATTTCGGATCATTTTCAACGGAGTTTTGCAAATCTGTTTCATCAGATTTATCTGATGTATTTCTGTAAACAAATCTGTATATGGCTCCTCTTTCTCTTTCATCTTGTGCTTTCTTAGCCTTTCTTATTGCCCTTTTCTTACTGCCACTCTGGTACTTTCTGCCTATATCTCTCGGTCTTTTACTCATATTTGAAGGTCAGGAATCTTGTGTCTCTATAACAAAATACAGTGAACACATAATGACTAGTTATAAAGGGCTACAGAAGAATCTACTTGGCACAAAGCAGGGAGGATGCGTACCCATACTCCATCGAAAGCCTAATAGATCCACTGTTGCCCAAATGAAAACCAGTGAAAATCAGCTTTACAACACCTCATATGCGCAAACCTGCCCAAAGAAGTGACAATGAATGCCAGGATAAATTTTGATTATTGTCATGTTAGCTAAATCACACCACTGTTATCTACATTTTTTCTGTGTATGGTTTAATCTTAAGCAATTAATTAAATAACAATATAAATTCTTATGGTTCACATGCTGCTTGGAACAATCCAAAGCCAACAAAATTGTGACATCATGAATTTTGTTAGACATCCGACATATTGGAGCAAATGTTATGCAGACACAATTCAATTTGGAAGGAAGAGCACTTCAAGCAGCATGAGTACTGGTCCACCCCTAACAAAATATAATTGGTCGCACACTTCGTGTTCGACCTATGCAGTGATAAGTACCGGGGATAGGCAAAAAATGTTTGTCCTGCAAAAATCTGGAAAACCACGCCATTTCAGGCCATGAACTTACTATGATATTTTTCCACCATGCCATAACCTAAGCATTTATGCATTCTGCTTTAGTCCTCGCCTATCTATTTATTCTACGCGGCATTTAAAATGCTCGCATTTCGTCAATTTTTAAGATATCAATACCAAATTTGCACTACAGGACAATGGTGCATAGGAGTATTTACATTATAAATCTCGTAATAATCAGACAATTTATGGACCCGCCATGGCCAAAACCGTGCGTATTTCAGTCTGCCACCTGGATAGGAAAAACAGCACCATATTATTTCATGAGATTTACACAGAATACAGTTAATATACTTTTGGGGTGCAGAAAAAAAATCAGCTGCACAGCTATAATACTTTTGATGCTAGAGCATTGTAAAGCGTGCGACCAAAGCAGCACTTTAGTGCTGCATTTTTCTTGTTATACTGACTTTTAACTTCAACTAGTTCCTTTCAAATGTTCAACAAATTATTGAAAGCAGAACCACATGATTGTGTATTGTAGGTCAATATAAGACAGTAATGGTAAAGTCTACTTTTAATTATATATAATAAAAAAAAATTCATTGTCACTGTCTATACTCACACAAATGGCATCACTCGCTTCACTAAGATTCTTGGCAGTAGCCTGACAGACTTGCAGGTTTTAAATGTTAATATAAATGTATAGCTGGTACTTCTTCACTTGGCACTTGCTACAGTTATCATGTGGCCTGTACACTTAGCACTGGCAAAAGATTGTGTCCCTTGACCACGGTGGCATCACAATGCACTGAATTGTCTAGACTACTTGTGAACTGACCCCCCCCCCCCCAATCAAGGTGCGGGGCCCCCCTAGGCGCGGGGCCCAATTGACCTAAAGCCGGCCCTGCATCCAGATAAGACTATTCAATCTTCTGTTCTTCACAGCTTTTAGCAAGTATTGTTCACTTGTCTTTGAATATAGGGAGCTGACGGATTAATTAGATTGAGGTGGCATGATGGCAAGTCTGTTCTCCGTCATTAAATCATTTCGGAACACTAATCCCCAATGCTTTGGCAATAGTATAAGCTTCTTTACAGGGATCGATACCTCCGTAGTTCAGAAATAACTGTCGAACTTTTCCACAACGTCATAAAATGTTGATATGGAATTGACAATATTTGAACATTTCGTCTTGGAATCAAAAGAATCTGAAGAGTGGGTTAGGTAATAAACTTCTAACTGTTCTATTTGGATACCATCGGAATCATGTTAGTGGGCCACATTAAAATACGCCATGTTGATTTGCTTCTTTATTGAAAGTTTGTGGAAAACAGCCGTTAGCCATTTCAGTCATGTAAAATGTTTTAGGCATGATGCTCAAATACATAGCCAGATAACTTACGGAATTTGTCTTCCCCACTTTTATGCCAATGATTTTGACTCCGTTCATGGTCACTTGTGGAAATACAGTTCCTTGTTCTGAATAACATTTCAAAGGAAACTGCCTGAGGTATCCGGAGAAAGTGTAAGCAATGAATGTAGCCGATTTTGAGTCCGTTCCCGTAACGAGTTCAAGATGTTATCATTAGGGTCAAACAACAAATCATCAGAATCAAAATGAATGCAGTAGCCCAAAATATCTTTTCACGTCCATTTGGTCCCGTTTCTTTTTCTTGTTTTGTTCATTCGGTAATTCCTAGAGTTTGTTAGCATATCTTTAAATATACCATTGATAATCGAACTCGAATGCTTCTTTCCTACACAAACGCACGACTCTTAGGATATTGGTACGAACATATTTTCCACAGGTTATACACAATGTCAATAATTCGCAAGTACTCATCTGTTTTGTTGTAATTGTTTCATGCGTAAGATCTTGAGCACATAAATGTTAATCTGCAGGTAGATTTTCGAACTATTTCTCATCCTTCAGGAATACAAATGCTGGACACTTAAAAATCAGGACACTTCTCTCTTTCACAATAAATATGTTTCTCCCGAACGTTAACTACATATTCACATTTGTCATAATAGTATATGCATAAAATACATCCTTAATACTAGCAAAATGATCAAATTGATTTTGATAATCGTAGGAATAATATATTGTCTGTCTGAAAAATTAGGTCCTCGAAATATTTCATCTCCATGAAGGACGTGAGGGTCAACGTAAAACACGCTTATCGAGTTTCCATTAAAGGAACTTTACACAAGGTCTTTTTTTTTAAAATGTCGCTGTGTCCCAAATTGATTTTATGGGTTTTTTTTATATTCTTTAGCCATATCAGATTTGATAATTCTTTCCCATAATAAGATTCCATTCCAATGTACTGGTTTTCTCGACATGAGATAAGTGCATATAATCTTGGTCATTTTTAGTCTGGACGATACTTCGTTTTGTAATTTAAAATTGATCCAAACATACAATTTTGTGTCGCACTCTGCTTGATGGAGGTGAAACATGTCAGATATTGAATGACTTTTCGATGGGTTATGTCAAACTCATCATTCGACTGTTGGCCATGCTGAATTTTGTCCAAGGTTTTAGAACTAGTTAATTCCACAGGTGCAACTACTCAATCCAAAAAGAGGGGATTTCAATCTGTCGTAGGCGGTGGACATTCACAAACGATCGCGATCGTTGCCAGAACAGGATTATGTTCAGCTAACCATTCTGGTGAAGTAGTGATTTTCAAGATGGTAGCTGTTGAAACCATCTTGGCCATCTGTTTTAATTTAGGACCAACAAGACATAGTATGAAGTCTTTTTTTTGCGAAAACTATGCTGATGTGATCAATCATTCACAACAAGTATAAAACAGGATTTTCCATAATTACCTGTATATTTTAAGAGTAATTTCTTCTGAAATGATGTACTTTTAAAATGACTTGCAATATATGCGATGGGGGAGAAACCAATTAATAAAAATAATTTCCCTAAAGGACCAAATTCCGAATTTTGTTTCTTACCAAATCTAATTTTATTCAAGCCAAAAATACTGAAAACACCCCATATTAGAAGCACAAAATATTCTTGGTAGAGATCAGTATGATAGCATACCCAGAACTATAATTCTGAAACTGTCCTTATCCTAATGATTTGTTTGTTTGATTAGGATTTTAATCATAATTTTTAAAAAAAATTCAGTCATTTCGCTACGATGTCTGTAATGAAGCAGTTTATAGTGATATCTAGCACTGGGACATCATGCCGCAGACATGTAGCATGATGTCCCACCTAGTCACATTATCCTGACACCAGGCCAACCAGTCCTAACACTAACCTCTTAATGCTGAGCGCCATAGCTGTTAGTATCATTTTTGTAAGTCGTTGGTATGACTTGGCTGGGGATCAAACTCACGACCTCCTGCTTCTGCGGCTGATGCTCAACCACAAAGCCACCGGAACGGTTCCTTACCCTAATGAAAGTTTTTGACATTTCAGCAGATATTAATCTGTGTGGTCAACATGAACTCTAGAATCTGTCCTTTCTGCCATGTACCCCCACATCTGGAGTAAATAACTTTGAAATGATCGAGATTCACACCCATGGGAGCTTGGTGGCTCTGTGCTTAAGTGATTGCACCTATTAACAGAAACTTGTGGATTTGAATCATATCATCAGATCAGCCTGGATAGACTAATTTCTCGGGAAATTTTTAAGGTCACAGGTAACTTTGTTTTCAGTCATTTAATGTAGAAGTGAATCAGTACGTTGAATTTATTTTTTGTTAAGTTTTCTTCAACATGGTAATACTAGCAACTTTTTAAGAATTTCAAATGTAAAATTTTAATACCATGCAAATGAATTGATCACAAAGTTATGGAGTTATGAATTTATTTGCATGGCATTACTATAATATGGGTGTTATAAATCAAAATATTCTTCTAAAAGTAAATAATTTTTCTTTCATTACTTTTGTGCTGAGGTGCAGTAAGACAGGACTACATGCACACATACATACAATTCACACCACCACTTTCCCCCAAATCCTGAATAACAACCCCTTTATCCATTGGATTGTAACAATTAACAGGCATTTTACAAACTACTATAATAATTTATTGTATATACTTGCTTATAAGAAAAGCCCAACAACAAACTGCATTGGTAGATCTGAGTCGATACAGTTTGTTAAGAATAAGCACAGACCCTGATTTCAAGATATGCTATTGCTAAGGGACATCAGGATACTTGTTTAGTTTGACTCGATCATTAAGTGAGCATATACAGTAATTATGCTATCAACTTATAGTGTTACTTCTTATATTGCAATTTTGTATGTATCTAGTTTAAATTAAACATCATTTGATATAACACCAATGTGCACCCTTTTAAAAAAAATTATTCAGGAACTGTTTATACATGTGTACAACTTTAGTTATCTTATGTTCTAAATTAAAATTATATTTCATGTTTTAAATTTAATTCTGCAAGAAGAACTCTTCAAAACCCCAAACCAATGATTTTATTAACGATGACCATATTTCAATGCTCATCAGCCTTGTATAAACATGAAAGCCTCTGTCAATACTTTTTTGTAAAGTTTTATAAAATTCAGTTAGGTGCTGTTGAGTGATTTACTAGTTTTTCAATCTTTATCAAAAACACCCATACTTGAGAGCTGATCATCATTTTGTACATATTGGAAAGGACTTCATGTGAACACGTTTTCAGCACTTTTGGCATTTAACGGTTGTTTAATATTTAGGAACAGGGAACTATATTTCAGGACAGATCTGACCAACATTTGTACAAATCTGAAAGGCTTTCATGCCAGGACATTTTTCTATCAAGTTTCGCTAATTTCTATTCTATTCAGCAGTTGTTAGTCTGTGAATGATTTTTCTCTACTTACAGTAATAATGGCATCGTTTATACAAATCTAAAGGCTCTTGAAGTCGTATCGTTTTCTGATGGCAAGTTTACACTGCAACTGTTGAATTAAATTGCATGATGTACAATGGACACAGAACCATGGCATAAACTCATGAAGTACAATGGACACAGAACCATGGCATAAGCTCATGAAGTACAATGGACACAGAACCATGGCATAAGCTCATGAAGTACAATGGACACAGAACCATGGCATAAGCTCACTATGGCCAAGATATTAAGACAGTTAAAATTACACCAAGTTTATTTACTGTCAGATGGAATAATAAAATGTCAGTAATTAGAATCATGATAAAAATGATAGCCACAAAGGTTACATTTACAGGAATACACTGTATAATGCAATAACATAATGCATTAATGAAGGAACCTGATGACAATTATACTGAGAGAAAAGTAGGTCTATTTATTTGTAGTTTACATTGAACAAGGCATTGAATATTGAAAATTGCTGCAAAATAAAATCACTTGATATATGACTACACAACTCAGATTTGTATGAACAGGACATACTAAAAAAAGCAGACAATCCAAAAAATGTTAATATTAAAACATCAAAGTTGTAAAAAAAAAAATGTTAATTTCTATGCTATTATTAATATTCAAAGAATTTCTCCTCTGGGCACAATGGACAGTGTATTACAGATGTATAATCATAGTCTAATGTGTCATCAACAAAAATAAAATGCTTTATTCACCTTCATATTTTTAAATAGCAATTAAGTAATAATGAACCTGGAGATCATAAAACTGAGCCTTGATTTTAAATTAAAGCTTTAAATTTCAGCCAATGAAATGTAATATTACTTGTTTAAATTGCTTCGTGATTGGTTGGCATAAAATCTCAAGCTCCAAACACAATCTCACATGTATGATTTGAAGGCCAGTATTTTGTACAATACCGCCAAGTCAAGGCCCTCAATCTTATTAAAATATGTGTAGCACGTACACAACTCTGAACATTGAAGTAAATTTTCAATAATGTAATATGCAGTCGGCTTAGGTGTACATGATGTTTAAGATCACATGCAGAATGAATACCAAACTCTACTAATCCATAATAACATAAGAATACCGAGTCCACAGTTTGACCATGAGTACATGTCATACAATAGATTGATGGTGTTACATGTTACTGAGCATCAAACTTGTTACATGTTAATGAGCATAAATGGAAAGTACATTAAACTGCTGAATGTTTAAAATGGTAAATGCAACATTTAGCTCCAATTAAAGGAAATATACATGAAAGTACACAATTAGTTTAATGCTTCAACAGGAGTCACTCAGTTGAATAAAAAATATAATATATGATGTAAAACATTACCCTGCTGATAAAAAAGTAAATATATATGAATGATGTAACTTCGTATTAAAAAGTAAAGACATCATGCAAGTGAATTGAAATTGAAATTGAAATTGAAATTGCAGGTAAATTACTGCAGAAGAAAAAAAAAAACTCAAGACCACGTGCTTGTACAAACCAAAATTGGCTATTTAATGCACTGACATTTTTTATAATTATATGATGCAGTCAGTCACAGAAAACACCAATTACATTACCAATTAAGTTATCAGATTTTGGTATTCAAGTACTCATTTCATTATCTGTTCTCCATTTAAAAATAACTGACTACATTACAATTTTTCTGCATTGTATAAAATGACTTCCTTGACATATTTTCTAACATTTTATGCAAAAAGCCCCAAAAAATTTATTCCAATGTTTAATGCAGAACTTGAAGCCTTGTCTTAAATCACATAAAAAATAAAACTGAAAATAAATATGTATGTGCGACTAGTATGGGATCCTGATTTATTCATGTGTATTTTAACGTGGTGAATACTAAGGTTAAAGTTACTTTGCTTTAAAAACTCTTCTTGTCATCATTTATGCAAACCAGTAAAAAAAAAACATTTAAAAAAGATTTCGTCATTACATAACTTTTATGTAACATCTGTTTATCATTTTAGTCAGCACTGTAATTATTGTTTCAGCATCTGGATGCAATTAAAAAATTCAAATATATAAACTAATATTGATGAAAAGGGTTTAACCAATTAAGTAAATGCACATGCCATGATTAAATATTTGTCAAAAGTAAATACAAGACAATTGTTAGTACATCTATAATGTAACTACTGTGAGTTTGAAATAAATGTTACTGACTCTACTCCCGTATTAGGATTGGAAAAATCACATCTTCCCACCCTGGACTACTGAAAAGTTGTACTATGCATGCAACACAACTTCATGTCATTTGTGCCAACATTTTTTGTGTGTAATTTCATTAAAATATCCATTGAAGGCCAATCACGTTTCTTCTTCCAGTCTCTCATGGTTTCATTGATGCTTAAATATATACATGCAAATGGAAAGAAGATTAATGAATCAAATTCTTACTGAAAGATCTTTCAATTGGATAGTTTTATTCCATTACTAAAATTGATACAGACTGATTGGAAATCATACTAGATCTAAACATGCCTACATGAGACTGAATAACACTTTAACTAATAGATATATGAAGCTGAATTTTGAAGCTAAATATAGTTTTAGTCTTAAATTATGTAAATAAAAATGAGTAAGAATGACTGGTGATTAAAATGTGGAAAAAAAAAAAATGTTAATAAAAAGTTAAAAATAGCAAAGCCATGCAAAACAGATTCATCACATTAGACTACACACCTATAACTTTTAAAATCAAAGAACACTTATCTACCATAAAACAAATTAAGCATCCATAAAACACATTCTTCTGAATTGTGTATATACATTCATGAATATTTAAAATAAACCAACCCTTCCCACATTAGAAAATAAGTTAATAACAGTATCAATTGGAAAAGAACACTCTACAAAAGACATTTTCATCAAAGCATGATTATTTCCATGAGCAAAATACATGTAACACTAAAGCATCTAGATGGGCACGTGTATTGTACATAACAGCTAATACCAACGAGTCAACTTGTTTGGTAACCCCAAAATTAGGAGAATGGGCAATCATGGGAGATTACTCTAAATGATCTAAAATAAACTTTTGGAAATTCAAATAATTCAGGGGCTTGTCAAGATAAAGGTGCATGATAAGTATAATTGGAATCATAACATTCCTTTCTAAAATTATGCATATGGAAAGCAAATGTGTAGTGGTCATCCAGGGGCCTCAACTCTTGTACATACTGAAATTAATTCATTCAAGGTTGCATACTATACAACTCCATGACAAAGTTAGCTAAATTCCAACAAACCTTGGGAAGGTTATTCTGCAGGAACAAAAATCACTATGAAAATCTAACTTGTTCAAGGTTTCATCAATGCTGAGGCATATAGCAAAATTGACTGAAATCCAACACGCTCTTTTGGAAGGTAAACTCGTCAAAACAAAGTTCAGTGTACAGATGAGTATTTGGACCCACAAATCCTCACCAATGACAAAAAAGGTTGGAAATCAAACAGTTTCTATAAATATAAAGTCTATACCAAATAAGACTTAAATCCAACCAAGTTGTTTTGCCGAAACAAAATCATTTACAAAAGGATCAGCAATTGGATTACTACATGGTTCTGCCAACTTTGACAAGTGGTTCCCAACTAACTGGAACTAGTTTGTGTGCAATCAGTCAAGTACTTACATTAATGTTTCAGTCTGCTTTGTGTTTTATTGCTTTAATCAGTACTTTGACACATTACTGGTTATAATGTGCCAAGGCAATGTAAGTCATGTGACTTTCTCAAGAACACACCAAGGCAATGGAAGTCATGTGACTTTCTCAAGAACACACCAAGGCAATGGAAGTCATGTGACTTTCTCAAGAACACACCAAGGCAATGGAAGTAATATGACTTTCTCAAGAACACACCAAGGCAATGGAAGTCATGTGACTTTCTCAAGAACACACCAAGGCAGACTCTTTAACATTGGACAGGAGTGTGAAAATTCTACCAACATTCAGTACCATGTGTGGAAGAAATAAGAAAAGCAAAGAAAAGTTGCTCTTAACGCACTTAAAAATGACGAATTTTGGCTTTTAAAAAAAAATGTTTACATCATTAACTTGTTTATTAAAAGTCAAGTTTGGGTATGAACTGAGGAAGGGGGAGATGGTACAAGTGGAGGGGACTTCTAATTCATCCTTAATTACATTTACATCTACTAATTGCAAAGGATTAATTAAACAAAATAAGCCCATTCAATATGCAATGTAAATTTTTTTAAGTTGGTGTTTCACTAAAGGTTGCATCCA
This sequence comes from Unio delphinus, assembly GCA_029339505.1. Classification (NCBI taxonomy): domain Eukaryota; kingdom Metazoa; phylum Mollusca; class Bivalvia; order Unionida; family Unionidae; genus Unio; species Unio delphinus. The sequence goes on from JAQISU010000081.1 coordinate 14,843,672, forward strand.
TAATTTACAACAAAATATAATCTGTAAAGGCAACATACATTCAGCTGTACCAAATACAATCACATGTACCATGTACATTCAGATGGAAAGTAATAAATTGCTCAATAATTAAGCTATATAAAATGTGGACATTTTCTGAGAAAAGTGGTTAAATTTACAAACATTCTGTCATTTTTCCATTCAAACCAATGTAGAAATAACACATTTTTTAATCTTTTAATTCAACGCCATGTTGCAATAACAGTTCTTAATTTTTCTGCTCTAAGCTATGTGGCAATTACATACATTTTGTTCATCAATAAATTGCCTTTGCATATATGATTGTTCCCACAAATGGTTAATTCATCTGTACATGCAAACAATGGCTGGACTAACTAGAACTGCAGCTACAAGACCACTCAATGACACAATGACCGGTGTCTAAGCAAACTGAGAATTAAAGCCCCTCTGCCACATGAATTTAAAAACTTTACCATAAATCTACACAAAAGCCTTAGTATAGAATATGTCCTTTAACAAAGATATTATCCTTGGATTTTATTTTGACAATATCAAGAATTATATAAAAATATAACATTTATGACCTAAAACATATTTTCAGACTGATCTGGGTAATTCTGAGCTGCCACCTCGAGTGGAATGAAACTCCGGGTTAAAAAGGAAAAAAATCTGAATTTGGAGGAGAAAAAAAAAAGGAATCTGTGTTTGCAACCATATATTTACAAAATCTTTTCAAAGGAATTCACAAGTCAACTGACTTATGTTATTTATTTAATGTGAAAAATGTATGTAACAGTCATACCCTGAAAATCTAACATTTAGTGTTCATTCAATTGACAACACTAAATATGAGCATAAAAGATGAAAATGGTAAAATGATCGAATTTCACAGTATGAGTAATGTATACCTCAAGGATTTTCTGCATCATTTTTGCTCTCTTTGAAGGAGGAACAGCTATTGTGAATCAAAAGAGCTTTGTGGGTGTGGGTGCTATTTTAAAAATCAGGATGATCCAGAGTAAATCGGGATAAGTGGCAGGTCTGTACAATTACTGGATACGTAAGCCACAGTCCTCACCATCATTTTCCCCCCTCCCCAAGAAATGGGAGTGTTCCTTTAAGAATGTGTTGTACCATCCACCTGCGACTTGCAACATTTAGATAATGAAATCTAATTGTTACAATGACATATGCTTCCAAAACCACTCCAAATACTTCCTGACTGACTTTCCTAGTTACCAGATAAATACTGTTAGCCGTTCATGTTCCTAATCGACTTTCAAGAACATGCATTATTTTCTAATAAATTCCTATTGATAAACATACTTTAAATTCTACACTTGCCAGAAACCTGTATATGCAAGCAATATGCCTAAGTTTAAATCTATTTAACATAGAAATGATTTAACCTTACCTCAGGCAACATACAGTAAAAATTATTACAAAAACAAAACTAATATTTCCTTCTTTTAATAACTTTTAAAATATGGCATAAATCCATTAATCTTAATTCATGCAAAGTTAGATTCATATTTGGTATAACCCATAATAATTTTTGTATTCCTTTGAGAATAATACAGTCAAAATGGATCAGGTAGGATGGATGAATCGTCTCTTCACATGCTGCTTTTACAACTACATATGCATGGAATGTATGATAGAAAGAAAATTCAATATACATTTTGGAGTGTCTTGTCGACTTTTACATGCAGCCTGTGTGTACCACATTAAAAAAGTTTTGCGTCCCTAGTAAAATAACCAAGCAAATAATTTTTTTAATTTTTTTTTCTCCTTGAAATAAAAGAAATAAACATGCCACAATTCGTTTCTATGATCAAGCCATCTTCTGACATTTCAAACTCTTTAACTGTAAAGAAAGAGTCTTTTTTTTTTTAAAGAATCTGTCCAAATAAAGCTACATCCAAATCCCAAAACTAAGCAATATCAAGCATTTGAATCAATCACCATTACACTGCCTTAACAACATGTATGAACAAAAAACTTGCATAAAAACAGCAACAAAATGTCTGCACAATGAAGTCTTTGGTGTTTCTGGTAAACCTGGAAAAAGTCAATTTACAGGCATATTGTCCTCCTGTGACAAGATAGATTGATTTAGCAGACAATCATTTCACAGAATTGACACACAGTACAATTTACGAGGCAGCCAAAACTTCATCATGGCCATTTTCAACTGTTTCAGCAATTCCTTTCTGTTTGGATAGGGCTGGATCATCTTCATGAACATGAACTGTCACCTTTAAATCAGACATCTTTTCTCTCACCTCAGTCTGCAACAAAAAATAAGAGACATTTTAGTAAAATTAACACTGCTGAAGTTATTGCAACATTGGTTTTCTAAGCATCATTTAAGTGAAAACATCTTGTAATTGCAAAAAATGTAATTGTGCAGGTTTTAGTTTGTTTATAAAAGTTTCAGATCAAGATTATAACATGCAGTTTCAACTATTTCGTAATAAAATGAAATTGAAAAGTCAAAAATCCAGAAAAATTGATGTAATGCTATGAAAATCTATTCATGGCTGTTAATTTGAATACGATGGTACCCAGTAAAGGCAATTTTAAAAAAAGACACGATGAAAAAAGTCTGCCCCAAAAGTTAAAGAGTGTCTATATAAAAAAATGGAGAAAATAAATGTAGTTGCCTGAAAATGTAATCAGGTCAACAACATATGGTTAAAAATATTAAGCAGATAAAAATTGTAATTTGTCGATACTGAGTGCTCTTTATGCAATCTTCTTGAGGTGCTCAGATAGAAAAAAAACCATCAAGATGCCAGCACATTGGAAGCAATAACGGTACAACAATACTGACAAAAAGTTACATGCAACAGGATTAATTACACTAACAAAGCCAAATAATGCAGAAAGTGCAACATAATGACTCTCACCTCTAGAGACTGAAACCTGACATTAAAGAGTCTTTATACATCAGCAAAACTAACAGAGAAAATTAATATTATTTCAAATTTTCACCTTTCTTACGAGATCTGTTCAAAATCTATATTTTTAAAATGTTAAGGTAAAAATTCAAATGCAGCAGACATCTTGATTATCGGGCCTAGACTGGTCACCAGTCATATCACCTAGTTAATAAGATTCAAGCAGTTTACATAGTCCAGCCCTAATTAATGGGGTTCAAGCAGTTTACAGGAGATCTGGTGTTTCATTAGAACTTATGTTTTCTACTGCATCTTGCAATTGTCTTACTGTTTCTTTGACAAATGTACATATTTCATGGAACAATTAAGAAGGCACCAAATTGTAAATTTCAGTCATATGTTGAATTTGCATAAAATGTGATTTGTTTTATCTATGGTGTGCTATTCCTCATTTTTCAAAAATATAAATATTTCCTAATGTATGAATTTTAAAGTAATGAATATCTTTCCATTCTCTGTACTTCCCCTGCATTAACAATGTTTTCCCCCCAAAAATGTTTTTTTTTTAAAAATAAAAAAAGAAGAAATTTACTGAAACTAGGGCTAGTTGTACAGTGGAACCAAAATCCAAAATTTGCAAATTGGTCAAGTATTTAAATGATTGTCACAGAATGACCAAGTTATAATAGATCCAGTTTAAAAGGTTTTCTTAAATATAACATCTGCACTGCAGGAGAGTGCATTAGAGGGGGCTATTAAGGCCAGCTTAAACATGATGGTCATATGAATGTTTATGAATAGTATGACCACTGAATGACCATGGCCCTTATCTGTTGTTGGAGAACCAACTTTGTGTTTGATTCTGTATTGAATCGATAGCCAGTGTAGGGTACAGAGCAGTGGTGAGGTGTGCTCTGATCGAGGTACTCTAAAGATGATCCGTGCAGCTGTGTTTTGAAGTTTTTTGAAGTTTCTGGAGTAAATATTGTGGCGAACCAAACACAATAGTCCAGTCTTGAAAGTACTAATGAACACACGAGTGTTTTAGTGGCATCAACTGAAAGATATTTACGGAACTGATGCGTCTCAATTCAAGATATGCAGCCTTGCATATGTTTATGACATGTTGGTGCAATGTGAGAGTACTGTCTAGAGTAACGCCTAGGTTTCGTACTGACTGTGAGAATTGAATGTTGGTGTTGCTGATATGTATTGTGTGAGGTAAAGGATGTGAATGAGAAAGGCTTTGTGTTGTGATCAGAATAGCCTCAGTTTTATCATCATTCATCTACAGCTTGTTACATGTCATCCATGATTTCACATCAGAAATGCACCTCTCTACTCCATGGATGGTAGCATTAACTTCAGTTGGGTGGCTAGACTTGTATATTTGGGTGTCATCAGCGTACAATTGGTGCGACACTGGGTGATGATCTATCACACTTGAGAGCAGCCGAGTGTATAGAATGAAGAGAACAGGTCCAAGAACAGATCCCTGTGGAACACCACAACATATGTCAACTGGGCTGGAGTGTATTCCATTTGTAGATGTAATTTTTGTCCTGTTTACTAAGTAGGACTTTAACCACTGTAAGGCTATATTCTGAATGCCAAATACATGCTGGAGACGGTGAAGTAATATATCATGGTCTATTGTGTCAAATGCTGCAGATAAATCCAGGAGGGTGAGGACTGTACTCTTTCCACTATTCAAAGCAGAGAGAATGTCACTAAATACTTTCAGAAGAGTAGTTTCTGTACTGTGGCATGGGCAATATGCAGACTGTACATTCCTAAAAAGACTGTTTGAATTCGAATGAGATACAAGTTGGGTTAGAATAACCTTTTCTAAGATTTTTTATATGAATGGGAGATTAGAAACTGGGCAGTAGTTCTTTAAATCGTTATGGTCAAGTGTTGGTTTCTTCAGCAGTGGCTTTACGATGGCAGTTTTGAAAAATGATGGGAATTCCCCCGATGAGAGAGAGATATTAATAACATCAGTTAGTGAAGGCAATATTGGGTCTAAGCACTCAAGCAGCAATGTCAGAATTGGATCAAGTTCACAAGACTTTGGTGCACTTTTCATCACGATTGTCCGTACTAAATCAATTGAAACCGGTTCAAATGCTCCTAATGGTTGTCGCTGAAATTCTGCATCATAACTGTATGGTGACTAGTCAGTTAAAATTGTGCTGTCAAGCGAATCTCTAATGGTTTGTACTTTGTCACGGAAGAAATTTGCAAATTGGTCCAGAAGGTCTAGTGGAGAGAAGGTTGTTGAAAGTGGTGTACATTGTTCCTTGACATTAGTTTGTTAGTTATCTCAAAGAAGTACCTAGCATTTCGGACAAGAAGGGAATAGCTTCATACTGGTCTAAAGAAAAGTGGTTGTATGGTTCAATGAGTCCATTTCTCGCCACTGTCAGCCAGATTTTCTGGCAGAAAAACTGCTTCTCCCTATCAAGATTCCCAGTCGCAGTCTTATCTGTGCTGGAGATTGTCAAGATGGACTTGGTTTTACAGCTATTTTAGCCACTTCAGAAGAGAGCAGAAAGGGTATGAAGTTTAGGCACCTTAAATGTATTTTTAAAATTCCAAATCTTTTTCATGATTCAATGGATATAATAGGACTGAGTCCTGCCTGTTAAAAAATAGCACAATACTTTACTGAGAGCTTTTACAAAAACTCCATTTACAAAGGCTGAGGGTATGATCACTTAAATAATACTGAAAAAGCCAATTATAAAACTGGAGGCATCTTAGGACAAAAGATCTTTTCCCAAGAGTGATTTAAACACAACCCATTTGAACAATGGTTTCCAAAGAAAAGACTAGGTTTGTTATTTCTGTTCTGGGACTTTCCATCAATGGCAGGATGTAAATTTCATACCTCAATGAGGGTAATTCCAACCCTGGAAAAGGCAAGCCAGGTAAAAGTGATGGGTAATGTATTATTGCTATTAAAATTTATGAAGCTGAAACCTTTTAGGGCACATCTTTGAATAGCGTTAAATAGTTTTCATTTTTGAAAATATCCAACAAATTGCATAGCTTACAAAAACATTGCATCATCTACTGTTAGACTGTTATTTATAGAATGGTATTATGTGAAAGCCATCACCATGTCTAATTCAAACATTAGTAGTTTCATAAAAAAAATACAATTGTTATTTCACACATGTAATCAACTTCCACAAAAATAATTCAAAAGGATTAATCAGCAGATTAGTTCCACTTTCTCCACATTTTACACAGGTCAGTTTTGAATGACACTTTGTCATGTGTGGAATACAATCCACTTTTTGTGAATTACCAAATGTGTAGATACATTTAGGTCCAATAAAACCTTTTCTACGAGTTCATTCAACTCTGCATGTGACTTTGTTTATGTTTATATATATATATATATATATATATATATATATATATATATATATATATATATATCATCACTGAATTTATATTGATTTTTTTTAAGATGAAAATTACTGAAAACTGTGTCCACAAAGATGTCCTTTTTAACTGAACCATACAATTTTATATCCAAATTTGATGAGACTCACATTAGCTACTAAAGTGCATATCATGTTATTATATTACGGGTATGCATTTTATGCTTTTAATATTTTTTAACCAGGAAATACTTTAGTGTAGTTTTGAAAGGTTATCTAATGCATGTGACAGACTATTCATGTGACAATGCAGACGTTTTGGTTGAAGACAATGCAGTCGTTGTGGTTGAAGACAAAGAGTCTGGCATGGAAGAAATCCTTATCAGGGTGACTAGCAGAACCTAATAAATGACAATACAACAGGCTGGATTGATGGATAAAATACATCATGGTCTCTACAGCATACAGAGATGGCTTTTGGAAACTATCAGATGACTATTGATCCAGCTGTAGTCTGACAGATGACTCCTGTAATCTGCGCCAACAACTGACATGATTGTATTTAACTTTAGTCACTTCTGCATACTTAAAAATTTGGGTGAACACTGCAATTTGACACATGATACCACAATTAAGATTAGTTAGATGCAGTGGAATTTCTTACTGGCTTTTGATGTGGAATGGAGTGACTGATGCAGTGACATTTCTTACTGGCTTTTGATGTGGAATGGAGTGACTGATGCAGTGACATTTATGACAGACTTTTGAAGTGGAATGGAGTGACTGATGCAGTGACATTTATGAGACTTTTGATGTGGAATGGAGTGACTGATGCAGTGACATTTCTTACTGGCTTTTGATGTGGAATGGAGTGACTGATGCAGTGACATTTATGACAGACTTTTGATGTGGAATGGAGTGACTGATGCAGTGACATTTATGACTGACTTTTGATACGGAATGGAGTTACTGATGCAGTGACATTTATGACAGACTTTTGATGTGGAATGGAGTGACTGATGCAGTGACATTTCTTACTGGCTTTTGATGTGGAATGGAGTGACTGATGCAGTGACATTTATGACAGATTTTTGATGTGGAATGGAGTGACTGATGCAGTGACATTTCTTACTGGCTTTTGATGTGGAATGGAGTGACTGATGCAGTGACATTTATGACAGATTTTTGATGTGGAATGGAGTGACTGATGCAGTGACATTTCTTACTGGCTTTTGATGTGGAATGGAGTGACTGATGCAGTGACATTTATGACTGACTTTTGATGTGGAATGGAGTGACTGATGCAGTGATATTTATGACTGACTTTTGATACGGAATGGAGTTACTGATGCAGTGACATTTATGACAGACTTTTGATGTGGAATGGAGTGACTGATGCAGTGACATTTCTTACTGGCTTTTGATGTGGAATGGAGTGACTGATGCAGTGACATTTATGACAGATTTTTGATGTGGAATGGAGTGACTGATGCAGTGACATTTCTTACTGGCTTTTGATGTGGAATGGAGTGACTGATGCAGTGACATTTATGACTGACTTTTGATGTGGAATGGAGTGACTGATGCAGTGACATTTCTTACTGGCTTTTGATGTGGAATGGAGTGACTGATGCAGTGACATTTATGACAGATTTTTGATGTGGAATGGAGTGACTGATGCAGTGACATTTCTTACTGGCTTTTGATGTGGAATGGAGTGACTGATGCAGTGACATTTATGACTGACTTTTGATGTGGAATGGAGTGACTGATGCAGTGACATTTATGACTGACTTTTGATACGGAATGGAGTGACTGATGCAGTGACATTTATGACAGACTTTTGATGTGGAATGGAGTGACTGATGCAGTGACATTTCTTACTGGCTTTTGATGTGGAATGGAGTGACTGATGCAGTGACATTTATGACAGACTTTTGATACGGAAAAATGGAGTTACTGATGCAGTGACATTTATGACAGACTTTTGATGTGGAATGGAGTGACTGATGCAGTGACATTTCTTACTGGCTTTTGATGTGGAATGGAGTGACTGATGCAGTGACATTTATGACAGATTTTTGATGTGGAATGGAGTGACTGATGCAGTGACATTTCTTACTGGCTTTTGATGTGGAATGGAGTGACTGATGCAGTGACATTTATGACAGATTTTTGATGTGGAATGGAGTGACTGATGCAGTGACATTTCTTACTGGCTTTTGATGTGGAATGGAGTGACTGATGCAGTGACATTTATGACAGATTTTTTATGTGGAATGGAGTGACTGATGCAGTGACATTTCTTACTGGCTTTTGATGTGGAATGGAGTGACTGATGCAGTGACATTTATGACAGACTTTTGATGTGGAATGGAGTGACTGATGCAGTGACATTTATGACTGACTTTTGATACGGAATGGAGTGACTGATGCAGTGACATTTATGACAGACTTTTGATGTGGAATGGAGTGACTGATGCAGTGACATTTCTTACTGGCTTTTGATGTGGAATGGAGTGACTGATGCAGTGACATTTATGACAGACTTTTGATACGGAAAAATGGAGTTACTGATGCAGTGACATTTATGACAGACTTTTGATTTCGAATGGAGTGACTGATGCAGTGACATTTCTTACTGGCTTTTGATGTGGAATGGAGTGACTGATGCAGTGACATTTATGACAGATTTTTGATGTGGAATGGAGTGACTGATGCAGTGGCATTTCTTACTGGCTTTTGATGTGGAATGGAGTGACTGATGCATAGACATTTATGACTGACTTTTGATACAGAATGGAGTGACTGATGCAGTGACATTTTTGATGTGGAATGGAGTTACTGATGCAGTGACATTTCTTACTGGCTTTTGATGTGGAATGGAGTGACTGATGCAGTGACATTTATGACAGACTTTTGATGTGGAATGGAGTGACTGATGCAGTGACATTTATGACTGACTTGATACGGAATGGAGTTACTGATGCAGTGACATTTATGACAGATTTTTTATATGGAATGGAGTGACTGATGCAGATATTTCTTACTGGCTTTTGATGTGGAATGGAGTGACTGATGCAGTGACATTAATGACAGACTTTTGATGCAGAATGGAATGATTGCTTTCTAGCAAAACTGATCACTGTATGAAACAATATAGGGTATAAGGTTGCAATGTTTACACAAATGGCTAAGTTATGTTTACTGCCAGTCGACATTTACAACAAACAAAAGAACTGAGTGACACAGGAAGTACCTGTTCCAATTAAATGATGTATGACAACATTTCTGTTTAAGAGTATAATTTATATGACTTATTTATTCTGTATGGTCGTTTAAAGCATACATTATCATCACATCAATGTGGCATTCCTATCGAAATACTGAAGTATTTGTTGTAACACATATTACACAAAATTGAACATCAGATTGATTCACTGATAATGCTGGAACATACGATTTTATTAAAGTAAATTATTTACTTTTGAAAAACAAGCTCATTAACAGAACCTTAGATGAGTAACATTTGAAAGAAGCATGTTTAACAAAGTTTGAAACTCACTGGAAACTTTCTTATTAGAAATTGCAGTTCCTAAAAAGAACATTATGTGCAGGTAGTACAATTACAATTAGGTTGTATTATGGACATTTTTGGATCAAGTACGTATATGTAGCAGCATGCAACAATCTCAAAGGAGGCTGTACCTAAATCAATATGCTTGACAAAACTGAATCCTGTCATAAAAACAGGGCATTAGTTAGGCACTTAAAGCCAGTAATTTAACCACCTAAAAATGACAGCAACCAGTTACTTTATGCTGCCCCTTCCTCCCACCCTTTTGGGGGAACACAAAAAACCAGACCCTTTAATTTAAACTCCTTACCTGCCAAGTCTTATTTTATGAAATGCCCTGAGAGAAGGTAAAGAACATATAACAAATGAAACCATTGCAGACTGAGCAATATAATGCATGCACACTGTCAATGCCTTCCATATGAATAGCAGTTAGCTTTAAGCCTAATGTACAGATCAAGGAAAGAGAGACTTTCAATTCTAATCAATTGTACAACATAATTTTGGTTACTGTATACTATGTACACATTTGGAAATTTTGGTAAACATTGCAACCTTAATATCATAACTATTCAATTCTGACAGATAAAATCTCTAATCTGACTGACAGGTCCATACTAATGAAGCCAATGATTGAGTACAGTTAAATATTTATGAATTAAAGTCTTCTCCAGCCAACTGGTGGCTCACAAAGGCATAGTTCATCTTAGTGTTCATGACATGAAGTGACAGACATAACAAGACTCGAGCTGGATAGTATACCCCTCCAGTACAGGTTAACCCACCAAGATGTTGGTACCCTTTTATACAGCTAGGCCAACTTAAGCAAGAAACCATGTGCACTTTTCTCAAGGTCACACAGCAATGTTTTGGGCAGTAATCCAATTTCAGATCTTCCAATCCAAAATCAGCAGTGCAGTTCAATGCTGCAATCTGGCTGGTGACCATTCATACAGACTTGATTGAGAGTTGTTATCCAAAACAAGATCATAGCTGTTATCCAAAATAAGCTTACAGCTGTTATCCAAACTGGTACTATATCAAAACAAAAGATGAATTTGACAGCTGTGATGCATCTACATCAAACATACCTCAACCGTAGTGCTTGACTGGACTGTGACAGCCTTAGTGATGTCATCAACATTCTTGGTCATGCCTGTAGGGGACAAATAAACTCCTACATCAGTTTTAAACATAGCCGATAATAAGTAGACACTGCAGGTATTCCTAACTTTAAGAGGGCATGAAGATAATGCAACAAAATTAAAAACATTAAGAAAATGTTTAAAAAATGTACTGTGTATGGTTTGCGGATATTTCATGTATTTCTCCAAAAGCATAGCAATGACTAACTAAAGTTGAATGTCAGATAGTTTTCAATCGGCGTCGTGTCCCAAATGAGGAGCTAGAGAAATGAATTGGAGAGAAAGCAAGGAAAACTGAAAACTTTTCAAAAAACTTTTTGAGAAGTACACAGAATGACTTCTACTATTATTAACAGAATTTACATTAAACCTCTAGAAAGTCTTACATAAAACTCTCGTGTGTTAATTTCATGGTGCTCAATTTTAAAACACAAGTGCTCATGCAAAATCAGTGGTAGTTTCTTGCTGCATGGTTGTGTAACCTAATTTATGAAGGAATATACCTTTAAACTACACTAATGATATATTTGATAAAATCATATAAAGCAAGAAGCATTATGAAAGACACTAAGTACACAGGTAAAGCAGGTATACCACTTCAGCAGATGATGTGTAGGAAACAAATATGCAATCTCTATGTGAAATTTCTGGGCTTCTTACCGGCTTCTAGGAACAGGAAGAAAAAAGTATAACAAGGGACTCTAAACATATCCACGTTTATTCTAAATGATGAAATACTCCTCATGCCACATTTCTCAACTTCAATGACTGCATAAATATGAAAATCATTGATGCATGAAATCAGAGTCATAGTGACCAAGTTTGTTACCATGGTATCTAGGGAACTGAACCAAACAATAAATGCTACGTGTTCAATTTTTGGTTTTGTTAGAACATCACAGTGTTCATCACATTATATCTATATATGGACTTGCATTAATTCTTAAGCCAGCATTGCTTTGCAATCCAGACAATAACACAGAACATGAACAGGCGAAGGAAGGGGGGTTGGGTGGAAGGGGGGGGGGGGGAAGCTATCTGGAAAGTAACAAAGCTTGCATACTATATAAGCATAATTAAGTGTGAATCGGGTACAGATCAAAGCAAGCATTCATGAACAGTACATAATCTGACATTAGGTAAGAACTCTGAGTTAGGAAAACCTTAATTGTACAGGTTTATTTATAAACATTGATAGCTGTATCCTAATTAATATGTAAATTGCATGTTGTAAAAATCATTTCAATTTTAAATTTGTACTCTGAGGAACTGGGAACATGACATTGGGTTGTGTACCCTTTGTTCTGAACAGATAAGTAAACGTATGATTTGTTCAAAATTAAACAACAAAATAAATCTGAGTAAATTTCAATGTTATAAAACTGCTATTATTATTGCTATTTGTTGTCCTATCTCTATTCCCTATTCAAAGGTATAAATTCTCTCCTCGAATTAGTAATTGGAGATCTAAAACAAACCACACAAAAAAAAAACCAACACAATTCCGGTCAGATGCCTTTGTCATCTCCATTCATTTGGGAAATCATCTTTCTTTGATTTGGACAAAGAAAATACCAGAATGATCCATGAATATAATCTGGGGTTTGAGTGTTTAACACTCTCTCTTCTACTTCCTTAATTAGAAGGGTGTACACCTCTTCCCTTAAACATTTGATGAAAATACATTAGTCCACAAAAGAAGTGAAGTCTCAGATATAAAGTTGATAACCCTTTCTGGACTGCTATATTTTGTAATGACTGGAATCAATGCAGGGACTGAAAAGTCCTTAAGCCTGAAGTCCCAGAGTACTTTGACCCAGCTATTTTTTGCACAAAAAGACCCTGCAAGTGCTTTTAATACATGTAGCCAAACAGAATATCCCTTTGGTTTTGCCTTGTAATTTTCATATGTAGGTTACAAAAGACTAGTCAATAATTATCTTTGACCTCTGATAAATGACTTTATCTCAGTCTTTCATTGCTTTATCAGTGAACAATAATGTGCCATCTATAAAACGAGATAAAAGGTGAATGCTCTCATAACAAAATCTTGTAAAAAATCTCATCTTTTGCTAATTTAGCTTCCAAAATGGCTAGATAATAACCTATGACAAACAATTTAGGTCAACAAAGGATTGGGACATTTCCTGTTGCTTCATCAAAATCCTCTTGGGCTGCATAGAGTGCACTTGAAAAAAAAGCCAAATCATGGTGATGATGTCCAAGCAAAGATTAAAATATCGAAAAGCAAAACTCAAAAAATGTCTCCTTCAAAAGACAGGAAAATTACCCTTTAATTAATATAGCCCATAGCCAATCACAACCTTTGCAAATTTCATGTGTGAACAAAGTCCTAATGCTAGGTTGTCACAAGTTTCATGTGTTTGATGGAATAAACTTGTTTTTCTCAAATATGACATTTAAAGCAAAGTGCAGGGATTGAAGGAATCTGCACTTGAATGGGGTAAAACGAGGCAAACCCCATTTCATTTCTAGTTTTATTCAAAAACATTTTTGTTCACACAGACTAAACCACACATAAATTACGACTATGCATAAACAAAAAACAATTTTATTGCTTATTAGCGTAATTTTAGTTCTAGTTCCAAACATATTCTGACCCAGCAGCATTGAGACTGGACCCAAATGAAATTTCTTCAAAATTCTAGGACCCTGACATCAGTACATAAATTTTTATGCCCTGCTATTTTGTTTTAAAGACATTCAAATAAAACCTTCAAAACAACCAAGCCTGTAATAGCATCGAGTCCAACTGTTCAGAATTTAAAAGTCTGACTAGAGAAACCAACCGCAAACAAACATTAGTCCAACTAATCATCTTCATTAGCCAAGGTTATGATAACCCCATCTACACCTTGGCATATCGAGCCAATATTTTTGAGCTTCGGGTCTGTGAATTTCATTGGATGTGGCAGTAAGCCACTGCATCCAGTGTGATCGAGACAAGGGAAGAACACAGCTTGAATGGACTCGTAAATAAGCGATATTCCAGTGTCGGTACATGAATGCACAAATACCTTTCATTCAAATACATCTGTAATGGCTTCCTTCTTGGTACATAATCATACTTTCAATGTTACACTTACAAAGCATCCCTTATAGGTCAATTGCAACCACCATTTTTAGCTGATGTACAATGCCCCATGCTATTATATACTAAGGGAGACAATGCATGAAAATCCAAACGAAGTCACTAAAACAAAGCACCAATGTTTCTGTTCAATACACCAAAGTGTTGATAGGATTACTGGAAACTTGGCTAGCGAAAAGGCTTGTTTTCTTTTCATTTCTGAAGCCATTTCTTCACTCAATTAAAATACCCATCTTGTGTCTTGTTAAATACACAGTATTTTCCATTAAGGAATCATATTCTATGTACCACTTCATCATCAGAGATGCTGCCAGGATTTCGCGGAAAGAGGGTAAGAGGAAGCTCCCACATTGTCAATAAAATGTGGCGGGAGTAGAAAAAAAAAGGGGGGTGGGGGGTGGCAGGACTTAGCCATAGCTCAATATTTTAGGGACCTAGCCAGTTCAATATTTACCTAACACATAAATATCCAGTTTTCTTTCATCCTTCTCCACTATGAAAAGCTCAATTGAATCAAAATTTCCAAAAGATGTCTCCTATAGTTGTATAAGCATTAATCTGTTGATTGTTTCTGAGGTTTATTTGTTCCTTTTCTGTGTATGAATAGTGATCTGTGCTAAGAAACCCCGTTCAGTAATCTGTCTCAAGTAGCATTATGTACAGCATGATTAACCAGCTTAAACATATTAGAGGACTGTTCTTTAAGGTTGTTAAGTAGAATTTTCAATGGCTCATAAGTAGTCTTTTGTATATCTGTATTCCAAAATAAGATTTTTACTATAATGAGCTCTGCCAAAGTTCTTGAATCAACGTTGCGCTGACTACAATGCCAGAGTGTTTCATCTGTTCCACAACACTGTATCGAGGTATTTCAAGTCCATCAATGTCATATTCTGCTAGTTCAGACAGGTAGTTTGATAAAAAAAACATATCCTTACAATTTAATATCCTTTTAGATTATGTATTTATTCAATTTATTTTAACCCTTAAAGTGGTATATCATTTTGATGCACAAGATCCCTTAGGGCAAAACAATCTGAGAAAAAATATGAAAGTTCCGTTCCATTTTTAAGTTGCCTTTTTTTTTAAATTAGACTTGGTAATCTGTTGGGAGCCAGCTATTTTGGGTTTTGTATGTAGTCCTTATTTTAAACATGCAATTGTAAAGTTCCTTCATGAATGCAAGGTTCAAACTCAATGGAGTGCCTGTTCTTAGGCCCAAAAAGGATTGCCTACCTTAAAAGTAACAAGGATTGCCTACCTTAAAAGTACTGATGTCAAGACAAGCACTATGAGACCTCTACTGGTGGCACAACTTATACCTCAACAAGAATTGTAAGAGTCAACAGTTAAATTAAAATTGCATGCCACACAGAGTACATTTTTATAAGCATGATTTGAAACTAATATGCGGGAGTTCTTGCATATCACTGCTATCCAAGTGCACAAATTCATAAAATTTGATGCAACTCACTCATACACAGTATCTCTGCATCATGGTGCTGTAGTACTTTTGTACATACCTGTGTCTACACAGAAAACTTGAAAATGTTACGCTTTAAGTTGTGATTTTCTGGAATTTCATCACAATTCATATGGCAGTAATTTTACTACGATGTTTTTAATACTAATTCTACAATTCTGAAATGGCTGGTATCTGCCCATACAACAAACACAAACACATAATATATAGATCGCCAAAGCTTTCAAGACAGCGTTTCGATGTATATTTATGTTAGTCTTTTTCTAACTGGTCTATCTCAAAATTTGCATGCAGAAAGTGTTTCACCTAAAATTTGGATTTATTCAATATCTTCCTTACTGCCTGGTCTGCAGCACTTAATTTTTCACCAAATATTTGGTGATCATGAAGGTTAGAAAAATGTCGCAATACTCAGAATAAAAAATTTGCTAAAATTGGACAAACTCCATAAGACCTTAATTCAAAAACAAAGAGAATAGGTTAATTTTCATTCTTTCCTTTTTCAGTACATGTGAGAAAAATCCAAATATTATCAAAAGCATCACACACAAGATAATTTAAAATCTCAACCTGATGAACAAATGTGAAGTTTAGTTAAACTGGGACCAGATTCTAACAATGCAGTGCCATTGCTTGCCCCAATTAGAAGTAAACTTTGCCCCAATTATTTATTTTCAGCTATTATAAACACCTCTGTAACTACCAAACTGATATGACCACACAAAGCTTACTATATGCATGCTCAAGTAACAATTTTGTACCTAGATTACCTAATGTAAATGGTATAGTGTCACACATATCGACTGTCTTAAAAACATTGAACAACTATACACATATATATGACCAATAAAAAATGTGCCCTCTGTATATTTTCCTTACCTCCATCTGTGGTTGCAGTCACAGCTGTGGATTCTGATGGCGGTGATACTGTGGTGCTTGTCACTGTGACAGGGGTTGGTGCTACAGTGATTTCTGTCACTATGTCCTCATTGTTTTGGTCAGCACTGTAGAGCATAATATTACTGATTAAAATATGTCACCAAACATTTTTTATATTGTAGATAACCCCCAAAATACTAACAGAAAATGTCTGAAAATGCATTCATATATTTTATTTAAAGTGATAGCGAGCAGTGTGCAACATCAACTGTTCATGAGCAGGAGCACTTGTGGCACAAGCTATGACACCAGTCAATATATCCGTCAGCACTGATAATATTTCTTTTCATGGGCTTATTGTCATTGTTGTGGGGTTTAACACCATGTTTCAGCACATGATAGGCTATACATGGCAGCCAGTATTAATGGTGAAGGAAGAACCCAGGAAAACCCCAGGAAGAACCACCAACTCACAAGAAGCTACTGGCAAACTTTCTCGCATACCCACACTGGCCGAATCTGAGACTAAAACCCACGCAGACAGAGGTGAGATGGCAATGATCCATAACAGAGAGCATTTTAGACCACTCAGAGGCCCCTATTTGTGGGTTTAACACCATTTTTCAGCACATGATGCACTGTGGAGAAAGAACATGGGAAGAACCATCCTCTCACTGGAATCTTCTGGCAAGCTCTCACACACATCTATGGACAGAAGAGAGATACGTGTCCGATCTGTAAAGGTAAGTACAAAGACCACTCAACCACCCAGAGCATCTTATAATGAATAACAATGGAAAGGTCTCTTGTGAACTTTCTTGGTGCATGAAACATTTTCATCCCAAAATACACCCACAATGAAACATCAGTGGCAGCTTGTGGTATCAGAACAATATTCTGGATAGTTATAACTATGTCAAAAATCATGACATGTAGGTCACAGTGGTCCAAAATAGATCAAAAACACTTCTTAAGATGCATACACATCCTAACCTTGGCATGAAATGAGTACTGATATTAGAGCTCAATAAAGGAAATCCTGAAAGGCAGGTTGTGTGTGGCAAGGTATTTCAGCTCATTTTGCACTAGCAGGGCAAGTTTGATCAGATATGCATTCTTGATATGATGACCACATTGTACAAAAGTTTGATCAGATATGTATTCTTGATTTGATGTGCACATGTACAAAAGACTGATCAGATATGCATTCTTAATATGATGACCACATGTACAAAAATTCATGGTCATCCACTTTGTTTGCGTTCACAAGATTCTGACATATACTACATCAAAGGCAAAACAATAATAACTCATACATAAATCACAGGAACACAAAGATCTTACAAAATGTACATATTTTAATGATGATGACTGTATGTTTTAAGTTTCACAGTGATAAACTAATATCTATGGACTAGTTGCAATCATTGATTGTCATATTCTGCATTCAGTCACAAAGAACAGTAACAAAACTGGTGGGAGCAAATATGCCATCTACAGATGAAAATACCATTTATCAAGTTCCATGCTTATAAATGTTGATAAATGCATTTACTTAATTTTGTCATAAACTGTATTAAGCTGAAAGCCAAAGGGACATTAATGCTTAGATAACATGTGGGAGCAATGTCAATTACATCTTAATTAAGTACATGTTAATTAATGCTTAGATAACATGTGGGAGCAATGTCAATTACATCTTAATTAAGTACATGTTAATTAATGCTTAGATAACATGTGGGAGCAATGTCAATTACATCTTAAGTGATGATCATAATATGTATAAAGCTTCATGCCAATGTATCAAAACAGAATTTATTAACGATAGCATGTTTCTTAAATAAAACTTTCACAGGTAAATAAAATTTTGAGAGTACATCCACAACCTCACAAATCCACCCCAACCCCTGAGATAAATTTACAGAAAAGACCTCAAAACCTTCTTTAGCTTTTTTTTTTGCTTTCTGCTTGCCAAGAAAAGAAATCATACAATAATAACTACCACTTAGGTAAAGGGATTGACCCCACATACTCCATAGTTGTCTGTCACTATCAGACACATACTCCATAGTTGTCTGTCACTATCAGACACATACTCCATAGCTGTCTGTCACTATCAGACACCTACTCCATAGTTGTCTGTCACTATCAGACACATACTCCAGAGTTGTCTGTCACTATCAGACACATACTCCATAGTTGTCTGTCACTATCAGACACATACTCCAGAGTTGTCTGTCACTATCATACACATACTCCATAGTTGTCTGTCACTATCAGACACATACTCCATAGTTGTCTGTCACTATCAGAGTAGAGGTGCAGGTCCAATGAGATGTATTTGCAGGGAGGACATGGAAGGCTTTGTCCATTTTATGATCAATTATAACAGAAGAAACACTTTTTACCTTCACAGAATTGGTTGCTAAATACTTACCCAATCATAATACAACATGAGAATAGGTCAGGAGGGAGTAATAACCCATTACCATGGTGATAACCCTGACTCCAACCTCATTTATATATATGAAGCTACTTGAGATGGATAGCCAACAGGCTTGAATTAGTCCTTGTTATACAAAAAAATCTGAATCATGTCACAATAAAGTTTGCTATAGCAAATCCAGTGCAAGTTGAATAATCCAAGTTCTGAAGTGACAATTGGGGGTTGTTTTTGTGACCTGGGTGGGTTGATTTTGTACTGACATTATCTGGCTCACCAGGTCAAACTTCTGTCTTTGGGTCAAAATTCTCTGAGGCAGAAACTAGAAAAGGTTGGTTATTACCTACAAACCATGGCTTGTATTGTAAAGTTAAGGAAGCAGAGTCTCAATTGTTAAGCTAGTGGCTACCACACTGACCTAATAAGCTGACACCAATAAGATATGCATGTAATCCTGGCTTAGCGTTGTGTATGTTGCAAGGATACCCCCCAATCCCCATCATAACAAGGTCCAGTAATGTCAGTTCTACCTTCTTTGAGTAGATGATATCCCCCTCTTGTCATTTTCTCAATGCACTCTATGTACAGTTGAAGAGCCATGACTGGGTATTTGCAGGTACCTTCGGGATGAAGGTCCAAGGCAGAAACTGGCTTTAAGAAGTAGGATTGACTGTCCATGAGCAAGAATCTGTTCTCAGCAACAAGAAACCCAAGCTCTATTAAACCATCTGGCTTGGCTTGGCAACAAGAACATGATCATTTATTCTGCCAAAGTCAAGACAACTACAAAACAAGTTCAATTTTAAATTTTACTAATGAAACTCCTGAAATGGGTCAGCCATGTCAAAACCATGGCATGATCCATTTTGGACAGAAAGCTCAAGATTTGCATTTGGAGAAATCAAAGTAGATCACAAGATCAGAAAAGTTCTTGTTTTCACCTATGTCATCCCTTCCACAATGAATAAATGTGTCTGATGTTATGGAATGATAGCCCATGTTGTCTTTTGATCTTTGAATTGCCTGGGAAGAAAATAGCAATCTGTAGTACTGAAGCTCTAAAAGTTTTTCTTCCACTGGAAGAAAACTCTCCGCTTACCTTCGTAAACTATTAGAGTGGTAGGTTTCTACTACATTTGATACTGTCTACCACTTTATGAGTCAGGTGGGCAGGTTGAGCAACTCCAGATTTTGGAGGAAATTCTGCATTTGTGATCATCTGAGGGGTAGCATCAGACAATTTTTCCTGGGAATCCCAGCTGCTACACTCCAAAGATCACTGAACCATGCTTTTTCCTACTTGGGAGAACAATCAGAATCAGTTGGCAGTCCAATCCCCTAACATTCAGCAAGATTTTTGGTATCAAAGACATTGTTGGAAATGTTTATGCCATAAAAACATTCTAGTTCAGGGAAAAAGCATTCTATTTCCAAGGCTTCCAAATCTGGATTAGGAGATACAAAGATCACAAGATTGATGTTTCAGGCTGTCACAAGTAAATCTAGTAGAGATCAACTGCTGGGACAAAGATTCACATGGAACCGATCAAGATGACATCTCATATCTGTTACTGCATGTATGAAAGGGACTTGCAGGCATTCTGCATGGAGATCCCAGTCCCACAAAGTCACTGCCAATGGTAGAGACCTCTGTCTGAAAAAGTGCAGAATTAGGGTTTGTCAAGGTGATGGTGGGAGCAGGCCTGTTGATGCTTGGGCCCTGGAATGATCTTAACAAGCAATTTAAAACATCTGCAACCAGACCAGACTGAGAGCTGCCTAAATGGTCAGGAGGTCAATAGATGTGTGAATTTTGCATTGGGCCAAAGAAGTATCCAAAGCAGTAGACAGAATTCTTTCAATATCAGGCAAAATACTTCTTCAAAGCATGAATGGAACAGAGATTCTGCTCTCGCCATCATCACAGACTGTGCCTGTAAGCTTGAATCTTCTATGTAAGATGCATATCAATGCATTATAGGATGGGTGTGCCAAGGAAGCAGTGTGGCAAAGTCCATCCTTACTGTGATATGGTTATCTCCAGGTGTTCACTGTTTGTATCCTCTGTTGAACTGTGTTGGTATCTTGCATCCAGGACTGGGTAGTCACTATAACCAGTATTGGACAAGTGCCTGACCAGGCCTAGTGATGAATAAAATCCATAATGCTGTACAAAAGGAGTCACATGTCCAATACTGATGAGTACTGTCATGATGCCTCAGGTGGTATCATCCCCAGTCTGACTTCACATATCACTGACACCTCACCTGTCTGTGTGGGTCGGAGTCTTAGCTTGCCCAACATGGGTATGTGATAAAAATTGCCAGTGGTTCTTGACATATACTACCCAGATTCATCCTCCACCAAATATACTGGCTGCCATGTATATCATATGCTTAAAGTGGCATTAAACCCTACATATCCAAAACAACCCAAACAATCACCAAGAACACTATTTATGAGGGGACAATCCGGGGGCTGCTTTTGCCATCACCAGATGCATGCTGATATCTATGACAAGCTAAATTAGGAACTAAATTCACTGAATCCAATCCTGGAAGTAATCTGGTACTGCTGCAGTGTTATTGGCATTGAGCTCGTCTGGGATGGTCAAATTCCATACCTGTAAGCTGATTCCCAGTAAGATCACTATAGCCAGTTCTAGGTCCTGCATGTTCACCTCTCTCAAGGAATGGACTTAATCTGAACTTAAAGCACTTTTATCCATGCAAGGCATTCTAGACAAGAACTACAAAAGAGGAGTTTCCCTGGACCATGATAAATTACTGGTGACCTTGGGGGTTTCTATGCTTACTTCTGTCACCAGACTAAGTTGATAGTTTATCTCCCTATTATTCCATTTGAGAGGGGTGAACCGTACTATTCTGCAGTCTATGCCCCTCATTTTCTGAATTATCTTCTGAATCGGAACTTATGCGGAAGCGCAAACTCGCATTCCCATGATATCCCAAGAACAGTGGTAAATAACAGCGTTACCATTCACATCACATGGACAATAATCAACTGGAAGCAATTTGCAAAAATATCACTAAATCCACTGAAAACAAGTAAAAGAACAATACATTACATCTATGATCAAATTTACTACACCAATGAAAAAATATGGATGGGTGATAATGTAAATGCAATGAAGGACAGGTCATTATAGTACCTACAGGTGGTCTGGATTCCAAATGTTTTGAAAGTCATCCCTAATGCTCATGTGATTGGGTAATGTATTTGCGGGAGAAACAGTATACTTTCCTGTGGTAAGAATGTGCCAATACTCAAAAAACATGTGAAATTTTCAAGGCCTTTACATGAAGTGTCCAGACTGGTTTGAGCAATAGTAACATGTGACAACTATATCAAAGTGGAGATAACTTGTCTAATTTCCTTACAGGTGAAGCAGAAAACAATTAAGAACAATTGCTGTTAACCAAGCCAAAGACAGTTTTTACATCATTATTAACTGATATAACAGGGTCTAGTTCTTTGTTTGATTAGGATTTTTAACGCAGCGTTAAAATTTTTTTCAGTAATATTGCTATGATCTCTGCAGTGAGGCAGTTTACAGTGATGTCAAGCATTGGGGCATCATGCCAGACACGTAGCATTATGTCCCACAGTCACATTATCCTGACATCAGGCCGACCAGTCCTAACACTAACCTCTTAATGCTGAGCGCCAAGCGAGGCAGCTGTTAGTACCATTTTTATAAGTCTTTGGTATGACTTGGCCGGGGATCAAACCCACGACCTCCCGCTTCCGCAGCAGATGCTCTAACCACTAGGCACCGGAGTGGCTAGTCTAGTTGTATACAGAAGATTGTGGAACAGATGGAAATGAAGATTCCTCAATAACCAGGTACAATAAGAACCCTCAAAGGGTTGGACACTCTCCTGAGCGAAAAGAATTTACATGAATTCAAGACAACCGTTTCTTGTAGACTGTCAATTGTTGAAACCACCTCTGATATTCTTCAGCAAAAACAAGATTTTCAAATTAAGATTGGTGGTACACGTATGTCAACATTGCGCCAATTCCATTTTGAAAAGACATCAATCAATTTTTTGGTGAAAACCACATGTCAACAGCTGTCATTGCAGCTTTATCCGATGTATGACTGGCATCATTTTGATTCAGGACTTGGTCAAAACCCTGTCAAAATGATCAACTATTCATAGGGTGTAGTGACAACAGAGGCTTATAACAGCTGCCATTGCAGCTATATCTGATGTATGACTGGCATCATTTTCATTTAGGACTTGGTCAAAACTCTGTCATAATTATCATCAATTCAGGAGAAGTAGTAACAAAAAAATTCAGTCATCATGGCAACCATACTGGATGTCCATCAGTGCAATATTTATTTAACAACAACTAGGAAGCATAAGAAGTCTTCAAATGAAAACCTCACATTTATATGACCATCCGTTCAGAAGGTGTTGTAAGATCTTCAAATGCCATTTTGGAGGTCAGATCATTACCATTTTCATTTAGGATCAAGTAGATGCCATAATAAATCTTTTAGTGAAAACTCCATGTTGTGATAACCACCCATTCCAGAGAAGTAACAATAACAAGATTTTCATGATGGCTGCCATGGCCAATTGATATCAGATTGTCACCATTTTCATTTAGGATCAAGAAAACACCATTACAAGTCTTTTAGTGAAAACTCCATGTTGAGATGACCATCCATTCTGGAGTAGCAAGATTTTCAATATGGCTGACAAGGTTGGCCATATTTGGCATCAGATCGGCATCATTTCATTTAGGACTGGCTAAACTAGTCTTTTTTAGTGAAAACTCAATGTTCACATGAACATTCCAATCAGGAGGAGCAACATTAAGATCTTCAAGATGGCTACTGTGGTGTCCACATTGGTTATTCAAGCAGCACCTTTTTTCCTTCAGGACCAACTAGACATAGGATAAATGTGTGAAGTAAAAAGTTTCAAGGCATTCATCCAAGTTTTTTTTTTTTTTAATTGATAACAAACCTGTTCTAATAGGCAGAAAGAAAACATAAAATAGACCATCCGATAAGCTCTTCTGGTCTATGATTAGTAGAACTAAAAATACTCAAGGCAAACTGTACAAGATCGATCAAACAAGAATTATTTAAAGTAATCCAAAATACAATTTTGTAAAGAGAACATTTCTCACCATCCCCTGTGCAATATCATGAATACTGTGTGAAGAGATTGCCAATATGGTTTTGAATGTTAAGTTTAAAGTTTCCTTAAGTTTTGCATCCTGTTTCACTTTGAAGTACTTGTACAGCATAAGTCTGTTATTTTGCAAGTATAACCTCTTGATAAAAAGGTTTTTTATATCTTGTGAATAATGTCAACAGAAAATGTATTTTACTTTTTGATTCAGTTTAACTTACATTTGTATGCTGTCCTGGGTGATCTCCCCTTCTAAGGTAGTATCTGCTCGAGACTCATTTTGTGTACTTTCATTCAATCCTTCTGATATGTCAATACTGCTGTAAGGCTGCCCAGATACGTCTAGTTCTCCTCTGCTTGAAAGAATTTAATTTCTCTTGTGTGAATAAGAGTTCTCTTGAAACATATCTAGAATTTGCTGGTCCAGGGACCTAATATTTGCTATTTCAAAATTTTCAAGTTAGCAATCACCAGTTACACAAACTTTCTTTATAAGGTCACATCTTCTGTCGTGCAAAAATATCACGAACATTTGAAGTTACATGAGCTATACTATTAGAAACCCGCTCATGAATTTTTGTCAAGCACAAAAGCTATGGTTTCCAAAAATAATCTGTACAATTCTATATTCACTTTGGCCATCCGGACTTGGAAACATGTCTATTCTGAAATTCAGTTTGTAAAATAACTTAATTGTTAACGGTCAAGTACTGGTAGTTTGCTGCATACACTGCAGCTCTGAAAGGACCCCACCATCACAAAGGATTCAAAATGCTCACTTCACACGTTTCCCATACTTTCTAAAGAAAAATTTCCAGGTCTTTTCCAGGTTTTTTCCAGGATTAAATTAATATTTTCAAAGTTCATGTATGACCATTACTGAATGAAATTAAAGAACATTTTAGATTATAAAACATGCATTTTCTAAAATCCAAAAGATGTTTCTCTTTCATGACTCTCAAAAATAATGTTAGTCAGAATAAGATGATCATGTACAAAACCACAAAATGTATCACGAAACAATTTTCATTATATTCCTATAAAGTCATTTCAATGTACATAAATTAATGTTTCCTTTCAAACCTTTTAGTTCTAAAGAATTATATATATCTTACACAAAGTAAACATTTCTTATAAAAGAATTAAAAAAAGAAAATAAACATAATGATTAGAATCTTGTCTATTAACAAAGAGTTTAACCTTGAATTTATCTGTGCCAATAAAATCCCAAACAAGATTTTTGAAATAACATAATCTTCTTCAGACGATCTGGTTAAAAGGCCATCATTTAAAAAACATTTTCAAAAGAGCCGATTTAAATCAGGGTCTAAAAATCAAAACACATGGTTTAAGGGAAGCAAGACATCTGTCATCTCTTATGACATCTTGTGATGCCAATACCTTTGTCGGCCACATGATATGGCTTGGCGGGCTTCATGTTTGAGACCCCTGATTTAAATTTTGACAAAAGACCTTCAAAATGATATACTGTTGTATAAACAATGAATGAATTTTCTGTAAAATCAACTTGTCTTCTCGTAATTCATTAAACCAGTCTCCAAACCAGTAATGATATAGCAGCTTGTATCATTTTTAATATATAACACATGTGATGACAATTTCTCATTTCAGCTCTGACATTCACCAAATTGGACTACAAATTTAACTTAAAAACGAATAGCACTCCATTTTCAATTGCTGGTTTCCTCCAAATATTTTCACCCCATTTGGAAATTTAGGTTGGGGTCATTGCATTTGCAAAGCGAAAAATTTGGAATTTGCCACAACCACATGGTAGCGACATAAGGTGGCAGTCCCTAGCCAGCGGGCCTAGAAAATTTAAACGTATGTTATATCGACTTATACCTGCATGAAATCGACAAGAAAAAGATTTTTTTCTCAGAAATATGGGAAATTCTGTTCTTTTGGTTTTGTATTTTTATTACAACTAGTATAAGACTTTCATTTAATATTTTACATTTTAAAAAGTGTCTACAACATTTGAAAATGTGGGTTGTTAGATCTGTGTACTCCTGTAACTAGCAATGCAAATCGTGAGTACCAGATTACATTTCATCAATGCAAGTTTTGTCTTGTCCTTCAGCAGATTAAATACATAGCAATTATAATAGTCACAATTTTTGAAAAAATATAATTTTCATATATATTTCATGTATGTATCACTTGATCCAACAATATTTAAAGTTTGCTAGGCCATCGGAAACCACGATTTGCCATGACCATGTTGGCTTCTAATAATGCTAGACTGCTTTTCATACCTTCCATGTACAGAAAGATATACATATCAAGCTGACTTTAAAAATAAAAATCTACTTGACAAATCTAATCCAATGAGCATTTGGATTTATTCAGTATACATGTTTAATGCATGCATCCAAATGATTCGAATATTCTGGATAAAACTAAATTTAACTCATGCTCAGTTTAGTTACAACTCAAATATGTGATTGTTTTGAGTGTCAAATGCTGGTGAAAAGTTCCAGGGTTTTTCCTGACTTTCATCAATATTTGCTAAATTGAAGGACTTTTCACGGTCAGGAAAAAAATTATCACTTCTCCTGACTTTTTCCAGATTTCCCAGTAGCGTGCGAACCAGGTTTATATCTTTTTTGGAAAACTAGAGCCATTTAGTTATTATTTTCACTTTATATGTATCTTATTTCCAGAACTAAACTTATTTGGTACTTGGCTGTGCTTTAACCAATTTATAGCAGAAATAAATTAAGATTTTCACCTATTAACCAAATGCTTCATGTCAGTAATCTGACAACTAATCTCTCCATGAAAAGGAATTTTCTTAGCATTTTAATTTTGCTCAGGAGGCGGGTGCTTAATATTCAAACTTAAAACTGACGTGTCTTGTCCTAACAATGGCCTGATAAATTCTAAAATCAAAGGAGTCAAAGGAGATACCTGAATTCTAATTACCTTACAAGGCTTGATAAACTTTTCTAAAATTAATAAGACAAAAAGTGTCAAACACAAAACTTTATGTTTAATTTGAAAAACTTGATATTTAATTATATTATATAATATCTTTTCAAGTCCATGGGCTTATGGTTCCAATTTGGAATATGGAAATTCTCCACTTACACTGGTCTTGCAATTGAAGGTTCTTCTGCTAGTGCTGGCCTCATGCCCTCTTTAAGTTCTATCTCACATTTTGGTTCCACCACATTCCTTGCCGACAGTGTTATCCTTGAAAACTCGGATGGGGAATGCAGATAGAAGGCTTGACCATACTTGGTAAATACTAAAGATGTTATGCCACTGAAAGCAAGTAACAGTATGGATAAAGCAAACTGTTGAAAATGTGCACATCACTTTCAATTCACAAATTGAACATATTAGCAATATTCCACCAAATGAAAGTTGAAAATAACAATTGGTAGTATAAAAGAGAATCTTCAGAAACCTTCACATTACACTTAAACATTGCAGAAAATGCGAGTATCACCATCATAAAAAAGATACTGTAAATCACAATAGTTTAATTTCTTTCCATCTCTGAGTATGTTTAATAGGAAATGTAATATATATAAATCTTTGCTGTGGTTTTACTCGACACAAAGAAAACAAATTTGTTCTTGGATGCTATGTCAACACTGACAAAATAAAGTATAATTAATTTATTCAACATTTTCATCAAACTGTACAGAACATGAATAACAACCATTAGTGAGTGATTTTAAGATAACATTATAGACATCATTTCATTAACTCATTTGGCCCTGATCCAGTCAATGCATGCGATCCAGTTTCTGCATTCAGTGGCCAATCCTGCCATACATCAAAATGTGTGTTAGATACAACAAATCTGATTGGTTACAAATGTTTTTTTTTTTTAAAAAAAGGATCAGATCAATATTAACCAATAAAAATGATTTTACTTTTCTTTGTGTAAACTTGAGTTGTTCAGAAACCAAGGGTTACTAATTGAGAGCATTCTCATTACATGTGTTCTGTTCTTGAAAAATTGTAAATGATGGCTGATGCAAGAATGATTTTTGATGATGATGTGAGCAAATATGAGCAGTTTCTCAGGTTTGATCTTTATAATATTGGCGAAAATTTCTTGGAAAACTATTGGATACAAGAAGAGAAATTAAAGTAAGTGTGAATGCACGTGTATCATCATGATGTTTACAAAACTTTCCATACAGGTAAAACAATCTGGGGCACAAGCAGCCAGACACAGCTTAGCATTGCTAGGGCACAGTAGCAGTGTTACTGATGATTGTGCTGTAGCTTAAAGAGTTAAAGTAAAACACCAAAGTCCCTTTGTACATACCATTGGTATCATATCTTCAGGATAATATGGTGCTTTAAAGTAACACCTTCAAGTCCCTTTGTTTATTAATTGGTATTACACTATTGGTATACTATGGCACTTGCAAGTAAAACCTTCAAGTCCCTTTGTTTATTAATTGGTATTACACTATTGATATACTATGGCACTTGCAAGTAACACCTTCAAGTCCCTTTGTTTATTAATTGGTATTACACTATTGGTATACTATGGCACTTGCAAGTAACACCTTTAAGTAACTTAGTTTATTAACTGGTATTACACTATTGGTATACTATGGCACTTGCAAGTAACACCTTCAAGTCCCTTTGTTTATTAATTGGTATTACACTATTGGTATACTATGGCACTTGCAAGTAACACCTTCAAGTCCCTTTGTTTATTAATTGGTATTACACTATTGGTATACTATGGCACTTGCAAGTAACACCTTTAAGTAACTTAGTTTATTAACTGGTATTATATTTTTGGTATACCATGGCACTTGATAATTATACTAAAGTCCCTTTGTTTATTATTTTTGAGTTACGTTTTTGGTGTAACATGGCACTTGAACAAAATACCCTCAAGTCCCTTTGTTTATTAATTTGTATTACATTACTCTTTATTCACTCACTAGTATTATATCTTTAGTAGATGTACAGTCGTCCCTCAACACTTCGCGCTTCAACTTTCGCAGCTTCACTCTTATCACGGATTTTTCAAGGGGTGTTATTTTAACCCTTTCATCACTACATACCGGTTTTCCGGTCATGGGGAAGTAAGTCTGTAACCCTGCAGACTGCTTTACCGGTCTGGGGCAGTGTGCTTAGTTGATATCATAGTACCAGACTACATACATTTTGGGATATCTCTTAGAAGTTCCTAATTTTAATGTAGATATTATACTTGGATTATCTCACGAGTTAAACTTTAATTCAACTAGAAATCTCGAGGCAAGCAGGCACATTCTAAGCATGTTTTCCGAATGGCGAATTTCTATTCAAAATGGCGGACTTTGATGCAAGATGAGAATAAAGTGTCAGATTATGAATTATCAAAATATTTAGCTGTTGTGACCTAACAGAGTTGATTGAAAATGAGAGAAAACATCTGGAAATGCATCTGAATGTTCTTTTGGGAGACAGTGATGATGATAAAGAGGACTTTGAAGGTTTTGAACCAGATGAAGTGTGAACTCCACGTGTTTTTGTTCTTGACGAACCAAAGTGATTTATTTTAGTTTTCTGAGAGAGTTGGACCCACTGAAGTGTTAGATACTTTGAAATCGTTGATTTAGACGAAATGTTTGAAATTATCATTCAAGTAATGTGTTAAATAAATAATGTGTTAAATAAATAATTGCTTGTGCATTTTACCTGTTGTTACCTGTTTACCCCTGTATATTAAAAGTTTTTAATATATATATATATATATATATATATATATATATATGCACATTTTGTTGAATTAATTATACAAGTTGACTTCTAACCTTTATTTTGATACCAAATACAGAAAGATATCTTTAAAATCGGCAAAGTTATGTTCTTTCAAAGTCCACAGGTCATTCTGCTTTACAAGTCCAAAGTTATTTAGAGGGTTGTGAACAGGTTTTCTATGCTCTAACTACAAAATCCTACTTCGCGGAAATTCACTTATCGCGGTAGAGTCCAGAACTGATTAACCGCGATAAACGAGGTATGACTGTATTAGCTTTCAGATAAAGAAATGCCATATCAGACCAATGTGAACTAGGAATGCCAGATTTAAAAAGTGGAATGCAAATGAAAATGGAATGGTGAGTTATCTGCTCAGATAGTTATACCTCCATATAAGATCCCTATCAGTTTAAACAAAAGTCCACTGAAAGGACTGGCACTCTACTGGCTGAAAAGAATTTCCTGAATTCAAGGCAGATCATTTCTTTCTTTTAACTGTTGAGTACTGAAATTGTCTGCTGTTGCATGCATACTAGATGTCAGCTTGGCACCATTTTCCTACATGACAAAGTAGATATCATCAGAAGTCTTTTGTTGAAAACTCCTGTCATCCTTCATTCCTACATGACAAATTAGATATGTCTTTTGAAAACTCCCATGTCATAATCATCCTTCATTCTGAGGGAGTAGTGACATTATGGTTAAGAAAGTCATTGTGGAGGCCACATTTTTATTTAGGACAAAATGTCTCAAAAGAAGTCTATTAGTGGTAATCGCTTGAAGATTTACCAATCATTTTGAAGGAGTGAAGATAAAATATGATTTTCCATTTCAAGTGTAGTGACAAGATTTCAAAAATTGCTGCTGTGGTTGTCATACAGAACATCAAACTGGCAACATTTTCATTTAAGACACATTCAAGTTGAATCAAGAACTAGATTGTCTAGATAGACAGTAGCCATATTGGATTTCAGACTAACTCCATTTTCCTTTAGGTCCAACAGGACATCACAAAGAGTCATCTGCTGAAAAACACATTATCTATGAGACTTTCTGTCCAGTTGTGAAAAATCAACACTGAGATGACCATTCATTCAAGTGTAGCAATATTAAGATTTTCAAGATGGCTATTAAGGTGGCCATATTGGATGTAAGATTTTTAAGATGGCTATTAAGGTGGCCATAGTGGATGTAAGACTGGCACAATGTTTCCTTAGGACCAGCTAGACATCAGTTTAGACAGGGTAGCAATAAACTGGTCCTAATAGACTGACAAATAGATCATCCACAAAACATCTCTTGTCTATGATCACTTAAGTTAATTTAAAAAAACCCACACAATTTCTAAAATAGTGCAAGCAAGGTGCATATCATGTTATGATGAGCACACTATGTACTAACTTTCATGGCTATGTACTACTTTCATGGCTATCATTAAAAACACTATTGCATTCTCAAAATTATGTTATACAACGCAGCCAGCTTTAAAGTACACAAGGGCAATAACTCTTACAAAAGCATCTCCTGATGACAATTTAATATACAGAAAATTTTACATTAATCCATTAAAATATACATCTTGTGTTCCCAAGATTCTCTTATACACTGCATACTGATGCAGGACATAATGGGTAATAACTCTTAACAAAATTTGAGCAAGCTGCTTTGTATATATGTGCATTTTCAAATAATGACCATAACAAATTCCAAGGAATTCCACTTACAACTACTTAGTTCACAAGATTCAGTCATAAACAACATTTGGTTTCAAATCAAATCATCCATTAACAAAACTCTGGAGTATTGTGATCTGTCAATATACATTCCTTCAAATGATAACCATACTATTTAGCAATCCAACAAAAGCTACAGGACAAGATGCACTAACAAGATCATGGCATCCAATATTACAAGACAAAATGGACATTAACTCTCAGAATCAAGTGTTAATTCAATATGTGCATCTTCAGGTGATGATATCTGCCTAATTTAATAATAATAATAATAATAATAATAATAATAATGACTTAGTACGGTGCTGAATCTTTAAAAAGTAAGAAATTTGCAATATTAGTTAACACAAAATGACAAATAAACACATTTAAAAGAAATAAAAACTGTGAAATTACAAACAAAAGCATGCTGAAAATAAATAATGGTAAGTTAACATATTATGTCCTAAATCTGTTCTTGAACTCCCCCCCCAAAAATGAGTTTTTAAAGTACTTTTACATAAGATCACATTGTTATAATGTGAAAGTTCAAAAGACAATTTGATCAAGGTAGATGGGTCATGGTATTCAAACAAATAACCACATATCTTTTGGTTCCATGTTTTAAAACGCTGCTCAAATGCAAAACCTTTTGAAAGAGAAAGCAAGTTGGAAAATCCTATGATCCACTTGTGCCATCTAGTAATAGGCAAAAGTGGAGGTCAAATCTGAGAAAAGCCTCAGCAGAATTCAAAGACAACTCACTTGATATCTTCCTTCCTTATGACCGAGGCTGTCATCTGCTGTCTTAGTGTTTCAATGGAGAAGATGCTGAGATCACCAAGGTTTGTTAGACAAACAACATCATTTTCTACATAATTCTCATCTGAAAAGACAGTGAAAATATTCTAACCTTAAAATAGGCTATTTCTTTTGATATTGCCTGTCTTAAGAAAACACAAAAGTTTGGTTTACATGTAATACTTATGATACACAAAAATCTGTATTAAAGGACAAACTGTCCTCTGAGAATACATTTTAGATTCCCATA
The DNA here is from genome assembly GCA_029339505.1 of Unio delphinus. Lineage (NCBI taxonomy): Eukaryota > Metazoa > Mollusca > Bivalvia > Unionida > Unionidae > Unio > Unio delphinus. The sequence goes on from JAQISU010000081.1 coordinate 14,876,300, forward strand.
AAGTGCTGTCTCCAGATAGGTATCACTGTATATAAAGATGACCTGCTCATTGACAAAAGGCACGTCAATAACTGATACTCGATATAATCCAAATGACCTGTATTCTGAGACCCCATTTTAGGATTCCTATAGATGGTCTCTTAAGACAGGCTGCACTGTACTTGAAAATAAGTGCTAAAAAAAATACCTACCCATATAAAGATAACACCTATTCATCTTAATGATGACCACCAGTGAAATGTTGGATTATTTTTAAAGCCCGTTATATGTATACAGTTCCATGTCCAAGCAATCCAGAGTAACTTATAGATGCCCATTCTCTTGCACTAATCCAAGTTCAATATCTCTCCACGTCTAGGGATCATTACATCAAAAAGGATGGTGAAAAATCCTGTTACTAACTGTCCATACATATAAGCTTAACAGGGTTTTACAAGCCAATTAAATTTGCGCTAGCTGAAAATCAGACTCCTGATCATGAAGAAACATGTATTTTCATAAGCGAGTTCTTACCTGATAACAATTATTCAGATCACATTGATTCTTCACAACAGAATGCCTATACTGCTAATTCCTTGAAGATTGTAAAAAAAAACTAATGATTTGCCAAAGTACTGTACACTTTTCAATGTCTTTATAATTAACCTCCACAGGGCTCTGATAATGATTTCAAATATGTAAAAGCATTTGCATTTTATTATTTTATTTGAGCCATAAGTTGTAAAAATGCTACATTCAATTTCACATAATTTTCACTATAATATACTTGGGTCACAGGATCAATTTACATCCAATCTCTCCTAAAGTTCATTGTGCTACAATAAACATGTGAGGCCTGGACCCTGACAGCAGAATTACATCAAAGAATCCAGGCACTTGAAATGAGATGCTACAGAACCATCCTTGGCATCTCTTACATAAACCACATCACAAATGAAGAATTGTGCAACACCACCAGGCACAAAGTAGGCCATTATGAAGATCTACTAACCACTGTCAAAATGAGAAAGCTGAAATGGTATGGACATGTAACTAGAGCCAACATTCTTACCACAACAGTACTGCAGGGTAGTGTCTAGGGTGGCAAAAGGAGCGAGACAAAAGTGGACTGACAACATCACAGAATGGATCAGGAAAAGTTTTGTGGAGACACAGGCATTGGCACATGATCAAGACAAGTGGAGGAAACTGGTCAGATGATCAGTAGAAAGTGCCTCAATGACCACACTAGGTCAAGAGACATGATGATGATAATGAAACAGGGGTAACAATAACATCAATTACATCCAGTCTCTTCACAAGTTCATATGCTGTAATACACTTAGGCAGGAAACAGGTAATTTTAAGGGCAGTCTCTCCCACAATTCATAACAATATAATTCACTTAGGTCACACCCAAGTCATTTTGCATCCACTCTCTTCCCAAAAGTTCATTGAACATTACCACACTTAGGCAACACTCTTGTCCCTTTGGTAAAAGCTTAACTGTGAAGTGATATTATTCATATTTGACAATATGTTTAATTATTTAACCACATACACAAACACTATATAGAAAACTCAAAATTCCCACGAGCAATGTTAACAGTCAGTATAAATTAAATCAGACTGGTGATGAAGTTCTTAGTGTGAGGATGAAAGCTTCAGGTTAGCTTTCTCTATATTGTTTCTATATGTGGTTGAAAAGATAAAAATATTGTCAAATATTAACAACCCTGTCATTTAAAATACAGTCTCTACAAATGTTCATAACACAGCTAAAAACTATTTTTAAAACAGTAACAAGTGTTTTCTTACTGATATCATAACAAAGTGTTTATAATATTTCCAGCTCTCCATAAGCAAAAATGAAAAAGAAAAATTAATGAGCACAAATACCCTTAATGGTAACCTAAATGCAAAACTTAACCACAAAAAAATGGATGGATAAACATGGATAATACCATATGCCTCTTCCCCATTCGTGGAAGGGCCGTCCCAAAAAAAAAGAAAAAAAAAGTAAGGACAGGTATATGACCAAGATGAGATCTGGATTGGGCCTGAGCAAAGAACATACCACTCCTACTTCTGAAATTGATGAAGCCCACTCTACGAACTCTGGCACCATCTATTGCTGTGATCTTGAACTTCCATTTGGCCTTTAATTGGGGAAGAGTAAAAATCTGCAAAAAAATCCAACAGCAATTACAACTTTGCTGATATATTCTGCGACTAGAGAAAATCAAAACTGAAAAACACAAAATTTATGGGATTATTTTCAAGACGGCCTTTTGATGCAACTACGGTGGATGCAAGATAGCACCAGTTTTATCTAGGCCCAATGTAATAAGTCTTTTAATGAAAACCCATGTCAATATGACCATCCACTTTGGAATAGCAGCAACAATTTGATTTGATTTGATTTTCTTATACAAGATCCTCCAGTCTTCATCTATTTCCAGAGGAAAAAATGCTTGTTATATGGTTAGCATAAATATCAACATTGTTTGTAATTATAATGATATTAAAACAAGGTTCTGATATGCATATGGCAGCATTAACACATTTTGTTTTCATCAGGTTAATTAATGTTGCTTAATCATACCAAATGCAAGCTGATAATCTCTCTGGGATAATTAGGTAAAAATGTATTTAAAAATAAACTAAAAATTTGCACACACTGACCTTCAGCTGCTCTTCTGAGCAGATAACCACTGTGTGTTGACCACTCATATCTGGTGCTTTTGCCCTCTCATGTTGCACATCGAGAGGTTCAGGAAGTATCTTGGACTTGCCATCGACCACACTGATGGCTATAACTGGCGCTTTGTGTCGCAGCTTGATCTCCTTAGCCAAAGAACAGGACACAGCCTCCTCGTTTCTTTTCTCATTTCCAGGAATGACCAGGGTATAGATGTACACATGGCCACCATTCGTTCCCACCCACAAAGAGTGATTGTGTGATGTTGCTGCAGGGACCAATGAAAATGTCTTTAAACAATATTGTGCAGCAGTCCATTAAAATTTCTAATAGTAAATCTTAATTCTATTATCAAAAATGCTATCCTTACTTTTTTTCCTAACAATGCACTGAATATCACACTTTTTATGCTGCACAAAATAACTACCATTTTACAGACTTGCAAAAAAATAATGAAAGTGATACATTTTGTGTCTATCATATTAAAGTATTTAAACTAAGAAAAAGCACAGGAAGTCACATCAAAATTACAAGGAAAATAAATTCTAATAAAATTACAAGAGATACAATCTTGTACTTGCACAATAAATAACTAGCAGAAAAGTGTCCAATGACATTGTTTACAAGGCTGGTTGCTCCAATCTGGAAGTGTCAACTTACCACTTCCTAAAATTCTCTCTCCAACATGCTAAATCAATTCAAATGGAAAACAATTTTGTATGCTGTTACTAAAATGTGATATTTATGCATTAAAAAACTATAATCTCATAACTTGGGTGTATGCTTCCATTTTCAAGATGATTTACAATTACAGTTTTTATAGGTCCGGGGTTCAATTATAGGTTACAATAGATGAAATGGTAAGTATTATCATTTTCAGGAGTTGGGTGTTTCACCCCACACACACATACACATCACATCAAAGACAACACATATTAAATGTCTTGACAACTGAGAGCCATTTTATACAAATTGTGATAATATGCTGACAACTAAACTAAAAACAATTAGGTTTCTAAGTGAAAGCTGTCATTAAGTGAGTGCTTATAGAAGAAGTGTGGTAGAGTATTACTCTTATTAAAGAGAATGGATCTTATATCATGGTGGGACTGAAATCTTCCAGTTCAAAAACAGCGATAACTCCTTTTACAGGACAAAACGTTTTGGTTTTGGTTTTGCTTAATATTTTATGGCATACAGCAATGTAAGTAGATTATTAAGTACTGAAGCAATCAGAGTAAAGTGTCATTTTCAAGACAGACAACTTTATCGAATAGGGTCTGATCCAAACTAATGATTCGAAATGGCACTATTTTAGTTGCATATGTGTCATGAAACAAAAGCTTACAAAGTTTCATGAAGGTATCCTACAGGTGTTAATGATATAAATATTGCTTGGAAGAACAGATTTCTGATACAAACCATTGACAATGAATGTATCAGCAAAGTAGATACACCTGACCATTGAAGCCATGGAATCATCTGAGCTTCTGGCTTCAACAGCACGCTCTACAGGTCGGTGTTCTGGTGTTGATGCCGTTGCTCCCCCCTCTCCTGCTGCTGCTACAGATGTTGATGGAGCAGCTTCTGCATGTGTCTCCTCACTGAAATGCATCATTTCAATACCAAAAGGATAGAATCAAATGATTTTAAAAGTCGCTGCAAAATTAGAATGACCCTATCAAGCTGTTGTACCACTACAAACAAAATCAAACATATGCTGAATTTTTCATGAATCAATGAAGCAAAGGACCAGTCAATTTTTTTGTTACATGTGCCATAGGAGCATTCCTGAGGTTGTGGCATAAATCGAAAGTAATGCCTTTGCATGTACATGACCTGTGCAGGAGTTACACTGTATATGGTGCCAACAAGATCAAACTGTCAATAAATGGCATTAACATTGGTCATCCATATTTGTACCAATTTTATAAGTCTTTGTGCAAATCCCACAAGGAATGGGCCAAAATAAACGACACAAATAAGTCTATCCTCTTTCTGTAAAGCACAGTATTGGACAGTGAGGAAATGCAAATTTTCTGTGCTTAAATGATGATAAATCAGTTTTTGGCCAAATTAAAGTTGCTGTTGAAAATGGTAAATTCATTAAAATGGATTTAAATAAAATGTTTCCAAGTAGCAAACTGCAGCAGGGAAGGTAAACTTTTAAGAATAAAGTTTGAAAGGTTGAGTGATACTGGTTTTATGAAAAGATGTTTCCTTTTTTTGGTAAATGAAACAAATACCTATAATATTGTCATTAAAGATGTTTGATTTTTAATGTTAAATTGTTTGCTTTATTGCTATACTACTGACAGTAGTTGAAAACTGCAGAAAGACTGCTTTTGGACTACTGATTAAACAGTTTTGCAAGACCAAGACTTTAATCTAAAGTAAGTCCAGTTAAAATAATAAATCTGAGCCTTCATGTAAATGTTACTAATGACACAGCCAGAGGTGACTACTATGCCATGCTTTTCATATATGTGGGTGCAAAAAATATATTTTGACTTACATTTTCTTATCTTTGGAAACTTCCTCTTTTGTCTTGTGCCTCCTCTCTGACCGTCTATTCCGTAACCGTCTGAAGGACTCTCGCAAGGATTTCTTCAAAGATTTCCGTCTTGACATGGGTGTATCAGATGTTCCTGTCAGTTCTGGATGGAAATATAACGAGTTATGGAAATGCAAAACAGATTTCAAAAGTAATGTATCAAATATGATGATATGATCTATTGCTCGCAATCAAGGAAAAGTAAAAACTTTACAAATAAATTAATGATAACATGCTAAATATTAAATAACTGCATCCCTCTAGAGGCAAAAGAGCTTTTGGCTTCAAAGGTTGTATATCACAGTTATTTCCTACTTTGAGCCAGTCATATTACAGTATATACTGGCTTATAAGTAAACTCAAAATGCTAACAACAAAGATCCTGACCTGCCAAAGCATAATGCTGAATAAAGTTTGTAAAGAATAATGACACATATGTAATAATGCTTCAGTGCTCCTGTTCTTACATGTATGGTATAAATAGTACAATGTTCAGATATAATCTCATTTCAAGCAGGATTTCTTACTCATTTCGATAATTTCTACGAAGTCGTGGAGGAAGAACCCAGGAAACCCCCAGAAAAAAAACCCACCAACCCACGAGAAGTTACTCAACAGGGTTGTATGTTGTAGCAAGAAAATTTGTTGTGTGATGTCATAGTAAGAAATTTATAACTATTTTTTTTCTCTCCATTATGCATGTTTGTTTTTTATGCATCCCTAGCTAGGCCACTTAGAAATACCACAAAAATGTTACCACAAAGTAGCTTTATAACATGAAATCGACACCTTCAATAACATCAGGTTTTCTTCCATCAGTTGGTTAGGTTTGTTGACTCTAAGAGTGAACTCAATCAAAAACAGGCCTGAGGTGCCATAAAACTCACTATGGCTGCAATAAAATCTGATAAGACTTCCACTAGACTTAGTATACATCCAATACTCCTATTAGGACTTGGTATACATCCAATACTCCTATTAGGACTTGGTATACATCCAATACTCCTATGAGGACTTGGTATACATCCAATACTCCTATTAGGACTTGGTATACATCCAATACTCCTATTAGGATTCGGTATACATCCAATACTCCTATGAGGACTTGGTATACATCCAATACTCCTATGAGGACTTGGTATACATCCAATACTCCTATTAGGACTTGGTATACATCCACTACTCCTATTAGGACTTGGTATACATCCAATACTCCTATTAGGACTTGGTATACATCTAATACTCCTATTAGGACTTGGTATACATCCACAACTCCTATGAGGACTTGGTATACATCCAATACTCCTATTAGGCACTTAATCCCTCGCCCCTTTATCCACCAGACTGAGTGGGAAATCAGTAATCCATGAGTGTACTGTATAAGGATTTTAAAAAAGGTACAACTTCAAACTAAAAATCTAAGTTGAATTCTTTGTTGGCGAACTAAAAGTAACCTCCTGCACCAATCTCATATATCTATCAACGGCAATGAAGAAGTGAAATAGCTTGATAAAACTGCATCAGGCATGCCAGGTAAATGACAGTAATGATACAATCACATGAACAACAATAACAAAAATTGGCAACATCCTGATGAACTATTCTGGATTCTCAGACAAGAAGGTAAATAAACTTTATTGTGTAATCCATTCACAGAGTTTTTGTTACAACCATTATTTGTTTTGTGTAGCAATATTATTTCAGAATTTAAATGAAAGAGCTCCAGGTGTCTCACAGAGGCCTACAAAGCCACTCTTCTTTAAAGCATAAAGAGGTATAATGGAAGGATGTACTTACCGTGTGGATTAAGTGTACATCTCGTGGTAACAGCTTTCTTCTGTTGGTAGTCAAACAAAGCAAACCCATGAGCTGTACCAGCACCCACCCTAATAAATAATGGAAGGAATGAATGAACGTAATAGTCTAGTAATAAATAACCATTGCAACATATCCATAAAAATCTGACTGTCTTACCTTTAGATGTTAGGTTTTTGCACTGGTTATTTTTACCACCAATAATGATCAACATCATAAAAGCTTACCATGAAGAAGTTTAGTATTATTTGGCTCAAGTTAGTGTGACATCAGGTGGTATATTTAGGTATTGTGGCTTCTCTCTCACTGATTGCAAATTGCACTTTAAAGGTACCAAACTATAACCATTTGATCAGGTGACATGCATCACTTCCATAATCTTGTGTAACAACTACAAAGTGCCAATTAAGAATAAAATGTTGCTAATAAGTGCAAAATGTTTAGAAGGAAAAGTGAAAACAAATTTGACTTTAAAAAAATGAGGGACAGTCCTTTGATCATTACTAATAAATTCCATGACAAAAATGGAACTGATGGACAGTGATAGCTACAGCCACATGTTTGTGCCCTGACATTACTCTTACAATGATTTTGGACCACAACATAGGATTATTCATAATTATTCTAAATAATATTGACATGTTTTATTATGTCATTCCAGCACTTTTTAATTGAAAAAATTCAAAATTTCAAAATTAGTTATGTCTTACATGCGCCATATGTAATTATTCGTATGTGTGATTCCCCTTCTAGAAAAGCCAGCCACTTTTATCCTGCAGAAGATGTAGCCTTATAAAAGGGGGGCCATAATAATACTTACAGCTGCCATTCTGAGTGGATAGCAAGAGCTGTACAGGCAGCCGGAGGGTAAAGTTGCATGATACATGTTGGCTGGAAACCTGCTACAAATTTAATTATCCCTGTTCGGGGAACAATTGCCTCATGGCCCTTCCATACAAAACTGTCCTTGTCCTCAACAATGTTGACAGTGACTGCTGGCACCTCAAGTTCTCGCTCTTCCCGCTCCATCTGGAGGATAATAGTCTGACCTGCTGTTCCAGCGACGACAAGGGTCTCACTGAGTGGACACAGTGAGATCTTCTGAATTGCTAAGCGGGGATCATCACTATATGGATCAAAGTTGCCAACCTGTCAAATAAAATCAACACAAGATTATATTAATTAACAAAGAATTTTCAGGGATTCAAGAAAAGACCATTTCTTCCTTTTAACCACTGAATGCTGAAACTCTCTCTGATATTCTTCAGAGCTAACAAGATTTTAAAATTAACTGCTGTGGTGGACACAATGAATGTTAGCTTGGCACGATTTTCATTTAGTTAAAAGCAGATATCATTAAAATTCTTTTGGTGAAAACCTCATGTCACAAGGATCATCTATTCAGAAAAGAAGTAACAAGATTTTCATGTCACGGCAGCCATATTGGATAGATATACATCTGCACCATTTTGATTTTGGACCTACAAAGAATTAGAAGTCTTGAAAACTGGACAAGATTTTCAAGATGACAACTGTGTTGTGTCCATATGGGATGTAAGATCAGCAACATGCTCTCCAAATGGACATCACAAGAAGTCTTTCTGTTCAGGAGAGTTGAAACCAGAAGATTTTCAAGATGACTACATTGCTGGCCATATAAGACTCAAATCAGCAAGGAGTAGTGATAATGAATTTCAAGGTGGCCATGGTGGCTGCCATATTAGATTCAGAATGGCACCATTTTCACTTACGACCAACTAGACATTACGTCTTTTAGTGAAAACTCCATGTTCATATGACTGTGGATTCAATAAGGATACCAATAACAAGATTTTCAAAATGGTCACTGTGGTGGCCATATTGGACAACTGATAGGCAGCATTTTCATTTAGGCCGAACTAGACATCATAAGAAGTCTCAGTGAAAACTCCATGTTGATATGACCATCCATTCTTCTTTAGTCAATATAACATGATTTTCAAGATGGCTGCTATGGCAGCCACACCGGATGTCAGATCAGCACCATTTCATTTATGACCAATCGGACATCATAAGAATAGTGCAAAACCTATACTGATATGGCCGTCAATTTGGGAAGAGTAGCAAGAATAGAATTTTCATTATAACTGCCATTGTTGAAATACTGGATGTCAGAATGGCACACACTGGATGTCAGATTGGCACAATATTCATTAAAGACAAACTTGATATTAAAAAAAGCCTTTTAGTATAAAAAAAAAAAAAATTTGTTAATTTGACCATCCATTAAAGAGTAGTGGCAATAAAAAAAAATCACACTTACATCTGTGGTGGCCATATTGGATGCATGAGCAGTACCATTTTAATCTAGGACCAACCAGAACATGGGAATCCTCAATGCAGTTTAGGAGCATCAATAACAAATTCATGCCCAGTATTTTCCCTATTGTCATCCAAAAGCCTGATGACAAACCATTTCACAAGATTTAGTAAACTGGATGAGAAATATGTTTCATGATCTTGAGATAACAGGCACACAATCTGATGCCAGATCTTGACAATACAAGCCCAACTTTGATCAAAATCATATTTTAAAAATCTAGATCTTCAGAAAGGAGTGGATGACAAAATTGACTCTGTTGAGTATATCATGGCAACACTGACGCTGAGATGTATATCAGCATCTTTGATGTAAAGTTGCGACCAGTTATTGCATATTAAGTTCCAAATGGAGAATTACCCTTCCACAAGGCGAATAGGTAGATAGCTAATAAAACACTAAATCCTTAACCTGGCAATCACACCTTGGACCTCAATACTTTATCAGGAATATATGGCACTGTTAAATTCTCGCCTGAAAAAGACTTCATGAATTTCATTTAGTGATGATATCATTCAAATACTTTTACATTTGTGTCGGTTTCAAAATCGTAAACCTTTTGACACTGAACACATAACAATACAAGTCTTATTCAGAAGTAACCATAAAAACAGGTTTTCTAGATGGCCATCATGCCAGCCATAGTAAGGGCTGGATCAGCATGACCAGTTAAGCTTAATTCTACAAACAGCTGTACTGAAATGAGAACCCATGTTTTGAACATAAAACTTTGTTTTTTGTGCTCATGATAACTGGATGCATTTCAAAACCACACAAAAAGCATGATGGTATAACTATCCACAATGGCCACAACCAAATCTCATAAATGAATGGCAGAAACAATGAGAAGTCACTTGTACACTGTAAACATTGACCACAACCAAATCTCATAAATGTCTGGCAGAAACAATGAGAAGTTACTTGTGTATATTGGCAACAACATAATATCATAAATGTCTGGCAGAAACAATGAGAAGTCACTTGTGTATATTGGCAACAACCAAGTATTATAAATGTCTGGTAGAAACAATGAGAAGTCACCTGTGTACATTGTCAACAACCAAATACCTTATGTCTTTGGCAGAAACATATGCCAAGAATTGAATGTTTCTAGTAGCATTTTATGGCACCTTAACACAACAGCCAATCAAAGGTAAATTCTGAAAAATGTAAAACTGAACTGCTGAAACATAAAAGAAGATAAACCCTTCCCAATAAGTGTAAACACAAAGTACAAGATGATAAAAAAAGGTATAAAGCTGTCAAATTCTGTAAATGTGAATACAACAACAGATAAAGGTAACATGTAAATTTCTTCAAACATAGAGACAAAATTTATTTTATAAACAGGCAATCACTCCAAAAAGTAAAGATTGTCTTTGATGGTGCATCATCATATAGTTTCATCATGTAGTTCACATAAAATAGTGGCTGCAGACACTTAACAAGAATGTGTTCCCCTGTCAGTGGACACTGGCATTGTATGCACTTGTGCTGAGGTTCACCCTCCAGGAAATATACACAATTGAAATATGCATGACTGATAAACAACTGGCATATTACCTCAGCTATGCAGTTTTTATTTTATTTTTAAAGGGATGCTACACTCCAACAGAGGGTTTCATGTTCTCAAGTTTATGGAGTTAGCATCCACATAATTTGTAAAGTTTGATGAAAACAAGATTTTTTAAAAGAAAGAAATTACAAGAGGTCACCTGTACATACTGGCGACAACGCACTACCTTGAGTACTTGCCAGAAATAAACCAACAACAATCAGTGCACATATTATACATGCAAATTATCAATGCATCAAATAATGTTCTGACTGGTGCTGTATTTGGCAAGTAAATTATATAAATTTGTCTTTTCATGCCCAGCAAGTGCATATATGACTACAGAGTGGTTATCTCAAAAGTTGAGATGTTTTGATGCAGGGAATAAGTATTATGGGGTTGGTAAAGTCCCTAGGGCATCACCCATATGCCCCAATCTGATATATGTTGACACTTGGGCCCTATATCACATTTATTAATTCCCATACATGTAACACAAACAACAATGGGGTTATTTGCTACTTGATGTAAAACCTTTTCAGCTCCTAGTCCAAGATTATGGTCAAAAATCTGAAACGTAACACAATCTACATCCATTGGGCTATAAATGACAGAAGTTTGATCTGTCTAGCTTAAATGATGGAAGAGTCCAAAGATATTACACATTCATGCATGCATACCTTGGGCTTATCACAATCAACACTGTTTCTTTAAAAGAACAAGATAATGAAATCATTATCAAAATAATGCCTAATGTTTATTAATATATATTTGTATAATATTAAATATTCTTTATCTGGTACAATTAACCCTCACACAGATTTATTTGAAAATGGCAACGAATAAATATGACTAACATGCAGCTGCCAAAAAGCAAAGACCACATTCAAACCACTGACCTTTTTGAAAGGTGGCCACTCTTCCTCCATTTCACCACTGTTGCTATCAGGTGAATGAACATCCACTTGGAAGATGCTGGAAGTATTCAGCTTGAACAAAAGGCGTAGAGACATTGCAGAGGCATCCCAGAATCGCACTGAACCATCCTCATGCCTGTGGACACAATAAACTTCTATCTAAGTTTGAGTATTCCTGATTTAATAGTATGTAAGCAAATACTTTTGCAAATAAATAGTGGGAATATGATGTTCCTATTGCTTATTATTATTCAATATTGTTATCATTATTGCCCTAAAATGCAACCTTGTGGTTTCATCATAGTATTACAACTTCTTCCAAAGTTCCAAAAAAGTATAATAAAAGTATCATAGTTTGGATAATTGTGTACACAGCTTAATTTTGCTCTGCTATCACACACGATAATGAAAAACTAGGATTTGTGAAAATTGGAACCATATATTGCCAAAACATAAATGTGAACACGTCACAGTATTTACACAGCTGCTATCACAAAATGTAATGACAGTCCTGGGTCCATGTGATTAGAATAACCCAACAATGTTTTCATATAATGTAACTGAAAACCAGAGTCTATGTGCATTGTGAAACTCTATTTTGACGTTATAAAATGTAATGGCAGTCCAGGGTCTATACAAACAACATAACCCCACTCATCTGCCTTGTAATGTAATGGCAGTCCAGGGTCTATACAAACAGCATAACCCCACTCATCTGTCTTGTACTGTAATGGCAGTCCAGGGTCTATACAAACGGCATAACCCAACTCATCTGTCTTGTACTGTAATGGCAGTCCATGGTCTATACAAACAGCATAACCCCACTCATCTGTCTTGTACTGTAATGGCAGTCCAGGGTCTATACAAACAGCATAACCCTACTCATCTGCCTTGTAATGTAATGGCAGTCCAGGGTCTATACAAACAGCATAACCCCACTCATCTGTCTTGTACTGTAATGGCAGTCCAGGGTCTATACAAACAGCATAACCCAACTCATCTGTCTCGTACTGTAATGGCAGTCCAGGGTCTATACAAACAGAATAACCCAACTCATCTGTCTTGTAATGTAATGGCAGTCCAGGGTCTATACAAACAGCATAACCCCACTCATCTGTCTTGTACTGTAATGGCAGTCCTGGGTCTATACAAACAGCATAACCCCACTCATCTGTCTTGTAATGTAATGGCAGTCCAGGGTCTATACAAACAGCATAACCCCACTCATCTGTCTTGTAATGTAATGGCAGTCCAGGGTCTATACAAACAGCATAACCCCACTCATCTGTCTTGTAATATAATGGCAGTCCAGGGTCTATACAAACAGCATAACCCCACTCATCTGTCTTGTACTGTAATGGCAGTCCAGGGTCTATACAAACAGCATAACCCCACTCATCTGTCTTGTAATGTAATGGCAGTCCAGGGTCTATACAAACAGCATAACCCAACTCACCTGTCTTGTACTGTAATGGCAGTCCTGGGTCTATACAAACAGCATAACCCCACTCATCTGTCTTGTAATGTAATGGCAGTCCAGGGTCTATACAAACAGCATAACCCCACTCATCTGTCTTGGACTGTAATGGCAGTCCAGGGTCAATGCAAACAGTGCTCTATTAAAACAAACTAACCCCAATATGCCATGACACAAGTATAATGACAGATTTGGGCCATTGCAAACAGTAAAATCCACCTCTGTTGTCACATACTTTAATGGCAGACCACGCCCTATACAAACAATAACCCCACTCTGCTGTCACACAATGTAATGACAGACCAGAGTCTATACAAACAGTAACACCACTCTGCTGTCACACAATGTAATGACAGATCAGGATCTACACAAACAGTAACACCACTCTGCTGTCACACAATGTAATGACATACCAGAGTCTATACAAACAGTAACACCACTCTGCTGTCACACAATGTAATGACAGACTAGAGTCTATAGAAACAGTAACACCACTCTGCTGTCACACAATGTAATGACAGACCCGAGTCTATACAAACAGTAACACCACTCTGCTATCACACAATGAATGACAGACCAGAGTCTTTGCAAACAGTAACAGCACTCTGCTGTCACACAATGTAATGACAGACCAGATTCTATACAAACAGTAACACCACTCTGCTGTCGCACAATGAATGACAGACCAGAGTCTATACAAACAGTAACACCACTCTGCTGTCACACAATGAATGACAGATCAGGGTCTATACAAACAGAAACTCACTCTGCTGTATCATAATGTAATGGCAGACCAGAAAAACCCACTCTGTTGTCAAATAATGTAATGACAGACAAGGGTTTGTGCAAACAGAAAACCTCTTAATACTGAGCGCCTTGCGAGACAACTATTAGTACCATTTTGTGTAAATCTTCCTCCTTAATCTTAACCATACACAATAAAGATTTTTTTCAGCACATGATATATGGCATTCAGTTTATTTGGTGAAAGAAGAACTATTTTCTTTTGTAAGGTAACCAACAAGACCTAGGAACTTTTGACACTACAACTGATAAGCATTTTGCTTACTCCATGCGCAAGCCACCCAAAATATGTTTCGTAAATGAATGTTTTTTTAAAAAAAAGCAAAAATATCTTGTGGAGGAAGACCCTGAGACGAGTCCATAGGAACATAGTGGCAAGTTTTCTCACATACTCATGTTAGCAGAGCCGAGACTTGCCCTCACACAGACAAGAGGTTAGATGTGAGTGATCCAAAAAGGCAAGTGATTTAGACCACTCTGCCACCTACGGCACACATACACAATAAAGCTTACCCTGTGAGAATAAGATCCTTAGAGGTTGACTTTGTAGAAGTCACCTTGCCTCCATTGATTGGCCACTCCTATAATATTAAATAATGACAATTAAATTATACCAAATACAATATTCATTCTGAATCTACTGGTGTATATATAAAGACAGCTATGATGTCATAGCCTCAGTGTGATCAAGGGTATGACCTGATCCTATGCTTTACAATGGAACAAATAAAACTACCATCAACAAAGATGACTTAGTTAAAATCTAATACTGAAGTAAAATGAAGTTGTTCAGGAAATTTGGCTAATGACAACAGTTATCACGCCTGTATCACGTAAATTATGTTGGTACGTTTATACTAACCTTGCTTTGTCGACCATGACAGACAACACTAGATTCTTGTGGTAATTAAATTTACAAATAAGGATTGTTATGCCATATTTAGATATTCTTCCATATCTTATTTGATGCATACTATATTTACTATGATCTTTTTACGTTTCAAAATAAAGCAGCAATGTTTTTATATGGCACACAAAACAAAAGAGTTTGAAAACAGAAGTCATCAGCTGAAATAATATCACAAATAATCCAAAAGAAAATATTGGATAAAAAAAGGTAAAATGTAAAATTGTTATCTGTCTCTCACATATATGTAAATACGTAACTAATCCTCATGTATCACATATGAATTCAGATTTATAAATCTCCATTTGACAACTTACTCTAGATGAAAAGTGTTTCATTTGTGCTTCTCCACTGTCAACCAGTTTCTGCCAAAGCTGATCAGGGACACTCGTGATGTGCTGTGAGCACGTGACTGCAGAGCAATGAAGGCTGTTTAGGTATGGCAAGTTGAAGAGTGGCCACTTGGGAGAGTCCAGGTCCACAACGACCAGCTCCTCCTCCACTAAGATTATCAGGCTGTGTGGCTCATCATACTCTAAATACAAAATAAGACGTATATGAATTATAAGCCTGCTTTACCTTCTTATATAAACTAATTTAATCTAAATTGATCATTCATAGCTTTTCATGCTCTTAAAAAAAAATAGAACAATACTAAGTAGACATGTAACATAAGCATGCATTCTGTTATATCATGGTCAAAAAGCTTATCCCGAAAATGCACAAATGCTACACCTTATCCTGAAAATGAACAAATGCTAAAACAACAATTATCCACGATACAATGTTCAGTAATAAAGAAGAGTTTCACAATGACATATGTATGAAAGGTAGCCAAGTTAATCCCATTTTCACAGTAAATGAAAGCAAGGCATCAAGTGCATGCTTGATATACGTGTACTACAGATAATGGTTGACTATTACAGCCAAAGAATTCACATGGATCCTGATTTCAAAGAAAGACTTTAAAGAAAAAGAAATACATTCAAAACTGTTAAATGTTGTGCTCTTTATGCCATTCTCATTGCCAACTCATGTGTGTGACATATAACAAAACAAGCAAATGTAAATTACTGCCAATAACCAATTATTAAGGTTGATAATTTATATCGGATAATTACTGTATATTATTTGCACAACCTTCATCAGCTTTCGACTTGCTTGTAGTGAGGATATGGGTCTATTCAAGTAAAATCAACTATGTTTCCTCAGAGCAATTGAAAGTTTGTAGTCTACTCTTTAAGGATAAAATATACATCAACTAGTGTGGAATAAAGGTGGGTTAAATAAACAAATGTTTGAAATAAAAGTGATTGCTTCAAGAAAACAAAATACAAATGATTATCATCTAGACAATATTATATATGGACCTGAATATCAATGACAGTCTTATAAAGAAAGTAATCACACTCATATTTTAAAAAAGGGTCAAATATGAAGTTTAAATAAACTGAATATTATTTAAATGAAATCTCTGGAAAAAAATATATAAATATTCTATTTCATACAATGACCTGATGGCGTGGGGAAATAAAATTGTATATTATAGAACAAGTTTGTCAACAAACACATCTTAAAAAACACAAAAATATGACCTAATTGGATGTTCATTCAAGTTTGATACACTCAATAATACAAGAGTAAACTGTAGTATTTCACCATGTATTCTTTGTCTCACAACTGCAAGGCATCGATTCTCCACCTTAAGCAACATTTTTAATTCAACATGTTCATATCACAGTGGAAAATGGTGATAATGTTTCAAATGGGATATATGGAAATGGTTTTATTATAATACTGAAATCGATAGATTTTTTAAAATCTAATTTAATGCTGTTAAATAATTACTAAACTGAGAAAACAAGGAAATGTCAAGTTCCAACAAAATCATAAATAAGCAAAAGTTTCTCAAAGATATAAAAGCTCTAATGCTTGAAAATAATTTGCAGGAATTCACACAAGTCCATTTCTTCCTTCCTTTTATTCTTTTTAACTGCAGAGTATTTACACCATCAGGCATTTATGAGGAATTCCAATATACAAAGTATGATAAGAATACACATTTTCTTGTATTTGTTTTGCATAAACAAGTTCACTGGTACCAAAACCAAGGCCTTCATAATGATAATGATAAATATGATAAAATAAGATAATATTGGACAGATCATCAACAAACTTGTCTCTGATACTGTTACGATATATACTCAAACTTGTATCTGCTTCAATATATTACTAACATTTTGTTTACAAACCCAACTTACTAAAGCAGCGCTTTTATGGAGGTCTTTAAATACATCCCCAAACTGTGATAAAAATACATTCATACTTGTTTGTGTCATCATGTTCACAAGCTGTAACAGACAATTATGTATCAAGACACCTTTAATTAGCTACATACTGCAATCAACCTTTTATGATCGAAAGCATACTATTCTAAATACTTTATACAATATCTTTTAAAACCTTTTTTTAAAGTATTTATATAGAACATTTGAAACATTATTGAAGGAATTATTATGGTTATTCCATTTAAAAGAAATTTATACTACTGTTTAAAGTATCACCCTTAGGGGAAAATATCTAAAGAGATTTCTATCAAATCTTTACTTTTATCTTAATCTGATTGGACTCCATTATAGAAGCACCATTTACTTGAAAGATGCATGGAAAGGAGATATAATAATTTTAGCAAGAAATGAAGTAGCTCCACAGACAGCGAGACAAACATAGCACATGCTGTGACGGATTTGCAACAGCCTCCAGCAGATGCAAAAATGCTGCCAGAGACTAGGGCCTAACAGAGAAGATAATTTTTGCAGAGTACCGAATCCGAGTATTTGGATATACTATTTGCCAGATCTGGGCACAAACCGAGTAGTAGGTGCGACCCCGGAGACTAATGTTTCTTTCATTATCATATGCGAGGCTTAAACTTTTCGAGTACCGTATACCGAATATATCGCTATAAGATGAAATTTTTTTTATTATTAACTAAAATTATTATGTATAAAAAACTTTTATTTTGAAAGTTCGATATTTATTGAATTATTTTACTTGTAACCATTTGTGCGCGTGTTATTTGCCGAGGCGAAAACTTCCGAATAGTACTGCAAAACCGGATATTCGGCCGAAGCGAATGTCCGAGGCGATTTCTGGTCAGGCCCTACTAGACACAACTGATGACTCCTTCACACAGACTTGAGGAGGCCACCAAAAATAGGCTGGCATGCAAGGCAAATCTGAGCTTGGGTCTTCCAAAAGTCCCAGGGCTGCAGATGGTAAACTTTGCTGCTAAAGGAACAGACATCCTCTTCCTCCTAAATATGAGCTGATGGATGGGAGGGGTAGGGTGGGAGAGGTATGGAGATCATGTGAAGAAAAGGCAAAAGATCAGCCTGCTCAGAGACAAATGGAGTCCACCATGATTGATAATGTCCTTCTTCTTGCACTGCAAAAGGCAGGACTGTGACCTTGATAAGATGTCATTCTTTTTCCACTGAAAGAGGCAGGACTGTGACCTTTATCTATCTATCTATCTATAAAAAAAGACCCATCTCTTTTTGTAATGGAGACCTGTGGGTAAGAGAAGCCTCATCCTGCGACTCCTCCCATTTGGCATGGGGACTGTCCCTAGTTACAGACTTGTCTGGTAACACGGATGCATCTCGTCTTTCCTTGGGTGCAATTTTGGGAAGTGTGCTTGCCTCTCTCCTTTTCGGGCTCCAAAATGGAAGGGGGTGATATTGGGTTTTAACTGACAATGAATCTGATAAACACACGTGACAAGTTTAATGTTAATATTAAACATGCAGGTATGAAGGAGAAATAAAGAGTTTGAATCAATAGATTATCTGGATAAACAGGAATCAGATAAACAAGAATTCTACCTGCTCTCTCATCTTCGGTGTCATTTTCCATGGCCCGTGTTATGCTGATAAAATCCACAATTTTAGAGGTCAGATCGAACACCACATGATTACTTCCCTGCATTATACTGACAGTGTGGCGATCTCCATAGCTGGCCCGAGGCATGCCTCCAGAAAAGATTACAAAATTATCTCTGCAATAACAAAAATATCACCATTATTGTCATTCACATTTCTTTTAATGCTTATGGGTATATTATTCTCATTTACAGTCCTTTTATACAATAATGCTTTAAATAATCTTTAACTTTTCTCTCTTTATTTGTCACTTGATAACTGATATAAATATCTGAAGCAAAAATGGAGGAATTATTTGGATTTCCATTTCAAAGCACATTTTGGTACTGATGTTTCAATGCAAACAATATAGAATATAAAGACACGCTATCAGGTACAATCATTCAGTTATCTCCCTTAACACATAAAACTGAATCAAAAGGCTGGTGGATTTATGCTTTCTTACTAATTTTAAGTACAGTTGACTCCGGTTAACCGCACACCCTCGCGAGACCGTGCAGTTAACCAGAGTGTGCAGTTAACCGGAGTACAGTACAGTACATTTTTAAGCATTGAGAAAAATTGGGACCGGCGTGATTACGTGCAGTTATCCCATGTGCAGTTAAGTGGAGTCGAATGTATGTTGCTATTACCAGTAATACAAGCAATATTTGGTATTTAAAAAATGGACACTTTGCTATAGGTATGGAGGAATTTAAATACCAAAAAGCCACAAAAAAATAAATATTTTTTTATATCCCATGTCATATCTTTAGAAATTTTTGTTAAAACAACGAATGAACAAGGTATTCAGTCAAGACATAAAACCTTCTGTTGATGGCATAAAGTTTTCTTTGAACTCCAGCAAGCAGTTCAATGGTAAAAAAGAGATAAATGATCTTAGCATTTATATCTATATAACCAGTCCTGCAGTGAATTTTAAAGGACAAATCATCTAGTCTTCAAATTGCCTAGTTGTGCAGTGTACTTACACTTTTGAGGTCAAATAATCCAACTTTCCAATAGCCTTGCAAGGGAATGGTCCTGAAAGACAAACATGGAATCAATTACAGGACTGAAAACATTCAAGCAACTCAAAGACATAGGTCTGGATTCTTTTGAGAAGCTTAGCCCAAACACACAAAAATTGGGCACATAACTTATGTCATGGTGACTACATTTGGAAAGATGGTGCTGCAATCATCTAGATGCACCAACATACCAATCTAAGTAACTAATACTTCACAAGAAAGTAACGTAATGCAAGTCAAAGTACTGAACTGTTAAATTTAAGTCATAGCAACATACTTTTGGAAAGATGGTGCTGTAATCTTATAGATGCATTGACATCAATTTGTATGCCCAAGTGACTAATACTTCACGAGAAATTAACATAAACACATAACGCAGTTCAAAACACTGAAATGTTAAATTTAAGTCATAATGACCTACTTTTGGTAAAATGGTGTTGTACTAGAGTAGAACTGGGAGGAAAAAATATCGACTCAAATGCTCAAAATAAATTGCTGAGGGGAATGGTTACCTGAGCATGAAGAATTTACATTAAATTACAGAAGGCTCCTGACATGATTGACTCCTGATGATCACAGGCACTAAATCTGGGACTTGTTTATTTCCAGTATTATGTACTTTTAAATCACTTATTGCAGGGTCACTTTAGCATAGTTTGCTACAATTTCCTTGTCAACTAAGGAACTGACCATTTTATTTGCACAGCATTGAAGAGCCTGTGATATTGTAGAAAAATGCAATCATCTAACTCTACAATGACTGATTCGAAGTATATAATGTTGAAAAATTAATAAACATCAAATTCGGATATAATATGAGCATGGATGGGTGCCGAAGTGTCATATTATATTTTGTTATACATGAAAAATAATAGTTCATCATCATTTTGGGGAAGAGATCATGTATGAAATCAAATACAAAAACATCATGGTGTGGCTCCCGAAATTGGAATTAATAATTAATCAATTTCTTGAAGTTTTATGCTAAAACAAACAAGTGATTGATTTAATAATTCAACAAGATGTGTTGTATTCTTATTTAAAAAGTTTTTTATTACTGAATCTTTTTTGAAAGGAAAACAGTTGCTTAAAATTTCTATTTGTGAATGGTCATTTCAAATGTGTCATTAGTTAATCACTGCACTCTGATCTTCATTTATTTTTTAAATCTGTCACCTGACAATCGTTGCTGAAACAAAATCTTGCTCATTAAACTGCATCCATAGCAAAGCACCAAACAATGAGGTGGTTGATAAATGATTCTCACCTTAATTTATAATCAATTAATGTAAATAACTGCTAATCAACAATGTCAGTCTCACAGCAAAGTGCTGTTCTAATGGTATTTTGTGGACCCCAACCATTATTTATAATAGGGTTACACTGTACAAAGACAATACAAATAATTACTGCTTTGATACTGAGACACCTGTTCAAAGACATAAGAAAATTTAGACATAAGAAAATTTAAATCTCATCGGGTTAAACTTAAGCAATGCCACATTCAATTTATTTATTACAAACAGAACATGAAGAATATTCCTTTATTGTCTCTGACACTGCTGTCAGATAAAACAAGATAAACCACTCTACCTGTTGCAAGTGAGTCATTACTTGCATGATTAATACCCCTAGATAATATTCTTGGTAAACAATCCTGTCACTGCTTATGGAGTAATCTACCAACTTGACACAGATAACAACATTAAAAGTCTACCTATATCTGACGTTATCTCTATAGCTTGAAATTTTACAAAACATCACTGTAAACATTTTCATCTGAACAACATTTGGACACAAATTATGCAAGCATGTTATAACTTAAATAAGAAAGTAACAGTAACAGTAATATTTGTTCTATGTAGGTATCAAATAAAAAAAACAATATATCCAAAGCTGAAAGTTACAAAAGAATATCTGCACCATGAAATAGCATGTCAGTTTTAGTCATATTTTTTAGACTTACCATATGGTGTCAAGGCTGGCTCTTTTGGATGGCTTGCATCGGATCTGGTCCACACAATGTAACTTCCATCACCATGGGCACTAACAAACTCTTCTCCATTTCTATGCCAACACAAAGACTCCAGTTGCTGTGAGAGATACAGAAAGAAAGAAAAAAAAACTCTTTACTTTCTTCATGCATTCCAAGAGCCAATATTCTTGAGGTACAAAGTCATTTGGCATGTGATTTTATTTCTGAAATGTTTTCTGAGTCATAACAAAATCATGAACTTGAAACACAAAGAATTAAAACCATGCAAACATAGCCATCACTAAAATGTGCTTACTGATTCATATCCAGTAGGCAGGGATGACTGCAAAAACAATACCATTTTTGAACCATCTTCTCCAGAGTAGGGAATTTTTATTGCAAAATCAGCTCTTGTGACATTTTTTTAACACAAGGACTTTTGTTTTCTAATCAATGATCCTACATCATGCACGCAGTTTCTGCTGTGCTTTTTGTCACACGTCTCTCTATAATACACGAAGACCATCAAAACAAGGGCTGACTTTACAACAGTAATCACTGAAATAAGATTGTCTAATACGGCAGCCATATTGTATGTAAGATTGGTATTATTTTCATTAAGAACAAATTAACCATCAGAAGACTTTAGGAAACAAGGCTATGCTAATATGACCATCCAATCCAGGGGAATTAATGTAAAAAAATTAAATATGTCCATTGTGGCACCCATATTGGATGTCTGTAGGGTACCATTTTCATTTAAGACCAGTTAAAGATCATAAGTCTTTTTTGTGAAAAGAAAATGTCAGTATCACCATCATTTCTAGAGAACCATGACAAGATTTTTTCAAAAATGGGTACCATGGTAGCAATAACAAGAATTTCAATATGGCCACTGTGGTAGCCATAATGGATGTCCCAGTAGCACCATTTTCATTAAGGACCAACTAAACACCTTAAGAAGTCTTCTGATGAAAACCTCATGACAATAAGACTTTCCATTCAAGAAAAGTAGCAACTGGACATCATTTCAGCACCCTTTTCATTTAGGACCAACCTCAAAAGAAGTCTTTCAATGAAAAACCCTATGTTGAAATGAAAATTAATCCAGGATGAGTAGTGTAAGATTTCCAAGATGGCTGCTGTGATGACCGTACTGAGTGAGATATCTAAGCTGCACCATTTTCATTTAAGACCAACTAGACCATGGGATGAATGTGCGCATAAAGTTTCATGTCATGTATAACAGGAGTAGTCATAACAAAACCTTTGTTAATGGATGGACAGATAAGATAATGGACAAGAAGCCATGCCATAAATTCTTCTGGTCTATAACCTTTACATCTAAAAAGAGCTATCTTGTTATCCTTAAAATGTGACTAAAAATCTGCAGAAAACATGTTTATTCCAACACAATATAAATTTTGACTGCATTATAATACAAAGTATAAAAGTGTTCTATGATTAAAAGACACAGTTTCATACAGAATTAAAATTGTGTCCTGTTGTAAAGGACAGCAATCTTTTGTAGCACATTTACAAGGATTATGCAAGCCTACTCGAGTTCTAAACACATTAAAATATATAGTCCCTTCACCGTAAAAAAGTATGGAATATAGTGCCATAAAAAAATCCCCCAAAACCATGACAGCTAATTAGAAGTAAAAGTGACTAGAACAAAACATCTGTAAGCACACCCAGAATCTCAGGCAATTTACAGGATAAAGGTGTTGTCAGCTATCCAAAATGCTCATCTTATTAACATTGCAGTCGGGTAAAGCAATCCAGGAACAATAACTCTTCAACTCTGCTGACGTTATACCAGTCTCACATACATGTCTCACTTGAACAATATATCGTTTAGTCAATATCGGGGTATTTTTTAAACTATCATTCATTTGCATACTATTCTGATACATTCAGACTTTAAGAAAGGGTGTTAACAAGAAAAGGATGCTTTCCAATCTATATATGCTAATCTCCAAAGTCATCAAAGTACATACAAAATGGCAGACTTGTCAGCTTACGAGCAAGTCTGAATTGGCTGGAGAGGAAATAATTGAAAATACAGCAATTCTGATCTTGTAAATATACATGAAGACAGAACATTTGCAACAACAATGGTTGGTTGGTTTGTTTGTTTGCTTAGGATTTTTAACGTAGCTTTTAACAATTTATCAGTCATATCACTATGATGTCTGCACTGAGGCAGTTTATAGTGATGTCTAGCACTGGGGCATCATGCCGCAGACATGTAGCATGATGTCCCACCCAATCACATTATCCTCACACCAGGCCAACCAGTACTAACACTAACCTCTTAATGCTGAGCATCAAGCGAGGCAGCTGTTAGTACCATTTTTGTAAGCCTTTGATATGACTCAGCCGGGGATCGAACCCACTACCTCCCGCTTCCAGGGTGGATGCTCTAACCACTAGGCCACTGGAGTGATGCAACAACAATGGATGGACACTGTTGACAACAGCGATGCAGAATACTTCAAAAACTTTGAACTTGCCGATGTGTACTACTCCTCATTTTCTTTAATGGATTAAATCTCAAATGGATCAAAATATTCACACATTTGCCAGCATGGGTATTTGATGGATCTAGAACACCTCTTGAATTAAAATATTGTATAGTGACAATGTAATTTTGGAAATAACACTCTCCCTCATTTTAACATGATGCAGTATTAACACTATGGACCCTATGATCAAAATTACACAAACTACCATATTAAACCCTATCTACACCTTGGTGGATCGAACAGATATCTCAGTGCTTTGTCCTAGCGATATCTATTGGATTTCATGTGTTACCTCCCGTATTATGTAATGTCAACTAACCAACAGTGTGTGTACCAAAAATGGTGGAGGCAATTGACCTTAAGATGATACTTTGTAAATTTAACACCAAAAATATTCCTACATACCAGAAGAAAGCCATTACAGATAAATTAGTGAAAGGTATTTGTACCAAAAAAAAGTTATGTGCTGCCCATGTCTCAATCGTATGGGAAAAGTGTTCAAACTTAATTTTGACTGGATATGGCAGCTTGCCAATGAAATTCACTGACCCAAAGCACATTACTATCTGCTCGATATGCCGAGGTGTAGGAGTATTATAATGGAACCTTGGCTAGCAAATACAGATGTGACGTCACTCAGTTGCTAAGCATCATATGTATCTAATACTTTCAAATGAAATTATAAGCTAATGTATTCAAATGAGGTGTATACATCATTGATTTAATGTTAGTCACACAGTGATATAGAATAATATGGATTGAAAGAAATCTTGAGGCTGGCTTGAGTTTTTATTTACTTTCTGTATTATAGTGATTTATAATTATATATAGTATCAGATTTATAAATACCATGCACTGAAAAAAATACCTAAGTTACTTAACAGTATTGCAATACATTTGACTGGCATTTTGTTTATTCCCCACCCCCTCCTCTACAAGTACACATAATTTTCAATCATTTTTGTTATGCCACTGTTTGGTATATAGCATAGACGTCAGTTTTGGACCCTGATTGCCATGTTATAGTGGGGTAGTGCTGTAACAAGAATTTTAAATATTAATGCACACCATCAGAGAATGACATAAATCAACACAAAAGGTGCTTGTACTTGTCTCACGTTTTCTGAAATACAGGCTTTAAAAAGCATTTATATATTGATGAAAGTTAGGATTTTTGATGGTATTAACTGCATTGGTCAAAAAGGGAGAAATTCTGGTATGCTGGATCAAATTTTGGAGAAATTATGTGATAACCTTATCCAAGTAAAATGCTACCTGTATTTCAGTGTGATACAGGTCGATGGTTTGCTAGCCAAATTTCCCAACAAAGAACCGTCTTGGACCTTTGTTCAATTAATTAATCCGGTGTAATCAGTCAAAGCACATTTTTTATTCATACTTATTTTTAAAAAGATGACCACAAAGCCATGTATATTTAAGTTTTGAACACCTGTAAAAATATTGTTACCCACATGTGGCTTTCCCTGAAATATGATGTAATACTGCATTTATTCAAGGCATGATTTGTAACAAGACAAACAATATATTACTCTATAAATGATTCATTCAATATTTTTGATTGAATACCATGACATTTACCTTTACTATACCTTTTGATTTACCTGTAAAGTCACCTGTATAAGATCAAACATGTTTTTGAGCATATTTTCATAGACCTGAATTCTTTACAATGATGCCATACATGTATTCCTATTACAAGAAACAATATGTTCACAATTCACTAAAAATATGTTGCCTACACTTGTTAAACAGCTTGAAAGTTTCTTAAAGTTGAATGGTAGTCTTTATGTTGTAGTTATCTAGTGTTCCTAGTGGGATATATCAAAATCTTCTACATATAATATAGCAGACAATACTAAAAGATGCTTACAAATATTGGTAGAAATAGTAAATATTTTATTGAAACTGATGCAGCAGTACTGTTACTAAGAAAGAAATTAAATGTAATCTGGTTTAGAAAATCAGGATAAATTGGTGGGTGGTTTTTGTTTTGAAGACATTCTCTAATGGATGGGAATCTGGAATTTTGGATTAATAATGATATTTTGCAAATGGTTTAGAAAAAAAAGCATACTGGGTTATTGTAGGTGGGTAGTGGCGGTAAGGCTTTTAAAGCTATCACTACACAAGCTACATTATATAAACAATATGTGACAATTGGCATTCAATATAAAAAAGTGATAAAATAATGAATATGAAGTAACATCAAAATAACAAATATTTCAGACAGTTTATGAGTCATTTTGAGGTATTAGAGATGCACAAACAATGGCTGGTTTGTTTGGACTAGGCTTGTTTCAAAGTGTCTTTCATAGCAATTAATTAACTTGCTGGTAATAAGACTAATTTGTCTTGCATATACAGTACAGCATTTTCATCCATAAGGCTGCATACATTTTATCTACTTAAAGCATTACTTATTATATTTGTTCAAACAACATATTATTCAAGTTAATCTCAAAGGCATACTATTTGGTAAATTCAATAATTGTTTACCAAACCGTATGAATACTGTAATCTATAATTATTTTTGTAAATGTTTTTAAAAAATTCTGCAAGATGGAGAAATCTGCATAACCTATGATTCTACATCACAGGTAAAAGTGGTCCAAATGCAGGCCAGTGGTCCAAATGGAGCACTCGGGTTATTTTTTTGTGGCCAGTACTCTTACAAAAAATTGGTTTTATAATTATAGTACAATTATTATAATACAATGACCCATTAATATACATCTTTGGTCTAAGTGGCCCATGCTGTTGAAGATGCTTGACCACCCAGTCATATTATATTCCCTTGCTTTGAAGCGCAAACTCGCATTTTTGTTTTAAAAATATTTTTTATTAAAAACAGCCAGCATCATTTGTTTTGAAAACCATCTACGCCAAGATGCTTCATGTCGAAACCACATCATAATACAGAGTTCACCAAGTTTAGCCATGAAGCACAGGTTATAAGAGGGTGAGAGTGTCTCATATTAAGTGTAATATTCCATAGGATTGCATAAAAACAAGATATTTGATGAATTACAAACTTAACTAGCTTTCTGTACCATTACCTGGAAAGTGGATCCCATCATTGTGTAGTGTGGTTAAATCCTGTCTAAAAGCTTTTCAAAGTCACCACAAGGTTTTTTCAATTTTTTTTTTAAATAATGGCCAATACTGATGGCACACCGGCATCATTTGTACAAGTCTGAAAGGTCTTCATGTCAGTATGCATTCTCGATGTTTTTAAGATGTTGTTTAAAGATTTTAACTATTTATTAACAGTGGTCATATCTGAAAGCAGATTCATTTCAGTCTAGTTTCTTTCAAGTTAGGGCAATTTTTGATAACTGGTTAAGGAGAGGTCATATAAAGGTTTTTCTTTTTTTTTGCTGCAAAAACAGCTTTTCCATTTTTATGAATTGCGTAAGTATTTTATGGCAGACTAGCATCGTCTGCCTAAGTATGAAATGGCCTTTATTACATTTCTGATTAAATTTGTCCAGTTGTTTTGAAAATTCATTAAAAGTATTTTTAAAATTTTTGGCAATGGGGGCACATATTTAAAGACAGACCTGTATTACCTCAGCAAATCTGAAAATTTTCATACCGTAATGCTCGAAAGAATGTAATTTTTTGAAAGAGAAAATGCAAATGCATGATGGCCAACACACAACTTATCCAGGGCAAATGTCATAATGACACTTAACCTAACAACTTTGTAAATAATTTTACATGACATCACACACTAACTGAGGCTATCACATCACATAACACTTTTGTTAATTGGGAAATGGGTAGGGGGTAATGAGGAAAACTAGTCTGAAAGTTTTCTTCCTCATACATACTTATCTACAATAAATATACTCTTACCTGTGTGGCATTATAAGTCTGGTCTGCATTACTGTTTTTGTTATCCCACAATACTATCAGGCCTCTGTTGTACCCAATAAGGAACTGCAAATATATATATATATATATATATATATATATATATATATATATATATATATATATGAATGAGAATGACAAGTCACTGAGTATGAACACCAAAACAGCAGTTATGCGTTATCACATACAATACAACATACCCACATACTACCCTTGTCAATTCCAAGATGACATCAGTATGCCATGGGATTTTAGAACTGGTTCCCAGTTTCCAAAAAACTGCTCTACACAAAACTGTTAAAACAGGTAATCAAACAATGGTACTTACAACAGTACACCTGCCTCATGAACATTGCAAAACTGTGACCAATGGCCTTTACACCCCAGAATATAAAGACCTCTTTATTATCCTAAGTTCTAGCTAGCCATAAAGTTTCATCACAGGCCTAGACTAAAAAAAAAAAAAAAATTAAAAAAAAAAATTGTTCTGCAAAACCCATTTTTGCATCCACCACAATGACCATAATCCCTGCCTGCAAAATCAATAGGTCTCTTTCAAAACTTATGTGCAAGCCCTCCACAAACTTTGGTCTGTTAATATCCATGCCTGCCAACCCTAACAAGACCATCTCAGTAAGGCAACTGATTTTTTTTTCTGTAAGTTTTACCAGTTTTCTGAAAGGCATAACAAAATATAATGTTCTGCCATTGTGAAGTTTGACAACATGCAATTAAATAGTTCCATATTAGAAACTGATGCAGTGGCAGTAAACATTATGTTCAATTGTAAAGTTTGCGAAGTATATATAGACATTATTTACCTCTACTACAGTCGCATACAAACTTTAGTTCCAAACCCTATGCAGCTAAATGGCTTCTTTTCCATTTTACATGATGCCCTGAATAAAAACCAGACAAGTCAATTATCTGGTTTATACTGCAACAATCACATTTCTGAAGTTTTTGCATTTATTCCACAAGTCAATATTTTAAGAGTCATTTTCTTATGACTTATGGTAAAGACATGATAAGGGTTTTCAGGTCTGTATATGGTCTACAATTCAAGTTATTATGCCAAAAAATATTAGTCTTCTTTCAACTGCAGTTACTGTATCCTTCAGCTTTCTTAGCCACATAATGTTTATGTCATCCATAAAAATCGACGATGGTCAAGATGTGACATTTTTGCAAGGGGACCATACTATTTTCACAGTAAAACCGGACTTTGACCACAAAATCAACCGATTTCTTCTTTAACCAAATTGGACGCAATTGAAAAGTTTGGTCTAGGTCAGACGTGTAGACCCCAATGAGACCTCAGTAAGGCAGTCAATTTTCTTGTGCAAGCTGGGGCAGTTTTCAGTTGTGTCAAGCTGGAAAACACGAATTCAAAGGTTTAGAATTGCAATTCAATATTGATGCAGTTACAATAAAACATTGTTAAACTAAGCCAAAAATAATTTGTAAAGTTAATTTTGAACCTTAACTACATCCAGTACAGTTTCACAAACCACCAAAACCCTATGGAACTCAATGGCTTCTTGCAATCTCTCAACTTGGTATAATCATTATAAAAAAATATTAAATTTTATGTGAGTTGTGGCGGTGGCATTCAACTTTCCCACTATTTGACATATTCAAATCAACGCATTGTTGGCCATATTGCTTTCTCTCCCAAGAATCTAAATATTTACTTGTATTCTCTGTACTGACCATTAAAACTTTTTATTGTACTTTTCATTACGAAAACATTTTTTTCAATGAACACGATTTTAAAATATACAACAGCTTGATCATGCAGATATTTTACATCAAAAAATACATGCAATTTAAATTGTCTCTTGTAAAGATGGTCTTGTTTTCTGACCAACTTCACTGACTCTAATATGGAACCCAAATACAAATCCAACAAGAATAATCAAGTATCTTGATATTACCAATAATAATCATAGAATCAATTGTTTATGTATCAATTTTTCTACACCCAGGCAGTGATCTTGACCTTTAAGCTTTTTGAAAATAACATTAATAGACTTCTTCCTTAAACTCAGTAACTAAGTCTGTTAACTATGGAAGGTGCAAAACTCTAGTTATTGTACAGAAATCATTTTTTTTCTTTCCTTGGACCTTTTAACTAAAAAATCAACAGGTTTAAATATAAAGTAGTGAAAAGATTTTCAAGACAGCGATCATACATAGGAGTCATATTAGCTACAAGATCAGTACCTATTTCATTTAGGATCAGGATTAAAAAAATAAGTCTTTTGGTGGTCATGACACCAATATTTTCAAGATGACCACCAAAACAGCCATACTGGCAGATAGATTTTCACAATTTTCATTTTGAACCAAAAGACATCATAAGAGGTCTTCCAGAAATAACACCCAATATGCTGTTAAGACTTTCTGTTCATCAGAAAGAGTGACAAGAATTCCAAAATGGAATCCATGGTGGTCACACTGGATGTCAGGTTGGCACCACGTTTTGTTTTAGGATTATCTAGACTAAAGATGCCAATTGGTATCAGGTTAATAACATGAGCTATAGCATACCTGTTTACCATATACACCTCTCCCTTGATAACTAAAAGACAATGTACACACCAAACTGCATCTTGGTCTGAAAGACAATGTACACACCAAACTGCATCAGAATCTGAGCCATGCATGTTATGTAATATTGACTAACTATCATCACACTGATGGTCCCTAATAACTATCATCACACTGATGGTCCCTAATAACTATCATCACGCTGATGGGCCCTATTAACTATCATCACACTGATAGGCCCTAATAACTATCATCACACTGATAGGCCCTAATAACTATCATCACACTGATGGGCCCTAATAACTATATATCACACTGATGGGCCCTAATAACTATATATCATCAAATTGATGGGACCTAATAACTATCATCACACTGATGGGCCCTAATAACTATCATCACGCTGATGGTCCCTAATAACTATCATCATGCTGATGGTCCCTAAAAACTATATATCATCACACTGATTGGCCCTAATAACTATCATCACATTGATGGGCCCTAATAACTATATATTATCACACTGATGGGCCCTAATAACTATCATCACACTGATGGGACCTAATAACTATCACACTTATGGGTCCTAATAACTATCATCACGCTGATGGGCCCTAATAACTATTTATCATCACATTGATGGGCCCTAATAACTATCATCACACTGATGGACCCTAATAACTATATATCATCATACTGATGGGCCCTAATAACTATCATCATATTGATGGACCCTAATAACTATATATCATCACACTGAAGGGTTCTAATAACTATCATCACATTGATGGGACCTAATAACTATCATCACACTGATGGGTCCTAATAACTATCATCACGCTGATGGGCCCTAATAACTATCATCACACTGATGGGTCCTAATAACTATCATCACACTGATGGGCCCTAATAACTATATATCATCACACTGAAGGGTTCTAATAACTATCATCACATTGATGGGACCTAATAACTATCATCACACTTATGGGTCCTAATAACTATCATCACGCTGATGGGCCCTAATAACTATTTATCATCACATTGATGGGACCTAATAACTATCATCACATTGATGGGCCCTAATAACTATATATTATCACACTGATGGGCCCTAATAACTATCATCACACTGATGGGACCTAATAACTATCACACTTATGGGCCCTAATAACTATCATCACGCTGATGGGCCCTAATAACTATTTATCATCACACTGATGGGTCCTAATAACTATCATCACACTGATGGGCCCTAATAACTATCATCACACTGATGGGTCCTAATAACTATCATCACACTGATGGGCCCTAATAACTATATATCATCACACTGAAGGGTTCTAATAACTATCATCACATTGATGGGACCTAATAACTATCATCACACTGATGGGTCCTAATAACTATCATCACGCTGATGGGCCCTAATAACTATCATCACACTGATGGGTCCTAATAACTATCATCACACTGATGGGCCCTAATAACTATATATCATCACACTGATGGGTCCTAATAACTATCATCACATTGATGGGACCTAATAACTATCATTACACTGATGGGTCCTAATAACTATCATCACGCTGATGGGCCCTAATAACTATTATCACACTGATGGGCCCTAATAACTATCATCACACTAATGGGACCTAATAACTATCATCACACTGATTGGCCCTAATAACTATCATCACATTGATGGGCCCTAATAACTATATATTATCACACTGATGGGCCCTAATAACTATCATCACACTGATGGGACCTAATAACTATCACACTTATGGGTCCTAATAACTATCATCACGCTGATGGGCCCTAATAACTATTTATCATCACATTGATGGGCCCTAATAACTATCATCACACTGATGGGCCCTAATAACTATATATCATCATACTGATGGGCCCTAATAACTATCATCACATTGATGGACCCTAATAACTATATATCATCACACTGAAGGGTTCTAATAACTATCATCACATTGATGGGACCTAATAACTATCATCACACTGATGGGTCCTAATAACTATCATCACGCTGATGGGCCCTAATAACTATCATCACACTGATGGGTCCTAATAACTATCATCACACTGATGGGCCCTAATAACTAGATATCATCACACTGATGGGTCCTAATAACTATCATCACATTGATGGGACCTAATAACTATCATTACACTGATGGGTCCTAAAAACTATCATCACGCTGATGGGCCCTAATAACTATCATCACACTAATGGGCCCTAATAACTATCATCACACTAATGGGCCCTAATAACTATCATCACACTAATGGGCCCTAATAACTATCATCACACTGATTGGCCCTAATAACTATCATCACATTGATGGGCCCTAATAACTATATATTATCACACTGATGGGCCCTAATAACTATCATCACACTGATGGGTCCTAATAACTACTATCACACTGATGGGCTCTAATAACTATCATCACACTGATGGGCCCTAATAACTATATATCATCACATTCATGGGCCCTAATAACTATCATCACATTGATGGGCCCTAATAACTATATATTATCACACTGATGGGCCCTAATAACTATCATCACACTGATGGGACCTAATAACTATCACACTGATGGGTCCTAATAACTATCATCACGCTGATGGGCCCTAATAACTATCATCACACTGATGGGTCCTAATAACTATCATCACACTGATGGGCCCTAATAACTATCATCACACTGATGGGCCCTAATAACTATATATCATCACACTGATGGGTCCTAATAACTATCATCACACTGATGGGCCCTAATAACTATATATCATCACATTGATGGACCCTAATAACTATATATCATCACACTGATGGGACCTAATAACTATATATCATCACACTGATGGGCCCTAATAACTATATATCATCACACTGATGGGCCCTAATAACTATATATCATCACACTGATAGGCCCTAATAACTATATATCATCACACTGATGGGCCCTAATAACTTTATATCATCACACTGATGGGCCCTAATAACTATCATCACACTGAAGGGCCCTAATAACTATATATCATCACACTGATGGGCCCTAATAACTATATATCATCAAATTGATGGGCCCTAATAACTATATATCATCAAATTGATGGGACCTAATAACTATCATCACACTGATGGGCCCTAATAACTATCATCACACTGATGGGCCCTAATAACTATCATCACACTCATGGGCCCTAATAACTATCATCACACTGATGGGCCCTAATAACTATATATCATCACACTGATGGGCCCTAATAACAATCATCACACTGATGGGCCCTAATAACTATATATCATCACACTGATGGGTCCTAATAACTATCATCACACTGATGGTACCTAATAACTATCATCACGCTGATGGGCCCTAATAACTATTATCACACTGATGGGCCCTAATAACTATCATCACACTAATGGGACCTAATAACTATCATCACACTGATTGGCCCTAATAACTATCATCACATTGATGGGCCCTAATAACTATATATTATCACACTGATGGGCCCTAATAACTATCATCACACTGATGGGACCTAATAACTATCACACTTATGGGTCCTAATAACTATCATCACGCTGATGGGCCCTAATAACTATTTATCATCACATTGATGGGCCCTAATAACTATCATCACACTGATGGACCCTAATAACTATATATCATCATACTGATGGGCCCTAATAACTATCATCATATTGATGGACCCTAATAACTATATATCATCACACTGAAGGGTTCTAATAACTATCATCACATTGATGGGACCTAATAACTATCATCACACTGATGGGTCCTAATAACTATCATCACGCTGATGGGCCCTAATAACTATCATCACACTGATGGGTCCTAATAACTATCATCACACTGATGGGCCCTAATAACTATATATCATCACACTGATGGGTCCTAATAACTATCATCACATTGATGGGACCTAATAACTATCATTACACTGATGGGTCCTAATAACTATCATCACGCTGATGGGCCCTAATAACTATTATCACACTGATGGGCCCTAATAACTATCATCACACTAATGGGACCTAATAACTATCATCACACTGATTGGCCCTAATAACTATCATCACATTGATGGGCCCTAATAACTATATATTATCACACTGATGGGCCCTAATAACTATCATCACACTGATGGGACCTAATAACTATCACACTTATGGGTCCTAATAACTATCATCACGCTGATGGGCCCTAATAACTATTTATCATCACATTGATGGGCCCTAATAACTATCATCACACTGATGGGCCCTAATAACTATATATCATCATACTGATGGGCCCTAATAACTATCATCACATTGATGGACCCTAATAACTATATATCATCACACTGAAGGGTTCTAATAACTATCATCACATTGATGGGACCTAATAACTATCATCACACTGATGGGTCCTAATAACTATCATCACGCTGATGGGCCCTAATAACTATCATCACACTGATGGGTCCTAATAACTATCATCACACTGATGGGCCCTAATAACTATATATCATCACACTGATGGGTCCTAATAACTATCATCACATTGATGGGACCTAATAACTATCATTACACTGATGGGTCCTAAAAACTATCATCACGCTGATGGGCCCTAATAACTATCATCACACTAATGGGCCCTAATAACTATCATCACACTGATTGGCCCTAATAACTATCATCACATTGATGGGCCCTAATAACTATATATTATCACACTGATGGGCCCTAATAACTATCATCACACTGATGGGTCCTAATAACTACTATCACACTGATGGGCTCTAATAACCATCATCACACTGATGGGCCCTAATAACTATATATCATCACATTGATGGGCCCTAATAACTATCATCACATTGATGGGCCCTAATAACTATATATTATCACACTGATGGGCCCTAATAACTATCATCACACTGATGGGACCTAATAACTATCACACTGATGGGTCCTAATAACTATCATCACGCTGATGGGCCCTAATAACTATCATCACACTGATGGATCCTAATAACTATCATCACACTGATGGGCCCTAATAACTATCATCACACTGATGGGTCCTAATAACTATCATCACACTGATGGGCCCTAATAACTATATATCATCACACTGATGGGTCCTAATAACTATCATCACACTGATGGGACCTAATAACTATCATCACACTGATGGGTCCTAATAACTATCATCACGCTGATGGGCCCTAATAACTATCATCACACTGATGGGACCTAATAACTATCATTACACTGATGGGTCCTAATAACTATCATCACACTGAAGGGCCCTAATTATCATAACACTGATGGGTCCTAATAACTATATATCATCACACTGATGGGTCCTAATAACTATCATCACATTGATGGGCCCTAATAACTATATATTATCACACTGATGGGCCCTAATAACTATCATCACACTGATGGGTCCTAATAACTACTATCACACTGATGGGACCTAATAACTATCATTACACTGATGGGTCCTAATAACTATCATCACACTGAAGGGCCCTAATTATCATAACACTGATGGGTCCTAATAACTATATATCATCACACTGATGGGTCCTAATAACTATCATCACATTGATGGGCCCTAATAACTATATATTATCACACTGATGGGCCCTAATAACTATCATCACACTGATGGGTCCTAATAACTACTATCACACTGATGGGCTCTAATAACTATCATCAC
Organism: Unio delphinus; assembly: GCA_029339505.1. Lineage (NCBI taxonomy): Eukaryota > Metazoa > Mollusca > Bivalvia > Unionida > Unionidae > Unio > Unio delphinus. The sequence continues at coordinate 14,913,061 of JAQISU010000081.1, forward strand.
ACTGATGGGCCCTAATAACTATATATCATCACATTGATGGGCCCTAATAACTATCATCACATTGATGGGCCCTAATAACTATATATTATCACACTGATGGGCCCTAATAACTATCATCACACTGATGGGACCTAATAACTATCACACTGATGGGTCCTAATAACTATCATCACGCTGATGGGCCCTAATAACTATCATCACACTGATGGGTCCTAATAACTATCATCACACTGATGGGCCCTAATAACTATCATCACACTGATGGGTCCTAATAACTATCATCACACTGATGGGCCCTAATAACTATATATCATCACACTGATGGGTCCTAATAACTATCATCACACTGATGGGACCTAATAACTATCATCACACTGATGGGTCCTAATAACTATCATCACACTGATGGGCCCTAATAACTATATATCATCACACTGATGGGTCCTAATAACTATCATCACACTGATGGGCCCTAATAACTATCATCACACTGATGGGTCCTAATAACTATCATCACACTGATGGGCCCTAATAACTATATATCATCACACTGATGGGTCCTAATAACTATCATCACATTGATGGGACCTAATAACTATCATTACACTGATGGGTCCTAATAACTATCATCACGCTGATGGGCCCTAATAACTATCATCACACTGATGGGTCCTAATTATATATCATCACACTGATGGGTCCTAATAACTATCATCACGCTGATGGGCCCTAATAACTATCATCACACTGATGGGTCCTAATTATATATCATCACACTGATGGGTCCTAATAACTATCATCACACTGATGGGCCCTAATAACTATATATCATCACACTGATGGGTCCTAATAACTATCATCACACTGATGGGACCTAATAACTATCATCACACTGATGGGTCCTAATAACTATCATCACACTGATGGGCACTAATAACTATCATCACACTGATGGGCACTAATAACTATCATCACACTGATGGGCCCTAATAACTATCATCACACTGATGGGATCTAATAACTATCATTACACTGATGGGTCCTAATAACTATCATCACACTGATGGGCCCTAATAACTATATATCATCAAATTGATGGGACCTAATAACTATCATCACACTGATGGGTCCTAATAACTATCATCACACTGATGGGTCCTAATAACTATTATCACACTGATGGGTCCTAATAACTATCATCACGCTGATGGGCCCTAATAACTATCATAACACTGATGGGTCCTAATAACTATATATCATCACACTGATGGGTCCTAATAACTATCATCACACTGATGGGCACTAATAACTATCATCACACTGATGGGACCTAATAACTATCATTACACTGATGGGACCTAATAACTATCATCACACTGATGGGCCCTAATAACTATATATCATCAAATTGATGGGACCTAATAACTATCATCACACTGATGGTCCCTAATAACTATCCTGACACCAGGCCGACCAGTCCTAACACCAACTCTTAACGCTGAGCACCAAGCGAGGCAGCTGTTAGTACCATTTTTGTAAGTCTTTGGTATGACTCGGCGGGGATCTAACCCATGACCTCCTGCTTCCACAGCAAACGTTCTAACCACTAGGCCACCAGAGCGGTTTCAGGCTTGAAGTTAATTATAAGGAGTAATGATAAGAAGCTTCTGCTAAAAAATATGGATGGATGACAAACAAGAGACATTCCATAAGATCTTATGATCTATGATCTACATGGCTGAACATTTCTAAAAAAAAAATTTTTTAAGCCCTTCAGAATACCACATATTGGGAAACTTCCACATAGTTTCATTTTTTTGTAACATTCATGTCAAAGTCTAAAAATGTTCAAATTTAACTTTGCACAAATTTTGGAAATCAAGAAATTAACACCACCAAAATTTCTAAACTTGTATAAACAATTTCAGAAAATGACTGAAAAAAATGTACATTGCAGAAATTTTATTTTGTACTTATAATATAAGAGTAAAAAAAGTTTTGATACCTTATCTGGATTTGTAGGATGAACTGCAATGGCCTCAACTGCACCAGGATTCACTTTAAAGTCATCCGGAACACTGGAAACACAAATAATAATCTTGTAAATACAGTTTGGTCTCCATAACCCCTAATGAGGTGTACTTGATTGGGAACACTTGAAACACATTAAAACAATCTTGTAAGTACAGTTTGGTCTCCATAACCCCTAATGAGGTGTACTGGGAACACTTGAAACACAAATTAAAACAATCTTGTAAGTACAGTTTGATGCCCCTAACCCCTACCTTTGTGTACTTGGAAATGCAAATGAAAACGATCTTTCAAATATTGTTCAATCTCCATAACCGCCTAGCCTTGAGTACTTCACAACTGCACTGCATCCATGGTCAAAAACTCTCATACAATTTCTATTTTTAAAAAAAGGGTCCACTGAGATGTTTTGAATTTTAGGATGAAGCTTTTAATTGCATAGTGTTGAAACCAGCTCCAATATTTGTCTTCAATAAAAAGATTTTTAAATTAGCTCCTCTGATGGACATACTGGATGTCAGACTAGCACCATTTTAATTTAAAAAAACAAACAAAGATATCACACAAAGTCTTCTGGCGGAAACTCCATGCTCATATGACTTTTCATTCAGGAGGAGTAATGACAAGAATTTCAAGATTTGTGCTATGTTGGCTATATTGGATGCCAGACTGACACCATCTCATGGTGTTAGTACAATACCGATGTAAACAACCATCTAAGAAAAGTAGTTATAAATAGATTTTCAAGATGGCCATTGTGACAGTCATTTTCTAGCAAGACCAAGGCCATCATAAGAATTCTTTCAGTGGGGAAATAAACAATCATGTCAATCCCCAAATAGGTAAACAAAGCAAAATTGTTATGATCACAAATAACCAAAAAGGGTATTTTGGGCATAAAATGTGTGACCAGTCATTATATGCCAGAATTACAGCATAAATAAAAAACATTTGTTTTGGCGACTAGCCTGACTGCAGCTGGTCTCCAAATTCTTGTCAAAATGGGCAAAATGCTTATAGATTAAAACCAGAAAACAAACACAAAAATGGGCAAAATGCTTCTAGATTAAAACCAGAAAACAAACATAAAAATGGGCAAAATGCTTATAGATTAAAACCAGAAAACAAACACAAAAATGGGCAAAATGCTTATAGATTAAAACCAGAAAACAAACACAAAAATGGGCAAAATGCTTATAGATTAAAACCATAAAACATAAAAATGAGCAAAATGCTTATAGATTAAAACCAGAAAACACAAAAATGAGCAAAATGCTTATAGATTAAAACCAGAAAACACAAAAATGAGCAAAATGCTTATAGATTAAAACCAGAAAACACAAAAATGAGCAAAATGCTTATAGATTAAAACCAGAAAACATAAAAATGAGCAAAATGCTTATAGATTAAAACCAGAAAACACAAAAATGGGCAAAATGCTTATAGATTAAAACCAGAAAACAAACACAAAAATGGGCAAAATGCTTATAGATTAAAACCAGAAAACAAACAAAAATGGGCAAAATGCTTATAGATTAAAACCATAAAACATAAAAATGAGCAAAATGCTTATAGATTAAAACCAGAAAACAAATACAAAAATGGGCAAAATGCTTATAGATTAAAACCATAAAACATAAAAATGAGCAAAATGCTTATAGATTAAAACCAGAAAACATAAAAATGAGCAAAACGCTTATAGATTAAAACCAGAAAACAAACACAAAAATGGGCAAAATGCTTATAGATTAAAACCAGAAAACAAAAATGAGCAAAATGCTTATAGATTAAAACCAGAAAACATAAAAATGAGCAAAATGCTTATAGATTAAAACCAGAAAACACAAAAATGAGCAAAATGCTTATAGATTAAAACCAGAAAACATAAAAATGAGCAAAATGCTTATAGATTAAAACCAGAAAACACAAAAATGGGCAAAATGCTTATAGATTAAAACCAGAAAACAAACACAAAAATGATTTATATTTAGCACTTACTTAAAACTAGTCTACATATGCAATTTTTGCTGAATTATCATGAACTAGTGCAGCATTATATTACTATCAGACATGTTTTGAATTCTGAAAAGAACCATCTTTTCTAACATATCACATTCACAACTCACATCATAAAGTGCTTCACTACATGTGTGGTGACATTTTCTTTAAAAGTATACAGGTCTGTTAACAAACTAGCTTATCAATACTAATTCATTAGTGCGAAAAAGTTCATATTTGAAACAAAAAATCTTTTACAGTTGCTAAGGAAAGAACTCTTATGCAATTCTTATACAAGAGTCATCTTTTTAAGAATATTCTCACATTTTATTTTATTTTGTAACATACCAAAAAAGCATAATCCATATATAGGTATGCATTTGACAATCTGATGGAGAAAAAAATATAATGATTACTCCAAAAGCATAATGGTTGGTATATATGAAAAACCTGTGCTGACCTAACCCTTCATTAAAAAATAACATGATTTTCAAGATAAATACTGGTGGTCACATGGGTCTATGAATGGCCATTACATTTAAGACCAACTATATATAATAAAAAGCTGTTTAGTAAAAAAAATGTTCACGAGGTGTAGCAACAATATTTTCAAAATGGCTACTGTGTTCAACATACTGAATGTCAAGCAGCATTTGCTTTCATATTAACACAATGAATCTGGTGGCAATGTCACCGTTTAATCAGGAGAAAATAGATTTTATAAGACGCCTTTTATTGAAAGCACGCCTGTCAAGATGGCCACTAATGCTACCATATTGGATGCACAAGAGGAATCATTTTCATTAGATTCAAATAGATCTTCAGTGAATATGGTTTAAGTTTCTTAACAACCCTCCAGCACAGCTGAAAGAATTGGTTACTATTGAAAACAGGTTCCATAGTGTTTTCATTAAGAAAAATTTGAAGAACTATGGCAACATTTAAAGGCAAGAAGCTGTTATGGGGTCCTGTGGGCATGTGAATGCCCCCCCCCCCCCTGCAATTAAAACCAAAAAAAATCTGCTAAAACTAAGGAAAAGAGTCACCTTTTTCTCCAGACAATTATTTCCCATCAATGGTATAAAACATTCAAACACGGCACCAGAAACAACTATGTGTTACTGTGTTTATGTATGTATTTATGCGAATTGATCCAGCATTCACGATCAAATCACATAAAAGACTGACAGCACTGAATTAAATGTCACCAGGTATTTTTTTTTAGCAATTAAGTAATTTTTTAAAAATGCATGTATACTGTTGGATAATTAAAATAGAGAGCGATGATTGCTGATACTTACGGTTAGATTTCTATTAGATTTCTCGAATACAAGTGTTTTATTTTTAGAAAAATAAAATGCAAGGTCTACAAACTTGATCAAGCTCAGTTCAGTTTGTTTTTCTTTCAATATAGTATTTTCAAGCTTAGTTTACTGCAAAGAATTATAAAAATTCTTGCAATTTATTCCAGCCAAGAAACAGTCAATTCAGCAACAGGTTAATTCTTAATGAAAAACCCTGCAGATATCACTTACTACTTTTAGTGAATGTAATATAAACCTGTTTAACTTGACTAACAGTCATCTTATATTATTACAAACAGTAATTTGTTTACTATTACAAGTGTATTTTCATTCACTTCTCAAATAGTCATCTGTGAATTTCAGCACAAGTCTCACAGAATAAATAAATACTGACATAATTATTAATCATTTAAATGACAAAAAATGAAGAAAATACTATCTTTAAAATGATTTATGTTGTATTCTGAACAGAAAAAAACGAGTTGATAATACACATGGGATAAGAAAGCATTCAATGAATGACAAAGGGAGGGGGTGAAGATGTCAAGACATCAAATGGCTAAACCAATATAGCTTTTATTGCATCACGTGGTAAAATGACAGATAATAAAGCAACTATTTTGCTTGAATAATTCTCTTACATGGAAATCCATAGAATGATATGCCTTTTTTGGGTGGACCAAGCACCAAATATTTTAAATTTTGTATTTAGACCGGCAGACAAGATATCTCCATGGATAAGCAGAGAAAACATTGACATGATAATGTATTGAAGGATTATTACATTTGGTTTTGGTTATGGACAAGTGCAAGGATGTAAGAATTATCTTGTTTCTACAAATCTAAGACAAGAATACTACTTACTTCTGCATGACCACATCCTGGTAGATGATCTGATCCATCAAAGTGAAACTGCTGACCTCCAGTATGTGGATGTTCCCTCCCTCAGTACCCAGAAGTAGGTGCTCCCCATTCTTGGTGAGGCAGCAGGCTGAAATTGTCTTCACTTTACTGAAAGAAGATAAATAATGACGACAACAATGTATCTACAAATCAACAAATTGACTATGCAATATCAGTGACGAAAATTAAGCAGGTACTCTGGTATAATTACCCAGGTAATAAAATTAGGCACAGGGTACCCATATAGTTCATCATTATATATATATATATATATATATAAAAAAAAAACATGTTTCCAAGTTCAAATAAAAGATTATATCTTGTGGCATCAGCAGCGAGTTAGACACAGAATAATCTTATGTGACTATTGGCTGCTGTGGATTTGTCTGCTGTAGAACGCTGTCTACTGATCTTATATTTCTGACATGCAACTATTTAACCATGTATGTCGAAGTTTTCTTATTGTCTATTTTTAGTAACTAGTGTTGTTCCGCTTATCGATTATAATCGATCATCAGTTGGTTAAGCAAACCAATTGACTGTGAACTCCATAATCGATTGTGTGTAAAGGGAGACTACTTTTTAGGTGTATGCAAAGCACAAGTGTAAAACTCCCAGCCACTAAAGTTGACCTGAAATTTATTAATCTCTTCACAGATACAAATAAAACACGTTACAATTCAAAATTAGGAACAGATAGTCATTATTACTGTCAAGTTGTTAAATTGTAGAGTTAATAAATTAAACACATTTTGTTGATTTGTTTCAGTTAAATTGCAACAACTTTGTAGTATTTATAAACAATGACAAACAAGAAAATCATGTCCTTCTATACTTTAAATTATAGACAAATTACATATGAACGAAAGAATTTCGGGGGATTGTAGCAGTTACAATTGACTGATCAGCCATAAAATGTTGTGTTCATTGAACAAAGTTGTAGAACAAATATAACACAATGTAATATTACTGTCAGGTTAAAGTATACATGTTATTAAAAGAGATTACTCCTGTACATTTATAAACATATAGAACTCTTGATCAAAGATGTAACTGTGTAACAGAAATTAAAATTTGCTCTTAGTAACCGATTATAATCAATGATCAGTTGGCTAAGGAGAAGCGATTATCGATTATGAATTCTGACCGATTTCCATCAGTAACTGTGCACAACACATATTCAAGAAAACACAGGTTTCTTAAAAGTGACGCAAGGATGTTATACGACGGAAAAATGCTAGGATTTTGTAAACAATGAAGAATATGTTTCATCAGGAAAAGGACAAAAAGCAGCAAATTTTGAACAAGGAATTTGACACTGATGTAATACTGCATTCGGAATTTGACTTTACAACCAGTCAGCAAAAGTTAAACACACAGATAAAGTCAATGTTGTGTATAAATAATTTACCATCTTCTTTTGTGTCTGTATTCTTGTACTAAACCTTATGGATTTAGCTGTAACAAGAATTTGAACTAAATGCGGATCCAGGTGAGTAGCATAAATGTTTTTCATTCAGTTTTCTGTAATTATGGCATATAACATACATATTGCTCTTTTATGCTCAGATTATGCTTTTTGCCACTTATATTAGTAATAATTATGCTTACTCCTTTCTGGTTGATGGCAATTAAGAACTTATAACACAGCAGTCTAGGCTCACATTTAACATAACTTACCTAAAATTTTAACAGCTTTAATAAAACTAGACTGATAGGAGGTGGCACTAAAGATAGGAGTGTTGATAGTTGATGGGTCTATTCAACAAGGTGCCAAGTATGTTAAGTCAACAATAACCTTGCTGATAGAGAACTGCATATTTTAAAAGAATCACTCTTCTGTAAGACCGTCGATCATGAAAGACAAAAGTACTTCATGCACATATTGAAATACCTAATATGATGACCTCACACAAAAAAACAAAACAACATGCACTGGGACAAACTTTTGTTGGCAGAATGATTGATCTCACAAAATTGTATGGAGTTTCAAACAAAACTGGAATAAATTCGGCAAATAAAATTGGTGATTTGCTTACACAGGACTTTTGGTATCTTTCAAGTTAAAATGGGACCACAATTCTTATAAACGATAATGTAATTATCTTGGATCTTTGAAATATAAACAGAGTCCAGAATTTAAAACCATTCTAAATAAAACCTCCCCAGGGGTGTAACTGAAGAATGACACCTCACAGTAACAAATTTACAGAATGTCGAGAGGTGTTCAGCTGGCATTGTTGATTTTAGTGGTAGAAATTATCTAATATTACTAGAAGATGTTCTTTAATCTATATATTTTTTTTTACAAGGCTTCAAAATAGCGAGTGTACAGAAAATGGGTAGAAAAAGTAGTCTTTCAAAGTGATTGATGCTCTACTATGTGAAAGGGATTTCCAGGAATGCAAAATAACGATTTCTTTCGTTTAACTGTCAAGTGTTGAAACAATGTCTGGTAGATGCCGTGGTACACATATTGGCATCCTTTTCCTTAAGGACAAAGTAAACATCATTAGATGTCTTTTAGTACAAGCCTCATGTTTTTGTGAGTGGTGACAAGATTTTTAAGACAGACACTGTTGCAAGTATATTTGATGTATTACTGTTCCCATTTTTCATTAGGCCAACTAGCTATCATATATAGTCTATGGGTGAAAATCCCATGTTGCTATTGTCATCCTTTGGAGAGAAGTGGAGATAATATTTTATCACATGACTTGCCATTGAGAAGTACCAATAAAAGATTTTCAAGATGGCTACCGTTGTGGCAATAATGGATGTCAGTTCAGCACCACTTTCACTTAAGACCAACTGGATGGACATCATCAGAAGTCTTTTAGTGAAGACCTCTTGTCTGCAAGACTATTTGTTCAAGAAGTCATGTGATAAGATTTTTAAGATGGCTGCCATGGTGACCATATTGGATTTTGGATCAGTTTACACTTTATTTTAAGGACCAACTGGACAACAAAAGAAGTAACTAAGTGAAAACCCCACGATTTTGAAGATGGACATTGTTATTGCCATAGTGAACATAACAGTAGTACATTTTTATTTATTTATGTGTGTGTATTTTAGATTTTTAACATACTTTTAATACTTTTTAGTCATATCACTACAATCTCTGCAGTGTGGCAGTTTTTAACGATGTCTAGCACTGGGGCATGATGTAGCATCAAGTTCCCTCAGTCACATTATCCTGGCACCAGGTCAACCAGGCCTAACACTAACATCTTAATGCGGAGCGCCAAGTACAGCAGCTGTTAGTACAATTTTTGAGTCTTTAATATGACGTTGCCAGGGTTCAACCCAAAACCTACCCCATTTGTATTTAGGACAAACTATACATCACAAGAAATCTTATAGCGAAATCCTCTTGTTGATAGGACCATCCATTCAGAAGTAGTGGCAACAAGATTTTCAAGATGACTGCCTAGATGGCCATATTGGATATACGCAAAGTTTTATTTAGTCATGTGACACAGAACAAATGTTCTTGACAGCAAATATTTTTCTACTTTCAGCACCATGATCGTTGACCTTTTGATACCAAAACAGCTGAATTTTTTCCTTATTCCAAATGCAAGCCATCCACAATATTTGGTAAAATAAAGAGAGAAGAATTGGTTATTGTGCAGAGATGACATTGGTATCACATATATGAATCACGTATGTTCCACGTTTTGATGTAGTTGTATAATTTAGGTTAATAATCCACCACTCCACCCATTTGTAAAGAATGGACGAATTTTCTGAATGTACAAATTTCCCATCAACTGTTGGCAGACTTGCTCAAAAGCCTTCTACTTACACTGACATTCTATTAGATTTTTGCCTGGCTTTAATTTTAAGCCAAGTGCTTCAAATAACAAAATGAAGGTTATGGGAGGTTATAGATAAACAAAGGTAGGGCTTGAAAATATAATGCACAATTTTCATGAATTTTGTTGATTTGGGGGGAAGGGAAGACCGTTTTGTACAAATTAGCATGAATCCCACAAGTGTATCCTAGAACAGACCTTGACTAGACTGGGAGAACATAGGTAGGTCTTTGAACTAAACTGTTCAATGCTTATCTTGAAGAAAAATTCAGTTTTTATAAAACTGACATTTCTAATTTGCCTTGGGAATGTAATGTCTTACATTTGATGTATTGTACTGTGATGAATAAACAAGATGTTAATGACTTCAGCTGTACATGTTGTATTAGAAATAAATATTGATATTCCATGTGTATCAATAAGTTGCTAAGCCATTAATTATGTGAATGTGCTTGATTCCCATGCAAATTAACTTAATATGCCATCTCCTTCTACGCTGGCCAAATAGAGTCTATTGTGCTCACCTAGGAAATTTGTTAAATTTACACCCTGACATGCTGGCAAAATATGACAACAGCTAGGCTTGTCCCATATTCGAGTTTGTGCTATAATCAAAGTGATACTGCTTCATTATGAAAGTCACACATGCAACTTGATGGGAATTAAACAGCAGTCGATAAACAAAAAGGTAGAAAAACACTATAGCAACAGCCTCATTCTATAATTAGCAATGAATAGGAAGAAGTCGTCGGGAGAAAGGTGGTAAGATAGTACTGTGCCATTAGGGTCTAATTAAGATTTGATCACACCACAAGAAATGAAGAGTGGAAAAGATACACACAAAAAACACAATAATGTATTGATTACCAATAAGGTCTCCCACTGTTTTAATCACAATAATTGATTACAATGGTTTGATATCAACTCATGGAAACTTAGCATTTGCAGGGAATTTAACTGATGGCTGCACCAATAAAAATGTACCAACTTAATAAGCAGTATAAAATCTGGCCTGCCATCATCTGGAACATTTTCATGCCAAAGTCAACATATTTCCCATAACTACGATTATCAAGAACACCAGACTTGTGACCTATTTATACTTCTTTCAAAGGTCAAATTATACGTACAACACAGGTTGGTAAATCAGTCTGAAATACTGTAATTAAAGAGGTTGGAGCAGGCAAACAATTTTTTAATTTTATTGCTGATAGAAATCATGACAATAAAGAACTGATTTAGAGATAAGGAGATTGGGGGATACTTTATGCCAACAAATCAACAGTTACAAAGGGTTTGACATTCACACTAGACAGGTTGCCCATGGCTAAAGTCTGAGCCATACAGATCGTGTAAGCCTGCAGTACTGTTTCATCTGTTGTCTTTATTATAATCTAATTACACATATATGGCGATTGTGCACTTGATTTTACTGTTTGAATCAATATCTATTCCATAATTAATGGAAATACTGCTAACAAAACCATTAAGGTACAGTCACTTTTATATGAGGTCAACCGAAAAATGTGACTCAGTTAAACCTGTTTGAATGACACATGCTATGAGATCACAAGAAAGTGCCAAATATTGGGAAAATGTACACAATTCGCTGCACTGGTAATGAATACACCTGATATCGATTGCTAACCCAGTTTAATGTACTGCAAATGTCCAGAATGATCAACAATTATTGCTTTGTGATGAAACTAAGGTGCAGATCTGAAAATAAGAGACTGGTAAAGTTACACTGGTATTAAATTTTAGAACAAAAATTAAATATTTTACTTTAGCTGATTAAAGGTGCCTAGATTACTACCTTCATGTATATTTTAGCTCCAATCTTGGAGAACTAGAGTAATTTTATGTACATTTTAGATCAAGTCTCAGAGAACTAGAGTAATTCTGATGTACATTTTAGCTCAAATCTAGAAGAACTAGAGTAATTTTGATGTACATTTAGCTCAAATCTAGGATAACTAGAGTAATTTTGATGTACATTTTAGCTCAAGTCTGAAAGTACTAAAGGTATTTTGATTGGAGCTTAGTCATTCAAACAAGTGAAGAAAAAAAAATTCAATAGAAAGAAACAGAAAGTAAATAAATTATAAGGAAACGTACGGTCTGGTCTGCCCAGTTGCATCAACATGCTGTAAATATAATGAAATTCCAACTCATACAGCAGGATATAATGCTCTTAATTATCTTTACATTTGACTTTTGCAAACCTATTTAAATGTCAAGTTTCTATCTGGCCTGGAAATTTACACAAGATCTGAGTAGTGAATGCTGCATATAGCTGTCCTTACAAGATACATGCTTTGCATGTTGTGGCAAGGGAGATGTACTTTCTATCTTGTGGCATGGATAACAGCGGACAAACAAGGAACAAAAAGTGTTCTCATTTGTACAACTAGCTCAAAGAGATATACATTACTGTCCATTAAGGTGTCTGAAGTTCTGGTGATGCTTTACCCCCTATGATTGTTTTGTGTGGAATGAGAACTTGTGATTTTAAGACACCAAATGGGTGGATTATCCCAGTGCAAGAGAAAGGATGTATGGACAAAAAACATGCTGTGATGGATGAAAATTTATTGCCATTCAGCAATATAGGGTGATAATTGTTTGTGATGGATTCATTCTGGGCTCACATAACTGATGACATCAAGGCACACCTGCAGTGCAGCAATTTAGAAACACTGATAATGCATCTGATCCAATAGAGCAGCAAGAGGAATCATTTTCATTAGATTCAAATAGATCTAGAAATGGCTGAAAAGGTTGAATTGAATCACCAGAGACTAGTATATCATTTGTTAAAATATTTTAGTAAGGACAGACAATATCTGAAAAATATTTAGTCTAGATCAGTCTGCAATCTCAATTACATGTGTCTTCAGAATCCTAAAAATACAATTAATGTTCAGACAGATCTGGCAAAATCATACCAATGACACTCCTTCTAAAGATGATACAAGTTTCAAGACTATTTTTATCAATAAAATATAATATCATAGGTTGTTTATCACAATATGTATTGATACAAATTCACAGCTATAGTTTCACTCCAGTAATTGTAAATGGTGGTCAACTCAAGTTTCTCATTAAACTAGTTACAGACAAATGAATGAACATTAGATAATGGGTAGCATATAATGCATCATTATAGGTTATGTTGTATTTTCTAGACTTGGCCATATTCAAATAAAATGACAAGAAATTATAGTTGTAATTGACCATCCTGAAATTGGCCATATTCAAACAAAATGACTAGAAATTATAGTTGTAATTAACCATCCTGAAATTGGCCATATTAAAAAAAAAATGACTAGAAATTATAGTTGTAATTGACCATCCTGAAATTGGCCATATTCAAATAAAATGACTAGAAATTATAGTTGTAATTGACCATCCTGAAATTGGCCATATTCAAATAAAATGACTAGAAATTATGTTGTAATTGACCATCCTGAAATTGGCCATATTCAAATAAAATGACTAGAAATTATAGTTGTAATTGACCATCCTGAAATTGGCCATATTAAAAAAAAAATTACTTGAAATTATAGTTGTAATTGACCATCCTGAAATTGGCCATATTCAAATAAAATGACTAGAAATAATAGTGTAATTGACCATCCTGAAATTGGCCATATTCAAATAAAATGACTAGAAATTATGTTGTAATTGACCATCCTGAAATTGGCCAAAATATACCTGTTTGCTAACTGACTGAATTCAAAAAGCATTTTATTTTATTTTTAGGCTTTAACATACATGCCAACCCCCACAACCCCCCTCCCCCGAGATATAAGTGTAATTACTGCTATCAGAAGTGGAAGAAAGGCATAATTTGGGCATAAAAAGTGTAAACTATACATTACATGCCAGAATTACAGCACCTATGAAAAATAAACAATTTTACTACAAACTTGGTTCTGCTCCTGTTCAAAATTCTTGTCACAAAGGATAAAGTCCATATGGATTAGAAACAGAATTCAAACACAAAATATACTGAAAAATATTTTATTTCAGCATTCACTTCAACTGTTCTACATGTGTAACTTTCACTGAATAATCATGAACTGGAATACTGCAATCAGCAGAAACATCTGCTGAGTACTGTATTACACTATCCTTACCTTCTTTTATAGTTTGTAAAGCAATGTTGATTAGTCTTTTTTCTGATCTTATTTGTAGTTTGATAAGATCCTTCTGCTCTAACATTTTCTATCACATACGTCATAATAACATTAACAACTTGCACTGTAAAGCGTTCACTTAACACTGGCGCAATTTTCCTTAAAATACAGACTGATTCACTAACTTATTAGCCTATTACTTATTAGCTTATCGATACAGAATCAAACACAAAATTTGTTCTCTGTGCTATGTTTCAATGACAGACTCCAGTTCAACATACCTATCCAGCCTCACAGGGTTCATACTGAACTATGGATGATAAATTCAAAGACTTTTCCCAAACTTTCAAAGACCACAAACAGAGATTTCCAAGACCTATTTTTGCTAATATTGTGAATACAGGTTATATGAGAAAAATGAATGCCAAATACTACAATACTGATTACTGATTAAAGTCAAACTATAATTAATTTTCTAAAATTGTAATATAATTATCTGGAAGATAGGTTAACATTCGTTGTTCTTTCAGAAATATGTAACATACGTGACAGATTTAATACAAAATAAATTGTTCTCTTAACAGACATCAGCATTGCTTTAAATGCATTATTATATTTGCTTTCTTTTCTCTTCAATCATTTTGGAAAGAGACGCTACCACTGTCATCTCTTCCTCTGCTTTTCTCCTAAGAGCATTTGACTCTGTGACATGCACAATGGGTCCTTTTAACTCTGCCTCTTCTGCTTTCTGTACAGAGGAAGCATGTAGGCTGGCAATGTTAGCTTCAAGAGGCAGTTTTCTGGCTTTAAGTTCTTCCACTTCATCCAAGGCTAACTCCCGTTTCTTTCCTTTTGGGTTTTCTTCATCCTTTTTTGCTTTCTTCTTATCCAGATAAGCATGGTACTTATGTCTTGCAAAGGAGCCATGTTTCATCATTTCATTGCTAATGATGATTTCCAAAGGTCCACCTGCTTTTCTCATTGTGTCAATGATTAGCCCTTGAGCTCTGAGGCTTTCTCTGCTGAGGTTCTCAACAGATACCTGTTTGTTGACAGAAAATTCTCTCCCCACTGTTGCCTGCCCGTGTGACAACATTTTTTGGAGACCACCCCAAAGTTCGACATATCCCTTTCTTTTGGAAAGGACAGAATAAAACACTTCATCAAGGTTGGGCGTGGGTTTTTTTCCTCCATTTTTTTTTATAAAAAGAAACATTATCTAGAAATCTAGTAATATTTCAAGCACTTCAAAGTACTATGCAAAACGGGCTCAATTATAGTCTAACTATACCAACCCGTTTGTTTCTTTGGAAAGTCCGTTAATCATGAAATGTGCAGGAGATGGCAGTATTAGTGCCATTCTGGTCACATTCAGGTTAGAAATCAATGATTCAGTTGCCTTAGTTCTGTGCACCTTTTATCATTTAATTATTTTCGTTATTGAAATCGATAGGGGTACAAACAAACGGGGATGTATATAATCAGACTATAGATACACAAATCAATTTCGGCAATATGATTTTAATTTATTTTTTTGTAATACCATTGGGGAAAAAGTCGAGGGTCGGCAATTAGAAACGGGGATATTCCGTCAACTGGAAATACGTTTTTTTAATTCTTTTATTTATTTAAATGACTTGACTTCTTACAGTTAAAGCTTCACAGCACACGTTTATTTTTATATACTCACAATTCAAGAACAACAACTCTTGCTTAACTCTACTATAGTGTACGCATGCGCACTTTGAAACTGTATATCCGTGAATTGAATTTATTACAATGTACGTTTTTATATTAAACCAAGGAACATTATTATGTAGAACAAAATTTTCGAAAATGATTTTTTTTCCCTCAAACGTGTTAAATAAACCGACGGTATAAGTAAATATAAACGGGCCCTCTTTTGCCATATCTCCCAAATCATCACATTAAACAATATCTTATTTTATACCCGAAGAGTAATGAGTTAACATTATTTTGCCCAAAATTACCAATAGCTTATACTTCTGCATCTTCGTTCCACTAAATGAACAGTATGTAGTTACTAATTTGCATGGACTCCTCCAATTAAGGCCAAGCTGCTTGTCTTTTCACACAATGTAAAAATCGTCTTTCGTTTACATAATTTATCCTTTTGCAGCCATTCCTTGTATTTCTCTTGTTCAAGCCAGATATCGTTGAAAGACCAAAGACCTGGCATTTTTAAACACTGAACTGGAAGATGTAAATCGAATGAACAAATTTTGAATTCTCGAGCGTGTAACTTTCGCGAATTTTCTACGTAGAATTAGCGTAATTAACATTTTGATTGGCTAAAACCGATGGACTCGTCCAATCAAATTGAACTATTCGTCAAACGAAAGAAGCCAGGAAAACCAGCTATATCCGAAGCTAACGACCTTGGGCAATTTTATTGATGACATCCTTTGATGAAGTGTGTAGCGGCGCCGTCTTGCTTTAATGAAGAGTACATGTGTGATTGAAGTCGCCGCCGAGGCATACTTCGGATGGCCAAACAAAACAAAGCCTCTTTTGTTAATGCGGCGGCAATAAACTGAACAGGTCATCAAAAGAAAGAAACCAGGATAACTAGATTACATCGGAATCTAACAACCTCGGATAATTTTATTTGTGATTCTTGAAAGAAATTAATTTTTGGAGGGTTTATTTCAATTTTCAAAGACTTTTAAAGACCTCAGGGTAATATGCTCGATTTTCCCAAACTTTCAAGGCCTTGAAAATGCTACCTCATTTTTCCCAAACTCTCAAAAACCTTCAAAGACCGTACGAACCCTGCCTCACCCATGTGAATACACCAGCTAGATCCTTATGCTCTTCTTCTGATAATCGTATACTCATCGTTCCCAAGGTGAAAACAAAGTCATACGGACAATGTTCGTTTGCACACCAAGGCCCGGCAACGTGGAACGAATTGCCCATTGAAATCAGATACAAAGACACAGTGGTCCCTTTTAAGATTGCTCTTAAGACTCACCTTTTTCGACTGCAGGTACAAACTTAGCGACCTAATCATGTTTTGTATCTTATATGTTTTCAGCACATTTTTATGTTTTCCAATTTCATTGTTTTTGTCATTTGTTGTTCTGTAGTGTAGTCATATATGCCTATGGTGTAAAGCGCTTAGAGCTTCGAAAGATTAGGTGCTATACAAAGTCCTCATTATTATTATTATTATTATTATTATTAATAACATGAATCTGTTAGGCAGTGTTCACTAGTTGACCGTTTTTTTTGGAAAAGGGTCAATCAAAAAACTATTTGTTAAGTCTCATGTTTGATCTGTTCACAGGCAACAAATAGGACATCCATTCATTTGTGCACCACCAGTACACAATGAGGTAGGGTGATATTCCTTCTTGTACCTGCACTTACATAATAAACAAAAGTGAAGATCACCCAAACAAACAAAAAAAATTTCAGAATTAGGGGGAAAAAAGTACACAAAAGTACTCAAATAATGCAAGCAGAGGTCAAAAATACAGTATCAACACACAAAAGGTATATATGTGGCCAAATGGACATAAAGCAACAACAAAATAAACTCACACAGCAACATGGCACATGTGTACTTTAACAATAGTCCAAGAAAAAAAGCCAAGCTATTATGCATGCAAGTTATGATAAAGGAACCAAACTGGGACTATGTTCCTTGTAATTCTAGGCCTTGAATTATCAACAAGGAAATATTTAGTTTAGACTCCAGACTAAATGTCTAGCTTGGATTCCTGACTAAGTGTTTAACTTGGATTCCTGACTAAATGTTTAACTTGGACTCTTGACTAAATGTTTAGCTTGGACTCCTGACTAAATGTCTAGCTTGGACTCCTGACTAAATGTTTAACTTGGACTCCTGACTAAATGTTTAACTTGGACTCTTGACTAAATGTCTAGCTTGGATTCCTGACTAAATGTTTAACTTGGACTCTTGACTAAATGTTTAACTTGGACTCTTGACTAAATGTTTAACTTGGACTCTTGACTAAATGTCTAGCTTGGATTCCTGACTAAGTGTTTAACTTGGACTCGTGACTAAATGTTTAACTTGGACTCCTGACTAAATGTCTAGCTTGGATTCCTGACTAAGTGTTTAACTTGGACTCCTGACTAAATGTTTAACTTGGACTCGTGACTAAATGTTTAACTTGGACTCCTGACTAAATGTTTAACTTGGACTCCTGACTAAATGTTTAACTTGGACTCCTGTCTAAGTGTTTAACTTGGACTCCTGACTAAATGTCTAGCTTGGATTTGGGACTGCGACTTAAAAAAAGGAAAGCAATGCAATAGGAGAAAGTGATGTATTTTTCAGGCTAAATCATGAAACTGAGCATCTCTGAAAATATTCATGGTTGTTTTATAATTGCAAATGTATATTTTACCAGTGATGGATCAAAATTTGTGTTGGTAAGACCACCATTAAACATGTCAAACCCTTAAAAACTAAATACTGACAAATTTAGGGAGGGACTTACTTGGACTCCATAGCAAAGCTCTTGACCTCCTCCAACTTTGATTTTCCATCTCCTGTGTTGTTGATCTCCCACAGGTGGAGAGAATTGTCCCCACATAAAGAGATGAGACGGCCCTGAGATCAGAAAAAAACAGACTAATCAAAAATTAGATCACATAAAGGTTCAGTGGAAACATAAGGTACATGCCAAATCTCAACAGCAAAGACCCTGATTTGTCATCACAAAGTGCATCAGCATATCATGGTTTTGGCTGTTCCTTCTCAACTGGATCTAAGTGAACAGATGTAGATTATAATCTATCACACAATATGACTGCAGATCTGGGTTAATACTGATTTAAAGCAAAGTGTTGACAATGATCTGCCACTACATTACGTGACAGCAGATAAGGGTCTGTGCTGTATGTAGTCAGGTGCCATTTGTACTCTTAGAATGGGCAGAGATTATTATATCATCGGCCAAAAGAATCAAACAAAGAAATCAGTGCCAAACCAATATAAATGAGCAACCATCCTAATATCAATGAGCAAAATTTTTCAAAACTGCAGGATAACCAATTTCAGCAATTATTTTTCTTTTGCAAGCTCTAGTGGGCCTGATAGTATATTGGCTGGAATTATTATCCTGCATGCTCCAGTGACCTTTTAAGTTTTAGTAAGCTAAATGATTAGGGTCTGCATGCTCCAGTGGGCCTGATAGTATACTATTTGAAATGATTAGGGTCTGCACACTCCAATGGGCCTGATTGTATACTATCTGAAATGATTATGGTATGCTTGCTCCAGTTGGCCTTATAGTATACAATCTGAAATTAATAGGGTCTACATGCTTCAGTGGGCCTGATAGTATACTATCTGAAATGATTAGGATCTACATGTTTCAGTGGGCCTGATAGTATACTATCTGAAATGATTAGGATCTACATGTTTCAGTTGGCCTGATAGTATACTATCTGAAATGATTAGGATCTACATGTTTCAGTGGGCCTGATAGTATACTACCTGAAATGATTAGGATCTACATGTTTCAATGGGCTTGATAGTATACTGTTTGAAATGAATAGGAGCTGCATGCTCCAACTGGGCCTGACTGTATACTATTTGAAATGATTAGGGTCTGCACACTCCAATGGGCCTGATTGTATACTATCTGAAATGATTATGGTATGCTTGCTCCAGTTGGCCTTATAGTATACAATCTGAAATTAATAGGGTCTACATGCTTCAGTGGGCTTGATTGTATACTATCTGAAATTAATAGGGTCTACATGTTTCAGTGGGCTTGATTGTATACTATCCAAAATTAATAGGGTCTGCATGCTCCAGTGGCCTGATAGTATATTATCTGAAATGCATGCTCAGTAGGCCTAATGGTATATTGACTAAAATGATCAGGCATACCCTTGATGACATGTTCCCATTCTTGAAATATGCATACCATATGTGCGTTTCCTAACCTCAAGATTGAATCTGTGATATGTTCCATACACAGGAAACAAAACAGATGTCACTTGTTAATTTTTTTTAAAAATTAGGTTTTAACATATTTTGAATACACGGTTATCTAAATGAATTAACCCTTTCATCACTAAATAACTTTCAGGCTCAGAGCCCGAAACACTAAGTAACTTTGGACTTGTAAAGCAGAATGATCTCTGGACTTTAAAAGAACATAACTTTGCCAATTTTAAAAATATCTTTCTGTATTTGGTATCAAAATAAAGGATAGAAGTCAGCTTGTATAAATAATTCAACAAAATGGGCATATATAACTTTTAAAATACAGCTACAAACATATAACATATCAGGTAAAATGCACAAGCAATTATTTATTTACCACATTACATGAATGATATGTTCAAACATTTCTTCTAAATCAACTATTTCAAAGTATTCCAAAGCTTTTCTGGAGCCATCTAACACTTCGGTGGGTCCAACTCGTTTAGAAAACTGAAATAAATCACTTCGTTGAGAACAAAGACACATGGAGTTACTTCGTCTGGTTCAAAACCTTCAAAGTATTTTCATCGTCATCACTGGCGCCCAAAAGAACATTCAAATGCATCTCCAGATGTTTTTTTCATTTTCAATCAACTGTGTAAGGTCACAAAAGCTAAATATTTTGATAATTCATAATCTAACACTTTATTCTCATCCTGCTTCGAACTCCGCCATTATGAATAGAAATTCACCTTTCGGAAAACATGCTTAGAATGTGCCTGCTTGCCTCCAGACTTCTAGTTAAATTCAAGCTTAACTCGCGAGATAATCCAAGTATGATATCTACATTACAATAAGGAGCTTCTTAGAGATATCCCAAAACATATGCAGTCTGGTACTATGACTTGAAATAAGCACACTGCCCCAGATCGATAAAGCAGTCCATAGGGTGCATGGAGTTACTTCCGCTAGACCAGAAAACCGGTCTGTAGTGATGAAAGGGTTAACTGATAAAGCTCAGGCTGTATTCTTCACCAATTGATAATGTTTTTACTCTTCAAGCAGTAACACCAGTCTATTTGTCAAATCAAGTGGTATATTCTACTACTTATTGGTAAACTTAACACCCCACTCGTATTTTAAGAAAACTGGATGATGCTAGTAGACCTCATTGGAAATTAAAATCCAACATTTTATTTTTAAAAATTGTTTATGGCTATGTTTGGACTGCTCACGGCATAGATGCTGTAGATTTCTTTTTGTTAAAATTTAAGCATCCCATCATATATAAAATATAACAAGATATTTCAAGCAATTTGACCAAATATAGCATGATTTCTTATTAAGGATACTTTAAATCTCAAATGCACCTTGAATTATACCACAAAATTGGATTGCAAGATAAATATAGTCTTTAACTCTGGTAATACGCTCTTCTCAGACACATCTGATTTGAGACGGGTAGATTTACAAACATCTCAACACATCATTTGTACAATACTGACATACACCGCTCCCTCGATAACTCACGCCCTAATAACTTATGAACCTGCTTATAACGAAGTGTCTGGAGTGGATCCCGATTTTTCCCCAAAGATAAAATATATTTTAAAAATCTTTCAAAATATGCTGAACGTGAAAAAATTATGATAAGAATTGGTAAACTAAACCTTAATACATTTCTCATTTAATCATGAAAAAGGTGATTAATGCCCACAAAAATTGATTCCATATTGTGAAATTTGCAAATTCTAAATAAGATATCACATTATATTCGGGTTTATTTGTTGATACACCGTCATCAATACGCCGCAAAAAAAAGTCTGCTGAAATAGCGATCAATGAAAACGTCCGGTAAATGCTACGTCTGGTAAATGCTAACAGGTGGCAACAGATAATGAAATAAACAGCAATTAAATATCTTGCTGTGTGAAAACCACATTATAATCCTTTATTTCCGTTTCAATGTAAACATTATAATTGCAACATATTTTTTTCTATGAAAACATGAATGGAGTCAATCAACCGTCACATCGAAACCCGTGAGAACTTAATTATCTGCTGGCTTTGTTTTCATCAACAAACTTGGCGAAGTGTTTGTTCCACTAAAATGATCCATTAAAAGAGACTTGTCTTATTTTATCACTTATGTCTGGTGCATGGAATCAAGCAAGTGACGATTTTGCTCGACGGCAGCGAAATCAGGGAGTAACACAAAATTAGCTGATTTTTTTCAAAATGTCTAGTCACTTGTCTAGCGTATCAAAACCGGCAATTGTATTATCGTGTTCTAATTTATACTGTTTCAAATTTTTCATTTTACTTCTGCCGCTATCAAATATATACACTGTATATGAATCGATCGATCGACATCGTTTCTCGAAAAGAGTCGATCTTTTGTATTAAATAAATATGTCTATGATCAAGCAATAAAACAAGAATGTATCCAATTTAGCACAAAAATTAATGACGTAATACACAATGTGTGAATCGAACCACAAGAGTCTGACGTTATATCAATAAAATACATCAAAATCTCTGACAACATGAATTCTCCTTATCGGTAATATTTTTTAAAATATATATTACTGATAAGAGGAATTCATGTTTTCAGAGATTTCGCCATACTTTATTGATAAAATGTCAGACTCCTGTGATTAACGGAAACCAGGTGGAATAATGTTTTCGATCAACTCTTCAATACATGGTAATTTATCCTGAAATTAATGTTACTCTACGAGGAAAAAATAAAATACACCATTATGAAGAGATATTTATTCACAGTTAATCACAGCATGATAATAAAGTGAGTATTAAAAACTAAAAAATCTGCCACCTACCCTTTTGTTATTATAGGTCCCTCGATAACTCGCGCCTCACTTATAGTGCGGTTGATGTTTTTGGATCCCGATGTGCGCAAGTTATCGAGGGAGTGGTGTAATTGATGTTGATTTCTATATGGTAAGTTTTTTTTTTCTGCCAAAGATGACTGGATTTGGGGAAAAAAGTTCCCAATCAATATCTCAAGAATGCAAGTTATGATAAGCTTATTCATTGCTACAAGTTCAACCCATATCCACTGCTACAACACAAAGTCTTGTATATCCTTTCTAATCATGGAATATTTATTAGAAGGGAAGGTTTGAAATTTTTAAAAAGTGCAATATAAGGATAAAATCAAACTTTCTTACAATGTTATATCTACATCTTTCCATATATACTTGCTTAGAAGTTGATGCATGCTGCAAACAAGGACCCTTATCTGCCATTGCTTAATCTGCATGCAGATTATGGTCTTTGCTGTTTACTTATCTGATTACTCATAACAAACTGCACAGACCCAGATATGTTCTTTAGAATTAAGAATAGATTATGCATGTACACTATCTTTTATAGGCTGTGAATTTTACTCAGTAAGTATTTATTCCTTGCATTTGTCCTTATAATATTTGGAATGCAGTCTTGGCAACATATGTTGTTATGAATGAAAAGGGAAGTACAAGGGCTATCAGCCATACAGCAACAGATGCCATCTATGTGAACTTATGAAAGCTGAACTTAGATTAGTTTGTAACAGTCCTAGCTGAAGCTACTGGTTCTTAACACATTTCTGATTTTTCAAAAATGAATTTATTTATGGAAACACTCTAAATTATTTATGTTACACTTGCTGTCGGTATGGATAGAGGGTACTGCAAGTTGTTCAACTTCCATAATCAAACAAATCAAAATGCACATTTGCAATGTACTATATTATGTAAAAAAATTACCACCACTCTTATCATGATTTTGATTACCATGGAAAGGAAATAAAGATACAGTCCATTACTTCTTATTATGCAAAACCAGTTCCTTCAAAACAGGTTTGTATGAAAGCATTGATTAAATCCTCAATTTTTTTTTAAAGAGAATTCCACTTTAGTTTATAAAAGAGAATAAAAGCATTAGTCAGTCAAATCAAACTTTTTTAACAGGCAACTGTTTTCACCTAAGAAAATATTGATTATTTTCCATTTTAAAGATAGTTGCCTCACACCAATCTCATACACCTCATGAACTGACAGTGTCCACTCGGTTAGGCAGGTTGAGCTGGAACTTTTTTAATCTTATCTCACTGCAAACTTTCCAAAACGACTAATTACTATAGTTTTTCAATATATCATTTTATATGTAACTGAAAAGAAAATGAAAAACCCTTTTCTTGTAGAACTTTTTTTCTCTAGTACAAATGGTCACTTAGGTTGGTGACCGTAGATGATGGAGAAATAATGTTCTTGTGCAGAAACTATTTTACCTCTTTCAGTCAGTGACCATGACATTTGACCTTTAGGCCCTGAGATTAATGTAATTTTACATACTACAGGTGCAAGCCATTCTCAAAATTAGGTAACTGGTGGAAAACTCTAGCAATTGAACAGAACCAATTTCCTTCTTTCAATCAGCCCCAAATTTAACAGAGCCCCATGCTTACCAATTGTACAAGCCCTCTGCAAAGTGTCAAGTAAGGTGCCCAATACCTGGGCCGATCTGATTGAAGCCATACCTGTCTGGCACACAAACCATTTTGTCATCACAACTCGAGTTCATTAGTCTAGTCTCATGATATGCTGGGGCGTGCTTCAGACCCATTCAATAGTTTGAAGCCTGAAGGGTATGAAATAATGTCTCTGTCACCCTGACCTACCTTGATCCATAGTAAGCAGTACAATTAAAGAGGCTAATGAGCTACTAGTAAAAAAAAATAAAACAAAGAATCCATGGCAAAGTCCATTTTTTTAAAATATATACTTTATAAGATATCATATATTATTCAAGCAAGTTTTCTTTCAAAGATTAAAATATAACACACACCAAGGTGACCTTATACACACCAAGTCTCTATTAGATTTCAAATAATCAAGACTTTCTGAAATTCCATACATTTCAGCTAATTTGCCTTCAAACATAAACTTGCATACACAATCTGTCAAAATATGTTGACACTCCAGCTGTTTACATTCAGAGAGAATCCACTTGCAAAGGTAATTTATGGGAAATGCTAAGAAATTTTAATAGCTCTTGCCTGACATCCACATCAAAAATTATGTGGCATGAATATATTTGTGAAATATAAAAAATATTCAAATGACAAGTCAAAATTATGATAATGATTAAAATACTGATATACAAAGTTACAAAATGTACCCATCCCCAATACCATTTACAGTTTTGGACGTTCTGCACAATTTATTGTTAGTACATTGTATTATGCTTCTATGACTTGCCGGTTTCATCTTCAACTAAGGTCCCAAAGAAAATCTGCATTTCCTTAGTCAACCATCCCAATGTATTGTTGCCAACCCTAGCATTCCCATCTCCTGTATACAAAATTCATTTAAAAAATCCCCAAAATGAGTTATGCATCTAATTCAGCTGGTTTAGTCCACTACTGTAATATACTAATCATTATAATATATAGTGGTCCCCCTCAACCCCTGACCAACAGCCACCCACTCGCTGCATCAAGAATCCATTGGCACAGACGATTTTGTGTTCAAAAGTACCCCTCAAGAAAGGCCACCCTTCTAACGTGACCAGCAGAAAGCATATTAGTGCACAAATGTAAAATTTACCCCTCACAAGCAGACACATTTTATAATTATGTGTTTCAAAACAAATATTTAATTCCAGTAAGGTAAGTAATCGGATTATCTTTCCTCAATGTTTATGGATGTCAGGTTTTCATTACTGAAAATAGTGTTGGCTAGAGTACTACACAGGTTATTATTAAATCATTAAAGATTACGTTTGCAGGAAATGGGGCCAGCAATATCTCGTTTTGGCCTTTACAGTGTTTTTTATTTTAGATTGCAGATTACGACTGGACGTAAATGTCAAGATCGTAACATGGTCAGACAGAAATAGGGTTATTAATGCAGTGATAGAGCTTTGCCATTCACAGTGTGGAGGGGAGGGGGGGGGGGGACAAAATTGTCAAGATCATAATATGGTCAGATAGAAATGGGGCCAGCAATATTCTGAAAGAGCTTTGGGCTTGACACAGTGGATATTTTTCCCATAAATTGACGATTATGACTAGATATAATTGTCAAGATTATAACATGGTCAGTTAGGCAAAAAACATTTTGTGGATAAACACACGCATGCACAGAAACAATTAACCTTGAACAAAACAGGGTACCAAAAAAAGACAGAAAAATCATGTGACAGTACATGTATCACTTTCTTTATAACAATGTCGTTTGTTTTCATTTGTCTGCAAAATTAAATTGCAGTACTGTACAATTAGCAACATTGGAATAAATCATTTAAAACTTTTAACATCTCATCACATAAATTAAGAAATAATACTTTAGAAGAAAAATCAAAAGTATTGGACTTGATGACAAAGGGGAGAGTTCACTTACTGATTTGGCGGGCAAGATTCAATTAACAAGATCGTAAACGATAGGAGAATATTCTATAGCAGTGGGAATATGGGGTAAATGGAGAGATAATTATTTTAAATAAGAAACAAAACATGTACCAAGATTTAAATAGAATTTTTTTACATGGTTTTGTAATGTGCATGCCAGCAATATCCCACTCAAATTCCATGCCTAAGAATAAGAAATACTAATTTACGTTACCTTGAAAAATCTGTTTTCTAGTCAAGAACAACATTTTAATAATGAATGATACCTTCAACTGAAGATGTTAACTGCTTCAAGTTGTATATAACTTTCCTACTATATACACATCTCACAAATAAAGTTCCCCTCTGGAAAGGTCACCTGTCTTTTAAGGCCACTTTCCCAGTGTAGATTGGGTGGATATATAAGACCATTGTATATGGTTTTGTTTTTTTCTATTTTTTTTTCTAAAATCCCCAAAAATTTTGCATGTAAACAATCTGACTTAA
This sequence comes from Unio delphinus, assembly GCA_029339505.1. NCBI lineage: Eukaryota > Metazoa > Mollusca > Bivalvia > Unionida > Unionidae > Unio > Unio delphinus. The sequence goes on from JAQISU010000081.1 coordinate 14,940,093, forward strand.
CCAAGAAGTGCTTTGTCCCCAGACAACTATAACTTTAAAACTTCACTGAAAAAATTATTTTATTTTACTGTTTTCAAAAACAATTCATAACCACCACCAAGGTGACAAGCTACATAAAAAAATACTTAACACCTAATTAGTTATAAAAAAAAACTGTTCAACCAGAAAACTGTACAACTACAGCATTTTATTCCCCTCTAATAAAAAAAATATTGATTGGCTGACAACACAGCCACATACTAACTCAAAATACATCACCTATATTAACTGGCAATAATGGATAGGGAATTTTGTTTTAATCAGGCTCTGATTTATATATAAAGAAAACCTTACTCTAATCCAATCTTGTAGCAGTCAAAATACAAATCCAGTGATAAGAGATTTAACTATATGCTGATTACTTATTTTCTAAATGGGGGGGCTCTTCATCAGTTGTATATTTGTCATCCATTAGATATTAGCTTTTATCAACTTGACAAGCTTGCAACATAGTGCACCATTGTAAGATCCTAATTCTCCTTGTAATCAAATGGACTCAAATGATGCTAAGATCAGCAAGCTAAAAAAATTTCCACTAATGTGTTTTTATAATGAGTCATGCTAGGTGTTAATGCTACATCATTGCTGCTCATTGATCAAATTTGAACAACAGTCATATAGTGTATGCCTCTGTGTGCATATATATATATATATATATATATATATATATATATATATATATATATATATATATATATATCCCACAATGTAGATATTTTCTTGCAATTCTGACAAATTTAAAAAATTCCTCAATCAGCTTTTCATACACTAATAATTTTTCATTATAGTAAATAATCATTTCCATAGTAGAATTGTAGATTATTCATCAATAAATTTTGGATATCTCAAATTGTATATATTTTCTTATAATTCTGATCCATTTTGAGCAATATTATGCCATTCATGGCATATTGGTAAAGAGAGAGAAAGAACTGCCACTGAACTTGTTGGCAAGAACTGATTTTGTTTTCTTTTAGCTTTTTAAAATAGAGAAATGCTACAGATTCATTTTCTGTTCTTTGTAATGAAAATATTCATTCAGATTGATATTCAAATGGAATGACACAAATTGGTTTCCTTTCCTTCAAATTTAAATTCAAGTTTAGATATTACTTTTTCACCTATAAGAAAGTGTAAATTTAAATTTAAATTGTATTGTCTCTAGATAGGAATCATGCATAAAGCAGATGATCTGACAGTTATAATAACCAGGTGATCACAATCACAAGCATATAATAACTCTCACAAGTATCAATATCACCCATTATTCATGAAGCTGAACATCTAAAATAAATTACACACCAAAAGTTGTACAAAAATTTTGTAATGAATGCAAACATGCTTGTATCATCTGATTCAATAGTATATTTTAAAGGTCTGTTACATCAGAAAATGAAGTTTTCTTTTTAACTCAATTTTTATCATATGGGTGACCTTTATTATATAAGGTCAAATTTGGAGCTTATACGCAAATATTCTCATACCACCACAACATTGCTTTTGTTAAATGATCTCCAAAGTATTTATAAAGTAATCATGGGTTAGCATACATATTCATTTTTTATACTGCATTTTGAAAAATGACGTTCTCGTTCAATTCTGCCAAATATGTTGTACAAAAGGCCCAATATCATATACGCTAAATGTAAATATTTGACTGTTCAATCATATCGGGATTTTACATAATAATAAGCAAAAAGAACCAGGGGTAATGTGGATGCCATTTGTAGAAAATATTAATATTGATTGCCAGCACCCTCTTGCAACACCCATCCCAACTTCACTCTCACTTATAATTAGAAGTCTTTGTGAGAAATTCCATGTTCATGTGACTCTGCACTCATGAAGAGCAGGGACAAGATTTTTAAGACAACTGTAATGGCAGCCATATTGAATATAAGATCTGAAAATTTTTCATTAAGGATCAACTAAACATGATCAAGTCCTTGAGTGAAAACCACACGTTGATTTGACCATACATGTACACCTACCACCATTTTCAGGATATACTGAATTAGTAGTGTTGCTCTATATATTGATACAAATGGTGTGTTAACTTCAGCTGCATTATGAGCGGATAGCACTAAATTCACTAACTACAATCTTGAATACTATTCATGATGCTGAGCTGAACTACAACAGCCTTGTCATGCATCCATACTTCAACTAAATTTTGTAAATGCAAATATTTTTATTTGATAGTGTCCTTTTCAATAGTTCTATTTTCCTGGCTTTCATTGGTTTACCAGCCTCTGGTAGCTTCCATGCATCTAAATACCTCAAAATGCTGACCTTAGGAATTGTAAGTAGCATGTTTCATCAAACATTGCATAATTGCACGAGTCTTTATTTAGAATTACATGCATCTTGTGTATATATGTTAATAATGAGTTATTTATCTTTTCTTATCACTGTTATTTTTTTTTAATGTTTCTTTTAATATCACAAAAATGTATAATTTGTTAATTGCATTTACTCCACACGATTAAAAATCAAACAGGGCAGACATACTGGCTACTAATTCGTTGCACCAGCCTGCCATGAAATTGGAATCTGAACAGTGTGAATTTTGATGCTGATACCAACTAGACATCACATGAAGTCTTGTGGATATGATTTTCCAGTGAGAAGAAGTATCAGTAATAAAATGTCCAAGCAGCCCCTTGTAATTTAGCAAACTTATGCTAATGGACTGAAAACAGAACAGGCCAAACCACAAGCTATTGCTGGTCTATGGTAGGCAGATCTAAATAAAAGATGCAATTTTTAATTACTACTATGGTTTATATGCTACCAGACAAAGTGGGAGACTAAGTTGATGGAACAAGGTAAACATCTTCTATAAGAAAAGTGAAAATGACTTCATCCCAGGAGATGTTCACTGGGTGATATAACTTCCACCTTTTGACATGCCACCTTAAACACAGCTGATTAGTGTTGTAGTAGCCACAAGCAAAATGCATTACAGCCTTGGCATGTGTTGATATCCTTTGACAAAACAAACTTGTATTTATAGGCGTGTTTTAACAGCAGGCTGACCATTAAAGAGTACTCATTAATGGAATGTACAATTATAATTGACAGGAAATAGATGGACCCACTTCCAAATATGCCTCTACTACACAAGGTTCTAGTTTTCTTCTTGTTCATTACACCATATATTGTTGCCATATGACTTCACATAAGCAAAGCAGGTACAGCATATAGTACCCATATTATACTGCTGTGATTCCAAATTGGTATAAACAAATAATCAACTGACAATACAACAAGCAATTTTAGTTGTTTTAGACTTCCAAAATTGGCCAAGATCTGAAGTCCCAAAGATTATCATTTAGTTTGAATTAGTAAATTTAGTTGTGAAGTAGAGGTTTCTCATTTGTAAAATTTTTTCTTTACTTTCCTACCTTAATGAAGGTTTGAAAACTAATAAAAACCGATTGTTATAGTGACAACCAGTTATGTATTTTTTTTACCTATTCCTAAACACAATTCTCTAGGTATTCCTATTAGTTAAAACGTATTTACAACATATAGTTCTTGCTTTACTTGTTGAAGCCACATGGCCAAATGTGTACTAATGACCAGGACAGGCACATAAAAACTGCTGTGTGTGATCCTACTTGTGCCACAAGGCCATTTCTTGGTCACTGCAGTTCTTAAAGACCAATGCCTTGTACCAGGGCTCGAAATTAGCAGTAGTCCACTAGCCCGAGGCTAGTAGATTTCCTGTTGGACTAGTAACTATCATAATGTTACTAGTCCGATGGGCTAGCAAGTTTTGTTTATCAGCAGTCAGCGTTTGTTTACTCAATACCCTAATAAAGATGTGACTTAAGCATATATTCTGTAGAATCAACGCAGTGACCATTGTAAACTCAATCATAAAATATTAGCACAAGAAGATGAAGTCAATTCTGCCTCAGAAATCTGTTTCTATTACAAGAAGCCATCTGATTTTGTACATTTCGCTTAACAGCGCCAATCACGGTCCCGTCATTAACAAACAACGGAAGTTTGGTAATTGATATCCTAATTAATCTGATAAGCGAATTAAATGAAAAATAACCTGGTATCACACTTTATTCACGTGACCACATCATTAACAAACTACAAAACTACAACACATGGTATCAACTATTCAAAGAAATTAGTTTGCACGCTTGCTTGTTTCCTATTGTTTTTTTTAGCTTGCTGGCCAAATGCACTAAACAGTCACAATCAGGGAACTGCATAATTTACGTCTGCGTCGAAATATGAAATAATTATAAGAATTAGATCAATTTATTATAATCACATTACTGACACATCATTTCTATACAACTACTTTTTCTATGACAATAAAATTTGTTTTTAAAAAATATTTTTCCCATACGAGACTGAACAAATAATTGAACACATGTGGAGATATACAAGCAGAATGCCGTACATTTGTTGGGAATTAAAATCTCTCAGCATGGGCATGTAAGATTTGAAAAATTTCCGCTTATTATTAATTTCAACAATACATTGAGGCCCGATTAACTAGGACACTTACGCTATTAATGACGAGACCGTAATTGGAGCTGTTGAATGCAATGCGCCGAGTCAGATGGCTTCGTTTGATGGGAACACACATTCTCCAAGGTCAAACTTGCATTATCTTTTGATGTTAATATTTATAACAGTGTCTACAATAGCCACTGCTTTGATTCTGCAAAAGTCAAGACTTTATTAGAGAGAGGCCATTGGGGGGGGGGGGGGGGGCCTTAGGCACGTGTTTTGAAACGTGTCTTGCTCAGACTTTCTTATATAAAGGACACTGCCATTCCTTTTCTTACTTAAAATGATTCGCGTCAGCTATACTGTAACATCTCGTATTTCAAAAAGACACAATTCCTTCCTTATAAAACAGGCAAAATTTGGCATTTTATAGGTGTTCAGCCTCCGGAAAAAAGCAAAAGTTGAATGAAAATGAAATAAAAGAGAGGAATAACTCTTATGATAGGGAAAAGTGTAATCAGACATTTCAAAAGACATGGACAAAAGACAGTGAATGGCTGAATATGATGAGAAAAAGAACATTATGCATTGAAACTGGTGTATGGAATTCGCAAAAACAAAGAGAAAACATCCAGTTTTGTTGCGGGTTGTTCGAACTTTAAAACTGAATCTGAGATGAAAATGGTGAAGAGTGACTGAAGATCTTGTTTGAGACCTTGGATTCTGTCAGACCTACTCTTTATAATCTTCCATACAAATAAGATTCCAACATATGATCCATCACCAGCAATACGTTTGTGGAATGTTTCAGAGAGATGGGTAAGGAGACCAGAACAAACCCTATATAGACCTAGAGTGCAGGTGGAGGACAAAAAATGACACCTGGATACCTTTCTGGAATTGGATACAGATTGTCTTGAGAAACAACAAATGTTAATTGACTGATTGATGATTCGAAGTAGGATTATACTTCTGTACCTCTGCATTTCATATGATAATGCTATTTATGAAAGAAAATTGTTGTTAATCTCAATACAAGTGTGTGACATAGTTTTGTGGACAGGACTAGTAATTGTATGGCAGGACTAGTACATTTATCAGTAAACTAGTCCTTCTGGCTAATAAGAAGTTTGTGTTAAATTCATGCCCTATTTATATATAATACATCTTGATAGAATATCATACACAAGTACAAGTAGGGCTATGGTCTGGAAAGATCAACAGGGGAGAGCACCCTCCCCCCCCATAAAAAAATACACTCCAAACTAAGGACCACAACAACAAAATCTTTGAAAAAATAGAACCTGACTATGCTTATGGGCTGGTCATTCAGGGGTGGGGTTGTAGGGTAGGAATTTGGATTTTTAAATTGTAATTTTCTGTCTTTGAATAAAGGTATAGCTTAATCAAATATTATATCCATTATATTATTAGAAAAAATGTAAAGAGTTAAAACAACCACAAAATTAAAAATTATCTGAAAAAGGGTTAATTATGCTCAAGTTTGATTATACCAATGTCTTGGGAAAGAGTAATGAAGAATAATCAAGAAAAGTTAGATATATAAATTGTAAAGTTATGATATGATAGTTTGTATGTTACAGTACATCTATGATGTCCAAGTCGGTCATAAATCGTCAAAATAAGTCTTCCCCAACCCACCTTGGATTGTTTGAGAAAAAAAGACAAATGTGAAGACATTATGTTTATGATAAAGACCAAAATGCCACTATTGGAAAAGTGATTCTCTCTGGTTATGTTTTGGAAAAGAATTAATTATTTCTCTTAATATTAGAGAAATAGTGGATTTATTGTTGGAACAGCATCATTTTAAAGATCTTCCTGATAGCAGACGGTCTGTCAAACACAATGAAATACTGTTCAGCAGTTTTGGAGAAACTAATCAAAGCTTTTGTATTGAAAAGGATGATCATATCTAAATGCTCCCTGGCATGTGTGATTAGACCAGGCTGAACAAAGCAGTAATCATCAACAAAAGGACACCAATAAGCTCTCTTGACCTTAAGACACACTGGGCTACAAGTAGGACAAGGCTGCACTGTTTACTCATATATGGGGCTCAGTTTATTGCCTGTAAACACTGACAAAATTGTTCAAGTGTAAACACATTTTCAAGTGGGACAAGTGATAGGAATTGCCCATTCCAAACTGAAAGATACATTTCCATATTTCTACTTCAGACCACTGTTTATGAGTTTTACTGTAAATTCTTCCTAAAATATGCACAATTTTCACATCAAATGTGGTTCTGAAGAGGTCAAAGTTTATAAGAATGGTTGTAACAGATTACATATGACTGATTTACTGAAGAAAAAAAAAACATTTTTGTCATTAGTTTCTTTTTCTTCTTTAAAAAATGTTTTAAAACCTTTGATTAGTAACATGTTATAATCAAGAAACAACATTTCAAGTTTTAAAGCCAAAAGGTATATCCAGGTGAATCATACAATTTTCATTAGGTACATGTATGCAGCAGCAGGAAACAACAACATACAAACTTAGGATGTCTTACCCAAATTGACAGATACATATATAAAGACACATCTCACATACAAAAACCTCTAATAATATGGGGTAAGAGACGTACAGCAAATTTTAGTAACCATCAGTACAATCCTTGTCGAGAGTATAAAGCAGAATAATTCTTATTGCAGATTTCAAGAAAATCTATTCAATTTTAGTACATTCATAATTTTATAATAATCTTACCTGCAAAATTTATTATAATCTGACTTGTAAATTTTATAATAATTTTACCTGTAAATTTTATATTACTCTTGCCTGTAAAGTTGATAATAATCTTGCATGCAAATTTTAAAATAATCTTACCTGTTCCCCCAAGAAGAACAGCTGAGTCACCTGGACATCATCTTTGTGTTGTCCAGAATATTCTACTCCTGGTGCACCATAACTGGCATGATGTTAAGGAAATGGTTTCTAATTTCAGAGAAAACAAGTGATAAACCCATATAAATATTATTATTAAAGTACTCATCTAAGTCAGTAAAAGAAACTGTACATTGCAGCATGTCATACTTCTACAACTACCAGACATGCAGTCCATCTTTCATGTATGGCACTAAAATGGGTTTTAACTTCATCATAGGGTAAAGACAACTTGAGAAAGAAGGGGAGATGAGATATAATGTTGATAGCAATTTCTCCAAAACACAAAGCATCCCCAACAAGTGCAAGACTGAGAGTAAAAAAAAATCTCATTGATGTCAAAACTGGGGGCCCGACCGACTTAAAAACTTTGGTTTCAAAACTGGGGGTAAAATTAAAAAATTGAGGGTATCGGAAGCGCAAAATAGGGTAAAGGGAAACACTGCAAACAATATGCTCTTGTTCAGTTTTGAAGTCCCTTAGTCACAATTTGAAAATAGATTAAAGTTTACTCCTACCTGTCTTGACCATTATTGTTCAAGACGGCACCCCACAAAAATTGTTGACACTGTTCAGACTTTCCACAAATTTCTTAAAGCAACAAAAACCAAAACATCTGGGGGTTTTGCATATCATACCTATTGCAGTTTATGGTCAGTGGTAATTAATGTTTATGTACCCTTCTATAGACACCTTATTTAAGTGTCAAGTGGACACTTTAATTTACCTGTCCCTCTATAATGATCAAGATAGGGTACATTTTGGGTCAGTATGGGCTCCGAAATTGCCCCTGGGCTCACTTAAAGTCCAATGAAATAGAGACTGTTATTTGTAGAACTGACAGTACTAATTCAGTTCCCACAGTAAACCTATGCAAACAGCATATTAAAAATTCAATAACTTAAAATTGTAGTCCTCATAATCATACTTAAATTTGTCAGTATAGATGAAATTTGGATGTCAGCTTCTGTGTAGAGAAAAGGATATTTGCAGATGCATTGACCTTGACGTGTTAGAACCATGTGCTTTCAATTCCGCACCCCAGAGTCAGGTGCTAATTTTAGTAATGAGTGTTCCAAACTAAAGACTGTTAAATGACCGACATTCCATCAAAAAAACTATTTCCAGGTACAACTAGAATAAGCTCTCAAAATATTATTTTTCCTAAAACAATAACAGACATACATTATTAACCAATCCTGGTCAGCCAAACCAATATATGCTCTATTTAATGTTTACTAATTTCCAGACTGGTTCCCATTTTTTCATATCATTAGTACACCGCTCCCTCGATAACTCGCGCACAACGGGGTCCAAAAACATCGACCGCACTATAAGCGAGGGCGCGAGTTACAGAGGGACCTATTAAAAAAAACTAATAAAGAGATGGGAGATCGACAGAGGCAAAAGGGGGGGGGGGCATTGTTAAATACTCGTTTTATAATCGTGCTGAAAATAACTGTGAATAAATATTTCTTTATAAAGGTGTTGTTCGTTTTTCTTTATAAATTACCTTTAATTTCTGGATAAAATATCTTGAAAAGATCGTAAAAACAAACATTATTCCACGAGGTACCAGTACTCTTAACATGTGTATCGCTAAACACATTGTGTATTACGTCACTGCTTTTTTGTGTTGATTTGGATACATTCTAGTTTTATTGTTTGTTCAAAATGAATCAAGATTTATTTTATCAAAAAAGATAACATTCATATCGAAAAACTTGTGTTGATCTAAAACATAAAATTCTGCTATCACTGAATAGATACATAGATAGATTGATTAGATAGATAGATAGAGTAAAATGTAAAAAAGAAATTTGCAAAGATAAACCATTACCAACCATGAATTTAATGGGTCTAAACGTCAGACATGTAAAAAAAATATATAAAAAAATATTTAAATCATCCGATAGCATAGACCAGCCTCATCACAATTATAAACTTGGTCGTCTGTATATCCATCACGGGTCAGTATCTCTCGGAGTTGGTTGGGATAACTAGATGCGGCCGCCTGATTTGCTGAGCGTATCTCTCCCGGCAAAGAATTTTGTTTTATTCCATGTCGGCGCTGGAATCTCCAAAGCCATCCATGGCTTGCCATGAAATCTGATTCAGTATCCATAGATTTTGCCATTTTCTCTGCCTGGACCTTGAGAATTGTTCCCGAAATCTGAACACTTTGTTCACGTTGTTGTGTGAACCAGGTGTACACAGCTTCATCTAATTCTGTGTCATTTGCAGTGCGTGTCCGTTTCCGTTTAAATCCATCATCAGAATCAACTTCATGCAAATAGTCCCGAAATTTCTGCTCATCCTTGAGCCAGCCTCTGAGTGTCGACTCGGCAAGTTTAAGTTCACTACAAACTTTTGATCTTGATTCACCATTACGAACCCTCTCTATAACAGTAAGCTTTTCGTTCACCGAGTACGCCTTTCGCTTGATTCCCTTGCTCTCCATGATCACATTTACAAATGATTAGGATAAATTACTGATTAATATATACTTTAATGACAATAAGTACATACTATTTGAAACCATGTTCGATTGGTCCAACTAATTTGATTGATGTTGAGACACAATATTGACCACTAGAGTTTATGCATGTAGGATTTGCATTCCTTTGAACTTTTGTAATGTACCTGATTTGATACAAAAGACCGCCTTAGAAAACAAAGCAGGTCTATTTTAATTGAGTTTTACAATGCAACAAACACTTCCCCAAGTCGTCGATCAAAACGCAGCCAGCAGTTAATTAGGTTCTCACAGATGTGCTCGCGGGCATCAATGTGACGGTCATCTTTTCATGTTTGAATAGAAGAGAACATGCAACGAATATACTGCTTACACTGCAACACAATGAAAAGATTAAAACACTAATTTCCCCTACACATATACAGTATTATTATTTACAGTGAACTGAGAAAATATTTTTTCCGATAAAATCTCACAAGATATGTGATTCCTTATTAAAACCTGAAAATTTCACGATGTTGATTCTAACTTTTCGGGCACTAACCGTCATTTTCGACGATAAAACGGGCAATATATCAAGGTTTTATTCACCAGTTCTGATCACGATTTTCTTCATTTTTAAAAAAAATTTCTTTAAAAAAAAAAACGGGATCCACGCTGGACACCGCGTTATAAGCGGGTTCGCGAGTTATCAGGGCGCGAGTTATCGAGGGAGCGGTGTATTGTGTATGTCCTGTATTGGATCTCAGTGCAGCCATTAATCACACACATCATGCATCAGCCATGACCATGTTGAAATGAACATTTGATATTTCACTTGCTGCAATGAAAACAAATATTAGTCTTCAGATTGCATTTTATCTTTGCTCACTACACCTCTTTACCATTTTTAAATCCCACCAAAAAATTTTTACATTGATGACTAACACAATACAAAATAAAGTGATCAATAAGTTTGTTTACTTAGACAAACATAGCATGTAACTTGTATAAGGTAGTGGCAAACAGGGTAACCATGTGTGGGGTTTGACTGGCATATTGTAGCTATCAGTAACAGTTTGTAGAGTGGTTAATTCAAGAGTAGTTAAAACTATAAATAGGTGCTGTGAATATCCTTCCAATTAATTAATGGACTTGGATATCATAGTATCTACAATCTAAGTCTTCAATGAATATCACCTTGTGTGTACATACATGAATTCCTGTTCATGTGTACAAGTGTGCATTCATACACGTTTGTATATGTATGCATTCATAAGCATTTTTTATTTCAGGTCTCAGTTCCAGAAGTACACTTCTATGAAGATGTAAGCCGTATCAAGCACTACTTCATTTTCATTAAGTTTATGCGAGGAATCAAGTTAACATGACTGGACACAATTATGAATGTCACATTGCTCACCAATGTGTTTTTTTTCTTTCCCCCAGATATAAATAACAAAGATTCGAAAACAAAGCAAACACATTTCTTCTGTGAGGCAGGGATAGGGACAAGGCCCAATGCCCAAAATTCCTATCAAACAGAGGGGGGGGGGGGGGGGCCCCAGAATTTGTGTAATTGTCACTGCTATAGCCCAGTGCTTGCCCAACACATGCAGTGTCAAATTTTAATTAATGTTTCTATTAGTAGTCAGAACGTCTGCTGCGGAAACAGGAGATCGCGGGTTTGATCCCTAGATGTCTTAGCATCTGCCTCGCTTAGTGCTGAGCATTAAGAGGTTAATGTTAGAACTGGTCAACCTGGTGTCAGGATAATGTGACTGGGTGGGGCATCATGCTACATGTCAGTGACATGATATCCCAGTGCAAAAATCACTATAAACTGCCTCAGTGCAGACATTGTAACAATATGACTGATTTTTTTTTAAAGCTACGTTTAAAAAAACATCCTAATCAAACAAACAAACCACATACTTGTCTGCATCTGATTTGAAGATGTTGTGCTTAAAGTGTCCATGAAACAGGAGAGAATGGTTATTCTTTTTGTAACAAAGCTGGAGTTACAAGAGGCATATTTTGAAAAGCACAAGATTACCATTTTTTCTTCTCACTTGTACAGAATGGGGAAGGCAATGATAGCACTTCCTCTCAATTCCAAGATTGAAGACCTGAATCTTGCTCTGTAACACATTCTATACACTTTCTCTTTCAGATGGAATGCACAAGATTAAAAATAAAATAGAACTACACTGCCAAGCAAAGTACATTTCTGGATTCTATGAATTTCAAATATGGTTTGATTTCATTCTACTTCAGCTAACCCAATGAGGCCTACTGGAAGGTTGCAGCATTCAAATTATTTTGTCCAGTAAAAATAGTGAATTCTGAATAATGAAAAATGGTCAATTAGGGTAAACAGATCCAAACCATGATTGTAACAACATGGAAAATTACTTACATTCCCAAATTCCTCTAGATGAAAGCAATGGATGAACTCTACGAACATGGAGTCCTGTTATGAGGAAGTTAGGCAAATTTTCTATGACAGAAGCTTCCAAACTTGCACACATTAGGTGGAAGTATGGCAGACTAGCATCTCAATGAACATGGCTTCATAGGTGTAACCTCCCCCCCCCCCCATATCAAAAGAGTGAGAGTGTGTTGCAGAATTAATTGTTTTATGTTCATAATGATTCATCATGTATTAAGAATATTGACAAAGGGGTTTAAGACATAGAACCAAACAATCTGAATTCAAATCTCTGTGGCCTCAAGTCCAAGGTCACCAAGGCAGGCAAGTATGTCATGAAATCATTGGGGGGGGGGGGGGGGAGACCAATTTTTAGCACATAACATTATATACACTAGTCAATATGGTGAAGGAATAACCAACAACCAAATGGAATATACTGTCAAACTATATCAAATAGCCACATTAAACAAATCAAGACTCAAACTTGCATGGACAGAGGTGAGATGTGTAAGCGATCTGCCTTGCACCACTCAGCTAACCTGGGCCACTCATGGAACCTTCAAAACGATTTGTGTCAAGTATGATGGGGAATCAAGCCAGTGATTAAGGAAATATATGCTAATGAAAACTTCATCCTAAACCTACATGAACAGCCACCAACAATTTGATAATGCTCATAAACCATGCATCCCACTAATGTGAGCTTCAACAAAAAAAAATAACGATATATTGTATTATGAACATCTAAATGTAAAAAAATACTTTGATAATTCAGGTATTTCAACAACTGATCTTTAACACCCAAATGTAACACACAGCGATGATAAATCAATCATTTCAACACTTGAGCATGAAGGCTCAAATATTAACACATTTGATAGTTCAGGCAGCACTGTGATCACTGTAGAAAGAACACTGATTTCACCCACTGAAAGTTATGTTAGTTATCCCTATATAACAATATATTATCTATATAATTTGGTATATCCACTTTCCAATTTATTTATATACAGTAGCTACCATATGTCTAAGCCAGTAAAATGAGGGAAAAATAAACAACCACACTGCATGTACAAAGTCTAACTTGTAAAAGGATGTAGGCTCTTGACTGATTATTGCTATTCTAATTATCTTTACAAAGTCCAGTATCAAAGTCTTGAAATAACATTTAATTATGTTTGGATCAAATTCCGATTTCAATACTTTTAATATATACCACAACACTAGCTATTACTATGGCATGGTAAATACTGTCCTTGTGTACGAGGCAGGTGAACAGACAGGCAATGAACTCAAGGAGAGCAAGGTATATTCCAAAAGTTTTGCCTAAGACAGTGATGTTAAATGAGTGAATTCTAAGCAAGTAAAAGACAGAAAGTGGACTACCCTAAGTTTAGTGAACGAAAAATCAGTCCGGGTTAGGCTGACAATTTTCTAAACAAGCAATATTTAAATCAACTCTGCAATAATCTACAAAACATAGTATGGAGATTGTTGCAAGTTCTGTTCCACTTCATGACAACCCCAATGTCAGGCATATAAACTATTTAATATTTTCTGTGCCTTTTAAATTTTACTGACAGGGATAGACAAGTCTATTCAACCAGTTCAAACAGTGCTCAGCAAGGTTACACCTGCTGGCAAGGAACTGAATTTAACACCCTACAGCAGGGGTTGATCTGTCTGATAGACAACTGTTGACCTATGCTGATGCCACCATCTATATCAATTAAATACTGCTTAATAAACCATACAATTAGAGGTAACAAGAAAGGGAACAAATCAGGGTAACAGGTGTATAGTATCAAATACATATTACATACTGTACTCTTGTCAAATAGATTGGGACAGGTTTAGTTTAAATTTGTATACAAAAGTATCTGGATGGGACTGATGCTCACTCTACTGGTGAAAAGAATTTATAGGGATTGAAAATAATTAACATATCTTCCTTTTAATTGTTGAGTTCTGAAACCATCTCCAATATCCTTCTGCAATAATACAATTTTCATATTAAACAGTCGTACACATACTGGATGTAAGCTTGACTGCATTTTCATTTAGGACAAAGCAGACATTACGTCTTTTGGTGAAAACCCTTTCAGAATGATCATCCATTCAAGGGGAGTAATGACAGCAAAAATGTTAAAAGACAGTCATCATGGCTGCTATATTGCATGATTGACTGACACCATCTTAATTTAGTACTTAACGGGCATCCTATTTAATTTATTGATAATTTTAAAAAAAACACATTATTGACTCATTTGGAGATGGCCTGCTCTATTGGCCTAGTGGTTAGTACATCCACCTCAGATGTGGGAGGTTGCAAACCCCAGCCAAGTCATACCAAAGTTTATATAAAAATGTTCCAAACAGATGCCTCACTAAGCACTCCACATTACCAGGTCAGTAATAGTGACTGGCCACCCTGGTGTCAAGATAATGTGACTGGGTGGGACATGATACATCATGACTAGACATTTTGGTGAAAACCACGTCAATATGACTCTAGAGAATCAGAATAAGTATATTTTAAATGGTGGCCATTTCTGCGTGTCAGATCTGCACTATTTTTTTTTTTATTTGCAACCAGTTAGACATCATAAGTTGTCTAGTTAAAACCCCATGATGATAGGACCATCCATTGTGAAGGAGTAGTAATGACTAGATTTTCAAGATGCCTTCCTAGGTAGCCATATTGAATGCCTGGTTGACTTTGAGGACCAAACAAACATAATAAGTCTGTTAGTGAAATTCCACACTAATACGACCATGCACTAAAGAGAAGCAACAAGGTTTTAAAGACGGCTACCATACTGGACATCAAAAGCAGTCTTATGGTATTAAAAAAAAAATTTAATTTCGTATCTGTGACTGACCAGCAGACCTTAATACATGCATAATGGGAATATATTATGGCATAGGTATTTTTTTTACAGTGTTTAATTTTTTATACAAAGAATATTATCAGAACACATGACAAAAGTTCACATAGACTATGACACAATTTATATATTTAAACAAAACATGGAGAAAATTACACCTCACATCATGGGAACTTGTAGCATCTGAAGTTGGTCATTTGAGAAAGATAAGAAAGAGAAAAACTGACCCTTTGCCTAAATACTGATCTACCCTTTTCTAAAACCTGATACATTAATTACTGGTCCTTCACAGTAGCTCAGTTTAGAAAAGTTTAATTCATCACCAAGTTACCCCATTGGGAAAGCAGGTTTGAACAAAACATCTGACAGCAAGATTAGTAGCTGAGATTTTTCATACATTGCTACCATTAGGACAACCCAAAGATCAATAACAGAAACAATGTTTCTCTTCGTCACCACTGCAACGCTATCAAGAAAGCGCATGCTTGCTTCAGTGATGTTTTAAACAGAAGAGATGTTTTGGGACACGTGTACAAACTCACATATACCGTTACCTGCACTGAGATCAAATCTCAACCTTCTGCACAAGCTAACAAAGGAAAACATAAAATGTCCCAATTACAGCACAGTTCTTATCTGTAATATACAAGAGATACAAAGATGACTACCAAGAGAGGAGATGGATGAAAGATGATCCACCAAGACATCACAATTCAAGATCAACATCTTGACATCAAGATATTATCTATGAGGAAAGCAAGACCACAGCTACTAGAAATTAACCCCTCCAACAATTAAGTAATGTTTTCCTGCCATCTAAAGTGACAACCAAACAAGGCAGTTCAAAGACAAGAACTTTTTTAAAAGGCTATACAAATGTGGCTGCCTGTGTAAATCTGACACATTCAAGTCACAAAGGTCAGCGAAATCAAATTACTTGATCACAATGACACAAAAAACAGATAACACTTTACAAAGTCAATTATAGCAGTCAAAACTGTGATCCATGTAAGTGAGAAAGTATGACAAGCACTAGTAATTTTGTATTAACCTGTTACTGTGCAAAGATATATATAAAAAAAATTGTAATACTACACAAATTTTCAAAACTGTATGCAATTCCACATCAGGTGTATGAATGCAAACAGTATCCAAAGTAAAATGAAATATTTGAAGCAAAACTGTTTTTAAATTTGATGCTGGTCATTATTTGTATGAATAATTTCCTAGCAACTTGACATCTTATCTGCATGTTTGTCGGCATGACTTTCTTTCCCTTCAAAGTACAACTTCAACACTGTTGATGTCAAATACTGTTACTGATGCCAGGAGAAAAATAACTTTTTTTTAACCATGCTTATATGGGTCAAGCCAATATAAATACTAAATTTAGAAAAATAAAATTAAGCATACAATTAATTGTCAGCAAGTGTCCTCATTAATGTCTAGTCCAGATGAGGAACCTCAGCTGTAAACAACTATTAGAAAAAACAAAACACTGCCATTTTACCTGTGGTAATTGGAGTTTTAGGTATTTTAATGCTTCATTGAGTGTTTTTTTATTTTAAGCAAGCAAATTAGAATGCATCACTAAGGCCTCCACTCCCTTTTTGTACTTCCTGAATGCATGCTCCCTATATTGCATTTTGACTGAGTTCTAAAGTAGTGCAAGAAGTAGCTATACTCCCACAATCTAGCTAGCTCTCGGTCATATTCATTTCTGAAAATGTGATTTATAACTTTCTATGCTTAACATGTTTTGGCAGCCCTGTTCAGAATATTAAAGATAATGAAACACAAATTATATGTCTAACAACCAGCTGCACCAGTGTAGGTATCAATTACATCACCCAGGTAAATTTGATATACACATCAAAAAGTTTATGGACTGCCACAAAAATATTCGTTGCACACAGCCACAAATCTATCAATGAGCTTAAATAATCAGAACAAGTAAAACACAGCTGAAATAAGTCCCCTTCTACTCTTTAAATTACCTGATATTATTCAAATAAGCTAAAAGGCACAACCAATTATCAGATGTGATGTTTTTTTGCAACACCCATGTCAAATACATAATTG
This sequence comes from Unio delphinus, assembly GCA_029339505.1. Taxonomy (NCBI): domain Eukaryota; kingdom Metazoa; phylum Mollusca; class Bivalvia; order Unionida; family Unionidae; genus Unio; species Unio delphinus. Next base: position 14,957,380 of record JAQISU010000081.1, read on the forward strand.
CTGGCCAATGTGAGTGAAATGTTTCTCACACTCATGAATGATTAACCAAATTATCAACTTATCCTCAATGTCAGGAATGAAAGGTAACAAAGCAATGTGTGTGTGTGTGAGCTTCTAAATTAGACTGTAGACTGCAAAACAATCTTTTATTTGGACTTCATTACAATTCTTCTCATGAAATAACATCCTGTTTATTCAGTTAGCTGCTATAAATAACTGATCCAAAAGTTGTGTTGCAATACAAATTGGCCACCTTTTTGTTGTCTGTCACAGTGCAAAAATTACTTCCATCTATCCACCTGTGCAACAGGGACATTAGGATATGTAATGTAATAAGCAAGCATAAAATCATGTGGTGTAAAAATTGATCATACAACCCATTCATCTAGTTTTGACAGAAATCAACCACTATATCCTACTAATACAGTTGTACATTACCGGTAATACTGGAAATGACACCAACTGAAATAGCATGAATCCAATTCATTTATGTATAATGCATTGGGATATTAAAAGTCTGAAATGTATAACTTGTTTATGAATTAAATTAAAGTTCTAACACAGAAAGAAGTGCTACATATTTAATTGATACAAGAATGTCAATATCAGCTTGTGCCTCAACAACAACACCCCACCCCAAAAAAGAACACATTGCTTAAAAATACAAAAATGGGTTATAGCAATAATACTTATAATATTTCTAAAAAGCCATTATTGACAAAGTGCAAAATTATCTCTAAAAACATTGCTTGTCGGAAAACAATTACACTATTCATCCTTTATTATTTAGGACTAAGGCACAGTACAAAAATAATGATTTCGAAAAAAAAACAAATGAATTAGTCATAAAATCAATTTAAGTGAAAACCTGAATCTGAATCGACAGTAAACACAATGAAATCAAATATAAATCCAATAACAGAAAAAATAGGTCAACAGTACACAAGTCTTATGTCTGTCATTTATGACACTATTTAAATGTACCGGTAATAGCAAAATCCTGGTAAAGCAAAATACATCACCTGTCATTCTAAATACTGTTTAAATGAAATAGTAGAATTTAATCTAGCCAGGCACCCTATTGTCATTAAGAACACTTAAAAAGGTATCAATATCTCATTAAATCTCATGATTCCATGCCATGCAATCAGGGCAAACTACTGTCATCATTAACAGCAGCAGACACTAAAACCTGAATAAAGTCTAAACTTGCATGGATACAAGACATCAGTGATGAAGCTTCAGAATCAAACACTCCCACTCAACAGATTAGAGAATTCCACAAACATGTAGCTTTGAAAAGGTAAAACATGGATACTTCCCTTTATAAATGATGCATGTATTAATCTAGAAATAATTAGGTATTTCAACTATTTAGCAAATGCAGTCTCAAGCTAGAACTGTGAAGTGCCAAATTTCAGTCAATCTATTAATAAACCATTAGGTGGGACCAGATAGCCATTTGTTAGATTTATGAGACACGTCGTGCCGAAGAGAGGGATCTGTATAGTAGGATGTGACCGTTGTACTAATTAACCCGTGTTTGTTCAGCAGCCGACTGACCGCTAGCGACATTTTAAAGTTTCATATCTCATGGAAAGTGTCAGAATTGAGAAAATGCAGAGATTCTGTTACTTAAAAACCAAGCATGTCATATTGACCACGACGGAAGCGACTTTTAGAGGAAAGTGGGAGAAAATACATTTGATTATGATTGGTCACGGTTAAATAGGGGTGTATTTAAACATGAATTCGTAGAACAAAATACTGGCCTAGTAGAATTAAAGGTTAGTCTTGAAATTTACCTTGAAATTTCTCTGCAAGAGAGGAAGCCAGATGTAGAATTATTTGGTAAGGACTCGGATGCTATTTGAGAGAAATACATTCGTAAGGAAGCATGGACGAAAACCAACGGTTGAGTGACACACCAAAACACACAAAGGAAGAAAATAGCTCTTTTGGGAAGATCGTGAAGTTACGGGAATAGCGCCGTAAACTTTGGGAAAAGAAATTGGGAGAGACAGAAATTGCAGTGTACAAATGAGATAGTGGACAAGTCCGGAATCAAGTGGAAACATCCACGAGTGCAGATCGTCTATCTAGAAAGGGACTTCTAGAATGAAATTGAATTTAACAGTGAATGAGGATCAAGGGATAGCAGGTTATGAAAATCGAACAAAGCATTGACTTCGATTGTACCACTCGATCCTATGATGACTTTAAATTATAAGTAATAGAACGGCTAATTTGTTTAATTCTATTTCAAATCTTATTGTAATTCAGTGAAACTTTATTTTCAAACCGTGTGTATTCCTAATAAAAGGAAGTTTCATAATTGTTATTGTATTTGATTAAATTGTTTATCTTTACGGGGGCTCGGAGTTGTTTGTTCAATATACCTGTTTACCATGAACATTCTCATACTCGAACCGGGCAATTATATCGAGGGCGGTCATCTCTTAGATAATGAGTATCAAAAGGGAGTGGGTTATAGTTATTATTATTATATGTTGTACAATACCCCTTGACAAAGTGGGATGTAACACTTACCCTTTGACAGGCGGGGCTTATGCAATATTATACGAATAACGCTCATAACTACCGAGTAACCTGACAAGAACTGATAAGGACTACCCTCTTGGGTAGTAAGGCATATAGCACAAATGGTAAAACCTAGACTGCCATATCCAAATTCACTGCTAAATGAAAAAATTCCAACCTGAGGGCTGACCGCAGACCGAATCAAGACGTGTATTAGTAATTTTTAAAAATATATCTAACAAGAGGAAGTAATTTTAAAGCAATGGATGAAAATTTAAAGTTTAATATCATATAAAACTTGTTCATAAGTTTATTTGCAAATGTGTATACTCACAGAGGACCCCACCAAACTTATCCAAATTGGGCACCCTGTTTGCTAGGCCATCTAATAGACCCCTAAACACGCAACAAAACAATCCAAAGTAGAATGTTTATTACTGAAAGCATGAAGCCAATGAAAACTGCAATATTTCTATAAACATTAGCAACTTGATAAAATGACACTTTCCAAAATTAAGTTGAATTTGCTGCACATATTAAGTTAAGTGTCTTTGAAAAAAAATTAGGAAGCTGTTTAAATTTTAAGCAAGGCAGTGAATTGCTGGATTTTCTGAGTGAAATAATCTTGATACTTCACTACAATGAAAAATATATATTGTATGATGCAAATTAGTTTTTGTTAATATGTTAACTAATATGGCTTCAGTTAATGACAATAATGCTCACCCCCATAACAGAAACAGATTTTAATCTTTGTATGAAATCTAAATCTTCTGTATGTCACTGGGTGAATCTAACTTTTTGAATGTTGCTTTGTTCAACGGGCAAAAAAACAACAAAAGCTAGGCCACATGCCTAGTTTAATAAAGCACTAATATTTCATTTTTTAAAAAGTAGCAAACACAATGTTCTATTGAGTATAAATGTATACGAGGCCATTCATTTAAAAAAATTGGTTTGCTGTAAACCTACCTACATGTCTAACCTTATAATAGGTTGACAGTTTTTGAAAGGGCTTTATTTTTTTTTTATAAAGGTATACTAGATAAAACCCAACACAATAGATAATTGTAGCAATAGTGAAATCATAACAATTCACTGATATACAAGGACAAAACCCAGTTCTCATTTAACATATAAATCAATCCATTTTTTTAAAGAAAAAAAATGGGTTTATTGAGCATTTAGTATGTCGTGTAACATGCAAAATAAATTATGTGTTTTTACACTTAAAGTGCAAACGAAATGTATTAGAACAAATATATATAAAAATTATGTCAACAGGATAGTATTTCTTCTTAGATATACTCATCAATCCATTTTCTAGTACAGTGAATTAAAAATCTCATTCATTAATTTATCTGACAGAGATTAGAAAAATAAACACATAAGGGTACAGACACAAATTACAGGTGTATGAGCAGTGAATGTGGCAAGGCAAGAACCATAGCCTAGAGACAGACACAGAGAACAGTAGACCAAAAAATAAATAAATAGGGGAATTGACATGTGTACTGAATGAATGCTGAACAAAATACATGTACAGTACACTGGAATTTATAAACATTCTTTATCATAAGCATTTCATCAAGAAATATACAAGGTACATAAAAACTGATACATAACTATTTTATCTATGATGATTATCACAAAGTGCTGCATTAACATACTTTTTAAATTGACCCATGGGAAAGTTGCTTGTTGCTTGTTCTAATACTGGAATAAAACAGCAGGAACAAGTAGGCTATCAGGGTAGTCTAATTGCAAAGATGTAAACAAAAACAGGTAATTCTGGTTCAACGTTGCCTAAATGATAATGGGGAAGACTAAAAGAACAGAATAAGAATATTTACAAAAGGTCATTTTATTGCTACTACAAATAAAAATTATATAAGATGATGTAGCATCTGATTCGGCCACATAATGTTGCTTTGAATGCAGCACAAAAAAAGCAGCGGGTTTAACTGCCCATTTAGTATGATGGTGAAAAGTCCAATTTGACAACCTATCTAATAATTATATACTTTATCAACACTGTGTGCTCTGTCTGTTTAACTGTGATTAGAATGACCAAAAATGTCACCTCACAATCTTTTGTCGTCACGAGGATTATCCATCAAGTACTGTATATCACTATCTTCAGTTAACAGATACTATTCAAAAATGTGCGTACTGATTTGAAAGCGGGCTTCACTTAACACAGGGATCAATTAAACATGTGATCGATATGTTAAAAAACTGGGTATTAGCAGATGGAAAAAAATTGGGGAGTCAGCAGGTTTTTAGAGAGTCAGCTATACCAAAGATTTTTTTTAAACTTTTAGCCCAAATAGCACCAATTATAATAGATAAATACAGTCCACAGGCATTTAGTTAATAATAATTTGCCTTAAAAGTCTGTAGTTAGCATAATCTGTGTCATCCCATGTCAAATATGGCTTTAAGGATATATGTATGCCCCTTCTGACATTTTCCAGGTCTTTGTCTGCTTGATCAGCTCACTCAGTACTGGATAACCACATGTAGCAAGAATTTAACAGATGAACTAACTACACAAGTTTAAAAGCACGCGTTGGTGTAGTGGGTTTTTTAATGCTTCAAACTTAAATTCTGGATCTAAATTTGTTTCAGTATTTGAAGGGTTTTGGTGTACTAATGGTGGTGATATTAAAGGAAAAATTTGGTCTTGAGATATTGCAGTATACACTATGTTTGTTTTATTAGGAGGTTTAATAAAATTAATTATTTTTCACCAGTCCCGTACTTGAGAAAATGCAACACACAAACCTCCGCTCAAAGAGGCAGCTTCACTATACATATAGTCTTACAATCCAAACAAAGTCAAACAAATAATATAATCAAAATGTACATTATTCTGTGTTAGTAAAAAGTTGTACTAATTAAATCCATTTACTCATGACTGTTGTTCATACACTGATTAGGACACAAACCCAAAGCTCAAATGGATTAGTGGGGACACTTATTTTTAATTTTACAAATCACACATTTTAAAGATCCAGTGAAAAACTAGACATCTGAAGACATCTGATCTGAACAATGACCATGATGTGTGATAGCTAATTCACCAGCAGATCTGTGTCAATGTTGTTGGTTCTAGTGATTACTCCTAACAAACTGGACAGACCCAGATCTTGCAATGTAGTAGGTAAATGCAGATCTGAGTCTGTGCATTATACAGTAGGACTCGACATTATATTGGGAGGTGAGAAAAGGGGGAGGGGGGTCTATGCAGTTCTTTTTCACAGTGTCAGTCTTCAAACTTAGAACTACATGTTGAGACAGCCATACACTGAACTGTAATAATGACTGAAATACACAGCCCCATCTTGACCTAATGTAAACCAAGCAACATTCTTCTAGCCTGAATCATGCCTTGAACTGCAATGATCCAGTCTTAAACTAAGGAAACATTCTATATAATAAATAAAAAAAATAGATGGAATACCTCTGATAACACAGACAAGCACCTATTTAACTTAAATTATACCAAGTTTATCCTAACATAAGTATAATCATTTGTTTCAAGTTCAAAACAAAAGTTCCTCCATCGTCAAATATAATAGCAGTTAAGACCTCTCATCTTAACTTTAAAAAATTAAGGAACCAAAAGTATAGACTGATTAGTGGATGGGTTGTTAATAAGAATGGACTAGATCAGCACTGCAATACACAACTGTCACTATATATGGTAAAGTATGTAGGGGGAGATCATCTTCCACAAAACATGAATAACCTTGTCCAAAACACAGTTTACTATTTATTGTGTGGGGGCCTTTGGAATGTAAGGAATTTACCTTTACCAGCATAATTGTCACAACAATACAGACTTTTAACTGTCAGCAAAATATACCTTTTTCTCACAGTATTATGAAGCAAAATAGGTTGTAGCAGGCTGTAGTGTCTGGGGGCTTTCCAATGTACATGTCAAGGTGAAAAAACAAAACTCATTCTAAAAGTGACAAAGTTGTATAAGTGAGCAAGTCAAGTAATGGAACTTGCCACAAGCAAAAACTAGCTGAAAGTTGCACTAAATAATAAAATAAGAAAAGAAAATCATATGCTCCTTAAATTTCCTCTCCAATAGAAATTGGCAAAAAAAAAAGAAGACAATTAATACATAAATAAGTCAAAAGTATTTGCTTGAATCTCAAATGAATAGTTCAAGTATCATCATAAAATGGTGGCACTTACTCACAACTCACAATTCAACCAACATACCACAATAACAAGCCAAGGAATTATTTCTTAACAACTTAGTACCTTCATACAATTAATTACCCATCCATACACCAATCAGATTCCAGTTACCTGCCACAGTATATGTGCCAAATGATTGGACACCTAATGGACATGATCCCCCACTCCATGCTGTCCAAGAATGTGCCAAATGACTGGGCACCTAATGGACATGATCCCCATTCATGCTGTCCAAGAATATGTGCCAAATGACTGGGCACCTAATGGACATGATCCCCATTCATGCTGTCCAAGAATATGTGCCAAATGACTGGGCACTTAATGGACATGATCCCCACTCCAGGATGTCTACAAGCACACCACTGACAATCCAGAGCTGCAAACACACAGAAGAACAATGTTCTTAGTAATCAATTATTTAAGCCTGCAAAAAAGACCAACTCAGCACTAAGAATGTGGCATAGTTTCTATTTTATTTACATTATTTCACTAGTGGTTCAAGTCCATGCCACCTACATAGCAAAACTTGAAAAGTGGAAAACAGGCTTATAAGTGGATGAGGGGTGTGGGTTATAACTTGACAAGAAGGGGCGTGGGCTTTTAATTAGAGAAATTGGGCATTCTGGGAAGCTGTATTATCTGACAAATGAACTCATTTACCACTGACAAAGAATCATACTTTTTATGAAGGTGAATTCTATTTCAAGCAGACCTTGCATATCAGTCAGATTTTGTTACTACTTAAAAGTTAGTGCTCTATTTGATCTATATGAAATTTCAAAATTTTGTTCAGCAGACTTCACTGTCATTGATCCTAGAACTGTTGGAAATGTTCATTGCTGTGTTGTATTATTGACTATGTTAACTGATTATGCAGATTTATTGGTCCTGTCCATTCTGACCAATACATGCAAAACTTGATCAAGGTAAACATGTCTAGAATTAATGCACGTTGTATATAAAATTTTAAAGTAAAACAAAAAGGAATCATTATAATAATAGGAACTTCAAAGTACAGGTAAACAAAACATTTCCTTCACAAAATTTGCTGGTGCACCTAATGTAATTCTTTGTTACATAAACATATCTGACAGATGGCTATAGCTATTGCCTCTACCAAATTTTCTATGCTTTACAGCACCTCTACCCAGCTTCCAATAAAATACTGGTACTGTGCAGAACTCTATCCAACATTATTTCTAAAACCTTAAACCTGATAAAGTTCAACAGGAGGATACATGTTCATAGTTTAATTATCAATGAATATTGTATGCTTATCTGTAACCTTCTATTCCTATAACAGCTTACCTTGACCTAAAATAAGTATCTCTGACTCATGCAGAAGTGTTAGGACTACAGGTCTTAAATTATATATTGTAACAGAGAGAAGTGAAAATAAAAATTCCAGGAAAATCAATAAGCAATTTATTATCTACAATACAAAGTGAAAATTCACGAGACGCAGCATTGTAAATTAAATTCCAAATAAACCAGGATATCAAAAGTCCAAAAGTATAGAATATTGTGAATAAATTCCAAGTCTTGCATGTTCTGACAATGTCACAATCTGGAATGTCTTGGAATGACAAATTGAGACTAAATGTGTATACTTTCAGTCGTCAGATGACTTGAAAGTTCTAACCTATACAATGGCAGTTCCAAAATGAGCCAATCTTGCACACTCAAAAATGACCATCAAATATCTTCATGCCCTGTAATTTCAAGGTGAATAGGCAATAATTGTAAATAATAATGCTTGTGAGATTTCTTTAGCAGGGGTATTGGAAATAAAAGGTACTCATTTTTAATGAGCAGGCACCTGAATTTCAGCAAAAACACTCAATTTAGATCCACAAGCAATGTGTAGCATTTGCTAGAATTTACCGGATAATTATTAGACCAATTAAATTAAGTTCTCAAATCATTCTGAAAAGTCAGCATATCAGACTGTCTTATACACATCACAAATTTCAAGGTGACAAATGAAAGCAGAAGCAGGTGCAAATTGAGGCTACACTTCCCATTAAAAAGCAATGATTGAAATCATTGTTATTAGAATGTTTCAGTCACGAAACTTTGGCTTTTTTTAAAAAATATCTGCATCAGTAGAAAAGTAAATAAATATGACACTATATACTTAGACATGACTAAAATTTAGTTAACATCGATCTGTGTTCCTGTTTTTCAGTTGTCTTCTAGACTACCTAAATATCTCTCTCTTGCTCTTTCTCTCTCTCTCTCTCTCTCTCTCTCTCAAATATAGCAATTTCAAACATCCTTATCTTATCTGCCAATCCATTTATATGTAAATATATAAAACCGGTACATGTGCATGTATGCCTAGACTATACAATATTTCAATTCTAGCCATTTCTTCCCTCATCTATATACATGTACCACCATGTATACTCCACATACATGCATACCTCTGCTAATAACTAATTATAAACAAAGATAAAAAAAACAAAAAGCTTTGTATATCTAAAATAACAGGCGATTTTCTTAGAACACCCCTTATTTTATACCATATTTTTAAACCATGGGTGTAAGATATTGAAGGCAAGTTGAAATCTCCAAAAGGCAAGTTATGTTTTTAGTCAGCCTGCACAAATTTTAAGATTAAGACACATACCGGTAATTAATATAGGGCATGGATGTGTATGGACATGCAGGCAGAAACCAGTAAAACCGTATGACACAATTTACAGATTCAGTTTACTTGCTGGGGTAATATATATCCACATGGCAAGAGCATGTACCACAAATAAGGCCACTAACATACTTCTAAAGCACTGCACCATCAGATGGTAAGCCAGAATACTTCAAAGTATTTTATATACAATAGAGGCCTCTAAAGGCAGGAAGCTCAGTCTAAATTTTAGCAGTTTGGTCTTTTATATAAAAAATGTCTTTCTGGCTTAATGAAAAACGTGAAACCGCAGTAGTCTGATATTTTGCTTAGCTGCCTTTCATAACTAAATAGCTGGCCATTCTTATAAAGTATTATACGAACATCTCCCATGTAAACTCCAAAACTTTATATCATTATGATTTTACATATTTTAACCAAGTCCTGCTAAAATATGAATGATTAATCGATATGCAAAGTCACGTGCTTTAAACTCAAGCCACTGAAGACCTTATGTATATATTTGCTTGTAAGTCAAGTCCAACTGCAATGCGTTTGTTTTATCTGGGTCAGTGGAGTAATCAGTAGAACAAACAGCACAGACCCTGATCTGAAGGTGTATTTTAACTATGGCAGATCAGGATCTTTGTTATTTGCAGTTTGCCTGGACTTATAAGCAAGTACATATAGTATGACAGAACCCATCCATGACAAGGAAAACACAAGCTCAAGGTGAAACTAATCTTTTCCAGATGGAATTATCCTCCAGAGTGAAAACAAACTCAAACAGATATATATAAGTGCGTCATGAATAGGTGCAAATCTTGCTCATCCAATAACTTGCTACAATAAGACTATTTAACAAGTATGATCAAAATCTGAAATGTTCACAAACACAGCCAATCGAATGCATGGTCACTGCATTTATATGCATAAATTTCTTATTCAAAATCAACCAAGATCTTGATGACAAAATCATATAAAAAGATCAAGTCTCTAGACTAGTGGTAAAAACACCTCCCAATCATACACGATAACACAAGTATGCATAAATTAATACAATTATAAAATCATGCAACTGTCAAATGGAGAAAAAAAACACCTCAGCAAATCATATGCAAGATAATTTCATGTTCACAACAGACTATCATCGGAAACAGTAACCTAGTTCAATGAATCAGACAAAATCACATCATTCATATGCATACATATTGCTCATAATTATAATCAAGGGTTTTGGGGATTTAAGATCATTTACCAAGTTTGATCAAAAATGGATCAGAAATAAATGCAAATTTTGTTTTCCAGATTGGCAACAAGCTCAACCCATTAATTAATATGCATGTATCATGCTCATGTTTGATTAAAATTTGATCAGAAATATGGCCTTGAGAATGACAACAAGCTCAGCCAATCAGATACAAGATAAACTCATTAGCATTCATTGATCTAACTTGTTATTATAGTAGTCAAAGAAAGACATTGTTGATAAAGCATATACTCCAAGTTTTATTATAAGCAGATCATAAATATGGCCTCCACAGTAGGAATGAAATGCATTATCATGATACCAATATGCATGAATCCTGCGCAGATCATCCAAGATCTTAATGGTATAAGCATGCATTTTAAGTTTGATTAAAAACTGAGTATGGACTCCAGGATGACAACAAGATCGGCCAATCAGATGCACCTAATTAGCATGCACGACACTGACTCATTAGTGAACTTTGAAATTTTAATGATATATAAACTCACAACACAAGTTTAAGATCAGATCAGAAAACAGTCCAATAAAATAAGACATGTTTTTGTTTATTTTTATTTCACTCCACCATCTACACTCGTTGCATAACTTAACTTTATACCTTTGAGAAAATGCCAAACAACATATATAATAATTATAAATGCCCTATCAATATTTCCAAGATAAAACATACACTAGATGCTTACAAATACTGAAGAAAGCAGTTTCATGAGCTTGATGACTAATACTGCCACCTATGAATAAACTCCAACACAGGCTTAAGTGTTGTTAAGTTTGGCTTGATACAAATACTAGAATTGTTTTGAAAATCTAGCTAATTTTAAGATCAACAGCTTAATTTAATTTTCTTTCATTTTCATTGGACAGGCAACAAATTGTTTCAATCAACTACCGTCATCCAAGATAATACAAAATTATGGCAAGAAACTTGTATCCACCAATTATCACTGAAATGGTACAGTAAACCTTTAAAAAGCAGTATGAAGTACACTTAAGAGACTACACTGTTTACTAAGGTCTGCAGATGCAAATTAATATTCAAAGAGCAGAAAAATATGCAACATCCCTCTTCACTTCAGGTAAGTGATTGCAAAATTCAAATAACCACCAAAAAATGTATACAAAACCTAATGAATGTACTTCATGGAAAGAACTTGGTATGATACATGCTTTAAAATAAATTCCTAACAAATGAGATAGCTGATCCCATCATTTGGAGCTTTCTGGAGCCAATAACATTATTTTCAGGAAAGTATAATGAAAATGACATTTCATGATTCTATCAAAAGGTCTGGCCAATCAGACCCCAAAGATGTACTGGTTTAACTGTTATCAATAAACAAGAGTCCCTTGATGTGTGACTGATACTCTAATGACCAAAAGGAAAGTACTGGAATTCAAGATAGTGCCAAATATAATAGGTCTAGTTCTGTTCACACAACCAACCCTATTATTTTTAACTACCAATTTTTAATTTGTTTTTTGGATGAACAAAAAAATATTAAAAATGTACGGTCAAAGTTACATTGATATCATCCCAAATTAGATTAACAAATTTGCTGTACAACATCTTCATCTAGATGAAAAAGTTTCTTTGAATCTGCTGTAAAACCTTCCACATGTACTTGTCACACATCAAACCATTTACCAATTTCCAATACTTCATAGTGAATCAGATTAGACCGACAAAATTGCTGTACAAGTGAGAGCTACCTGGCTCACAAAGTTACAAGCCTTCATATTGAATCAGATCATTAAAGTCTATCTTATTAGCAACGTCATTTTCAAATCCTTCAACAGAATCTGAAGAATATATAATTTAAAAAAATGCCATTTTCTTTACTTTTTACAAATGACTTCGTTTTCAGTGGTAATTTCAGCTTACTAAACTTTTGTAATTTTAGGTAAGAACAACTTTCATAGGCTAAATGTTTCAAAAGAGACCTTCAGAAACCACTCATCATCTATCAGCATTTATTATAATTCCCATTTCTTCTAAATCTTTTTAAAGAAATACTTTTCAACCAAATAACTCATTGATTAAATGCCAAACTATATCTATGTTTCAGTTTTCCACATCAGAAATTTGATCTCTTCTGTCTACAATTCAATAATAAAAATATGTTGTACTAGCAGCTGTCAGTGACTTTACTGCAAACTCAACAGGCTACAATAAACTTTGAATCTTTGAATGCCAAATGATGTTTTACAGTGTAAATTATTTGCAATTTAAAACATATATCACTTTTAATGACCTTGACAATTTCTGGTACTAACCAAAATATGGACTAATGAAAACCAGTAGGTAGAGTTTTGGAATTTTCCCCAGATGCAAAAGTGCACCATGTGTGGTGCATGGAAATTAAGAATTTGAGGGACACAAGATACACAATTGTTGGACACCTGCAACCAATCAGCAAGAGTTAATTGGGTGGACAGCATTATTAACTCATAACTATAAAGTACGTGTACTTTTTGGCTGGAGTTGAAATAATACAGTGGTTCCCCTCTTACATAATCCCATTCACCACCAACCACCTCATACACATGGTCAGTTATATTTTGGTACCAACGACTTGGTCTAAAAAGCACAGCCAGCATTTTTCCTTCATAAGAAGCCACATAAACGATTAAAAAAAATCAACAGCTAATTCATAGGGTAGGGTAAGTAATTAGATTATATATTCCAATGTCTATTTCCCAAAAATGGACTCAATGGTCCTTCACACAGCAGTTGACTTCTCTATGGTTATGACCAAACGTAATTGTTTGCATCATAAACTGGCCAACAGAAACTAAATTTATAGTCTTTGTGGATTCACACACAAAGGAAAATTAAAAGAGTATGGCAATAAATGTAACAAGGCATTTTGTCTACTGTATATATAAAGATTTCACCTACAAGCAGTTTCTTTTAGTTAAAACAAACTTGTGCCAAACAGAAATTCTTATTAAACTTATTCTAAGCATCACTTCTTGTGTGTGTGTGTGTGGGGGGGACACACGGTTAAACTAACTTTACACATGAGCATAATTATTAATTGACATGGTCCTCATACACTACACTATGCATGTGAGGATCAAAAACTGTATAAACAACATAGGCTTTACACTGTCAAGTAATATTTTCAGCTGAACAAACGACTAGTGACTAGGTATCAAGAAGGCATATCATTTTTAATGAATGACTAGCATGCTTCTTTAATTTTTAAAGTGCATGTTACATTATTAATACTCAACAATGAAGACCAGAGTCACTACTAATGGAAATAAAAACTTCTATTTTTGGAAATTGTATCATTTCTCAAAGTAACAATTAATTATGCATGAAATCTGGTCCAGCTCTCAGAAACCAATTAAGCAAGTCCTGATAAACAGGTTCCATCAATCAATAATTGGTCACAATTAGACCAATCAACTCAACAGGACAATGGGACAAGTGGGGATGAATAGGACATCATCATCTAAGTGGTCTTCAAAGCATTTACTATAACTGGAGACACATTTACTGAACAATTGAGATTATTAAAATAAACCTGATGGGCCATCCACTAAGAAATAAGTAAACTAACATGAAAATGCGATACAGATAGATTTCCTGTCTGAATAACTGGTTTTGAACAAAATGCATTTGTGATAACTTTTATAAAAGAAATGTCTTACATACTTGAATCAAAGCAAAACCTGAACTAGAATACTGATGATAAAATGAATCTTAAAACAAGGTCTATAATAAAAATTTGGGGTGAGAAATTCTTCCATCTAAAAAAATTAGGGAAAATTTTCAAAAGATATGTGAATTTTAATGGTACAATAAAGGTAGGCAATACAATGTAATGTACATTAGGATAATTTTTCTGGAGCATAACTGAAGAAATTTGCAGTCAGTACCAAACATATTTTGGAACAAAACTTCTAAAAAAAACTGAACTATATTGGCCTATATAAGAAATGCATCATAACTATGTGGGAGATAAAGGTAAGTTATCAAGAACAAAAATATGAACTAGTTAGTTTACAAGATACAAAGCTACAAGATAATGCAATAATTAAAGTTTACTTTTAACGATATTAACCGGCGATTTTCAAGATAATGAGCAACAGAGTAGGAGCTAAAGGCCTGATTTGTGTGTACCAAAGGAAAAAGATTATCTGAATATGGCATGAAATTTTCATCCGAACAATCTATTGCAAACTAAATACGAACCTGTTCTCACTTTTCAAAACAAACAAAGAAGACTATAAAAGGACACATAAGCACAAATGTAGCTTGCTTTTAGATTCTAAATAGAAACTGATATACAGTACATGTATATCTCTAAATCAATTTAAGGGAAATATCACAGAAAATGTCCTAAAAAATGTATCTCACTGCAATGGACTAGTTCTGATTTGGTTAACTGTGTCATGGAATCTGAGCTACTGGGTTTTGACCCAGTTTTACAGGAGTGTATACATTAAGTACATGTAACAAACAGTCAAGCCAATTTCATGGCTTAATGGTGCAAGAGGCTTCAAATTACTAACATCCTGCGATTAATCAACCAGTGAGAACTGCATCATTTCAGTTAAAGGCACATTTTCAAACAGTGTCAAAAGAACAAAACTCAGATATATATTACCCCACCCATTTGCACATTTTGTTGTCTGATTGATAAGCATATGAATGTATAAATGTGGGGGGGGGGTCTTGAAGGACTAGCATTCTACTGACTGAAAAGAATTGCCAAGAATTCTATTCTACTATTTCTTCTTTTTAACTGCAGCATGTTGAAATAATCTGTGATATTCTTCAGTGACAACAAGAACTTCAAAATGGCTGCTGTGGTGGACATATTGACTGTCAGTTTGGCACCATTTATATTTTAGGACCAACAAGATATCTGGTGGAAACACATGTTGATATTACTTTCAAGTTTTGTTTTTGTTTTAGTAACAGTAAGATTTTCAAGATGGTGCCATGGTAGCTATGTCAGATATGACTGGCATAATTTGTATTCAGTAAAAAACTAGACATTTTAAAATGTAATTTGGTGAAAGCATAATGTCGACATAACAGTCATCTAGAAGTAGTCATAACAAGATTTTCAAGACAACCATTCTGGACTCCAAACAAACATTACAAAGCACAGTATACAGCAACTATATTAGAGACCAACAACTTAATGTTGTGGGGAAGAGACCTGACACTTTTGTGAAATTTTAATCTCATTAGCCTGAAAAATCTTGAGCCAATCGAAAGCAACAAAAAAAAACCCACAATGTTATATCTAGTATATGATCTTGCTGGCAAAATGTATATCAAGATAAGAGAAAAAAATATTATGCCCAGAAAAAAATGAAAGCCTGACCCAACCAGCCTTTCCTAAATTAACGGGTCAGTACCTGACAGTTGATGAATTTGCTATGGACATGTTATGTGTTGAATAAGTTGTGTCTGTGTGGTTATGCTTTATAAAAACAAAGCTTTAACACTTTTTCAATCATTTCTTTACAATGTCTGCAGTGTGACAGTTTATAGTAATGTCTAACGCTGAGGCATCATGCCGCATGATGTCCCACTCACGCACATTATCCTGACATTAGGCCGACCAGCCCTAACATTAACCTCTTAATGCTGAGTGCCTAGTGAGGCAGATGTTAGTACCATTTTGTAAAGTCTTTGCTATGACTTAGACGGGGTTCAAACCCACGGCATCCCACTTCCAAGACAGATGCTCTAACGGCCAGGCCACCGGAGCGATCCTGATCTAAAAACCATAAATTGGGATGATTAAACAGGCATTAAAGATCATGCTGAAAAAATAAAAGTGTTGACATGGAAATCAACAATTTACTGTCTACATTATTGTTATCATAGGCAGGATTAACTGGGCAAGATATTTATTAGAGATAGCCAGTGGGGAAAAAAAACTGCCGTCAATTCACACGACCCACATACAAATTAACAAAGTGACTATAACTTGTGCAGTTTGGAATCTGTCTCCTTTCCGATTCTGTGCCAGTTTTTTCAATCACATTGGCAAAACCAGTGGCTGATTATATATCACAGTGTAAAGGGAGACACAACAAGCCAGTTTCACACTCACTGCTTAAGTAATGTATAGAACAATACTCTCTGTCATGCAGTGAATGTCAGTTTGTTTTGATTGGTGGTTGTTCTACTCTGGAGTAGGGGCACATTCAAATCATGCAAGTTTGTAAATTTGTAAAAGATGGGAAGGGGTTGTCATTAGTTTCTCTTTCTTACTTAAAGAAATGTAATGATGTACCTGCTATGGCCATCTTAAATGAATTTAATGTAAAGGCAAATGACTAATTCATGAAAACTGAAGATCAAAGTAACTTTTATAGGGCAAGTAATAAAAGTATCATTTTGTGCCAATTCTTTACCTCTAAAATCAATACTGAAAATGTACTATACTGTGATTAACTGTTTCAACCCTAATGACAATCCAATCCGTTCAGAAGAAGCAACAACATGACATACCAAATCAGCTACTGCGAGTCAAAATGGATGTCCGAGAGGCATAGTTTTCATTTAAGACTAACAGAACTATGGGACAAAAGGTGTTAAAGTTTCATCATAATAACAAAATTGTGCCAACAGATGATCATGTAAGTTTTTGTCTGAAAAAATAAAGCTAAAACGTGATATGTGCATATGTCATTGCAGCTAACATTTCCTTCTTCCATCACATCTAATAAGCATACATGGCATCTTTATTTTGATTCAATTCTCTCAATGAAAACCAACTTGTCTAGACTTAAAGCTGGAGGGTAGAATTGCTCACAAATGAAGATTAAAAAAGGATACACTCTAACAGCTCCTGTTTTGGTCCCAATTCCAAGTAAGCGTATCTTGGGATCATAGGCCAGTGCAGAAGGCTTGCTCGGGAATCCATGGTTTACACACTGCAAGGAAAATTTTAAATAAATCTCACACTGGCTTGCAACTCAAATCTTCTGCATATTTGTTACTGGGCAAAGATGGAATTTCTTTATGCTTTAACAACAGAGTCAGAAAATAAATCTCTTAACAAGGGAAGAATTTAAAGGTGAGAACCTATAAAAAAAAATTCGCTTATCTAATCCATTGTGAAAAATTCAAAGCAATATATTACCGCACCTGACATATAATTTAAAGTTAAGCTCATGGTAACATGATTTCTCCAAAGGTGAACAAGTTAAAAAAAATGCGTTACATATGTAATCTCTAGACGCACAGAAAACAAAAAGAGACGTTTGTCAAGGTTTGGGCTCTCTATATATATTATTTTCTTTGTCAACATTTATCATGTGTTACCTATTTTCAGGATGTTTACAACTGAACATAACCCAATATTCATCAATGCCGTCAGCGCATTTGTTATAGCAGATCATCTTTATTCAATCTGTTTGTAAAGTTATTTATACGGAATCCATATAAATGTGGCGAGACTAACGACATTATAACCCGTGATTTAAACGGTCTGAGCTAGCGATGACTCATCTATCTACTGTATGTTCAACATGGCTACCCCAGTTTCGTTCTGAAAACCAGCCTCTACTATAACAATAACTGTAATTGCAACTTACATGTCTAAATCCAAACAATTCCTTTTTCTGCGTTTCCCTCCCTTCGCTTTCCTTGGGCGGATGCTTCCGAAAGAATTTAAGCATTTTCCAGAATTAGTGAAAACAACTGAAAAGACAAAGATTCAACCATTCATTCCATGGTAAAAACGAACCGGCGCATTTTAAGAGGTCTAGATCTACTGTATTACAAACTGATTTGCGTACCATAACGATACCTTTAAGTATAAATATTACCCCGAACAATGCAAAAATTATGCAATAATAAAAGTCACGTTTCAGTAATTTCATGTATATTACCTCTATAAGTGCTAATGAACGAAATTACCCTTCGCACTATAGTCCACTATGCACACAAATAGATTAAGTTCAAAACCCCGCCAGAGGCCAACCTATGAACAGCTGGTGTATGCAAATTATTGACATTACTACGCTGGGGTCAAGTACACGTCTTCTTTGCTACGTAATGCATCCTTGTGTATTTCTATTCCAATAATATGGAATATAATTACAACTTCTACATAAATAATCATATTATATGTCAAAGATTTAATGGATAATTGAGAAGGGGAAAAAAAAATCTACAATTAAGAACTACATTTTTATTCGGAATAGTAATAGGTGCATTGTAACATACTATAACGACAATATCGAACATTAAGTAATGGGAGCTTTAAACGAATCAAACGAAAATCTAGGCAACGCTTCTTGTGTGTCCGAAAGGAGTGTCATATATAAGATTAGTGGAAGAGATGAAAAGAATTACAAGAGTAACCTAACAGCAGTCCTTTAAAAGTGTAAAAGTATATGCATTCATGAAATTATGTCACACACTGCATTCAGCTGTACGTCAGAAAGTTCAGCAACTCTTACCAAAAAAAAATCAAAGGAGAAAAACGGCTGTCAAAGTTGATATGTTTAGAGAATGCCCAGAATGTGTGCGAAGTATAACAGTGAGCCATACAAAACAAGAAAACTATCTGGCAAAGCTTGCTCTATACTGTAATTCAGCTGAGTATAAAGAGGGCAATAACTCTAATAAACCCCAGTTTTTGTAACCTCAAATTACCTTGACCTTTGAACTACAAATAAATATGCCTCTTCAATATGTTATGTGCGGGTCTTCCGCAAATTTGGGTCAATATACTTGGTCTAAAAACTATATATTATATTATATGTAATATTATGTCCATACACGTCGAATAAAATGAAGCCTAGATTTAGAAGTTATGAAATCAGTGGTCAAGGTCACCATTTGGGAAAGAAGAAAATTATTATAGTTTCTCATTGCAAATGGTGACCTTGACCACTGATTTCATAACTTCTAAATCTAGGCTTCATTTTATTCGACGTGTATGGACATAATATTACATATAATACGCATATTTGAAAATCGTTGGTGTTTCCATGCTGTTCGTAAGAATTATTCCCCTTTATTGACATCTCTCTATATTGTAGGATATCACGACTTTTTCTTGTTGTTGTTGCTGTTGTTACAGATTGATGTGAAAAATATTAGATATACAGTGGTCATCATCAGAGGATATGCCGGTTGACCAATCGTTGTGCTCGCAGTCTCTTTGTAAGAGTTGTGTACTATTGTACACTTTAGAATCAACTCAATCACTCATTAGAGGTTGGACTCGGAGGCTGGATTGTGGTAGGGAGCTGGCATGGATGGGGTAGGCAGTTTGCGTGGATGGGTATATTTGCGGATTCAGTCATATCGTTTAGTAATCGTTTCGTGTGTGTGTGTGTGTGTGTGTGTGTGTGTGTGTGTGTGTAAACAAGTAAGAAAAGGGTCTGTATATTTGAATTATGTAATGGTAAGGACAACGTGTTATTCGAAACATTCTGTTCATTTTAGGTGGGATAGGTGCATGTCCTTCCACCACCACCCGCACCTTTCCACTGGATCAGACCTTGTTTTCATTGGCAAAATGGTGTCAAATTCAATTGTTCCAATTGCTATTGTTTACCACCCGTCTAGTTTATGTGTGATTGGTAGGTATAATTTAGCTTTTCCTATAATATATATCAAGAAAAAATAGGTAAGATTTCTAAACACGCTCTGAAAACACACATCATATACTCAAATAGCACCGTTTTGAACATTTTTCATTATCACACAAGAAACACTGGTGCACGCGGTTAGGTCATTCATGAACCCGGAGAGAAAAAAAGTTTGTCTTTAACTCCGCATCAAACGTGAATGCACGCGCAACTCCACTCCCCTTAGCAAGGTCACCACGAGGCGCCCCAATGCAGCTTGATTCGAGAGGAAAGTCCTGTGGATATGGGGCTTTGATCTAGATCAGTAGCCAACTAACCGCTATTATCATACTACTTGTGGTACAAAATCCCGAAATATATATGTGCATCCCAGTGTAACCCGCGTGAGCCACCTCAGTCAATTTCTCACGAGGCGCCTAGATTCAACCGCTGCTGACAGACCGTACAATATATTCAAGCAAGTTTTAGAGAAATATATTCACTGTACTGACCGATAAATGCACAATATTGTACTATATAAATATATTCACTGTACTGACCGATAAATGCACAATATTGTACTATATAAATATATTCACTGTACTGACCGATAAATGCACAATATTGTACTATATAAATATATTCACTGTACTGACCGATAAATGCACAATATTGTACTATATAAATATATTCACTGTACTGACCGATAAATGCACAATATTGTACTATATAAATATATTCACTGTACTGACCGATAAATGCACAATATTGTACTATATAAATATATTCACTGTACTGACCGATAAATGCACAATATTGTACTATATAAATATATTCGCTGTGCATTCACAGTACTATGTCTTGGATAAGAACAAAATTAATAAGGAAAATTGTATATTTCTGCGTGTTTTAATTTTCAAGTAAGAAATAGCGATTTCTTGATGAGTAATCGAGCGCATATTATTTACAAAGCTTTCACTTTCTTCTTTAGAGCTCTCGGTGAACTAATACATTACCGCAGGATGCTCTTGGTCGAGACAATGTGAAAAATAATATTTTTCTTTGTATTTGAAGAATCATTGAGCTGAACTTGGTTGTAAACGAAAATGAGAGACAAATATAACGATCTACGGTTGCTGTCAACTATGAGAGTCACGCGTGTTTCTTTGAGACGTGTTACGGGCTTATTCTCGAATAAACAGTAACATAGAAAGAGTGAAAATAACAAGCTTGTAAAACTTAATAAACAATTTATTGAGCACAAATATTTCCCAGAAAAGAAAAAAAAACTTACGGTTTTAAGAATCAATTCTAAATTTAATCAAAAAATAATTCAAAATAGTATCCACTAGAGAAATTGCAAACGTCCTGGTAATAAAATGTCCAAATAATTCCAAGTTCGAATTCCAGCGAAGTATCCAAGATGGAAGACGATGTCACTTGATGAAGTCGGTTCTTGTTAATAAAATTCTATGAGCACAATTCTTTTCCAGATAAATAACAAAATAAATCCTCTTGAATCCAAAACGAATTGAAATAATTTCCAATACAAAGTAACTCAAAACGACACAACTTAATATTCTAACAGCCCAGTTTCTACTCATTAGTTCGCTCTCAAAACATAATTTATATATCTGTTTTTACGTAAACAAGAAAGGGGTCACATGATCTTCTAGAAACTCTTATAACAAATTTACGTTCAAAACTCACGTCCTTGGAACTAACCAATCATTTTAAAAGCTAGTTTACAACTCTGAAGCCAGGTCAAAAATGAGGTCTACACCTGGTGTTTATTCTGCAAAGTACAGGTCACCCCCCCCCCAACAAATCTTAAACTTAAAATGACAAATTTGAATTTAACAAACAAACAATACAAATAAATATAAATTACTTATATCAAATATACGTAACAGACGTAATCTAGTTTGAAGCAGCTGCTAATACATCTAGTATGTCGTATGACGCGTCAGGAGTTCATCTGATCTTGCAAATTTAAATCGCTAAAATATCCTCTGACTATAAGTAATTAACGTGCAACAGCTTAAAATTTACAACATGCTTCTAATCTCAAAGAAATACTAATCAACAAAAATAAAACAGAGCGGAGCCTGTTTCCATTTGTATGGGAATAACGTATATTAAACCACTAGTGCGGTATATAGTATGTATGATGTATCAGTCATTAACCTCAAGATGTATACATTTTTTGTTAAAAGGAAACGAGGCTTCTTGCCTCGCCAAATATGTCGTCATCGTTCACTATCGAAGATGTTTCCACAATTGATAAAATATCTGTCATAGACGACATTTACTCAAACCATAATAACCTTGTTGTACGACGATGTAATGCTTGAACACCAACACCACCCGGGGTGAATATTTTCCTGAGACCGATCCAAATTGCGCAGACGTGATCGATGTAACACATCAATACGAACACGTGCCTAACTAAAGGACAACTGCAACGTGTTAATGATATTTCGTGGTACTGAGGCAAACATTCATTGGACAGGGGGTGCGGTCGACCTCTCGTAGGTTGAGTTTCAGAATATGTTTGTGGAGGTCACATATGGTCAGAATAATATTTTCAATATCGGATACAAAATATCGTTCAGGTCTGGGTGCAATCGTCTGACAAAGCAATTTAACAACAACGAGAAATACGCAATGTCGAAACCTACCAATTATACAGTATAGGCAACGACGACGCAACATTATCAAATATATGTTACAATCAAGAAGGACTGCACTGGAAGCCCTCATAAACGGTCAAACAATCGTTTGTTTTGTACCTCTGATTAAACCCACGCGTGAAATAGCGAAATAGGCGATGTTGAGAACAGAAGATGAAGATACACTTCCACCACTTACATCCAAAGTCACAAAGTAACCAAAACAAGGAATTACATTCGCATCTACACTCCAATCTTAACAAAGATATGTTACATCACAAACCAATAAAGAACTGATGTACCCCAAGACCAACAAAGACGTGTTTCCACCACCTGTACCCACACGAGAAGAACAAGAATTTGCCAGATTTCTAATGGAACAAGAAGAAGCAAACAGTCGGTGCGTTGAAACTTACAGGGAGAACACCTTGGTGAATTGTGACCCCCCCCCCCCCCTCCTACAACCTTGCAGATCGGTTAGAAACAAACACATCATGAACATGGTGGAAAAGGTTCGCGCGGGAAACAACTCACTAAAAGTCATCAATGAGGCCGCTTCGATTTGTCAGAGGTTTCACACAAACGACATTATTGATACGCAGAATATTCGCGCGTTGATGCACGAACTCGTTAAAGAAACTTACGATGTAAATAACGAACAAAGCTGGTACATCGACGAAGACTTCGAAAGCGCTTCCCGTTTTTCTCGAAATCGATGCTGAGATGTGACATATTCTAAAGCAATAGAGCTAGTTTTAAATCATAGGCATTGATATTGCAGCATGTATAGCTTAGTTTGTTCAGTATATTTTCGATAGAAGGAAGTCGAGAATTTCAAATTCGACGTATTTTGTGTTAGCAATTGACATACAACGATCACGATGGGCTGAATTCCTCCAAACTTTAAGTTGTGCACAACATGTGTACTTTTACGAGTCTAGGTTCTTACAAAAAGTAATATAAAAGAAGGAAAATAATAAGCTTTGTAAAATTTAACAAATCATTTATATCTCTAGAATATAAAGTGAAAATGAGAAGAGAACAAAATTACGGTGTTACGAAACAAATCCAAAAGTAATCAAAGAAATAAAAAATAGCAGTCCTAGTAATAATAAGGTGTGAGTTGAACTGAATTCGAATCACAATAAAATCCAAAATGGAAGACGATGACGTCTGTTGTAACCTGCAATTATGTTATGTCAATAGTTTGTTGTTGAATCACAGAAAATATTATTCCAGTTTAAAATTCCGTATAAATTTCAATGAATATCTTCGTCCAAGTATACTTTTAAAATCACGTTTGTATTTCCAGGGAAATAATTACTTGAAATTCAAATAATTTGAAGAAAATAAAATAATTAGACTCAAATGGTCACAATATAAGACAACTTGACGTTTCAAGTGTTAAAGCGCCTCTGACTGGTTTCTTATCATAGCATGAGTTATAAGACTAACTAAAACGCGAAACAGATTCCTGGATATTGGTCAAGAGTTCGTATTTTCAGAAGGAATACAAGTTGTTACATTATAATAATCCAATAAATAATATTACATTACAATAGCATTTAATAGAAAAAAAATATTAAAACTAAAAAATTATTAAATTACATACACATAACAGTACGTTGAAATAAAACGTTCTCTATAACCATGACGTCGTAAGCTTTTCCTGACAAAGTCAGCTGTGAAAGGAGGCCACTATCAATATTGGTAATGATACAGAAATATATATCTTTTTTAAAAACTCTTTAAGTTGAAATTACACTAACTTCTTTTAATGTATGTCCAAAACAATACAATCTTTATAGTATCACATGGATTTGTCCGACCAGCTGAGTGCCTAATTTTGTTATGGAAGTGAAATAAGGATGAGCGAGGGAGGGATGCATCCAAAGGGATTCAGTATAAAAAAGACAAATGTATTAAACGAAAACGTTTGAAACAAAACACATAAAAGAATATTAAAATGAAAGTTGAAGCACCATTACAAAACAAAATATTCCCTATAAGAAGAATCACCGCTGAAAGACACAACATACCCTTTCTCCGTATGCATGTGTAGTATTTTTTTTTTAAAAAAAAAACAACTTTTTTTTAGTCATTCCATGCGTGATTCTAGAATTCTGCAAATTTGCAAATTATGGTGTGTGGGTGCAAGTTTACTTATTGTAAAGAATAACGTTGTTAATTGTATTCAATATCATATGCTTAATAACTCCGATATTTAAGGTCAACAAATCAAAGGCAGGTTTTTAATAATTCTTATACAGTAATTAACACATGCATTGGAAATATGTATTCATGATTGATATTATATTTACTTCATTGCTAAACTATGTTACACAAAAATTGTGGCGAGCAAATAAGAAAACGTAGGTCTGCAGAGTTGTAATACTACTACTTCAGTCTTTTAGTCATCTAATATGAAAATAAGCAAAAACAATAAGTTTTAAAACTTATTATTGTTTTCAACTTGATACATTTTCAACTTTCTAAGCTCAATTCAGTCTTCTTTCTATTTTTGACCGTTGCACCCTATTTTGGATGGACCCTGTGTAAGATAAATTAATTTGAAATATTAGAATCCAGGATGGAACCTGTATAAATTAATTTAAGCCCAGAAGTTAGCTTGGAATTCATAGTATATTTAGTTGTTATTTATCAAACGTAGCACAAACTGATAGTATGTCATGCGAGGTCTACAATTAGAGTATTCTATGTCCATTTCGGAAAACAAATAATTACCGGGTATACGGTCAGGGGTTTTTCTTTAACATAATCACGCAATTTACGCATAATAATTGTAGTAAAGAACAGCTATGAACACGTGCTCTACAGCCAGATTGCTAGAACAGATAATTAGAAGTAGAAACACGTATTTTCTATTCACTTGCCAACGATCAGTCACAATGCTACTCAATCACTGTTATGTAATGCTGACCTACCAGCTGTACTTTCGTGATATTGTACTCTACAATATTTTCGTGCAGTTATGGCTCGTGCACATTCTGCCCAGATGTTCAAAATGATCCCAATCACAAAAAAAATGCAAATCAAAAGGTTTTTGCACAGATTCTTATAAACGGTGTGGAGATGAATGAAGAGGACAATCAGATGACATTTATGCTTAGTTAACAGCGATTTAATTTCGCGTGCTGAGATGTTTGAACAGTAGGGGGTTTATCTGTTGCGCGACATCTACATCTATTTCGTGTGGAAATTTGTTGTTGTATGGTTTAATGCCATTTTTTAGACACGATAGGCTATACATGGTGGCCAATATTAACGGTGGAGGAAGAATCCGGGAAAACTACTGGAAAGAACCACCGACCCACGAGAAGCTACTGGCAAGCTTTATCACATAACTACATTAGCCGAATCTTAGACTCGAACCCAAGCTGACAGAGGTGAGATGGCAGTGATCTGTAACGGAGAGCGCGTTAGACCACTCGGCCACTCGGGGAATTTTGTAAATTGACATCTACGCTTATATTGAAGGGGTTTAGTTTCGTGTTCGTGGAGGAAGAATCCGGGAAAACCAAGATATATGAACAATAGACTTGTCCGGTGATTATATAATTATTCTGAATTGAAAACAATTACACGATAAATCTTTAACAGAATTGCAAAATATGGTTAAGCACCTTTTCGACAGACGTTAAACCCTTCTAATGAATTGGCATATCTTTTTGAATTTTGATACTATGTCACGCTCACTGTTGGTTTCGCCTAACACTTAGTACGTCCCGTCCACAATCGTAATCCGCCTCCCATTGCCAGATTTGCATGTACGGAATATATACTAGCTTGTGCCTGAAGTTGTTGAACGGCTGCATTGATGATTTTGCCAATCGATGCCGTTGATAGAAGTGTAACTGCAACCTTTGGTTGTCATGTTGCTATGGTTGAAGTCTATCTCGAATCGATTGACTTGACTGTGGAACCTGCTTTTATCATAACCATGCTTTGTCGGTCGATGGTTCACCGACGCAGAGAAGTAAAAAAAAAAAATCGAAACGTTTCTGTTTCGCGATACCATGCTAAGTGCCCATTGTTGTAGCAGTTAACAGTATGCCTTCATATTGTGTGTGATGCTGCATGAAAACTCGTGCTCCAAATGCAAAGAGTGTTTTAACAAGTTATAACAGAGTCGGAATAGCTGTGGCGGAAAGAAAGTTTATGTTTGAGACAAAAGTCGCTGTTAGTGATATAGTTTATTCCCTAACAAAGCTACCGGAGGTACCGTGGAGTAAATATTCTGATAAAAAGCATATCCTTGAAAACAGTTACTGCGGACCTGGGACGCGGTTGGATATACAATTCAACTCCAATAACTGACCAGCGCTCAATAAACACTGAAACCGCATCGATGCTGCACGTTACCGCCACCATCTTGCTTATCAAGCATCAAGTGATATCCGTGCACGTCAGTGCGGCGCCGACGCATATCTCATCTATGACTTGAATGAGATCGCGCAACAATTCATTGTTGAAATATTCGCCACATGGAGAGCCAAAATTGCCACTGAAGCCAAAGCTTCAATTTAACAAAAATGGACGCGAAACCAACAATCCACACGGATATAGGAAGGGTGAAATAGCTTTTGAAATGTTACCGATTACGGCAAACCTTATCTCGAATGTTGCAAAATTGCAATGACCAAGCAAGCGTTGTGTCAGATTTATTTACCCGAGACACGGAAAATTTATCCTGGATAGTTTTCATTTGAGGACCCTTAACGAAGTTCACTTATCGCGAATGTTGAAAAACTGCATTGACTAAGCAAGCGTTGTGCCAGATTTATTTACCCGAGACAATGAAAATTTATCCTGGATGGTTTTCATTTGAGGACCTTCAACGAAGTTCACCAGGAGGATATATTGTTCCTTCCACATGTTTGTTTTTTTTTTTTTTCGGGTTTAACGCCATTTTTCAGCACACGATAGGCTATACATGGCGGCCAGTATTATTGGTGGAGAAAGAACCTGGGAAAACCCCCGAAAAGAACCACCGACACACGAGAAGCTACTGGAAAACTTTCTCACACAACTACATTAGCCGAATCTTAGACTAGAACACACGCAGACAGAGGTAAGACGGCAGTGATCCGTAACGGACAGCGCTTTAGACTACTCGGGGCCCCGCTCCCATATGTTAACCATACCGTTACGAAACGATTATTCGAGAAACAGTACGTGCAAGAATCGTTGACGAAATGTAAAGCATGCTCACAGGAATAGGTGGCACAAATTCAATCGGTCCTAGAAGCGTCGAATAAATGACACACATTTGGTCGGGTTGAGACCATCTGACGAGATTCGTCAGAAAATTGTTGCCTTTAACTATAAAAGTTTCGCAACCACCCGCGTTAGACCCATTTGGAAACAATTTAGTTTGACACCCGTATACACCGGGGAAAGCACAAACAGGTAACACTATCGTCGAAGCGGGAGCCTCGAGTGGCCGAGTGGTCTAAAGCGCTGTTCGTTACGGACCACTGCCATCTCACCTGTCTATGTGTGTTCTAGTCTAAGATTCGGCAAATGTAGTTATGTAAGAAAGCTTGCCAGTAGCTTCTCGTGGGTCGGTGGTTCTTCCTCCACCATTAATACTGGCCGCCATGTATAGCCTATATTGTGCTGAAAATGGCGTTAAACCATATTTAAAAAAAATAAAAAAAATAAAAAAAAAAACATCATCGAAGCGCATCAGATCAGTGAGAATGATTGCTCATAGACAATGCGATATGATGGTCGTAATCGCGAACACTGAGAATTGAGCATGCATATTAAATATCCCTTCTAAAGGATGACGAAGGCGATCTACAGCTATTATCCGAATACAATGGAATTTCTTCAGCACACAGTAAGGGCATATATAGACATCACGATTCATAGCATAAACACTGATATCCACAGCTTGATTGAAAACACCAGTCTTAGATGCCCTAAGATGCAGAATCAATAGGTGCTTATCTATAAGGAATATTTTATTCGACATGGACATATTGCTTGTTGCAGAAAATTGAGCTCCATGATTAGTACATTCTCCACACTGCAAAAAGCATACAAACAAGTGCACAAACAGTTTATAGTAAGTGTTTAGTGAACTCAGCCCATAGTGTTCTAAACATTGTCATGTTATACAATATATCATGCGTAATAGAAGTCGTTTTTGTCTGTAGTCGCATTGCACCTTTCTGACACCTACAGTATATTATGTAGTCTAAGTAAAGAGCTAATATTAGTTAATTGTGTGTGGACACCAAGATGTAAGTATGAATGCCGAATATCGGCAAGATAAAGTCTTATAGGTTGATATGTCAGGTGCAGTATCTGCGCATTGCGCAACAAATTAACTGGAGGTGTCCTCCATCACTACTAAGTGGGGGGAAAACTTGACCATGGAATCCACAATCCTACCATTAGCAAGAAAGACCTGTAGGTTTGGATGCATATCATATAAGCACACCTGGTGCCTATGGTCAAAGAAGAATCCCCCAAGAAATATATGGTAGGCTCAAGGTTGAACAGTCGTCTTGGTAAAGGAGGGCATTTGCATGGTTGTTGCTCTGCTGTGGGCGCCAGGTACCAGAATCGTGTAATCATTGAGTCTGTAATTGTGTATATTGCTGGGTACAATGTCCACAATGTCCACCGGCACAGGCAACGCATAATGCAATGTTTGGGAGAATCTTGCGTTGTCATCCCCGCGCCACAGAACACCAGTGGAAGAATGTGTTGTAAGATGGTCACATCTTCAATAAACGAACTCGTATGAAGTGAAGTGCTTTCCATGGAACCCATATGAAGTGACATGCCCATATGCCCTGGACGGCTGTATCAATCTGTGCGTCGATGAAAACTTAAAACAGAAGAGAAAAATGGGAAAACATAACCAGGCAGTAGAAAATGATGTGGTAATGTATAGAAATACAGTATCAATGTCGGCTCCGAATTACGAACTAGAAAGTATATGGCTCAGGTAAGCGTATTTTTAAAAAGACGTCCGACTGGTACCCACCTATGACATGAACAAGACTGTCTGATAGACCCTGATTAGTACCCTCTGTTGCTGTTCCAATCATAAAACTGAGTCTTGAATAAGTGAGGATTAAAAACACACAGCAAGGGCAATGTGGCAAAAAGAAGAAGAAAAAAAAACTCGTGTTACAGCACACTGCATTAGCAGAGCTCTGAATTGTTTCCAAAAGAATACCCCAGGAAGAAAGACTTGGGGTAGTTTGTAGGGTTGTGAAGTGTATGACACCTATATGTGGGGCCACAAGCGGCTGATACGAATGTGTATAGGGACAATAATAACCGAAACTCTAAGTCCAATCGTCAGGATTGCTATCATAACAAACATTAGCCAATTTACGGCTCAGGTGGATGTATTTCTTAAAAGATATCCGAGCAAACCCACATATGACCTGAACAAGATAGTTTGGTAGACCCTGCATAGCACCCTCTGTTGCTGTCCCAATTCTAAAATTATGAGTCTTGAATAATTGAGGATCAAAGTCACACAACAAAGGCAATGTGGGGAAAAACTCGTGTTACAACACACTGCTCCAGCTGAGGTCTGAATTGTTTCCATACCTCAGGAAGAGAGACTTGTGGGAGTTTGTAGGGTTGCGAAGTGTCTGACACCAGTATGTGGAACCACAAAAGGGGCTGATACGAGATATATAGACACTAATAACCGAAACTCATTAAGTCTGATCCTGAGGATTGTTATGACAACAAACTCCATACGTGGACCGTAGAAAGCGGGAATGAAGTATATATGGGCATATTAAGTACATTTTAATGCATACAACTTGGCAATGGTCCAAAGGAAATGAAGGGAGCCGTGTGAATGTGGAAGAAAGAGTTCGACCATACGAAAAGCCCCCCCCCCCCCACCCCCAGGTTGGTGATGCATAGATTGAGGGCAATAAAGGGTACCCTTGGAGTGGTGTAACGCCTGGACTCAACAAACCGATGTCACTTGGACCTGGGGTAATTGAAGTTCGTTTCTTTGGGGGTGGGGTGGGATGGTAGGCTGGCAACTGTGTATTATAAAGTTCATGAAGCAATTGCAGACATTTGGAATAAGAAAGGAACTGGTTGGATCAGGGATACTGTTCAGTGTGTGCGCATAGCCAATTGCTAAAACATTGGTAGATTGAACATTTCTTGAAAAGCAATATGCACTAAATGAAATACTACCAAACCGGTATTTAACACAAGAAAGGTCCTGTGGGTTGTAACATTGTTAAATCGATGTAGTTATCCAGCTGCACATGTAAGCTTCTATCGAACATGGAATGAGAACTTTATCCCAAAATAAAATAATATTACTCCGTCTGTTAATGTCGGCAGTTTTGAGCTTTCTTCTGCATAAGCTAGGTTGGAAATCTGGTACTTTTTCAAATCCGGGCATTTTCAATGGGTAGTTACAACCGCTATGGAGGAAAGTAGGGCGATAGTCATCCTGGATGACTCGTTGAAGATAGCGAAGATCCGGACGTACTATCTCCACGAACGGCATGGATTCCTCCGCGTATCAATTGCTTATTTTCACAAAATGGGCCGAAGTGAGCTCAAATGTCAAACGAGCCTGAGATTATGTTGCGACCGCCACAGAAGGAATGGAAGTTGTCTTCCTATAGCACTGCATTTGACGGGGTCATCACGGAGCAACGATTCTGCATGCCTAATAAATCGCATGTCTGGTGGATCAATGCTTCTCTTGTGCCAATATTCACAGATTCTATCAAGGAGTGAAAACGTTCGGCTAACGAAGCCACCACATTTTGAAGCACCACCAGCATGTAACTGTCAAACTAGTATGCTCCGTCTCCGTTGAAAGGACTTCGTGTTGCACATAGATGAATTTGTTCTGAGAATTCCGAGTTCTATATAAATGTTATTACTACAGCGCCAGGAAGAAAAAAAAAATGCTTCGTCCATAAAGTCTTTGGCTAAGCTTGGACAGAGACTAATTCACCAGTAGTATCAAGTAATATATGGCTGTTGGTGGGCTAACTGTTGCTTGATAGATGCCATGTCCGACATATTGAGATTAACTGTGTACCAGCTTCTTGCTGGTAGCGTGATGATGCTGTTGACGACATGAAACACGTTTGGTCACGTGAGATGCTCTTGAACACAATGAAGAATCACTTGTCTGATGCACATCATTTATGTACAGCAGAAGATGTTTCTTTCGAGTTGAAACTGAGATCTCGATGTTCTTTACAGCTAACTGTTGAAGCAATTTCGATGGAGTCCAATTTTTTTTTTAATGTCTGCCCAAGTTGGATTTGTCGCAGTGATGGTGCCTGAGTTAAGTTCTGTATTGAGAACGCTGATCAAACGTTTAACAGATCATTTAGATCCACAAGAAGCCATTGTGGGCTGAATAAACACATGATCCAAAAAGGAGGAAAGTAACTTGTGATATCATCAAACAGAAGAAGACTATCTTCATTCCGCATATAATTTCAAGTTAAATGCAGCATCAACACTGAAAAGCACGCATCTCTACAGGCATCCCAGATTTTTGTATGACAGACTTGAACAACTGACAATGTTTAATCATGTGATCCAACTCAAGTCATCTGATTGGTTCAGCATGACATCATATCTAAATTTAGTTACTAGCTTATTAACATATACTGGCCGCAATGACATGTATGGCAGAGCAACCATAGTAGACAAAAACGGGGCCCAACAAGGGGTCACAGAAGAATGCACTGTGTTACTAAAACTAATTTAATTGTATTAAAATTTCTCATAAGCGAATGTATGGGAAGAGTGACTTTAAGAGTATTACCGGTATGCTAGGAAAAGAGTCAATACATAAAAACACATAGCAAGACTTGAATATGAGCCATCACCAATATTATTATTTTAAAATAATTCCTCAACATACTCAATGTAGTAACGCTGTCCGTGTCATTCATGTGGAAACTTCCGATTATATAAAAAGTCAACCACAAAAGTGTTGATATTGCTAAATAGTTTGTGATGTGTTAATTTAGTGCTAGTCAAATCTACATAAAAACTTCAGTGAACTAAGGTTTGGTTTCATTTGAATTTGCTTATTACTACAGTAATACCCGCGCATTAGATCATCCAATGACATGAACATCACATATGACAATCACACATATAGGCCAATTCTACTGTAGGAATCTTTTCTGCATCGTTATGGCAACTTGTTTGATGTCTTAACCACTGAGTCAGCATGGCTTGAAATGCGCGTGTGCGTGTCTCAGTGAGTGTGAATGAAAGTTTAAACTTTGTATACCTTTATTTACTACATGAAGTACATAAAAAAAGACAAACAAAATATGGACTTTAGTTTATTAAAGCCCACCAAATTACAAAATACACATGAGGTAAAACAAAGACTTGTGACAATTTTTTCCTCATGCTATTTCCTTATCAATAGTTTGGAGAAAAGAAATGAGGAATGTAAGCTGTTTTTAAAACCAATATATCACAGTCTCTTATCACACCTGAATACATATCCGAAATTAGTTTCTAGCATATTATACCATACATAAGAAACTCTTAAATATAAGAAAAATTATCCGAGTAAAACAGGTCCGATTAAACTCTTAGTCTTGCAGATTTGAATCATTAAATTTATTAATTTTTCTTGTTTTTCTATTTGTTTCAATAGTACATTTCTTGGTTCCATGTTGGACAAGAACAATTATTTAATTTTTTTCAATGCAATGAATGTGGATGTACCTATTCAGTACTGTTTTTCTCACGTTCAAATCTGTAAAATGTACATGTAAGAAAAAAGTACCCACTGTGAGCTTAATCTTTTTTTTAGTGCAATACGTCACAGAGGCGTAGCAAAGGGGGGGGGGGCAGGGGGGTACACATGTCCCCTGGCACCAAGGTACAGGGGCGCCAAAATGAGGCTTGCAACGTTACATTATAATAAGTATACAAGGGTAATAAATCGGTCACAAGATCGCTGGGGTGCCAATTTTATAGTTTGTCCCCGGGCGCAAAATACCATCGTTACGCCTCTGATACGTCACATGTCTCGGGAAACTTCATCTTTATTGAAAGGTTTTCTTTCTTATACTCAAGAGTTTTGTCCCTCAAACTATATTTGTTAAACAAGAATGATAAAACTAGTCGAATCAATTTAAAAATATTTCAAACAAACATCTGAAATCTATCTACTCAAATTCACTGATTTGTCACATAACCTGTACAATTATGGATTGCATTAAGTTAACACAAATACCAGTTGTCAATATACAAGGTCTTTCAAACTAGTTTTGTCTTCATTTAATCAAATTTCCATTATTTATTTTCTCCATGTGTAAATCCTACTCTCTGACAACAGGTCACCCAATATAAATTTTACTTGAATGCAAAATCTGCATTTTTTTTTTTATCTCAGCCAGCTTCCAATCTTGAGATTTACATATGTCTGCAATAATACCCTGCGACTGAGGAGGTCAAGACAAATGGGTAGTACTGTATACAAAAATTTGTAAGAAAAATAGAGGACAGTCTGAACCAAAGTAATGTAATAGCATTCAACAGAAGTACTATTCACCTCATCAGGGATGAGAGTGTAACAGTGTCATAGTAACTGCAAAAATAAGTCACAGGTCTGAAGAAAAAGCACACAATTGGGATTATTCTGCTTCAAAAGCGTGTAAACAACGACACTAAATTAGAACACAAAACATCAGAAAAATATAAAATATGTAAATAACATTGAAACATTTTTCTAAGAGAAAAGGAGAGGATGAGAGAGAGGAAGCGATTTAAAGAGAATGTTTAAAGTTTGTACCTCTCTTATGGGTATTTACAGTTTTGATCATTGTCTAATATCAAGGAGTACCTTTTTCAGGTCAATTCACGAGTCCTTTTGGTACAGACAGTAAATGCCAATTTTCAGGTTAATTCATGTGCAAATTTGGTACAGACAGTGAATGTCGATTTTCAGGTCAATTCATGAGCCGATTCGGTACAGATAGTGAATGCCAATTTTCAGGTCAATTCATGATTTGGTATGGACAGTAAATGCCAATTTTCAGGTCAATTCATGAGCCGATTTGGTACATACAGTGAATGCCAATTTTCAGGTCAACTCATGAGCCGATTTGGTACAGACAGTGAATATCAATTTTTAGGTCAATTCATGAGCTGATTCGGTACAGACAGTGAATGCCAATTTATTCACGAGCTGATTTGGTATGGACAGTCACTGCTAATTTTCAGGTCAATTCATGTGCCAATTTGATACAGACAGTGAATGCTAATTATCAGGTAAATTCATGAGCCATTTTGATATGGACAGTAAATGCCAATTTACAGGTCAATTCAAGAGCCATTCTGGTATGGACAGTAAATGCCAATGTTCAGGTCAATTCATGAGCCAATTTGGTATGGACAGTAAATGCCAGCTTGGATAATACCTTTAGAACACTGATTAGAAGCTTCCATGAATGCAAAAAATATGTGAAAATGTATTTAATAATAATGATATTAAGATGATGCTAATGAAATGTCATATCATAACTGAAGTCATAACTAAAACAATTGAAAAATATGAGACATATTTCTATTACAATGGATGTGTTTGATATGTACACATTTACAGACAAGTCATTAGAAATAATTTGTAGTAAAAATATTGTACGTCTTTACTAAGAGGAACATACAATGTTAAAATCTGATTAACTGCATTGCAAAGGTGTTTCGAGTCACATTTACTTAAATTACCAATTAAAACAAAATGAGACAGTTGCCTATTATTTTTGACAAAAGAGGAAGAATACATCCAGCTGTAAAGAGTATCTACCAAAAAGCTTAAGAAATGTTACAGCGCCCTAATTTGCATCATTTTCTCCACTTATCCAACATGAAGATAATTGATACCACCTACTCAACATACAAAAATTCATCACCTCTTCATTTACATAGTTTTTACAACTCGTGTAAATTTGTAAAGAAAATAAATAAAAGTTAACTTAAGAAACTGTACATGTGCATTATCAAAGCATGTGAAATGTTACACCCATTAGGGCAATAGTAACAAATTAGTTGCATGAAAGTTAACTCAAACAAAACAGTCTACAAAGATATGTATGCAGATTTTTTCATACAAAAAGGTTTTATATGGGCATTATAATGATGGATGTTTCTTGATACACTATTAAATGATTTTCACCATACTACACATATGTAATAATTAGAATCTAATGAAATATACATAAGCAAATGAATGACTAGATACTGTCCTAAATTCCAATTCAGCTTTTATCAAAGTCACTAATTTGATGCAAATACTACTGAAAATCTTTCTCACTAAATTTCCATATTTCTGAGGTTAACATCGGACTATTTTACTGTTCCAACATTAAACTGAAACAACTGACATGGTCATGCACAAAATTGTATATATAATTTAAGCCAGTAAAAAAAGTTAAGACCTAGTTTGTACTTTGTATTACTGATGATGACTAAAGAAATTAAATTTTTTAGATTAGTAGTAAAAAAAATTAAATATATGACTGACCATTTTAGCATGTACAAAGAAAGAATATTATAAAATGATCTTAAATCATATTCAGTCTTCCGTTTAAAAACTTGATGCTGCTTTGTCAGTGTTAATGGATCTAATAGCTTTTCATATATTAAAATAAAGAATGTGATCAATGATTACTCAGCTTGCCTTTATAACTATAGCACTTAACAGTAGCCATTTAAAAACGATCATTCTGAAATAAGTTCTAACAAAATGTTTGATCTTGACAACAAAATGTTAGTCAGTTTTCTAATTTTTTTTGCAATTTATTTATACATTTCAGACCAACACAGTATGCCACAAACTCATTTCTTCCTGAGCTAAATGACAGCTGTGAATAAATTAGGAGCTAAAAGGACCTAATTCTGCAGTGATGGAGTGGTGTTCATCTAGACGTGTCCCTTAACCATTTTTCATTATTCAGAATGCCAAAAAAGCTTGATTATCACATATAAGCTTATCCTAAACCAAAATAATGATCACAGTGACCTATTCTGCGTGGTAATATTTGAGATGTATATAATTTTAATGACTAACATGAACAGGAAAAGAAAAATGCAATTGAAGTCAATTAATGCATAAAACATGGGTCACAGTGACCTATTCTGCATGAATGTATTATTATTTGAGATGTATAAATTATAATAACATGAACAGAAAAAGAAAAATGCAATAAAAGTCAGTAATGCATAAAACATGGGCCACAGTGACCTACTTGTTTGAAAGGAGATGTAGTCCTCATCAAGATCCATCTCCATGCTTCTTACTTCCATGAATAATAGCAGTTATGTATGCAGCAAAAGAAACTTTGGTCATGAGCTAATTGTATACCTTAAAATGAACCAGAAAAATATGATATGAAGGTCACTGGGATCCTTTTAAGTTAAGGGTGTGGTATTAACAGAGATGCATACAATTATCCTGTCTGATTATTCTAGCATGAACAGGTGTTGAGAAATAAACATAAAAATTTTTTTTTTAACCAAAAGCTGTGAAGATGGAAATATTGATCAAAATACCCAAATTTTTGTATGAGGGTGTAGTCATCATCAAGATGCATCCCCTCTCTGAAGATTACGCTGATAACAGAACCAAGAATGTGCAAATAATGGATCTTCATGGATATAATTATCCCACTCTCCAGATAATAGGTTTTTGAAACCCACAACTGCTACATAGGACACCTCAAAACCATATCATAGGACACACAAAGAATGACTAAGATGCACCCAAAGGTGAAGTGCTACAACAAAGATGGTAGGTTTATGAAACCCACTCTACACTTCTACCTAGGACACATGAAGAATGAATGACCGAGATGCACCCAATGGTAAAGCACTAAAAGTATGGTTGCATATACAGACATCATAGTGAGTGCTAAGTCTAGCTTGTGCCAATACACAAAAGCAAAACATCTCAAAAACACACAATTTAGAAAGAAGATCTAAACTGCTGCCAAACCTGTAATTGTAATACATACAAGAGAAACATTAGTTTCTAATCTTGATACAAAACCTGACCAAGAAAGTACTTTTTGATATTTCTCAAGTTTTTATAAAAAAAATATTGATAATATTAACACACTTAATGAATTCTCTTTTTGTGTCTCTTCCTATAAGACCTCCTGCCCAATGTGTTTCCTATTCCACTGGTTTTAAAATTAAGGAAGGCAGATGGCGCCTTTTTAAAAAACAATATATATATTATAATGGTTTGCATATACAATGTACTAAGTGCTTCAATTGCTGGGCTAAACTGGCTCAATTGCATACTCAAATAAATTTTGAGAATAAAAAAATATAATTAAAAAGATGTCAACATTATAACACAAATTAATTTGTTTTTAAATATTTTTTATTGTTTTACCAGGATGGGTGGGCATGGGGGAGAAGTTTTAGGGCGGGCAACAAAAAAAACAACCAGTCAGCCAACTGGAAAAACATTTTTGGGGGGTTTAAAGGCCAGAAAGTATATTTAGACAATAACATAGCTGCCATCTTTGTTTTTTTCCTCTCTGTATTTTGGACCTTAATACGAGTGTACTTTTTTGTGTGCAAAACAAAATTTTTGTATTGAAAAAATAATACAAAATTTCTTTAGAATTTTCAGTTTAGAACTGGCACTAGGTTCCATTTTAATAAAAATGTATCACATGTATATAGGAATTCAGTTCTACAATATGATTGGTTCATTTGAAATCAAGGCTAACATGCCTATCTTTTATACATCATACTGGATTTTGCAAAGAGTTACCATTGTCACCTTCATAATGTTCAACTTCTAATCATGTTGAATAAGAAAGTTGAATATTCAGAATTTTCTGCAGTAAAAAAGAAGAAAACAACTGGAAGGACAATTGTGCCACCTTGTGTAGATTTGAGAAACCATCTAGTAAAAGAGAAAACTTCATGTTTTGCTAATTGTGTAATGTGATTTCACTATTGGGGATGGAGGCACCCATGAAATACAAGAGCACGAAAAAGCTAATAAACATTATCTTGCTGTTTAATCTTTATTCACAACTCAGCCCGAATTTTATGACATATATAAATATCAGAGAGAACCTTAATGCAATTTGATCGAAATTTGGTTTATACAATTTCTTTTAGAAATGAACCTTCCTCTTTCAGTTACTAGTGCTGCTGGCGATTTATTTTGCACCTGTTTTCCAGACGGTAAAATCACAAAAGATTACTCATATTCTTGAACGAAAACATTTCAGTAAGAAAATCACAGAATTGAAAGCATCAATGCAAATTGGTACATTGTAGTTGATAATGATTGGAAAAGAAAAGTGTGGAAAAGACTCACTCCTATAAACAGCCTCTGTTGCAATCTTGCACCTTCTAAAAGGGCACCCGAATGGAATATGGTGCCTGTCCAGAATGTACCAGTGTGCAATACATGCATCTTTGACATTACAAAATGATGTAAAGCACTGTCCTACTTTACTGATGGTTGTTAATGATGTAAATAGTTATATATGCATTAAAATGTTCAAAATCAGTATTTGTTCCTGAAAATCTGTATTTTTGTAACAATCAGTCAGTATTTTTGTATTCAGGGGTTGGCAGCTATGCAATAAAACAGGCCTAGACTACCATCACCATTATTGCCCTGTGAATGTAATCAGTTGTCACAATGTACATGTGCAACTTTTAAAATATAAACATTCAAGAGGTGCCTCGTTCTGGTTTGAAGATATTATCTAAATTTGCAAAAATATGTAATATTAACT
Source organism: Unio delphinus (assembly GCA_029339505.1). Taxonomy (NCBI): domain Eukaryota; kingdom Metazoa; phylum Mollusca; class Bivalvia; order Unionida; family Unionidae; genus Unio; species Unio delphinus. Next base: position 14,997,073 of record JAQISU010000081.1, read on the forward strand.
TTTGTGTCTGCTTCTATATGGGTGCTACTATATTAGTACTATGTATCTGCAGTCAACATTCAAAGGTTCCAGGTATACGGACATAAAAAATGTACGAATATAATATGTTAGTCACATGTATAAAGTTTAGGAATCAAAGCATGAAACAAAGTGCAATATACATTACTGTCCATTTGGCTAGCATTCAGTCACAACAGCATCCAAATTAGTGTCAAGCCAATGGAATCCTCGCTGTTTGTTGCACAGAGGAAATATGTTCTAAATGGGACACGTCTTTAAGAATCCTAATGAATTCTGACAAATTGCCTTGTAAATTTCAATCATACTGAAAACATTTTTATCATTATAATTATAAACATGCTTATTTAACAATGCAAGTAAAATTAACAGTCACCATGCAACTCTCCTCATGACGAGAATAACATGTACATGGTTTCACTGTAATTCTTTAAACTCTACATCCAGATGCAAATCAAAGATGGGCAATAACTCTTCAAGGAAGGACAAAGATTTGTTAATATGTATATCTTTTACTGATGACCATGTTATTTACCAAATTGTTTTACACTGTATTCAGTCACAAGGGCAATAACTCTTCAAGGGAGGTCAAACATTTAATATGTACAACTTTTACTGATGACCATGTTATTTACCAAATTGTTTTACACTGTATTCAGTCACAAGGGCAATAACTCTTCAAGGGAGGTCAAACATTTGTTAATATGTATATCTTTTACTGATGACCATGTTATTTACCAAATTGTTTTACATTGTATTCAGCCACAAGGGCAATAACTAATACAAAAACCATGAGAGCAGTCTTATGTCAGAATGAATACCTTCCAAACATTGACCATAAAATGAATAAAAGTTCACGGTGATCCACTGCAAAAATGAAGCTGATTGTGTGCACAATTTCTGTTGCACACTACATCAAGCTCCAAGTCAGAAAGGGCAATAACTCTAACAAAAATCAATAGAGCACAGTGATTTGCTGATATGCACATTTTAAGGTGATGACTGTAACATTAAAGAAAGCATCACTGCACTCTACTGAAATCTCCAAGACTAGCTGCATAAAAAAATCTGTCACGCAATGCATTCAGCCGAAAGTCGAAAGTAATAATTCTTATAAAAAGTTCTGGGACCACAGTGATTTCATAAAACATATTATCAACAGGAGATGATCATAATACCCCCCCACCCATAGCAATAGATTAAATAACAGCATGATTATTTACAAGAATGATACTGTGTCATTCACTGTATTAAGCTACAAAACAAAAAGGACAATAACAATAAAAATTGTGATACTATGTTTTGTTGATCTATCTTCAGGTGATAATAATATTTACAAAGATCCATGACGACCAATCAAGAAAGTGTCCATAATTGCATATTAAATACTCACCATGTCTTTAATAATGCTGTTTGTAGATAACCAACATTTTTTTATAAAAAAATTACTTTATCTTTTTCAGTCACATTGGACTTTAGCTTTGATCTTAAAACTGAAAGGCTAACCACAAGTGTAGGCCAGCCACAAAGATTGTAAATTGTGCACAATGGACAACTCCTGTTACTGCGCCAAAAGAACAGAAAGAACTGGTAATGGATGGACTGATAACATGCTCTACCTTATGGCTGATTGATTATATTTTAAAGGCGCACCAGCACTGTTAGGCTATTTAGCGCCATACAATAGGTTTTCTGCATTATGGCAAGGCGTATAAAAATGGGTGATCTAGAAAAGCAAATGAGATCATATACTTGCATTGAGCTACAAGACAAAAAATGCAATTAACCGTAACAAAAATTAAGAAGCAAAGTGATTGGTAAATATCTGCATGCTGAGACAATAACCAAAATATTTACCAGGTCTGATAATTCATCAAAATGTGGCTGGGGGGTAGGGGTGGGTGTTGATAGTTGCACTAACAAGAGTGTATCACATTCTTCTACAAGACATAAACGGTAATAACAATAAGGCTGAGAGCAAAGTAATTTGTTGATATGTGTATATTCTTACAATAACCATACTATTTACCACATTTCATGGAAATCTATCAACAACTGTTCAGCACATTGTATTGATGAGATTGTGTGCCAGATAGATGGACAAACAAGATGAATGTTATATACCTCTCCCCACCTAAATATGCATGCAGGTTTATACAAATTATTTACCATTATATGGCTGTGTATCACTGATATATTCTTGCATGAACATGAAATAAAGTCCAGCTAATAAAACCTCTATTAAATATTAAAGGCAATACATTTCCAGCAAGATGACATTAACACCGGACTTGTGCTGGATACCCATCTCACTTGATAATCATATAAAATATCCATCCTACTGGCTCTGACTGAGATTCCACCTTAATTTTTTAACTTCTTTACAATATCAACATTACAAATGTTTTTAATTCATTCATAACTAAACTATTCTAGTTCCAGAAAATAAATAATATCTTATATGTACAACATGTTAGACATCTTTAACATTATTGGCACTATCTGGTGATTTGTTCATCAAACATAATCTATGTCCATGCAAAGCAGTCCAACGAATCACAACCTAGCTTGGAAAGAATGGGATCGATGGTCAAAACTGACCAATCATGTGATATGTATTATACAGCATGGACACAATGGTTGCTACTCCTGCTGATGCACAATGGAAACAGTTCATCTGATTTCTAATATGGATGGATTCTTCTCCAAAATTGCCAAAATAATTTTGTCTACATAGTTTGTTAATCTGGAGTTATGTTCCTTCTGTTCCTTGACAGCTGTCAAAAGCTGAAAGAAAAAAAAAACAAGTATTTTTTAATATTTTTTTGTTGATGAAACATTATATTTATTAGTAATTCATGAAATCTAGTGTGATAACTTCTAAGTTACGACCACATATAACTAAACTGAAATAAATTCAATTATTAACATCATGGACAAATCTCTATAAATGACATGATGCAGCTTTTTATATAGATAAAATGCACCACGATGTACTGTACTTACAGCAAAGTATATAAAGACCAAATGCACCATGATGGACTGTACTTATGGCATAGTATATATAGAACAAATGCACCATGATGGACTGTACTTATGGCATAGTATATATAGAACAAATGCACCATGATGGACTGTACTTATGGCATAGTATATATAGAACAAATGCACCATGATGGACTGTACTTATGGCATAGTATATATAGAACAAATGCACCATGATGGACTGTACTTATGGCATAGTATATATAGAACAAATGCACCATGATGGACTGTACTTATGGCATAGTATATATAGAACAAATGCACCATGATGGACTGTACTTATGGCATAGTATATATAGAACAAATGCACCATGATGGACTGTACTTATGGCATAGTATATATAGAACAAATGCACCATGAAGGACTGTACATACAGCATAGTATATATAGACCAAATGCACCATGATGGACTGTACTTACAGCATACTATATATTGATCAAATGCACTGCGATGGACTGTACATACAGCATAGTATATATATATAGATCAAATGCACCACAATGGACTGTGCTTACAGCATAGTATATATAGATCAAATGCACCACAATGGACTGTGCTTACAGCATAGTATATATTGCTCAAATGCACTGTGATGGACAGTCTTTACAATGTAGACTATATATACCAAATGCACTGTGATGGATGGTAATTATAGCATAGTCTTTTTAGACCAAATGCACTATGATGGATTGTATTTACAGAAAATAGGCATACAAAAACTAATGAACAGGTACTATATTGAAACTCTATTGACTCTACCACTATTCCATGTACCAAATAACAGTGTCCTAATCAGGACTCTACCACTATTCCATGTACCCTACAGCAGTGTCCTAATTAAACTCTATCACTATTCCATGTACCCTATAGCAGTGTCCTAATTAAGACTCTACCACTATTAAATGTACTCTATAGCAGTGTCCTAATTTAGACACTACCACTATTAAATGTACCCTATAGCAGTGTCCTAATTTAGACACTACCACTATTACATGTACCCTATAGCAATGTCTAAATTAAGACTCTACCACTATTGCATGTACTCTATAGCAGTGTCCTAATTAAACTCAACCACAATTACATGTACCCTATAGCATTGTCCTAATTAAACTCTACCACAATTACATGTACCCTATAGCAGAAACCCAATCAGGACTCTAGCCCTATCCTATACATTAGTGTCCTAGTTCCAGGTTTTTGCTATACTCTGAATCAAGATGCAAAATGTTGATAGGTTAATTACTAGCTTGCCAATTGTTCCAAAAAATTAAACTGATTTGATATGACATATCTTGAAAATGTAAATTACACACTTTAATATAATAAAAACCCTAACATTTTATGATTCTTTTCACATCAATAACCATATTTTATTTCCAATTTTATCTGAAATCACCACCTTAGTAATGACTTGGCCTATACTGTACACAATTATATCACTCGTGTATCATTTGAATATCTTGCTTAATCTCAGTCTCTGGAATCTGAAGAACTCTAAACAAACCTTTGGGCCTTGAGCAATTCAAGGCTTTTAAAGATCTTAGTATAATTTGAAGTAAATAGTTGCATTTATTTCCTTACCTCCTCCTTTGTTAGATGGTCAAGTTCACTGGCAAGGGAATTTCCCTCCTGTAGCATATCTTGACCATCTCGCACACACTTAGACAAAAGCTGGGCATTGAGATCCTCATTTTCAACCTCTAGCACTTTGTTGGACTGGAACGACAAATTGAGAACAATCAGAAACAAGACTGACCCATTTTTAAAAAAAACCAATAAATACTCATGTTTATCATGAATTCATATTGGATTTTGTGTTTTAAGCACTATTCTTTTTTAAACTAATATCTAAGATTTATTTTGTTGGGATGATAAAACATTTACCATAAATACTCACTTATACCTGCGTCCAAAAGCAAACAATAAAGATTCCAATCTGCTGCAGCATAATGCACTTGCAAATCAGTGTCTATGTTATTTTGTTCTGCTGATTAATCCTAACAAACTGCATAGATCTGGATCTACCAGCGCATTATGCGAAGGCTGGTCTTGGTCTAGGCAGTTTGACTATTTTTAAAACAAAGATACAAGGTAATAGATTGAAACAGCATACTTATAAAGGAAAATGTTGCAAATGGTATACATGTCATCACTTCAACTCAGTCAAACAAATACATGAATTGTTAGTATATGACTTACCACCATATGAATCAATAAATTATTTCTAAAAAGTCATCCTTTTGGATTTCCACTTAAAACAGACTTGATACAATCATTGGAATTTTTCTGCAAGTGTTCACAAATCACAAAAAGATTCATTCATCCTGTCAGTAATGAAAATTTCGCCTGTACTGAATAAACAATCACCCAGTCATGCAAATACTTAACATTTAATTTGCCCTGAATAAACATTTACCCTGCCAATCAAGTACTGATCATTTCACTTGCCCTTAATAAACAATCCCCAGTCATGCAAGTAGTGAACATTTGTTCTGAATAAACATTTACCCTTTCAATCAAGTTCTGATCATTTCACTTGCCCTGAATAAATAATCACCCAATCATGCAAGTACTGAACATTTGCTCTGAATAAACACTTACCCTTTCAATCAAGTACTGATCATTTCACTTGCCCTGAATAAATAATCACCCAGTTATGCAAGTACTGATCATTTCACTTGCCCTGAATAAACATTCACAGTCTTGCAAATATTGAATATTTCACTTGCCCTAACTAAACACTCATCCAGTCTGGTGAATAATGAAAATTTCATTTGCCCTGACTAAACAATTGCCCAGTCATGCAAGTGTTGAACATTTCACTTCCTGAATAAATGTGTATTAAACCATTTATTACTGAAATATAAAAATTGATGAGCTAAATGCCTAAATTTGATCATGTAACTTATTTGTTCATCCTTGTAACAACAGCTGTTAGCAAGTAGTGAGATCAGTCTGCTGTCCAATGTTTATTAGCATGTATACTTTTATCAAAACAAATTGAAAATGAACTTCATTGCTTTTACTGAACAAAGTTAGCAAAATTCCATTTCTTTAGATTTTAAACTATACCTTGTATGCCATCACCTAGAATATTTTTATCTAATGCAAATATCACCTCTTATTTACAAGGTCTTATCATCAACATACACCGTTTTCATCTCCCATTGATTGGGAAACTTCATATCTTCCTGTTACCAACATCTTACCAATTTATATTTAACTAGTATGGTTTTTTATATCGCTGGTTGATGTTAAACCTTTCTTATTTTTGAACAGCTTACCTATTGTATGGCGCTAAATAGCCCAAAAGTGCTGGTGCGGTTAAAATTCAAGCAAACTTTAGAAGGAAATGTTAATTTTCTGAATCAAAACTCAACTGGGAGAGGGTTTGGAAAATTCACTAATGTTTTCTTTGCCATTATGAGCTGGTAGAATGAATTTTTAAATCAGTGCTGAAAAATAAAAACTCTTCACAGCACAAATCAAACATGTCTAACCGGCAGTCCATTAAAAAAGCTGTAAAAGAAGTTACATTCACAAGATACTATCATATACTGCATTCAGCTGCAAAGGTAATACTGCCAATAAAAATGATTGTTGATATCTGCATCTTCACATGAAGACCAGACCATGCAAAAGTGTCCTTGTGATCCACTGAAAACAGAGACTAGTTACAATCAGAAAAGTCTGTCATACACTACATGCAACTAAGTCAAAATGGGTGATAACTCTTAAACACAGTGCAGTGCTTTGTTGATATGCACATCTTCAGATGATAACCATAATAACTGCAATATCTGATGGCAATTCATCAAAAACCATGGAACAAGTTGTGCTAACTTGATGAGTGTGTTAAACACTGCATAAAGCTAAAGGACAAAAAGGGCAACAACTCTAAAACAAAATTGCTGGAGCAATAAGATTTCCAGAAAATGCACATCTTTGGGTGATGACCGTAATCTTTACCAAGTTCATGGCAATCCATTATGATACAAGTCTTGAATACAAAGGGTATAAAAAGCCATTAATTTTACTGTATTTTGTAAAACAACAAAAACTTCTGTTGGTAGAATGGAGAAACTTGGTACAGTGCAATTTGGCCTGCCCTCTGTGATATTTTGTATCCAACTGCATTGTGCTTACCAAAAACTTCCAAAGAAAACTTGAATACAAAATTTGATTCTGATGCCATCATCAAAGATTACACCTTTGTCTCGCCATTCACAAATTCAGATAACACAATATTCCTTGTAAATTCTTAGCTACATTAAAGAAATCAACAGCTTATTATGTTAATTCATTTACACAATTTAGAGGAACAATAATCTTTTTTAATGAAACTTTGAAAAATTCTTCCAATACTAAATTTACATCAGCTTACTGAATTTAAATTGCTCTATATAATACAGATTTGTCATCAAAACAGTCTGACATACTAATACAAAAAATGCACAAGTGAAGCCAAAGCATTAAAAATAAAAATCTGTGTACCGGTATACATATATTTTACCCTCATTATAATGCCATTCATGTGAGTGATAAAAGTCTACTTACTTATAGGTTCTGTCACTTTATATTGAGGGACTGGATATACAATATTAAATCATGAGATGACCATACTTGCCTAATCAAAGTAACTGGCTTATAATGAGTGAGTATAGTATATGTATACTTAACTAAAAAAACAAAATGGAAGCAAACGTATTGTAAAAGAATGTAGCTGCAAGTTGACAAACAAATGCTTAAAAGGGATGACTAAAACTAAAGAAAATGCAGCAAACTTGTCTTTTAGAGTCAGGTATCAAAATGCAACAGGATTTTTTAAAGGGTGGATGGAATGGGACCTATATCCATTTTTTGGGAACATTAGAAACGTGTTGATAGCACAACAAAAGGCTCCCAAACTCCCCACTTTGTTTGAATTGACAAGTTGAGAAAAGCAAAAACAAAATGCATGCATGCATATATATATATATATATATATATATATATATATATATATATATATATATATATATGAATATGCAAATTAACTAAAAGCAATGGATCTTTTAAAAATCATCTATGCAGGAATACAAAACACATTAATCTGATGTCATTAATTCTGCCAAGATTTAGGACAATTCATCAAAAGCTGTGAAAAAAAATATGCACACTGGAATTATCATCAAATATCAGAATATGATGATAGAACAATGCCAATGCTGGCCTCATGCCCAAATATGTCTGCCTAATTTCAGGGCAGTTCATATAAAGCAGCAGGACTAGTTGTACCATTTGAATTACCTATAACATTAAAACAGTCTAAACCCTGCAAAAATGCATTGACAGACAGAACGATATGCACATAATAATCTCATTTCTTTAACATCTGCCAAATTTCTGGGCAATTCATTAAATAATATTTTCCTTTGTGCTCACACAAGAATTTTCATGCAGGATATAAACTTTACGTTTGTTTTGTTTTTATGGTTTAACGCCATTTTTCAGCACAAGATAGGCTACACATGGCGGCCAGTATTAATGGTGGAGTAAGAACCTGGAAATCCCCGGAAAGAATCACTGACCCATGAGAAGCTACTGGCAAACTTTCACACATATCCACATCGGCCAAATCTGAGACTCCAACCCATGCAGATTTAGGTGAGATGGCAGTGATCCGTAACGGACAGCGCTTTAGACCACTCAGCCACTCAGGGTCCCAAATATAAACTTTAAACAACATAAATGAACTCTCATCAAATGCATCAGACAACAGTCAATAATGTTTATCTGGTTTGGTGAGTGATTGACATTTCTAATGCTATATTCCTGTGCTATATTCAACCCAATACACACATACAATGGTACAAAGTGGTCAACAATATCTGTAATTCCCAAAAAATCTTATAAATGTGTGGAATACATTTCCTATTTTCCAGCAATATTAATAAAAGATGAGATTACATGTACAACCATCCTATTACTGTACTACAGATAGCAACTGTTTACTAGGCAGCTAACACATTACTACAGAAAGCAACTGTTACTAGTTAACTAACAATGCTACAGATAGCAACAGTTACCAAGCAGCTAAGACACTGTTAAATAGATATCAAGCATTACCAGGCAGCTACAGATAGCATCTGTTACTAGGCAACTACAACACTGCTACCTGGCTAATGACTAGCACTTACTTTTATCACATGACAACACTTGTTCATTTTTTACATTACATAGCATAATATCACTGCAATACACAAAGTTTAAAAGCTGAAATCAAAGATGTCCTAATGTACTCAAAAAACCAAAATACTGTTGACTGCAGTGGCCAAAATATTATATCTCTACATAGTCATGTGATAAACAGTGCAACACGTGAGCTCACTTTAAACCAAATTTACAAAACACTGACCATACTTATAAAGGGGTAGGTACTACAAGGTCTACTTCTGGCCCAAACTTTGATAAATTTTCCTAAATAGTGGTTGATGATAAAATACTACGGAAAAATACTGATTAACTTTTGAAGAAAATGCAACTGATCTTTAAAATTTATTTAAAAAATTAAAAATTAAAATTTAAAAGCATGTTTTCATGACAGTTGGCTACAACATAGGAATTTTAGGTTACCATTTGAACTATTTTAAGAAATTCACTTGGTCCACATGCAACAACCAATTTGAAGTTTAAATTGAATATAAAGGTATGCTATAGTAACCTATTACTAGAATATGGTTTTTGGTTGTCACATTTGGATCATGTGAAAAATGAGATATTGGTCCATCAGCATTCAATGATGCCTTGCATCTAAATAATAATATTAAGCATTAACTAAACAGGAATTTCTGCTTCAATGAACACATAAAATGGTCGTTAGATAAATCAGAGATATCCTTATGAAATAACTAGTTATAAATGAAGAACTTATTACAGACGAGTTTTCCTTGATGTGTTTTAGGACTGCATGAAGACAAAAGCTGTTACATTTTTTATGATTATGTCAACATAATATAAAGGAAATTAATGGTTTTGGACCAATTTTGGCCCCCAAACTGGCGATGAATTCAAGTGATTGTAACAGCATTTTTACAGTTATAGATGACTATATGTCCACTATAACATATACACACTGTATTGTTGTTGTTATTGTTGTTGTTGTTGTAGGGTTTAATGCCATTTTTCAGCACATGAAAGGCTATACATGGCGGCCAGTATTAATGGTGGAGGAAGAACCCGGGAAAACCCCAGAAAGAACCACTGACCCAAGAGAAGCTACTGGCAAGCTTTCTCACATACCCACATTGGCAAAATCGGAGACTCGAACCCATGCAGATGGAGGTGAGATGGCAGTGATCCATAACAAAGAGTGCTTTAGACCACTCAGCCGCTTGAGGGCTCCATACTGTATTGTGAAACTATGTGAAAACCAAAACGAAACATCCCTAAATGGACAAATATATAAATCTAATCTTCACAATACTTCTAAATCTTCAATGCCATCCAAATCATTTAATTCAAGTATAATGGTTTGGGAATACAAAAATGCATGCTATAAAGAGAGCCTACAATGGTTATAGGTATTTATCATGGACCATCATTACTTATCAAGTCATTTAATATAAAATGTAAAACCATGGGGAAATAAATGCAATAATATGGCATGAATTTCACCACATTGAAATCTTCAGCTGAGATAACCACTGAATATATGGGAACTTAAGGGATAATTGATCTGTATTTAGGATAAAAACCATAATGAGATAATGTTGCATTCTAATTGATTACACCAAAGTAATGTTGTCAATGATAAAGTTGAGAAAGCAAGGAGTAATGGACAAATATATTTGCATTAATTGATCTTAATGTTAATTTTTTTCATTCCATCTATTCTTGAGACACATTTGATATAAAATAAGAAATCAGTGCCTATTATCCCATTCTCTTGTTAATATATGTATAATTTTTTTTATATCCTTTGGTCAGTGAATTTAGAAAACCATGCTGTATATGTTGAGCAAGTGCCTCATACTCGGTGTAGTTTAAAGCTACTGTGCTTTCTCCCTTTCACGAAATTCAATATATCTAATTTTAGGATACATCATTATCTTAACACATTAACACCTGGAGTTTTTGTTGTTTTTGCATGAAATGCGAACAGGCAACAGATTGGGGGGAAGAACCTATTTATGACTACATCCTAATATATAGACTTCCAAGCAATTTTCCATTAGCCTAATACCTAGTTGTGTTAGAGATTGTTTTCCATTGCTTATTTTGCTCGAGCATAAGCAGAAGGGGAAAACTCCAGTTCTTTTTTATTTTTGCTTAATGAACCAGTCATTTTTGTATTGAGACCCCTCTTTATTCCAAATGCCCACCTTATCCTACATTTTGCACAGGTTCACCTGTCTGTGTGCAGTTCAGACCAGTCTGCCTTTGATCTGAGGCCAAAAAGTCTAAAATCTGGGCACAAAATCGAATTCTGACCACAGGCGAATTTTGGGTTGAAAAAAAAACATGTCCAAATAATTAGGTTTTCCCTCTGTATTTTGCAGTGCCACTACAATTTCCAGATATTTTGGTATCATTGTAGAGCTAAATCTGTCTACCTTTCTATAATATCACCCACTTTAGGTTATCATTCATTTGTGAAGAAAATGATCAAGAAATATTTAAATGTTTTTTTTCTGGGAGAATCATGGCAAGATTTTGTATATCATGTCAGTGCTAAACACAAACATAAGCAAAACATTTTAAATAAAAACCAAAACAGGTAGAAGAGGTAATCAAGCAAACCTAGTGGAATTATATACATCATTAAAACAATGCTGAAAAACCATAAACATTTTTTGTAGTATTATCACTGTCTATTACGCACATTGTGTGCAAAATGTACAATTTACAATTAATATATTTTGGTAATATATGTGACTGAACCCTTTTAGCGACAATGTATTTATTTTTCGTGAATATATCACAATGGGAAGAAAAAACATCAGATTCTTCTTTTTTGCTTTCCTTGAAGAAAAGCAGTTCTGGACAAATGCTATACATACATAAAGAAGAGAGAGGGACCAGAAGGTCAACCTGGGTCTGATTAAGGGCTGATATCAACCCTTATAGTACCTACCCCTTCATATGCAAAGCGTACTTCTAACCAAGACACATGCTTCATGCAGAAGAATATAGTGATGGTGGAGTTGGGGATCAGACTTTGTTCTGTATAATGATTCTGCAAATTCCAAGATGTCAATCAATCAACTACAAAATACTTTTACAACTAGATGTACAGTACAAGAGTCATACACACCTGATACATAGATCTCCATTCTACCCAGAAGTTCTAGAGTTGCAATGAAAAAGAAAATTATGGGGGATCACGTGGTATGTGTTTACTGGGTAAATGGCAAGAAAAAAAGACAAGATATGGCATAACATATCTAGGGAAGTATAATTGTTTTTCACACTAAATGTCACAGTTTAGTACCAAGATTAATCTGTAAAAAAAAAAATACAAAGCCTTCATATTGGGCATATTACTCCCATTCATTTTGACCAAATAAACAGAGTTCTTGTGCCTTTTACAGTAAGCATTACTAAACGGCAATAGAATATATTTCATTCTTGGTCTGTTGAGCAGTCAAACTTAAGATTCACACAAAATTCCTTTGATTCCCAGATGTGAATTAAGGCAAAAACGATAAGAAATAAAATCAACAAAAAATATTTTACCTCCAAACATCAACATTTTATCATGTCAAAACCTCCTTTTTGATCATTCTCCTTAAAAAAATTTCTTATTCAGAGTCAAGACATTGATGCAGATATCTCGATATCTGCAAACACAGCAAGAGAATAAATAGGTTTCATGAACAAAACATCTAATTAACACAGCTTTAACATTTTATTATAACCTAGCCTTCACTGCTGAAACCAATGGTACAATATACGCCTTCCCATGTATAATAATCCTATCCTTGGGCTCTAGTATTGCAAAGTTGATTGTGTATTGACCAATGAGTTTCAGTGACTTCAATCCTGCCCCTGTACCCATATGTTCATACTGCATTATAGGTAAATGTTCATTAAACGACATTAAGACCTTTACAAATTTGATTTTCATCATGAGTTGTTTGTTACATGTGTTGTTTAGTTTCATATGACTCACCTCTCGAAGTTTCATAATTTCGGACTGCATCTGTTTGTAACCCTGAGAGTCAGAGAGGCTTAGAGATCGAGATCTCTCTGGAGAGTGAAGATGTTCTGTCTCAATTTTGTATATTCTGAGTTCCTCTAGCTCTTTGCCTAGCTCATCTAATAACTGAAAAAGTAAAATGAATTACAAGTTCAAAATTTCCTGAAAGATTGTTTACAGCTAATGAAAGCTCTAATGAATGTATTCATAAATACAGAATTTTCCTATGACCCAATTGTGTATTTCTTAACCCTTTTTCCAGATAACAAGCAAGTCTACAAGCACAGCACCAGCTGCCACATTGAATCAATTACCACACATTTTATTACTTTAGACTCTTTGATGGATTTTTTAAAAAGTAAAAAGTTAACATTAAAGTTGGATAACAATTTTGCAGCATACAAAAATTATGCACAAAACAATAAGTAATCATGCAGTAACTGGTTTCTTGCAGCAACTTGTGCAGATCTTTTACATCTGTTATAGAAAAACACAAACTGAGACTGATGGCTTAAGTAGAGTTGTCTTACATTATGCAGAGTCAATGCATGTTAAAACAAAAATTCCATAGAATGCCACATATTGCCTACATTATGTGATATCATTATGTAGACAGTAGCCAAAACAAAAGTTCCATGGAATGCCACATATTGCCTGCACTATGTGATATATAGAATCTATGTTGAGGTTTGGACCGAGACAATGAAATCCCAGCCTAAGGGTTATATTATTTGTATCCCCACAAGGCTTGTCCAAGTGGGGAGACATATAATGTAACCCCGCGGCTGGAATTTCATTGTCTCAGTCCAAACCCCAATGTAGATTATTTTTCTCACCCAATATTATCCTTTAAAGTAAAAAAGAAAACTCTTTACTAGTGTTCATGTCGCAATGTTTACATGTGGCGCATGAATATGCTAATGAGGGCTGTGGTGTAACCATTGCATCCAAAGTACACAGTTTATACGTGTGTGCAAAGAAAAAAAACAACATAAAACATCGCATAGTAATGAGGTATTATAAAATTTAATATATGGATGTTATATGAAATTAACAATAAATACTTATAATTTATTAGAAAGAAACTCTTTCCTTTCATCATTTCCAATTTCGAGTACCCCACTCTCCCGTATAAAAGACCCTCATCACCCTCCAAATATGACCCTTCGTGGCCGGTTCACTTAAATTCAAATCCAAGTATGTGGACCCTAGAGGTTAACCATGTGCTAAACTTTCAAGTTAACAGATTCTTTGAAAATTTATATTTCTGTCTTGAAAATATGGTAAGTGATACAGTTAAATTTGTTTATGGATTAGTGTGTTGAGGGATAAATGATTCCTTCTAGCTGGTAAGTGTATTATTTGTCAATAAATATTGCGGGTTTATTCAGCTGGAGCACAACCGAGATGCTTAACAAAATTATAATAAAGCATGTTTGACATAGCACATTTCTGGCTGTTGCTAAGTTTACCGGTGGTGTTTAGAGAGTTAAAATGCTATGAAATGTATAGGTATATAGTCTTATGTGCATGGATCAGTGTTTTCTGACATAGTTCATTTCACACACCACTGAGAATTTTATCCTATCTGTAGCACAGTAAATTTTCAGGTCAGCTTCATTAAATGTCATCTCATCTCATCTCCGCCTGTGGCCCCGTTTGGGACATAGGCCGCCAACCAGCTCCCTCCAGGCATCTCGGTTCTGGGCGAGTCTCTCCAGCTGTCCCCACGTCTTGCCCATCTTCTTTGCGTCTGCATCCAAATCACGGCGCCAGGTGTTTCTGGGTCTTCCTCTCTTCCTCTTTCCTTGAGGGTTCCATGTGAGGGCTTGCCTGGTGATGTTGGGAGCAGGTTTGCGGAGGGTGTGGCCAATCCATCACCAGCGTCTCTGAAGGATGTCATCCTCAACGGGCTGTTGCTTCGTTCTCTGCCACAGTTCGTCGTTGCTGATTCTTTCTGGCCAGCGGATCTTTAGGATCTTCCTGAGGCAGGTGTTGATGAAGACCTGGATTTTCTTCATGGTGGTAGCAGTGGTTCTCCAGGTCTCTGCTCCATACAGCAATATCGGCTTCACGATGGTGTTGAAGACCCTGATCTTGGTGGTGATGTTAAGCTGCCTTGATATCCATATGTTCTTCAGCTGATGGAAAGCTGCCCTTGCTTTGCCGATGCGTGTCTTAACGTCTGCATCCGTTCCTCCCTGCTTGTCCAGGATGCTGTCAAGGTAGGTGAAGCTATCCACCTCCTCCAGCGCATCGCCTTCCACTGTGATGGGTGTATTGCTGGATGCATTTGTCTTGAAAACCTTGCTCTTTCCTCTGCTGATGTGGAGACCCAGGCTGGCTGAGTTGTCCGCAACAATGCTGGTCTTTTCCTGCATATGTTGTTGGGTATGCGAGAGGAGAGCCAGGTCATCAGCGAAATCTAGGTCGTCCAGCTGTTTCCACAGCGTCCACTGGATGCCGTTTCTTTTTTGGTCTGTCGATGTCTTCATGACCCAGTTGATGGCCAGCAGGAAGAGGAATGGTGATAGAAGGCATCCTTGTCTCACCCCTGTGTTTACTGCAAAGGCATCAGTGAATTGCCTGCCGTGGACGATCCTACAAGTCATTCTTTCATAGGACTTCCTGATGATGTTGGTGATCTTTTCCGGGACTCCATAGTGCCTTAGTAGTTTCCAGAGGGTCTGCCTGTCGACGCTGTCAAACGCTTTCTCATAGTCGAGAAAATTCACGTAGAGTGGGGAATTTCACTCCAGAGACTGTTCCAAGATGATGCGCAGTGTCGCTATCTGGTCCGTGCACGACCTTTCCTTTCGGAAGCCAGCTTGTTGGTCACGGAGATGCGGGTCAACTGCCTCTTTCATCCTGTTCAGTAAGATGCGGTTAAACACCTTCCCCGGGATGGACAACAGCGTAATCCCCCTGTAGTTGGAGCAGTCACTGAGGTCACCTTTCTTAGGTAGTTTGACGAGTTAGCCTTCTCTCCAGTCTGCTGGTACTTCTTCGTCTTCCCATATCGTGCTGAAGAGCGGGTAGAGGAGCTCCACACTGGTTTCCACGTCCGCCTTCAGCGCCTCTGCCGGAATGCTGTCGGGTCCTGCAGACTTGCTGCTCTTCAATTGCTTGATGGCGCTGCGAATCTCCTCTTTGGTCGGCGCACCGCACTCTATTGGCAGGTCACTTTCCGCTGGTGGTACGTCTGGTGGGTTTGCAGGCGCTGGTCTATTTAGCAGTTCCTGGAAATGCTCAACCCATCTGTTCTTCTGTCCTTCCTCGTCTGGGATCGCTCTTCCATTCCTGTCCTTGACTGGTCTTTCTGGCTTGGCAAACTTTCCTGAAAGTTTCTTGATGGTGGCATACAGGTCTCTGGTGTTGCCATGATGAGCTGCTTCTTCTGCTTCTGTTGCCAGCATCTCTACGTAGCTCTTCTTATCTTTCTTGATGCTGCGCTTGACGCTTCTGTTGGCTTCCGCGTACTCGTCGTTTGCTTTTGCTTCTGCTGTTCTTGTCCTACTGTTGTTTACGGCAGTCTTCTTCTCTCTTCTTTCTTGAATCTTCCTCAGCGTCTCTGTTGAAATCCATTCTTTGTGCGTGTATGTTTTGGGGCCCAGTACTTCTTGGCATGTTGATGTGAGTGCCTCTTTCACTCTTTTCCATCCGTCTTCTATGGTCTCTTCTTCAAGCAGCTCTTCTAGAACCTGGAACTTGTTGAAGAGGGTGATCTTGAATTTCTCCTGTTTGTTGTTATCTCTCAACGCCGTGGTGTTGTAACGACAGCGTTGATTGGAGCCTCCTGTCCAGTTTCTCTTGAGCTTCAGCTTCATCCAGGCAACGAGTAGATGATGGTCTGAGGCAACGTCTGCTCCTCGCTTAACGCGGACATCCCGAAGGGAGCGGCGAAACGTCCTCACGATGGTCTATTTGGTTTTCCGTCCGCAGGTCTGGTGACACCCAAGTTGCCTTGTGTATCCTTCTGTGGTTTTCATTAAATGTAGCTAACAGTATATACTTTGTTTCACGCGAAGTGTTTGCAACTAGTTCGGTTGCTTTAGCTACGTTTAATGATCTGAGAATGTACTGAGCTAGTCCTGCATATAGGACAAACTTGACCATGCTAGTTAGAACGAACTAGCATAATATCAAAACCTCGAAATAGTATGTGTGTATTTGTCTCTATCAAAATATTTTTGTTTGGTATGTTTTCGAAGACAGATTGACCTTAAGTAACTATGTTTTGGTTATATATTATTTGTTGTTGTTGTTGTTGTTTTATTTGAGAACAACTATGGCACAGCAGAAGACAAGAAGGGTTTCTTTTGTTAAAAGTAGTTCTAAGCACATGGACATCATGACTGAGACGATTGGGGTGAGATGACTAGACTGAGATAAGAAAAGTAAGGTTAGCAAAACAGCAAGATTTCTCTGTCGCTCGGGTGAGAAATCATTATGTAGACAGTAGCCAAAATGAAAGTTCAATGGAATGCCACAAATTACCTGCCCAATGTGATATCTGACATTTGTTAGTACCATTTTTTAAAGTCTTTGGAATGACTTCGCCAGGGTTCGAATCTGCAACATCATGTCTCCAAGGCAGATGCCCTAATAACTAGGCCACAGGAGCAGTGGCATGAATTATTTGTTTTTTGGTCTTAATTTATTAAATACAATCTGAAGATCAATTTAGTTTTGGCTTTAGGTGTAGCATTATCAACCAATCAGAAAGATTCTTAACTAAAGGGGTTATCATAATGGCAATATCTTCCATTCTTCTCACAATAGAGATGGGAGATGACTCATTCTTACCTGCCCTGTGACTTTTCTCTCCCTTGCATATTTTTTCTGCATCTCCTCATACTCTGCTGAAATGGCATTATAATCCTCTTGCACTGCATTATATCGGTCTGTACACTCCAGCTTGTCCTTAAATAAACAGTACAAGAAGTTCAAGACCTGCAACTTTGAAAGCATTCCTGAAAAATTTCACCAAAACCATAAACTCCTAACAAAGACATTGCCAGCAATAGGAAAATAACTGTCATCCTGCTTCTCATTAATGTGGGCCTGACAAAAATGACATGAACTTGTGTTACTTAGAATTCATTATTTTTGTGGGAATATTTCAGTAAGTTCTAAATTCACGGACATGCCAATGAAGAAGGAGATATCCTTTTCTCTTTTTGGTCATTGTGTGTTTTGAAGTAGTCCCAAATGATTGGTTTTTTAGCAGTCACAATGTGTGGTTTGTAGCTATCCCAAATATGTGGTTCGTAGCAGTCCCAAAATTCATAAAAATTAATATTCCAGGAATATAAGAAAAGAAATATTTCACAGAATATAAGAATTCTTTGCAATGAAGAACATGTGTAATTGGGTATTTTGGAGAATAGAAAATCTTTTTGAAAAGTCAGTAGTCAGATTGCCAGTTAATGTACACATATTATTGGTCTCCTTACCACATCTTGAATCCTGTCAACAGACATGCGATTTTCTTTGGTTTGGTTTTTTTTTCACTGCAAGGCAACTCATGTTAAACATTAAATGCCAGGCAACTCGTGTTAAACATTAAATGCCAAGGCAACTCATGTTAAACATTAAATGCCAAGGCAACTCATGTTAAACATTAAATGCCAAGGCAACTCATGTTAAACATTAAATGTCAGGCAACTCGTGTTAAACATTAAATGCCAAGGCAACTCATGTTAAACATTAAATGCCAAGGCAACTCATGTTAAACATTAAATGCCAAGGCAACTCATGTTAAACATTAAATGCCAAGGCAACTCATGTTAAACATTAAATGTCAGGCAACTCATGTTAAACATTAAATGTCAGGCAACTCATGTTAAACATTAAATGCCAAGGCAACTCATGTTAAACATTAAATGCCAAGGCAACTCATGTTAAACATTAAATGCCAAGGCAACTCATGTTAAACATTAAATGTCAAGGCAACTCATGTTAAACATTAAATGCCAAGGCAACTCATGTTAAACATTAAATGCCAAGGCAACTCATGTTAAACATTAAATGCCAAGGCAACTCATGTTAAACATTAAATGCCAAGGCAACTCATGTTAAACATTAAATGCCAAGGCAACTCATGTTAAACATTAAATGCCAAGGCAACACATGTTAAACATTAAATGTCAAGGCAACTCATGTTAAACATTAAATGCCAAGGCAAACTGATCAATGTGCCATGCCCAAGTCACACCAAGGTAGACAACCTCAGCTATATCATATGTTGGATTCAAACCAGCATGGCATATTAGTCACCAAGCCACTGTGGTACCTGCCACCATTATTCCCTTTCTATAATACATAGGTGGGCATATAAAGCCTATTCCAGACATGCCAACCTAAAACCTTCTCAATAAGGCAGTTCATATTCTTCTGCAAGAAATAATTTTTTTTAGGTGTAGTCCTATTTGTCAACAATGAAAACAAATATACCTCTCCCTTGATAACTTTTGCCTGGACAAGTCGCAAACTGGCTTATAACATAGGATCAGTCATGAATCACATTTTTTCCCTCATAAATGCCAAAAGAATAGTGCCCAACTTGTTGAATATGAAGAAAATATTGATAAAAAATAAAACCTTTAAATGTTATTATTATTCTCACAATGGTTTTATTGGAAATGGGCATGCAACTCAAATGATATCAAATTAGATGATGCAGTGTACTTCTGGTTCAAAAAGCAACATAAGCTATTCTGATCTCTACCATAATTCTTTAGGCCCAAGCAGAGAAAACAGCAAAAAAATCCCATGGATTTTCCATGAAAAGCCATCTGAAGCATTGGCAATGTCTGCACCAACATCAATAAAACAGAATTTGTTGCTGTGAAACAAGCTCAGTGAATCAGGAGGCAGCATGCAATTATCCTAAACAGCTTTCTTTAAAGAAATATAAAATCAACATAAGTTTTGACTATGAATTTCTTGAAATTAACATCTAACTTTCCAAAAAGGAAATCTCATTAATTTTGAATAAAAAATAACAATTCAGCACAAAAAGCAGGGACATAAGACAAAATGTGTTCCGTGGTACAAACATAAAAAATACTGACAACATTTTGAATATTATTTTTAATGACACTTTTCATGATTTTTTTATCGTAAAGTTCAAGGTAATTTATAAAGAAAAATGAACAATTCTGACACATTATAAAAAGCTATTTATTACAAAATTATAAAACAATTATTTAACAATGTTACCAGCCCCCATTCTTTTGTCTCTCTATGCTGATCTTGCCCTTTCTTAGTTTTCAATGGTCTCTCTGTAACTTGCATCCTTACTTATATTAAAGTCTATGTTTGTGGACCCCACAGTGTGTAAGTTATTGCAAAAGAGGTGTAAATATAAAATGTTCAGAACTGTGATCTGATGCAACAAATGCAACATTGTTAAATAAAAAATTTCATAAAGTACACTTTGAACTTAGTCAAGATCTCTTAACCTTATGTAGTCTATAGTTGTTTATTTATTTTCCTTTCTTTAAAAGTAAAGAAAGTTAAGAAAAAAGTATGAAATATTTACTTACCATTCTTAATTTATCATTTTCTACCCTCAGCTTTGCAGCTTCTATTTTTAGCTTTTCATTCTCGGATTCAAAAGTCTGTAGTCGACTTGTGAGATAATCAACCCTTTCTCCTCTGTCTCTCTCATGCTTCATCTGAATTGATAGCAAGTTGAATTCTGATGATAACTCAGAGCCCTAACAAGATTTTAAAGAACTAAATATGTTTTAATCACTGGTTCAGATTTAATTATATTTCTGAAAATACCATAGGGTGTTTCATGAACACCTTAAACAACTTATAATACAACATAAAAAAACAACCAGTCTTTTACTCATGTGAAATGGAGACCCAGGGTGGTCAAGTGGGCAAAAGCACTCACATTTACTGATCAAAGCCATCTCATCTTCTGTCTGCATTTGTTTAAGTCTTGGTCTCCACTATCTGGATAAATGATAAATCTGACAGTAGCTGCCTGTGGGTTGGTTGTTCTTAAAAGATTCTTTCTCCACCAGTTATACTGGCTGCCATATAGAGCCTATTTTGTGCTAAGGAATGGCATTAAACATAAAAACAACAACATTACTTGGAATGATTTTAAACTCTGTGTCTAAGAAGTTTCACGAGTGTGATGTGATTGGATTTTAACATAACTTTAACAATTTTTCAGTCTAATCGCTACAATATCTGCAATGTGGCAGTTTATAGTGATGTCTAGCACTGGGGTATCATGCCCGAGACATGTAGCATGATGTCCCG
The DNA here is from genome assembly GCA_029339505.1 of Unio delphinus. Lineage (NCBI taxonomy): Eukaryota > Metazoa > Mollusca > Bivalvia > Unionida > Unionidae > Unio > Unio delphinus. Next base: position 15,018,604 of record JAQISU010000081.1, read on the forward strand.
ATCAGTCACATTATCTGTACACCAGGCCAACCAGTCCAAATACTAAACTCTTTAATCCTAACATCAAGCAAGGCAGCTGTTGGTACTATTTTTATAAGTCTTTGGTATGACTCAGCCAGGTATTCAGCCCACAATCTACTGCATCTGAGGCAGATGCTCTAACCGCTAGTCCACTGGAGTGGTCATGAAGCATCATGAGAAATCAGTTTTGCCAAATTTTCCAGAGTGCTAAAAAGCTCAGCCCATATAATGCATGATCACTATTTTGGTGTGTATGGATCTCAACAATTATCTATACAATTAAAACTTTCATGATATAAATTATATTCCTGGTCAGATTCAGAAATAGGGCCTTCCGAGTGTCAACAAGGTTAGCTAAACATATGCATGGTCACTTTATTATTGTGCATGTATCTTGCTCATAAATAAACTTGTCCAAGATTTTTTATGATATAAACCCATATTCCTTGTCTGAATGAAATTGGATGAGAAAACCAATTTATGGAGTAATGTTTTTATGATAATACATACATACAAACCCAATCATAATACTAAAACTCTTAGCTACGAAATCTAAAAGTTTTCTATCCACATGGATCTACATCAAAGCAATCTGCATTAAGTACAGCCTAGTATGTGTAATTTTGATTTTTAACGTAGCTTTAAGAATTTTTCAGTCATATCGCTACAACGTCTGCATCGTGACAGTTTATAGTGATATTTAGCACACAGGCATCATGCAAAAGACATGTAGCATGATGCTCCAGCCAGTCATATTATCCTGATACAAGGACAAATAGTCCTAACACTAATCTCTTAATGCTGAGCAGCTGGCAAGGCAGCTGCTAGTATCATTAAGTCTTTGGTACAACTTGGCCAGGGTTCCAACCGGCATCCTCCCACATAAGATATGGACGTTTCAAGTTCTGTGAATACTTTAGTTACTGTTGGAGCAGAATTAAGATTAAATGTGGGTGGGTGTATTCATATAAGTAAGCATTATTGAAGAAACATATTTTACTCCAAAAATTTCTTTCTTCTTGAAGTATGTTTCATGGTCATAATATCTTTTTATATGATATTGACCAGGCATTGCAAATCTTAGTAACATTTTTTTCAAAAGGTTGAACCAACATGATTGTTCATGCACATTCATTGATCTAGTCCGATTTTCTACTCAAAACACAATTATTATTCAATATGAAGTGACTTCCACTGCCGCACAAGGGCTTATTTCATTGACAGATTGATGTCATGTTGTTTAAAAAATTCATTTTTTTAAAAAAGAATTGTTAATTTTTGCAGAGATTTAAAGTTTCATTATTTTTTGCATCGTATGTAATACTGTCAAATCTTATAGCATGTACTTTGTGTATTAATACCTCTTCTGACAGTGTATGTATGTATTATGGGTTTATAAGTATATCAGCACAATAATGGCTACATTTCATTAAAACATGGAAGCTGATGCAACATACCATGAGTTCTTTATATTTCTTTTCCTCCTCTTTGACTCGTTCTTCAGACTTAACCTCAATGTCTTTCAATTGTTCTTCTAGTGTATGCACCCTGCAAAACAATGCATGGCTTTAAGAAACACTTTTAGCTTAATATACATTATCTTTAAGGCAGCTCTTTGGCCTATTTGTAATAAAAGGAAAAGAACCTGAGAAATACCACAGTAGCTACCAATGCTTACAAAAATATCTTGTATACAAAGTGACATCATGTCACGTATCAACATATAGCATTCACTGCTGCAACTTGTCACTTATTCTGTTACTGAAGAACATTCTTGACTGAACTTGTGCAAATAATTCCAAAAAGGTACAATACTGCATTGAAAAACCCAGCTCATTGTGATCTGGTTTTGCCTATGGTGTATAATAATTAAGACAAAAATAAACATTGGATTCCTTTTCCTCCAGAATAAATAAAATATGAAATTTATAGTCAATTCTTTGAACAGGAATTTATACCAATGCTCAATAATAATAATAATAATAATAATAATAATAATAATAATAATAATAATAATAATAATAATTTGTGCAAGATGAACCTTCAGCTGAGTATGAAGGCCACTTTGGTCTCTTCCTATTGGTGATCTCTACTGGCAGGTTTTGACAAATATTAAATCACTTTCCATAAAAATCAAGTATACTTTTTAGTACAAACATTCTGAATTTCACATAATGAACAATAACTGCTTTATCTTACTTACTGGTGACTATGAATTATATTCCTGAAAATGAATGCACGTATCTTTCTAATCCAAGATACAAATAAAATGATGATTTTTCAAAGATGAACATGTCCTTATTTTGAATGCTGAATATAAATATCTTCAATCAGCAATTATCAACTAGTATCAAGTAAACAAAGCAAAAAATTAAATCAAAAACAAAAAGATGAATAAGATAACCATTTAGGCAAGTAAAAATATACTGGCATTAAAACTTCTGCTTGTATAATTTCATAATTCAAAGTAGTTCTTACAAGTTGTAAATAAATTTCTAAATCTAACCAACAAAAGATGAGGAAATATTGCAATTCTGGTAACAAAGCATCAAGTGCAGCAAATGGTTTCCAATACTGTGACCCTGACATTAAAGTAATGGTATTATATAAATCAATTCTGGTCATTTTAGTTCTTTGTCATGAAATGTCTTAGAAAAACTTACACGGCAATAGGAGATAAAACTCTTCCAAAACAATAAAAGGTAATAATACCAAACTAGAAATGTGTTTGTAAAACACACCATTCTATATAAGACACTGCAACCAACAGAAAATAACCTAAACACAAAACCTGACAATAGTGAAATAGGTAAAAGAATGGAAAACAAGAGTAAAACTATGAATTCCACCAAATACCTTATTTCAATTTCTGTTATGGTAGAATCCATAACTTTGCAAGATCATATGAACAAGAAAAATATCTTATCTACTTCTGCCTGTGATAAAAACTATCCATCAAATTGCACCAATCAAGTTTCATCACAAGATACAGCCATATCAGAAATGTTAAATGCAAAATACTTAGTGTTAGCCATGTTAAGTGTGTGTGAGTGATTTGGATTTTGAATATAGCTTTAACAATTTTTCAGTCATATATCTATGATGTCTACAGTGTGACAGTTTAAAGAGATGTCCAGCATCTAGGTATCATGCCACAGACATGTAGCATGATGTCCACCAGTCACATTATCCTGACACCTGGCTGACCAGTCCTAACACTAAACTCTTAATGATCAGTGCGAAGCAACCTGTCTGTGATAAAATACCATCAGATTTCATGACCACATAGTACTTCCAACTGTGTTAGAAAATGGAGCTTAATGCAAAAATGAAAAAACCCACCACAACGACTATTGTGACAATGCTTTGTTGCCATGACAATTGTCTATATTTGCATCTATCACAACTGGTATTTAAAAAGGCATCATACACAGGTAAATAAGATATGTAAGCAAAATACTAGTTTCAAGTTACAAAACTACTGTTAGAACAAACATATTCACAAACTTGTTTTAAAGTAAATCAGCAGTGATACATAATTTATTTTACTAAATTAGATTTGCTTGCAAGTTGTGAAACTAAAAATGCACATTTCAACATTCACTGCAGAGAGACAAAGAGGCTTCGCACGACAACGAGACATGCAATGGCAAATAGGCATGAACAGTAAACAGACAGAAAAAACAAAGGATTACATAACTAATTAGCATGTGCAGATGTAAAATAAAATTCAACTGAACAAGAAAGAAGCCCTACATGTCTAGATTGTTCCAAGATTTATAATTCGATTTTTTTTCTTCATTTCTGAGTAAAACATTTTGAGGCATACAATATATATATATATATATATATATATATATATATATATATATATATATTTTGAGATAAATCTATCCCACACAGATTCAATCATTACACCAGATGAAATTAACATGGCCAAGACATCAGTAAGTCTGACGATATCTCTAATGAAATTCAACCATCAATTATATAAGTAGAAAATTATAGTTTAGTGTGAGTTCTTTATTATATATTTTATGTGCTTTCCAATCAAAAAATTTAAAAAAGATGTCTGATCTTCATGTAGATGAGATTGTTAATGATTTCTCAATTTTGCATAATGCATAGATCTCAAGGGAGATAGCTTATTTTAACTGCCCACCAGAAATAGACACAATTACAAGAAATAGTAATGATTATTCTGCCATCTTGTTTAACTTTCTTTGTACAGAAATGTGGGGGAAAAAATACCAAATGCACTGGTGTGAATAGGAGAAATTCCACACCTGGGGTCAGAAGTTGTGGACAGACGACCCAAACATGGGAGAGCATTTGTGGATAGAGGAAATCCTGACAGGAGTGAAAACTTGTGGGCATGAACAAGTCTGTCATTTCTTGCCACTGAATTCTGACCCACAGGTGAAATTTCCCTATCCCAAAGCTGTGCAAATGATTGAATGTAATAATTATGAATGGGATGGATTTTATTAACTACAAATGGTAAACTTCTTAACTGATATAAATTTGCAGATCAAACACTGCCGTAACTCATCTATTTGTAAAACTAAACAAATGATGTGAATTTCAAGTTCAAATCGTAAGTTCTGGCTTAGTCATCAAAAGTAACTTGGAACAAGTAGACATACATGGCTACAACATAAATAAGCAGTTAAAAGGCAGACTGTAGATGATAGCTACTATTATTACTACTTTCTCACCACAAAAACTTGTTACTATACTCACCTGTCTACAACACTAGGATTAAAAGAAATGGATGAATATTTATTCAATCTTTAGTCTGATTCAGTTTTGAATTAACAATTGCATTTGGAAGGTTTGTCAAAATTTTATTTAAACTTCAATAAGATTATAAATTACTATACAGCTGCTAAAAATGATTGTTAGAAAATGTTTTTTGGTGCCGTACAACTAATTTTATTTATTTAATAATTACCTATTTCCATAATGGAAAAATTAGTCTTTGCCAGATGCAGCATTATCATGTTCTTAAAAATTTGTTTAAATTCGAGAAAGAATCTTCATGTTACTTGAGTACATACACTTAGGACACGTATCAGGATGTAGGAGCGGTATACTCCATTTATAATCATCTCAAATAACTATGTCTCATCACTCTTTTATCACCACGATATACTTAAAGAATGTTGAATATCATAACACTTAGATGTTTTGACATGTCATATAAATATCCATAAATGTAATTTTAAGTCTTTCCTGAAAAGAATATCTTTACATACATGCAAACCCTGGTGAAGAAAAAGTGTAATCCAAGTGGACAAAAATAATAATCTGAGCAGAAATGTGTAATCCACATATTACTTGATAAAAATTCAATAAGCATATGTACAAAATGATTTATTTATTCCTCTGAACTTTTAATATCAATTACTGTTTCAAATTTTCATATATAACACTTTGAGCTTTAAAAAGCAACAGACTCATACAACATTTCAAAACACTTTGTACCAGCTTAGACTATGAATGCTTTGCACACCAATAGAGCACTAAGTGCTGAGTTACATACAAAGCCTGGATCTGAATTCAGTTTTATTTTTGTTAACAATACTGAACAATATCTCAGCATTAGAATGGTAAAGAATCAATACTCCTTTCATAACCTGACAAAGAAGAGGAAAATTATATCTTCCAGTTATTGGGTCTTTTAACTGGCAAATAAGATGAAAAAACTCAACAATGTCCGCATGAAGCACATTGTCAGGAGTGATACTCCATGATATTTCCGGAGTTCTCCTTCTAATTTATCAGCAGCCTTTTTTCCTACAGCATGGTGCATCGTATGACAGAGACAACCTGATATGAATGCAACTCTTTTTTGAATTCCAGTCATCACTGATGCAATTCAGCTGAAAACCCCATACAGTTACACCAACTTATATTTATTCAAAGCATTATCAAGCAAATAAAATAAATGTTTTCTCCAACTGAATCTACTGTTAATTCTGGTAATGAAAGAAGTGCACTCTGACTTTGCCTTTTTTGTTGTCAAAGTCTATTAGACTGTGTTTAACGTTTTGTCATCATAATCACTACTCCTGTTTGTTGCAATACTAAATGGCCCAAAATTTCATGGCTTTTGCCATATTTATTTGAAGTATCTTCTGCTAAACACCTAACATTATTAGACGATTGCTCTTGCACATGCATATTTTATGCAATTTTGAAATCAGGAAACATCTGTTTGAACAAGGCAATGTAGTCTTCTACCACTAGGGGTAGTCCATGTTCTATTCAAAACTCAGTATATAACACCTCTGCATTTATAAAATTTAGTGTCCACAATTTAGTTCTGCTGTAAAAAAGAAGTTACCTTAGTACTGGAGTTAGTAAAACAAACTAAATCAAGGTTTTTTTTTGTTTTACCATGACCATTATTAAAATCTTTTCCACGCAGCCTGCAAGGGGTATGAAGCTGACCTAAAATGGAACGCTGTATTGTGTAATTCATGTCTTCATCTCTGAATCAATTTTTTTCATAGTTTCCTAATCCATCTGTGAAATTATTTGAATTCTTTTTTCTCAAACACACACATCGACTAGAATAAATCTGACTGGACTTTTAGTGCCAAATACCTACAGACTCGTTCTATCCCAGATATATATTGGAACAAAGATTCTGCGAGCAAAGATTACAAGTTAGAAAACCAGTCTGTTCTCTCCCAACTAAGCAATACAGCTGCTATAAATAGAAACCGAGGTCAAAAGTTTTAAAGTAGAACCAGCACGTTTCTTAGAAATAGGCCAGCTGCTATAAATAGAACAATACTGTAAGGAAAGTGCATGCAAGTCTATGGACATGCATACTCTTATGTTGTAGTTATATAGATGCCGTCTTTTTTAGAATAAGGTCTGTGAGATTAATGGGATGTTACTAAAAATGAGAAAACAAATTATATTTTTTTTGGAGGGGGGTATACTGAAAATGCATATCCAAATACATATAGTGCTATATAATTTAAACGTTTCAACTTGAGCATGTAATCATGGGTTTTCCATATATTTTTTAATGAATGTTCCAAAATCTTGAGGACAAAATAACAAAAAATATGCTACTAATCTTTAGTGGACATCCAGTCACTTCTATGTTGGCACTAGTAACTGGCAAAGTTCCTAAAGATGCTAAAAACTATAAGATGGAGAAAAAAATTAATTTCATTTTAATCAGAAGATCCTACAGTTCTGAATTGTCTGAGAAGTGAAAAGAAAACTGCACTCTACTTTTAAAGTGGCTGTATATTAATTACCGTGCACAACAGATACACAAACCCTATATGAAAAATGATTTAAGTCAGAATTTATTATATGCATCAAATCACAAAGGATTTTATTTTATCTGCATTGACAGGTGCAAATACAAATAAAATTACAAATGCCATTGTATTTCATCTGTATTTTTGTTTACTTTTTAACCAAATAAAAGTTTAAATATGTCAAGAAATACTCTGGCTCAGTCATGTACAATTACAACTTTAGTTCCAAGTTGAGAAAAGTACAGGTATCAAATAGGTGACAGTTAATAACATTAAGTCCAGGTATGCCACAGTCCCCTTAAGTCTGTAAATAATGTTTGAAAAACACGTCAGTTTTTCTTGTTATTCATTCTAGCTTATGTCTATCATCTTATATCTACTTGAGAACTTTCAATGGCAGTTCAAGTATTAATTCCTTACAATATTTGGAAAATACCCGTTATTTTCTTTCCTTGCTAAGTATCCCGTTGATTCAGTAAACACTGATATCCAAGTTATCATGACCATAACTAAAGCATGAAAGGGTTTCAATTCGTCAAGTCTTCCATACTTCTCTTGCAGCTGTTGTAAAGACCTGTTTGATTGATGTACAAATAAAATCCTCATAAAGGAAAACTTTAATATTGTATAGGATTAGCGATCTCTACATCTATATTAAATTTTGAAATTCCACTGAACATAGGGTTGAACAGTATGCTGCCATTTTGTTGTCCAGCCAGCATTTACATAGGAATCATATTCCACAAGTTTCAGGTTCAAAGTCACGCATTAGTATTTACAACACCTTCCCAAATCAAATTACCTCCTACACTTTGAAACTTCTGAACTCGTTCTCATCATTTTTGTTATCATCATGTCATATTTGTCAAACTGAATCACTAAAAATGAATGGTGTTGGGAGTCAGTTATTTAATGTTTTACAATAAGCATGTGTTATAACCAGGACTTATAACAACCTTTATGCTAAATGCATTGTAAAATGATGACCAATGACAGAATGATTGTTCCAGGGTCCAATTTACCCATCAAATTTAGTATCACAAACATTCAAGGGATTTATAAAACCTGAGGAGACTAACAATGTTTTAGAATTATTGTGCAGCAATTTGCAAAAATGGATATTAATAAGTATGAATTTAAAAGACTATGCATTAAATACAAAATCATGTGGAAGAATCAGTCACAGGAAATTCCATGGCAGCAATGTGCAACTACATCATTATGATTGGATTCAGTAAATTAATTTAAATTTAACATCCTACTCACAATTTTGTCTATTTAATTTTTGTTATTATTTTATTCAACTATAAAACTATATTATAAGAATTCTACACAAGCCCTTATTTAATGTGCTGCTATTTCATTAGTAATAGAGCAGGACAGAGCATCAATCGGACAAAAAAAAAACAACTGGTTAACAAAACCTCCATAATTCATTACCTTTTAATCAGGACATTATTCTCACCCTTCAACAATAGCTTAGAGTTTCCAACTGTCTGCTTCTGTTCATTTAGCTCTAAAACATGTTGCTCGAGGAATTTTACCTGAAAGTACACAAAAACTTATAATGTTACAAAAGTAGCTTAGCAGACCTTAATACATGTAATAACAAAGATGGCTTAGCAGATCTTAATACATGTAATAACAAAGATGGCTTAGCAGATCTTAATACATGTATTAACAAAGGTGGCTTAGCAGATCTTAATACATGTAATAACAAAGGTGGCTTAGCAGATCTTAATACATGTAATAACAAAGGTGGCTTAGCAGATCTTAATACATGTAATAACAAAGGTGGCTTAGCAGATTTTAATACATGTAATAACAAAAGTAGCTTAGCAGATCTTAATACATGTAATAACAAAGGTGGCTTAGCAGATCTTAATACATGTAATAACAAAGGTGGCTTAGCAGATCTTAATACATGTAATAACAAAGGTGGCTTAGCAAATCTTAATACATGTAATAACAAAGGTGGCTTAGCAGATCTTAATACATGTAATAACAAAGGTGGCTTAGCAGATCTTAATACATGTAATAACAAAAGTAGCTTAGCAGATCTTAATACATGTAATAACAAAGGTGGCTTAGCAGATCTTAATACATGTAATAACAAAGGTGGCTTAGCAGATCTTAATACATGTAATAACAAAGGTGGCTTAGCAGATCTTAATACATGTAATAACAAAGGTGGCTTAGCAGATCTTAATACATGTAATAACAAAGGTGGCTTAGCAGATCTTAATACATGTAATAACAAAGGTGGCTTAGCAGATCTTAATACATGTAATAACAAAGGTGGCTTAGCAGATCTTAATACATGTAATAACAAAAGTGGCTTAGCAGATCTTAATACATGTAATAACAAAGGTGGCTTAGCAAATCTTAATACATGTAATAACAAAGGTGGCTTAGCAGATCTTAATACATGTAATAACAAAGGTGGCTTAGCAGATCTTAATACATGTAATAACAAAGGTGGCTTAGCAAATCTTAATACATGTAATAACAAAGGTGGCTTAGCAGATCTTAATACATGTAATAACAAAGGTGGCTTAGCAGATCTTAATACATGTAATAACAAAAGTAGCTTAGCAGATCTTAATACATGTAATAACAAAGGTGGCTTAGCAGATCTTAATACATGTAATAACAAAGGTGGCTTAGCAGATCTTAATACATGTAATAACAAAGGTGGCTTAGCAGATCTTAATACATGTAATAACAAAGGTGGCTTAGCAGATCTTAATACATGTAATAACAAAGGTGGCTTACTTGATCCTGATATGTGTAATAACAAGATAAACATGCATACATCATTTCATACAGAAAACTTAAAATTTGGGGGCAGAAACCATTATTCACATTTCAGCCAATAAACTTGAGTTTTGATATTTTGACTCCAAAACCCAATAGACTTCTTCCTCATCCATATATAATCCATATAGTTTAGTCTATATCAGTCATATAGAATTAATGATATCTATAGAAACCATCTTGTTTCTTCTCAAAGTCAAAAACATCAAACTGAAGTTTAGATTTTTTCATCAGTTTAATATGAACTCTGACAGAAAGAACAATTTTTACCCACACTTCAATTTTTCTGATCAGCTAGCCAGTAAATCTAGGTTAATGTATCTTGATTTCACAACAGTGTATTTCTCCACAAGTAATTATGGTACAAGTTGAAATTGAAGCAAAATTTAAAACAACATGATGCCTCATTTACAGATACTATCAACAAACTAATCTAAAGGTCACCTATTAAAAAAAACGAAAAGATACACAAACTTAAGAAAACACTTAAAAAATATGAACTATTACACCGAGTGAAAAGGGAAACTACCCTTGGTATACTTATCAGGACAATTCCAAAGATCAACCAAATGAATAAATGAATGTCATTTAAAATCAACACAGTAAATTGAAGGCAATTCCATGATAAACACAAAATACATGCTAATAAAAGGTATGACTATCAAAAAGCTATAAATAAAAATACTGAACATAAAATGTATAACAATTTTAACATGCAAATTTTTAAATTGAAACACAATTTCTAAAGAACAGAATCCTTCTTACCATCATGTAATCCATAAACTAAAACGTGTCACAACAATCATGATTATCTAACATTTTACAGGAAAGTTTCATCGTGAAAAGTACAAATGTGGCCCATGGGGTTATAACCCTGAAAATTACATCAGATTATAACACATTGTAATATGTATATCTACAGGTCTTAATGATGGAGTCCACCATGTTTCAATAATACTAAAAAATCATTGAGGATTGTTAAGCATACAAAATTAAGTACTGGTTGATTCTTCGATGGATGGATGGATCAAAATGTTAGGTTGAATCAAAAAGTAGAGCAAAAGTAACTGTTCCTGTTTTTTCTTCTCTTATCAATATCTCACTCCATTTTTAAAAAAATTTATTTACTGTCTAAATTTTATATCTGCTGGACAAAATCTTCCAATTAGAAACCCTCCATTTAATGATTTGATTGGTAGATTTGGAGCTTTTCTGTAATTTTTGCAAAACGTACTGTCAGTAGAATTCTGGGTTAATATTTTGGTCTATCATAACATTAACAAGAGGCCATGTATATCTCAGTAGGCCAACATATACTTAAAAGACAAATGCAGGTGCTTTTGGCTAGAAATCATGGGTCAGTATAACATCTTCCTCCATTTCAAGTTTTTTTCTTCTTTTCTTTAAAATAGGCAGCCATATTTGAAGACAGATTTGCATCATTTGTGCTAATTTGAAGTCCATCAGTTTGGATGCTTCCTGCAAAATTTTTTAATATTTATTTCTGAATAGTCATTAGAAAGTTTTTTTTTCTCTTCAAATCTAAGTAACACTGGCCATACTGAATAAAAGATCAAGATCATTTGTGCAGAAATGACCCTTCTCCAATCTATTTTTTAAAAACTGGTTTTCCTAGGTAAAATGCATATTTAAGGGAAAGTCAAATCCAATTTTCTTCCGGAGGTTTCATAACAGTCCTAAGCTGCCCTTACCCTATCATTTAATGCATGGAAACTGCCATCTATGTCATCCAGGATGTCTTCTGTTGCATTTATTGCACTTCTCTGCAGTTGACTGTGGATTAAAAAAAATGAATGGTGAATTAGTTTTCTTTAAATCTTGATAGAGTATTACCATATGATCGATGAATTGTTTAACAAAATTTCCAAGTGATGCAATGTACAAGCTCAATTACTCCATCATCAGCATTATAATAAGGAAAATACATGTACTTCATATTAAGACAGTCTCACTACATCATAGTTTACTGCATTATAATAAGAGAAATACATGTACTTCATATTAAGGCAGTCTCACTACATCAAGGTTTACTGCATTATAATAAGAGAAATACATGTACTTCATATTAAGGCAGTCTCACTACATCATAGTTTACTGCATTATAATAAGAGAAATACATGTACTTCATATTAAGGCAGTCTCTGTACATCATGGTTTACTGCATTATAATAAGAGAAATACATGTACTTCATATTAAGGCAGTCTCTGTACATCAAGGTTTACTGCATTATAATAAGAGAAATACATGTACTTCATATTAAGGCAGTCTCTGTACATCATGGTTTACTGCATTATAATAAGAGAAATACATGTACTTCATATTAAGGCAGTCTCACTACATCAAGGTTTACTGCATTATAATAAGAGAAATACATGTACTTCATATTAAGGCAGTCTCATTACATCATGGTTTACTGCATTATAATAAGAGAAATACATGTACTTCATATTAAGGCAGTCTCACTACATCATAGTTTACTGCATTATAATAAGAGAAATACATGTACTTCATATTAAGGCAGTCTCACTACATCAAGGTTTACTGCATTATAATAAGAGAAATACATGTACTTCATATTAAGGCAGTCTCTGTACATCAAGGTTTACTGCATTATAATAAGAGAAATACATGTACTTCATATTAAGGCAGTCTCTGTACATCATGGTTTACTGCATTATAATAAGAGAAATACATGTACTTCATATTAAGGCAGTCTCACTACATCAAGGTTTACTGCATTATAATAAGAGAAATACATGTACTTCATATTAAGGCAGTCTCATTACATCAAGGTTTACTGCATTATAATAAGAGAAATACATGTACTTCATATTAAGGCAGTCTCATTACATCATGGTTTACTCCATCATCAGCATTATAATAAGAGAAATACATGTACTTCATATTAAGACAGTCTCATTACATCAAGGTTTACTGCATTATAATAAGGAAAATACATGTACTTCATATTAAGACAGTCTCATTACATCATAGTTTACTGCATTATAATAAGAGAAATACATGTACTTCATATTAAGGCAGTCTCACTACATCATAGTTTACTGCATTATAATAAGAGAAATACATGTACTTCATATTAAGGCAGTCTCATTACATCATGGTTTACTGCATTATAATAAGAGAAATACATGTACTTCATATTAAGGCAGTCTCACTACATCATAGTTTACTGCATTATAATAAGAGAAATACATGTACTTCATATTAAGGCAGTCTCATTACATCATGGTTTACTGCATTATAATAAGAGAAATACATGTACTTCATATTAAGGCAGTCTCTGTACATCATGGTTTACTGCAATATAATAAGAGAAATACATGTACTTCATATTAAGGCAGTCTCAGTACATCATGGTTTACTGCATTATAATAAGAGAAATACATGTACTTCATATTAAGACAGTCTCAGTACATCATGGTTTACTGCATTATAATAAGAGAAATACATGTACTTCATATTAAGGCAGTCTCATTACATCAAGGTTTACTGCATTATAATAAGAGAAATACATGTACTTCATATTAAGACAGTCTCTGTACATCATGGTTTACTGCATTATAATAAGGGAAATACATGTACTTCATATTAAGACAGTCTCTGTACATCATGGTTTACTGCATTATAATAAGGGAAATACATGTACTTCATATTAAGGCAGTCTCAGTACATTAAGGTTTACTGCATTATAATAAGGGAAATACATGTACTTCATATTAAGGCAGTCTCAGTACATCATGGTTTACTGCATTATAATAATGGAAATACATATACTTCATATTAAGGCAGTCTCAATACATCAAGGTTTACTGCATTATGATAAGGGAAATACATGTACTTCATATTAAGGCAGTCTCATTACATCAAGGTTTACTGCATTATAATAAGAGAAATACATGTACTTCATATTAAGGCAGTCTCAATACATCAAGGTTTACTGCATTATGATAAGGGAAATACGTGTACTTCATATTAAGGCAGTCTCAGTACATCATGGTTTACTGCATTATAATAAGAGAAATACATGTACTTCATATTAAGACAGTCTCACTACATCATTGTTTACTGCATTATAATAAGGGAAATACATGTACTTCATATTAAGACAGTCTCACTACATCATGGTTTACTGCATTATAATAAGGGAAATACATGTACTTCATATTAAGACAGTCTCACTACATCATTGTTTACTGCATTATAATAAGGGAAATACATGTACTTCATATTAAGACAGTCTCACTACATCATGGTTTACTGCATTATAATAAGGGAAATACATGTACTTCATATTAAGGCAGTCTCAGTACATTAAGGTTTACTGCATTATAATAAGGGAAATACATGTACTTCATATTAAGGCAGTCTCAGTACATCAAGGTTTACTGCATTATAATAAGGGAAATACATGTACTTCATATTAAGGCAGTCTCAATACATCATGGTTTACTGCATTATAATAAGAGAAATACATGTACTTCATATTAAGGCAGTCTCAGTACATTAAGGTTTACTGCATTATAATAAGAGAAATACATGTACTTCATATTAAGGCAGTCTCTGTACATCAAGGTTTACTGCATTATAATAAGAGAAATACATGTACTTCATATTAAGGCAGTCTCATTACATCATGGTTTACTCCATCATCAGCATTATAATAAGGGAGAAGATTGCTTACTCATGAGTACCAACATAATGAGGGAGTACTTCACTGTTATTGTATATGTAATATGCAAACAACACTGCCTCAGATCTGCCATACCTAACTGTGCAGCTTGACTGGTCTTAACCCATGCTGTTTCTCATAATGTGCATTTGAATTGATCTTAGCCCATGCTGTTTATAATAATTACTGTGCATTTTGATTGATCTTAGCCCATGCTGTTAATCATAATTACTATGCAGCTTGATTGATCTTAGCTCATGCTGTTTATCATAATTATTTTGCAGCTTGATTGATCTTAGCCCATGCTGTTTATCATAATTATTTTGCAGCTTTATTGATCTTAGCCCATGCTGTTAATCATAATTATTGTGCAGCTTTATTGATCTTAGCCCATGCTGTTTATCATAATTATTGTGCATTTTGACTGATCTTAGCCCATGCTGTTTATTATAATTATTGTGCATTTTGATTGATCTTAACCCATGCTGTTTATCATAATTATTGTGCAGCTTTATTGATCTTAGCCCATGCTGTTTATCATAATTATTGTGCATTTGAATTGATCTTAGCCCATGCAGTTTATTATAATTATTGTGCATTTTGACTGATCTTAGCCCATGCTGTTTATTATAATTATTGTGCATTTTGATTGATCTTAACCCATGCTGTTTATCATAATTATTGTGCAGCTTTATTGATCTTAGCCCATGCTATTTATCATAATTATTGTGCATTTTGACTGATCTTAGCCCATGCTGTTTATTATAATTATTGTGCATTTTGACTGATCTTAGGCCCATGCTGTTTATTATAATTATTGTGCATTTTGATTGATCTTAGCCCATGCTGTTTATCATAATTATTGTGCATTTGAATTGATCTTAGCCCATGCTGTTTATTATAATTATTGTGCATTTTGACTGATCTTAGCCCATGCTGTTTATTATAATTATTGTGCATTTTGATTGATCTTAGCCCATGCTGTTTATCATAATTTTTGTGCAGCTTTATTGATCTTAGCCTATCCTGTTTATCATAATTATTGTGCATTTGAATTGATCTTAGCCCATGCTGTTTATTATAATTATTGTGCATTTTGACTGATCTTAGCCCATGCTGTTTATTATAATTATTGTGCATTTTGACTGATCTTAGCCCATGCTGTTTATCATAATTATTGTGCATTTTGATTGATCTTAGCCCATGCTGTTTATCATAATTATTGTGCATTTTTATTGATCTTAGCCCATGCTGTTTATCACAATTATTGTGCAGCTTTATTGATCTTAGTCCATGCTGTTTATTATAATTACGATTTCAAGTATCAACACAGACACTGATCATTAAACACATTATTATGTGAAGGCAGATCCGGATCTATGCCATTTGTTACCACACATGTAAATTAGTTATACCTGGCATAAACTGCAGACGACACCCTTTTGTTTGGCCTGAAAGAAAAAAAAAATGCAACAAGTAACCTTAACATATAAAGAAAATTGAAACAAACAGCCAATCTTGTTAAAAAGCATCATTTTGGAATACTTTTGTACAAATTATCTGGATGGATCAAAGATTTATTTGTTTATAAATCTTGAGAAATGGTTGAGTTTTGTGAAAGAATATTTTTAATAAGGAGTACCGTATTAATGTTAATGTCTACTGAATATTTCCAATTGTTCAAATTAATTTTACAGCAGATTCTTTATTTCAGAAGAAAGTCTGACCAATCTGGAGTTTTAATAATTGGTTCGATATGTATTACAGTACAAGTCTGTTTATCTGAATACAGAATATCAGAATTGTACGAGGATATACAAACCAAAAATTATCTCTCCAGTCTTCTTTTTACAGCAATACCAAATATCCACATTTACAAACGAGATCATGTCTCACAGGCAGTTCATATGAAAGAAATACTATTGTATTAGATATATCCGGAGAAAATCCACTAGGATATATTCCAAAATACTCAAAAATTCATGGAGCTTACAAAACAGCTGACTCGGACAAAATCTGATCTGTCATGCACAGCAAAAATCAACAAAAAATGCTAATCCAATATTCATTTTACTTATTCTGTGACCTTGCTTGATAAATTTAAGGTCATCTACACTCAATATCAAGAATTTTGTTTTAATTAATTCGATTACACTCTCAACCTTCCATTCAAAAACTTATTGGCACACTGTTCAATCTATGACTTTATTCTTCATGTATCACATAATCTTAAGCTTTGTATTCATGGAACAGTCAAACTTGGAGCTGACCTTTCATTTTCTGTGTACCCTAACATCAAAAGGGTTTTCTTTCCCCATGTTCAAGCCATCCACATAGTATGGTAACTGCAGATGGTGGCGAACTAAAGTTGTTGAGCAAAACCATTTTTGTTCTTTCAATCAACGATCTTAACCTTTGACCCTATGACCCCAAAACTAACATCTTTTTTTTCAACCAAAATGCAACCTATCCAGATAACTGCAAATAAAAAAAAACTAAGCTGTTGTGCAGAACCATTTTGCTACTTTCAGATAAAGCCCATGACCTTAGGACACAAAAATCAATAGGGTTATAGGGTTCTTCCTTACCCCAAAAGCATACCATTCACAAAATTTGGTAACTGAAGAGTGATGGACAAATGGATGAATGTATGTACATAACTTAGTTCACATTCTGGCAGGCATATAAAAATTAAGTTTACTGTCCTTTTAAATGAAATAATAAAAGAGTAAACTATGGTCTCACTTAAACAGCCATTCTAAATCATTTAATAAGCTAATTCATATTTAATATACCAGACCTTGCATCCATGTTATAATGATGTCCCCTGAACCACAAGACACTTCACATCCCAGAACAAAAAAAATGCAGAAAACATTAAAGATACTCCAGAATTAATTATTTATAAATGAATGTATACCAGATAGATATAATAGGATATTAAACATTCCTTCTACAGGAAAGGAACAATGAGCTGTATTGAACTTTGAAAGCAAATAAGCTATATCAATATTTGTAAAACATATAAACTGAAATTCAAAGTCTCTGTACTACAGCTGATGGAATAAGAAACAAAATTTACTAAATGCATCTGTTTTATTCACAGCAAACTACAAGTGGCATTGACTCGATGCAATGGGTCATTTGTAGACACAGACCATGGCCCCCGTTTCATTATAGTACACATAACATACTTTCAAAATTTTTGATAATCAATTCATTGGTAAAGATAGTGGATGGGACGAAAATAACACTTTAGTTTAAAGCAATTATGGAATGTTTGTTTGTATTGAAAATTAGATGAAGAAATGTTGCTGCCAAAAATGCAATATGAAATATATTTCAAAATGTGGAAAATTTAATAACTTCAATACTTTATCTATTTGTGCAGTATATGGCAGCAAATTTGGGCGTTGTTTGTCACTGGGTGCCGGTTATTCAGATACAAGTAGAGTAAGAGTTCTGCCAAATGTGATATTTAACTGGCACGATATAATCTGATGCAAGAATCAACCCAACTGAATTGGGTGCCTCACTGACACACAACTATGATGTAACATGACACCCAAATGAATCTGGTGTCCCACTGGCACAACATACCATGATGTAACAATCTACCCAACTGAATCTAGGAGTCTCACTAGCATAACATACTATGATGTGACAATCCACTCAACTGAATTTAGGAGTCTCACTAGCACAACATACTATGATGTGACAATCCACTCAACTGAATTTAGGAGTCTCACCAGCATAACATACTATGATGTGACAATCCATTCAACTGAATTTAGGAGTCTCACTAGCATAACATACTATGATGTGACAATCCACTCAACTGAATTTAGGAGTCTCACTAGCACAACATACTATGATGTGACAATCCACTCAACTGAATCTAGGAGTCTCACTAGCATAATATACTATGATGTGACAATCCACTCAACTGAATTTAGGAGTCTCACTAGCATAACATACTATGATGTGACAATCCACTCAACTGAATTTAGGAGTCTCACTAGCATAATATACTATGATGTGACAATCCACTCAACTGAATTTAGGAGTCTCACTAGCATAACATACTATGATGTGACAATCCACTCAACTGAATTTAGGAGTCTCACTAGCACAACATACTATGATGTGACAATCCACTCAACTGAATGTAGGAGTCTCACTAGCATAACATACTATGATGTGACAATCCACTCAACTGAATTTAGGAGTCTCACTAGCACAACATACTATGATGTGACAATCCACTCAACTGAATCTAGGAGTCTCACCAGCATAACATACTATCATGTGACAATCCACTCAACTGAATTTAGGAGTCTCACTAGCATAACATACTATGATGTGACAATCCACTCAACTGAATTTAGGAGTCTCACTAGCACAACATACTATGATGTGACAATCCACTCAACTGAATCTAGGAGTCTCACTAGCATAATATACTATGATGTAACAATCCACTCAACTGTATCTAGGAGTCTCACTAGCATAATATACTATGATGTAACAATCCACTCAACTGAATTTAGGAGTCTCACTAACATAACATATTAGGATGTAACAATCCACTCAACTAAACCTGGTGTTTGCTGGCACATAATACTTTGATGTTAACGCTTTCCATGCAAATGATTCTGGTTTGTAAAATGTGCAACAAAGAACCTTAACATTCATGATATCACCAGAAAAGTGATGCATATATCTTATCATCTGTTCAAGACAGTTAAACGTTTTTAAAAAATATGTGACTGCCACTAACTACATATTCCAAGATAATACTGATAGTGTTTACATATTTCCTAGAATTCTTGTTTAGATATTGTACAGGTCATCCATGTCTGTGACTGAGTAGCTACAGACATTTTCATATTTTCCCTGGAATTCTTATTTAGCCATCTAAGTCATCCTCCAATAAAATATACACAGCAAACATGGAGTCCAATGCAAATTTATTAATTTGTAAAAAGCCCATACATTCCAAAAACCAAGTGGGTTCCTTCTGAAATGTAAACATCCAGCAGATTCTGTCTCTGTGGTCTACAGTCACAAATACATAAATGACAAATTTTCTACATAGTTGAACAAAAAAACCTGGAAACCTCTTTTTCAGAAGTGCAATGAACATAAAATTAAACAGCAATCCAAAAATAAAATGATGACATGTTCTGCAATGAAAATAGGTGCTCCCCTTTACCATTGTGGTCTAAAGCAAAAAACAATCTCACCAATCAAATTGAACAGACAAGAACATGTATATACACAGGCTGTCACACAGTGCACTGCTTACAGCTGATGTTTCAATCGGCTGGCATTTGGCTTGGGAGGAAGGCTATCTGACTTGTCACTGCCAGAAGTTATTTCTCCTCGTGTTGCATAAGATTTTGTTTTTCTAAGGTACACAATATTTAAAAAAAATTGTATGAGTGTCTCATATAATTTGTAAATATGTTTTAATTTTAAATCAATATTTTAATTAACAGTGTGACTTCATTTATAAGAGAAATTTGTTGGGTTTTATTTTGTAGGCCATAAACCAATCATCTGCAAAATTAAAAAAATATGAAAATTCCATAAAATGTTCACCTAAAAAAGAGAGAATATACAGGTATTTAAAAGGACAACTTTTAAAAACTGCAGCAAAGATCAAAATTGTGAATTTGATCTATCAACACCTGTCAGTCAAATATTCTCACTGATGTATGTGGATACCTAACCAATAAGACTCAGTCAACCATCCATTGTTAGGCAATTACCTCAGTGCTGTTTGTTTTGTCCAAGTTCTTGATGGCTAAACTCAATACCTAGACATTGCTAAAATCTAAGTTTTGTTTAATTGGGAAACAATTTTCAGAGCTATTAAAAATGGAATGCAAATTTTTCACAACCAAGACTTTCATTTTCCAGAAATTTGATACAGTAATGAGTAGGCCATGCATAGCTAATATATCATATGTGTACTTTTTGTATGGGGATGGGGGTGGTGGTGGTGGTGGTGGGGGTTTACAACTAATTGCACAATACTCGATTGTTAATACTGTATAGATACATCTTTCCCAGCTGCTTGTTAACAGTAAAAAAAACTATTCCCTCCCCACAAAACTGTAGGTCCAAATTATATAAACAAAACATTATCCGCTTCCAATAATCAGAACATCATCCTTCTTAGACTTGGACTGAGACAGAAAGGGGGCAAAAGAAATGGGCAATAATTAGCAAATAAGTATTACACAATTTTTTTTTTAAATTTGTAATCCCCCAAAATACATTTTAAAAGTTGTAATACATTACCTGCTATACCTAATGCATTGCTGAATTTGCCAGCATGATGGGATACTATATGTCAAAGATATGCTGTCAAAGAGAATTTATCACTGATGTCATTAGGATTACCTATGGCAGACTAGGTGATTATTTCTTTGGCTGATACAACTGGGCCATAAGCAAATATACCCTCATTTTGATGCAATAGTGACTGAAGGTACATTGATGAGAAAGTGGAGTGAGATTGCCAGAGAATGGCATTTGTGACACCATATAGAGAAGAATGATTACAAAAGACCCATGATGCAGCAATTATAACACTTACCAAATGGGCTTGGAATTCATGAGAGAGAGAGAGAGAGAGAAATCTTTGTGAAAGAATGACAAACTTATTACCCGGTATACAATATGGTCTGAGCAATCCACCTTGAAATGGTGGCTGCTGAAATCGCACAAGTACCTTAAGTGGAAAAGAAAAAGTTACAACACATAAATTTCTCCTTTTATTTAGACAGATAAAAACATAAAGCTTTTACTTGGTACAGATTGAAGTCTCCCCTGCACAGATATGACAGACTAGGTATTATCACTGGAACAGGAACTACCCAAGGTAAGATTCTTAGACAAATACCCAGATTGCGTAAAAAGAGTGACTGAATCTTCTTTACAGCTAAACTGTTAAAAACCGCTTTCTACTACAAAACATGGATTCCACTCCTCTTCAATGTGTGTGTGTGTGTGTGTGTGATTTGGATTTTTAATATAGCTTTAAGAATTTTTCAGTCCTATCGCTACAATGACTGCAGTGTCATGATTTATAGTTACGTCAAGCATGGGGCAATCATACCACAGAAACAGCATCAAGTCTCATCTAGTATTATTATTCTGACAACAGACCAACCAGTCCTTCCACTAACCAGTTACAATGCAGTTGCTAATATGATATTTATAAGTCTTTGGTATGACTTGGTTTGGGTTCAATCCCATGTCCTCCCACATATGAGGTGGATGCTTGAACCACTATGCCACCAGAGCGGTCTCCGGAGAAAGAAAGAAAACGCGTTTTAATTGTAAAGTTCTTAAGAAAGCTTCACTCAAAAGGTAATAGATTTAGGTAACAACCAATGAACACATGGTTCCAAATCTTCATTAAAGAGTGATTGATCTTTGCAGCTCAAAGTATCTCTGGTCAATTCTAAAAAATGTGGGTCTAATCCTATAGTTGAACTCAGAGAACATCAGTGTTGTAGAGGGCTACTCTATAGTCGTTAATAGTGGTTACTGAGCAGGATATGTCCTGAAGAGGAAAAGAAAGTCAAACTGCAGTAAAAGGAGAGCATATAGAATTGATGCATTTCACAGAGAATTCTCCACTCAGAATCATTAAAATCAATTGTCTTTTAGCCTCAACGATGCATTTGGCAACCCTGCTTGAAAACTGTCCTTGGCAGATAGATCATCTGATATGAAACAAGTATGAAGGTGAAGAATTTTACATATGGTGAGTTATAGGGAATTTCTGTGCCCCTCCTCTGTGGGCATTTTCCAAGGGCTGTTTACCGAGAGGCTGAGATCACCAAACCATGATAATTTCACCAGGTATAACTGATCATTTCACTAGGTATGCTCAGATTGTTCCTTATCGCTACCAAACAACTCAGACTACCACTAAAGCCCGTTATGAGCACTTTTTTATATTATAGTTTTCCGGAAAGACTTCACAGTGATCAGGGGCATAATTTCAAGGGTTGGAATATAAAGGAGCTATGCAATTAGCGAACATACAGAAGTCTCATTCATCTCCATTTAACCCACATGGAAATGGTGCCAGCGAAAGCTTCAATAGAACCCATTTAAAAATGCTAAGGTCAATGGAGGAAGAGCAAAAACAAGACTGTAAGTAGTACATAGCTCCAATTGTCCATGCATATAATGCTACTAAGCATAATTCCACTGGATTCTCACCCCATTTTCTGATGTTTGGTTGACACCTCTGGCTTTCGGTTAACATCTTTCTAGGAACTGCACCAGATTGTGCCAAGGCTGCTGCAGAACCTCACATGTACATGGAAAAACTGAAAGACCATATCCAATTCGCTTACACAGCCATGGCGAGGGAGTCTAGCAATAGCCATGCTCAGAACAAGGTCCAGTATGATAATGTCAGAGTCCAAACTAAAAGTAGGGCACTGAGTCCAAGTGTCAATGACTAAAGGGAAAACAAAAAAGCCAACAAGTGGACCAAGGATGTATATCAGGTGATATCAATCCCCAATATAGATATGCCAGTTTACAAGGTGAAAAGAGTCACAGGTCCAAAATCTGTATGTAGATTGCATTGTAATATGCTTCCTTTGACTATCTTCCTAGCCATCCAATCCCGATGAAATCAGTTTGAAAGAACCAAAGTGTATAAAAAGTAATCCCTTCAGAAGTAGAGTTTATTGGCATGGACTGGCTGATGAAGCAAGTAACAAGAAATGAAAGAAGTGAAAAAACAATGGACAATGACATCAATGCCAGAAGACTTATGAAGATAATATTACCCTTTCTCTGAGTTAGAGTATTATTTCAAGTTGAAACCAGGAAAACAGGACCAGGACTTTTTACTAGTACTTGTCTCAACTTAAACACAGAGAAGACAAAAATCATGAAGGTCAACTCAGGATCATTACAGGCTGTTACAGTGAATAATAAACCACTGCAAGAGGTGGAAGGATTCAGCAGCAAGGTGTCAACAAATGCCAACTTTAAGTATGGGGAAAAACACATGAATCAGCAAAGCAAGCCATACTTTTGCATTGCTTCAAACTGTGAAGAGGTCAACAAACCTAATTATGGTGATGAAGCTAAATTCTTCCAATGTAATGTCCTCAAGTGTACTATTATATGGTTCTGACTGCTGGAAAACATCAACTTCCGTTACACATGTTTGAAATAGTTCAGATCAAATGCCTCGGCAGAATTTTCTGGCTCAACTCCATCTCGAATAAAGAGCTTTGAAATAAAGCTGGAGTGTAAATCATTACATCACAGATGAAATCAAGACAACTGAGATGTCAGGGGGATGTATGCAGAATGCCACCTACTGTACATTCCCTGTAAGCCCTTCTATGGACACCACAGGATAATGTGACAGTACAAAGGAAATATGAAGATAGACAAAAGAAAAAGATCTATAAAAAAAACAGGTGCCTGTTTTGGGAAACAGTACTGAGACACTGTCTGGCAGGAAACAATGGAGCTACCTTAACTTTCATCTCAAGCACTGCCGGCACTGAAAGGATTGTACAAAGTTCCATCAAAATATCTTTAGTGGTTCAAAATTTATACTTGGAAAACAAGAAAAGTCACAGAATTACATTTTCCTTTTCCTCAACCATAACCTTATGGCAGGTACATGGCTACATTATGAGACAACGTCTAGCCAAGAAAATTCTTTGCTAAAGTTGCATGAAAATCTCTCAACTGTTACAAGTTTTAACAAGACAATGATATATCAATGGATGGATAGAGAGACAATGCCATATCATAACAAGCCAATTCAAATGCTGTCTAGATTTATAAAATGAATGCTTACTGTACATTTCAAACAGCTTTCTGTTCTAGAAAACCACTGTAATATCAATAATGTGATATTAAAGCAATTCACTCATCAACATACCCTTTTACTTTGTGTATTTGATATAGACTCAATGATTCACTATTAAGATTCATTAATTAATTAAGATGCCAGTACATGTAAAAATTCAAAGGGTTTGTGAAACTTGCTTGTTACACTTTTAGACTTTGATCTTATATTCCTTGCCATCATAAAAAATACACCAGCAGATCAAGGTTTGACAATACATCATATCCTGATCTCTAATTAGGGTACTGCAAGAATTAAACAACCTCATTTTATTCTAATTAAATTGTCCAGTTACCTTTATATAGTTTACATATATCCTTATTACATACCCTTCTTTACCAATAAATTAAGGCTAGGTTGGCAGCAAAAAGAGCGGGTTATTTAGTCTCAGGTCAATTGAGGTCAATTGTAATAAAGTGCCTTGCAAAGGACACACTATGATCCAAGCTGGTATGATGGCAGGATTCTAACCTGTACCATTTTGGTAGCGAATCCAGCATGCTAACCCCTAAGCTGCTTCTGTTCCTCCACTGTTATCAAAAGATATTATATTTAGAGGACGATCTTTAACATCATTAGATGAGCAAAGCAAACACATTCAGAAATCTATTAGCTACAAGTAGATTTTAAACAGTCAGTAGTAGATTTTAAAGAGTTAAATTATAAACTCATTTACAAGACAAATCAAACTGCAACAGCAAAGAGCCTGATATCTGCATAGCATAATGTGCATGCAAACCAGGGTCTACATTGTTTGTTCTAAGGATTACACTTAAAAAATTGCACAGACCCATCTATGCCAATGCATCATGCAATGGTCTATGCAGTCTGTGAAGACATAAGGTATATGAACAGTCTGAGATTGCATCATTTACCACATTCCATCCTATACTGCTTACCATATTCATCGATTAACAATATTCAAATTAACTTACAGAAATTGCTACACCTGGCCAGCAACTATCAAAACAAACAAAACAATTGAAACATATGATCATTCTGAAAATGTGTGGTTTCAGGCAGCAAGACAATTCCAAACAAAATAAAATATACATCTCAAGCATAATATTTGGGGGTGGGGTGGTTTTTTAAATGTATTTTGAACTGTATATTATGTATTTTTTTACATCATTCAAGGAAATGTGTGTTAAGTTTCAACACAGCTCACCTGGGAAACTATCAAACCCATGAACCCTGGATAACAAGTCTTACATTCTACTAACTGATCTACCATTACTACATCAAAGAGAATGATGCAGAATCAGCTAATACAAAAATCTATTTGAATCTGGAGTACAAGTCGTAAAAACAGCGTTACATAAATAAACCGAATAAATGAAGATGAGAGTACAAATCCCATTACATCAACATTAGAGCTGTAAATGCATTTGAAATAAACAAATATACCTACCCTCTATGTCGGTGGTGCTTGCTACTGGCAGGGTCTCGTCTTCTGGATTTCGAAAATTTATCAGAACCACTGAAAAAAGTACACAAAAGGCAATATGAATATATACAATGAGAGTAATTTTTTGAAGTCAGAGCCATACAGACAAGGAAACACTTCAATATGTTGGGGGAAAAATAAATTTGTCCTTCTTTAAATCTGAACCTCCATTATTCTAAAATAAAGACAACTTCTAAGAGCATAATTTGCTACAAAAGTTTTTTTGATATAGTTTTAATAAAGTTATTTATGTGCCACTAATGAGGACGTGTGGGAGAGAGCAGGGGGAGTGGAAATGTGTGTACCTGCTGTCAACTGCTCTGCAGAATACTGTGAAACATAAACACGAGGCCCAAATATGCCTTAAATTGCTCACCTGGCTTACATAACTTATCAGCTGAAGCAGCAGAGAGGGTGAACAGACCACGATTTCAAGCAAAAATAAGGCTTCCAGATCATGTTTTCGAACAAAATATGGCCTATAGATAACGTTTTCGAACAAAATATCAGGTTTCCAACAAATCTCATTTAACCAAAAAAAAAGTCTCCATTTTTGCAAAAACGGAGATTTTACGATTTTTTAATCAATTTTGCTCGCAACGATGTGGTCATCCACCCTCTCTGCTGCTAAAGTTTTCAGTTCTGGGTTAATAATTCTTTTACGATTTTAACCGAATATTTGATCAAGTCCGATACGATATCGTGTCCGAGGATCATGCAAATTTATTGTTGCGAATCCGTGCGGAGTCGACTGAGCATGACTAAAGAAATCTCGAAATTGATTGAAGTCCATATCAGAACACCATGTCTGCCAAATATTTCTAAGAGTATGAGTATCAACTCCGTTGAATACAGACAATAAATTGCAGTTATCTCTGATCACTTTTGGAACCTGAGTGTAGCGTTGAGTGACATATATCACGTCAGTGTTTTTGTGACGCCCACGGGAAAATATTCTAGCAGGATTCTTTTGTTTATCCAACATTATATCGTCGTATACGACTAAATTGTTAATATCTCCATCAATATCATCAATACTCTGTGCTTCATCGATATCGGTTATAAAATCAATGGCGTTCTCACCCTTAATTTCTGATGCATTCTCGTTAAAATCCTTTAACACTTCATAACATCGTTGATCATCTACGCTAGGGGCAATTAAATACAACTTATCCCACTTCATCCATCTCATTATTAAATTGAGCAACAATTGCGTTTTACCGGATCCAGATGGCCCGATTATAATCATCCGGATAGAGTTTGGTAGCGCTGCATGATGCTTAATTGGTTCTCTTGTTTTAGTCGCTGAAAAATCAATTATATCCATATTTCTATACATAAATTATGGATCTATATTGTGTGAAGTGTAAAACGCGTACTGGCACAGATGATGTGACGACGGTTACAACTAAAAATAACCGATCAGCGCTTTCTGGTAAATGCGTGCAATGTGGTACAAAGAAATTTAGATTTGTGTCTATGAGATCTGATTTAAAAAAAAACGAGGAGGTGATATCGCAGCCAAATTGGCAAAGCTCCCTGGAACCCCATGGGCAAAGTACCCCGGAGAAAAGCACCTCCCAGGATATAGCTACTGTGGACCGGGAACCAGACTTGATATCAGACTCAATAATCAAAATCAACCCAACCCCGGTGAAGAACCAATAAACGCCATTGATAAGGCCTGTCACCTTCATGATGTTGCTTATAAAAGCAGCAATCTGCAAAACAGGCATCTCGCGGATGTGAAATTAATTCATGCGTTAAATGCTATTCCTGATAAATCCTTCAAAGAAAAATTGTCTTCATTTTTGATAAAATCGGCTATGAAAAGTAAATTGATATTAGGTGCTGGTAATTAATAATATGGAATCAATTTATTATTCCCCAAGAGGATACTGGAGGGGTAAATCAGCAGTCCATAAACTCGCTAGTGCTGCAAAAGTGAAAAAAACCACTGCGGCTAATTGGTTATCCAAACAGGCACTATGGCAAATTTATCTACCACCGCCTAAACAAATTCAATTCTCGCATTTTGATGTGACCGCTCCTAATGAAGTTCATCAGGCTGATATATTATTTCTGCCACATGATCGTGGTTACAAATACGCGCTAACCGTAGTTGATGTTGCGAGTCGATACAAAGAAGCAGAACCATTAAAAACAAAATCAGCCACTGAAGTCGCTTCTGCATTTGAAAGGATTTATCGACGAGGTCCTCTGCACTGGCCAAATCTATTGCAGGTTGATCCTGGCAAGGAATTTCAGGGTGTAGTGTTATCTACAATGAAACATCATAATGTCACCATACGACGAGGGCATACTGCGCTACATCGCGATCAGGCCATTGTAGAACGATTTAATCGGACGATTGCTGAGCGGTTATTTGGATATCAATACGCAAAAGAATTCATTCAAGAAAAGCGATCCCGTGAATGGGTTAAAAGATTACCATCTGTGATTACTGCACTGAATAACGAGATTACTAGAACAATGAACATGAAACCTATCAACGCGATTAAAAAGAAGTCAATACCCGTACAACCACAAAAAGATTTCAAAGAACCAATTCTTGGTAGTAGTGTCATTGTGAGGTACTTATACGAACCAGGAGAGCTTGAAGGGGGTAGAAAAAGGGCTACTGATCCTATTTGGAGCGTCACTACGCATAAGATATCTAGTATAACACGATCAACTGGTAGACCTCCAGTCTATAAACTGGATTCAACTGCCCCTCAACGAGGATTTACTCGACAACAACTACAAGTGATTCCCGAGGATACTCAATTGCCACCGCATGGTCTTAACTAGCACCGTTGCGTCTATTGCACTCAAGACAAGTCAACATCACATTGTTTCTGACATGACCGAGACTGTTATTTTTTCTGTCTACGGTGAATTGGCGAGGATCCTTATCCGAATACTGCCAACGCATTATACAATTGCAACTCGCGCAGTGATTATTCTGTTGTTTCTTCAAAGTGATTATTAGTTCAGCATCAATATCAAATTCTCGTTGTTTTTTTTTTGTCCTGTTGTTTGTAACCGGAGAGTTTTTTATTAATGATGCTAACATCAATATCACTTATTGTTGTGTCATTATCATCGAAAACAACTCTTCGAAGTTGATTTATGTTTCGTACTCTGGATACTGCGAGATAGACTAAATTTGACCATTCGATGTGATTATCCACCATCCAAACAATTGTATTCGATATAGTCAATCCCTGTGAAGAGTGTATTGTTGCTGCGTATCCTAGCGTCCACGGGGATTTATTAGCACGCAATGCATCTTCAACGACATTGATATCAACCAGCACAATATCATTTAATACGAGAATTTGTTTTTCACTCTGTCCTGGAATATCAACTTCAATATTCTGTTTTCGTGTATCCGATGGCCTATAACAAAGGGGTACTGGAAGCGTTGCAAATTTTTCTTTATGCAATTCAAATAACTTCATCTGAAGTGTGTCCCTGACTATTTTTCTACTTGCAATGATCAAATCGTTTGGTCTCCATGTTTCCCAGAAATCATTCATTGGAGTTTCTGAAATCACTTCACGCGCTATTTCGCATTGGATTCTATCCGGTTGTAATCTAATTAGTTTCTTAAATTCTCGTAATCGTTCATCAAGTGATCTATAATCAGTGGTGATTTCTTCATAGTAGTCTACAAAACCCTTTAGCCATTCATGTGGAGATGCACCGACAAATGGTGGTGGTTGGCCGTGATCACCGCACATGACGACTTTTGTGTTTTTGTTTAACAACCACTCAAGAAATGTTTGTAATACATCTAATGACACTGTGCATATTTCATCCCAAATTATGATTTCAGGAATGAATTTATCACCCATACGCTCAGGAGTCCATTTGTCACCTTTCCATCGAAAGAAACTGTGGTAAGTGCAAGCATTTACCCCTCGTTGTATCATCTCTCTGGCGAGTCTGTGAGTCGGTGTTAGCACAATCATGTTAGAAACGCTAGCGTTTCCACGACGAAATAATTCAATTGCACGAGTTGTCTTTCCTGACCCACCACAACCGTTTAAATAAACTGTCTTATATCTACATATTGGATCAGATACCGGTGGTGCATTAGAAAATTCTGATTGAATTTCAATACGGTTATAACAAAGATATTTATCATCCATGGCAACGTCTGCGGATTCACAATACTCATGTAGCATCTCCTTTTTAAATCGCCAACGCCCCCAATTTTCTTCGGGATCTGTGAATGCCGCTACAGCTGATTTGTACTTATTATGTATATACATCGAATCAGTGGCCACTCTAACCGCGGTATTAGGAAATCTATTTATCATCGAAAATAGATTAATAGAAGCATAGGCTAACATTGAACTTCTCAAATGGTGTTCTGATATGGACTTCAATCAATTTCGAGATTTCTTTAGTCATGCTCAGTCGACTCCGCACGGATTCGCAACAATAAATTTGCATGATCCTCGGACACGATATCGTATCGGACTTGATCAAATATTCGGTTAAAATCGTAAAAAAAAAAAATTATTAACCCAGAACTGAAAACTTTAGCAGCAGAGAGGGTGGATGACCACATCGTTGCGAGCAAAATTGATTAAAAAATCGTAAAATCTCCGTTTTTGCAAAAATGGAGACTTTTTTTTTTGGTTAAATGAGATTTGTTGGAAACCTGATATTTTGTTCGAAAACGTTATCTATAGGCCATATTTTGTTCGAAAACATGATCTGGAAGCCTTATTTTTGCTTGAAATCGTGGTCTGTTCACCCTCTCTGCTGCTGCTGATCATTCAACAAAGCATGCTTGTTTAGTACTGTAGGAACACAATATCTTTAAACCAACTTCAAACTTTCATCATGGGGCCCCTCAAATGGCCGAGTGGTTTGAAGCGCTCACCATTACAATACACTGCCATCTCACCTGTCTGCATGGGTTTGAGACTCAGATTTGGCTAATGTGGTTATGTGAGAAAGCTTGCCAGTAGCTTCTTGTGAGTCAGTGGTTCTTTCCGGGGTTTTCCTCCCACCATTTTCACTGGCTGCCATGTATAGCCTATCTGGTGTTGAGAAATGGCGTTAAACTCTACAACAACCACCTTTCATATTGATTTTACCTGTTTTACTATATCCTGATAAAGATTCTTAAGACGGCATAATCAAAATAGTCTCTAGCTCATATGAACATCATCCAAGAGCTTGATGATATAAACAATTTGGAGAAGAAATAGTCTTAAGTTTTAGAAAGGTTATTAGCTCAGCCAATTAGATGCAAGGTATCTCATTAATATGTGTAGATCTCACTTATTACAGAAAAATCTTATTACCAAAGTGGAGCAAAGTACAACTGGAATTAAGTCTTCAGAGAGGTCAAAAATAAATTGGATTACTTCATTTGTTTGTACACATCTTGCTTAGGATCACACTCATCCAACATCTTGATCAAATACAAATATTAAAAAAAGGCTGGTCAGAAATAGTTGATATATTGTAACATGCTCAGCCATTTTGATGCAAGATCACACTAATATACAAAAATTTCACTCATAATCATACTTAAGAGATCTTGAAGACATTCTATTCACTTAGTTTTTATTTTTAAAAATAAAATAAAAAATCCTTCAGCCAATCAGATGAATGATAATCTAAAAAAATATGTGTAGTTCTTGATCAAAATAAAATATATGAACAAATTTTGACAGTGTCACCCAACTGAACAAGCATGATTAAAATCAGTTTGGGAATAGTTTTCAAAGTGACAAGATATCTGACTAAAAATATGCATTACTTGTTAATATGCACAGACCTCACTTGTCATCCAACTAGTCCAAGGTCTTGATGATAAAAGTACATGTATATATTCCAATTCTGATCAAATTTGGATCACAAATATAACCAAATTAGAGGTAACAAGATCACCCAATCAGATGCAAGACTATGTCATTAAACTACATGGACTACACTTATTACCAAACTTGTCCAAGATCCTGATGACATTAGCGTATATTCCAAGTTGGTAAAAACTGTATCAGAAATATGATATTTTGATTCCAGATTACCTCATAAGCATGCTGTATCTCAAACATTTTCAAATCTGAGACCATATGGATTCAAGCCTGATACAAATCGAATCAGAAATATGGCTTTCCTTGTGTTAACAAGGTCAGCCAATCAAAGTTTGTTATATCAAAATTGGTGAGATTAGGTCACTATGACCACTACTTCATTCTTTACTGCTCTGGGTTTAGTCATTAAATTATGCGACTGTATGCACTCGCATTAATAAGAAAAGACCTACATTGAATATTTTACTGGCTTATGTAAAGTTTTCATACCACATAATATGTGAAATCAGGAAACTTGGTAAAAGGATGTGTCTTGATGAATACTATGCTTCCATCTAAAAAGTGGGTCACATATGTTTACTTTTCATGCTTTATATATGAAGCTATGTGAATATATACCTCTCAGTACTACACTAATAAAAGTGGTCACTGTGACCTACATTTTGTTTTACTAATGTGATTAAATATTGTGTTTATGAACACACAGATTCGTCCATGCATAACCTATGTACATCAAACCAACTCAGGAGAGCATTTCTGACAAATGCAGTTGGAAACAATTTAAAAAAATTCAGTGCTAAACGTTTCATATTAATGACTATAGATTTTATATCTGATAATGTGACCCTCAGGTTAACTATTGTAGATGTGAATGCATATAGGAATTGTATATGCGACTGCAAGCATTTCATGTTAGACCAAACCTGTTGTGGCTATCAAGGTAATTAAATGTATTTATGTGTGAGCAAAGTTCTGCTGGTGGTCAGCCGTGACTATCACCATATTCATTCAATCTGTCTTCTAGTGGTAGTCTTTCAAGCAGATTTTAAACAGTGATTTAAAAAAAACATTAAAAAAATTATTGTTTTTTTATCAGCTTAAAACTTCTATTTCATAGTTAGAATATTCTTTTTAATCGTTTTAAGTCTTGTATGTCAAGTGAAAGTTGGCAGTGGGGTCGGGGTAGTGGGGGTAAGTTGGTTGAATCAAAATTTGTCACACATTACCATCTTTATAGTTCCAATCTGAAAATGATATTTCACTTTTAAAATAATTAAAGTTTGAAAATAAGGATAAAAGATTGAAAACAAATCTTTACTGAACCCAGATGTACAGAGGTGAGATAACACTGATCACTAAAGGCTAGTTCTTCAGATCAGCTGCGGACCCTTAATCTAAGTGCAAGCCATCCCCCAAATTTCATAACTGTACATGATAGACACCTTTAGATATTGTATGCAAATTTCATACCTGTACATGATGGACACCTTTAGATATTGTGTGCAAATTTCATAACTGTACATGATAGACACCTTTAGATATTGTATGCAAATTTCATAACTGTACATGATAGACACCTTTAGATATTGTGTGCAAATTTCATACCTGTACATGATGGACACCTTTAGATATTGTGTGCAAATTTCATAACTGTACATGATAGACACCTTTAGATATTGTATGCAAATTTCATAACTGTACATGATAGACACCTTTAGATATTGTGTGCAAATTTCATAACTGTACATGATAGACACCTTTAGATATTGTGTGCAAATTTCATACCTGTACATGATGGACACCTTTAGATATTGTGTGCAAATTTCATAACTGTACATGATAGACACCTTTAGATATTGTATGCAAATTTCATAACTGTACATGATAGACACCTTTAGATATTGTGTGCAAATTTCATAACTGTACATGATAGACACCTTTAGATATTGCGTGCAAATTTCATAACTGTACATGATAGACACCTTTAGATATTGTGTGCAAATTTCATAACTGTACATGATAGACACCTTTAGATATTACGTGCAAATTTCATAACTGTACATGATAGACACCTTTAGATATTGTGTGCAAATTTAATTTTCTCTTAGTCACAGTGCTAGTATTCTTGAACCATTTGACTCTAAAATAAATAGGATTATTCTTTATACCCCAAGTGCAAGCCATTCTCAAGGTCTAATAAATATATAAGGCGGATAACTAATAGAAACAAAACTGGAATCTGACTGACACATAATTATTGTAGAATTATATTATTATTATTATTATTATTATTATTATTATTATTATTAAAACATTATTATCTGACTGACACATAATTATCATATTATATTATTATTATTAACATTATTATTATCTGACTGACACATAATTATTGTAATATTTTATTATTATTAACATATCTGGCTGACACAATTATTGTAGTATTATATTATTATTATTAACATATTATCTGACACATACTAATTGTAGTATTAAAATATTATTATTAACACATTATTATTGTCTGACTGTAAAAAAATTATTATAGTATTATCTAATTATTAACACATTATTATCTGACTGACACATAATTATTATAATACCCTATTATTATTATTATTATTATTATTATTATTATTATTATTATTATTAACACATTATTATTGTCTGACATAATTATTATAGTATTGTATTATTATTATTATTAAGACATTAGTATTGTCTGACAATTATTATAGCATTATTATTATTATTATTATTATTATTATTATTATTATTATTATTATTATTAACATATTATTTTCTAACACATAATTATTATAGTATTATATTAATATTATTAACACATTATTATTGTCTGACACAATTATTATAGTATTATATTATTATTATTAACAAGTTATTATTTTCTGACTAACACATAATTATTATAGTATTATTATTATTATTATTATTATTATTATTATTATTATTATTATAAACACATTATTATATACTGACTGACAATTATTATAGTATTATATTATTTATATTAAGACATCTGAGTGACACACAATTATAGTATTATATTATTAGTATTAACACATTATTATCTGACTGACACATAATTATTATATCTTATTATTATTATGCCACTCAGGACCCCCCATTTCAAGTAAACTGGGGAATAAATCTGACAGTACAGTAGCTACATGGAAACCTTCCAAATCCATACTTGTTATGAGTATGAATTTGTTACACATTTTACTGTATATATATATATATATATATATATATATATATATATATATATATATATATATATATATATATATATATATATATATATATATGTATATATATATATATAACCAAGAAAAAAAAACTTACGAATGATTATGATCTGATGTATCAGATTCCAAATCTTCTCCTACACCAAAGTCTTCATAGTTTTCTTCATCGGTAAAGTCTGGACGGCTAAAATGAGAAAATGAATTTTATTTCATTTTAAAAAAAACTGTATTTAAAAATAACAGAAAAATAACTTTATGACTGTTATTCTGAGTCACTATGTTAAAATCTATATTATTGAAATAAACCAATTGCTGGATTTACTTCTGTATAAAACTGCCACCTGGGTGACACTTTCACTTCTCTCAAAATGCCACTGCCAAAAAAAACTTATACAGTATCTGCAGTTTTCTGGAAGGAACACCTGTGCTTGTTTTATCTCATTTTTCTTAAAGATTTGCAAAAAGTTACAGAAAAAAAAGAAACTGTAAGCCTTAAGCCATCAACTTGAATACTTGTGTTGTAACAGAGTTTTCACACTTTTCCTGTCCATTTTGTTGAGGATAAAATTGATTTTTCCAAGATTCAATCATTTTTACTTCAACAACAGTTTAGCTAGGATGAGTATAATTTTATTCCGAAAAAGGGTCGTTTTAAATTTTGACAAAAAGCATTTGCATAAAAAGGACTAAATTTTTTGTTTCAAGTCCATTGATTTCTGGTAGCTGTCCTCATGTCTTCTTTCAATGTAATCCGATTATGAGCTGTATATTTAATGCAATAATTTTATGTACACCAAGTGTGGGAGATTCCACATTAGAAAATGTCCCAGTAGTGCATTTTTATGTATTTAGCAAGTTCTAATAGAATCATTCACAAAGGTGAGTTGGAAATGAAACTGGTGGTTAAGGAGACTATTTAACACCATGTTATCAGTGCAAACATGCAAAATAATGACAAGATTTCTTACACTTCATTTTCCATAACTTTACATATCAAAAGGGGAATGAGGGAAAATGAGCTTTATTATTTTGTTTCTTAAACTTCTCGAGATTATATGTTGCACACAACCTGTGATACTAAACCCGACTTCATACTGTATATACATGCTTTTAAGTTGAGTCAAATTGCAAACAACAATGACCCTGAACTGCAGTAACATAACATGCCATCCAATTAGGGTATATGTTCTTTGTTCTATTGAATACTCCTAACAAACTGCACTGAGCCAGATCTGCCTGCACATCGTGCAATGACAGAACTCAGTCTGTGCAGTTTGCAGTGTATATGTCTTCCAAGAGAGTATGTAAGGTAACTTTTAAATAGGAAAAGATTCCAGTATGGAAATGATATGGGATAACCAGTCCAATCACCTGAACACATGGATTGACTATATAAATATGTTTAGGGCAAGCACCCAAATGATCCATACAGCAAATGTACCTTAACTGACAGAAGAGTTCCTCAAGATCAAATATTTTTGCTATGAACTCTATTTAGTTAACTATTAGTTTCATTAAAACTCAATTAAATTTTTCTATTCTGCAATCAAGTGTTGACTGACAATCCCTGGCTTTCCTCCAACTTTAATTAATATTTGCAAGTTTAAAGTGCTTTTCCTAGTTTCTTTCTACTTTTGCCCAATTTAACTTTTCTTCATTTTTAGCCGCATGTGTACTGTGCATTCATTGGTTTACATGGAGATCAGGTTAGATGCTCTGTGCAAGAAGGGGTATTGCTTACTACATACTCAAAAAAAGTTTGATATCTTTGGATACAATATAATCTTACTTTTCATAATCTCAAAACAGAACATCTTTATCAAGTCTTAAAAAGTATTACTATATATATATATTTTTTCATTATACACATTACATAATTGGTATTCACATTACATAATTGGTGTTCACATTAAAGAATTATCATACAAATTAATATACACACAAAAACATTATGCACATTAAGGAAGTAGCATACACATTATATAATTAGCATACACATTATATAATTAGTATACACATTATGAAATTGGTGTACATATTATAAAATATAAACATTATAGCTGTTTTACACACAAAATTATTATTCATATTATAGAAATATTATATACATTATATAAATATATACATTACATAATTATTATACCAATTATTCAAATTATTGTATACATTGTAGAATTATTATACACATGATATTATTATTATATACATTGTATAATTATCATATATTACAGAATTATCACACACATTACAAAATTATTATATACAATATAACATTATTATATACATTATAGAATTAAAATTATACTCATAGAATTACTGTGCACATTAAAGAATTGTAAATTTTAAATTTTGATAATCAATTAAATTTAGTATCAAGTTTGATACCGCTGAGAAAATTCACAGTACTTTTAACAGCTGTGGTATGGGAAAATGTCCTCATCAATAGGTTCATCATTCAGAAGTCACAGTGGCTTAGAATGCCAGACTCAAGACCAAAAGGATGCAGGTTCGAATCCTACCATTCGGTTTGAATCCTACCAATAGGTTCAAATCCTACCATCAAGTTCAAAACCTATCATTAGTTTCAAATTCTACCAATAGGTCAGCCTAGGACAGCGAATGTGGAGTGTCCTTGGACAACTGCCTCAGCACCCAATAAGATACTTATCTGTCATAAATGACCAAAACAAATCAGAAAAAGGATCACTGCTCACAGAGTCTTAAAATGTATCATTTGTAGTAGCTACAAAACTCTTATAACATATACAAAATATTGAATTTACAGTATACCTTACCAGCAACCAGTGTTACTGTGTATGCAAGTACAAGTTTCAAATACACAAAACTTCAACAAAAACCTGGTTCAAGTGAATAACACTTAATAATCTGCACCAGCTGCCACAACCAATTACAGCCAGATTATTACTCATTCTTTATTATGAACTCTATTTTTCCAAGCTGAGTAGTTACAATGTTTAATATTAATAGTTCTATGGAATACTTTTTCCACTGCTTTCTAAATCTGCAGAATATATCACAATATTTCAGAAAAGATGTCATGAACATGCAATTGTTTTAAATAGATCATAACAATATTTAGTAATGACAGTATTAAAGATACATAATGTTCAATAATAATAATAATAATAATAATAATAATAATAATAATAATAATAATAATGACTTTATTAAAAGAGGGTAACTCAGTTAGCTATAGACAACTAAACTACCTATCAACTTGTATTATGTACATTGTTAAACTGTCTTCTAATTGGACTGTATGTACTTGCTCATAAGACGGGTCCAATTGCAAACCACACAGACCCAGATCAGCTATCAAATAGTGTGCTGGCAGAGCAGGATCCTTTTTGGTTTGCAGTTTGACTCAACGTATAAGTGAGTATATGGGGTGCTGGTTCTGTGGCAAAAGGTACAGACCCTCTAGAAAAGTAATGCATAAAACTTTTTCAACTATCAACACATGTAATCAAGACAATAAACAACCTGGTGAAGAAACTGGAATACCTGTTTGCTGAAGATCTCCCACTTTCATTTTCTGAAAGGGGCATGAGACTAGGTGGTAAGTGGCGGCGTGAGATCTCAGGGGTAGACAAATCTATTAACAGTCCCTGACCATCCTCGTCTGTGTTTGTGTCATATTCATTGTATGTAAAGGCACTTGCTTCTGAGGCTTCCTGCACCTGTCAAAAAAAAAAACTGGGAATGTTATATACAAGTAATCATTTCAAATGAAACTTACTAAATATTTTAATTTACGAAGCCACAGTTTAAAATTATTCAACAAATTATTTTAAAACATCATTCGAAATTAGCACAAATGTAAGATTTATCGCATGACAAAAATACCAATTTGTTTTCACTAGAATACATAAACATATACTAAAATTACTTTTGAAATAAATTCTATACCCCTCATTATGCCTTTCATTTCCTTGCGTGTTATTTGGATTTTGAACGTTGCTTTAAAAAAAAAAAATCAGTCATATCATTAACGATGTCTGCAGTGTGGCAGTTTCAAGTGATGTTCAGCACTGGGGAATAATGACGCAGATATGTAGCATAATGTCCCACCCAGTCACATATGTAGACAACATATATACTTGGTGATATAAATAAGGACCTTCTCAACACTCAAGTAAGGGACAACTGGATGGAATTTATTGAATCATTAGGCCTAGTCCAGATGGTAAATGAGCCCACAAGGGTAACAGAAAAATCAAGCACTCTTATTGTCACATTTATACCAACCTACCAGACAATGTGGCTTGTGTTAATGAACCAAATGTTGGTCTTAGTGACCACTATCCTACTTTGACAAGAAAGGTTAAATGCCAGAGAAATAAGAAAAAAAAACCACACAAAACGATCACTTAAGATCGTTCAAACATTTTAGT
This sequence comes from Unio delphinus, assembly GCA_029339505.1. Lineage (NCBI taxonomy): Eukaryota > Metazoa > Mollusca > Bivalvia > Unionida > Unionidae > Unio > Unio delphinus. The sequence goes on from JAQISU010000081.1 coordinate 15,058,336, forward strand.
GAAGAACAGTTTCTTGATGACCTATATAAAGTTCCATGGAATATGATCCAAAATTTGGATGACATAGATGAAGCTCTGAGAGTGTGGACTGACTTATTTATGGATGTAGTCTCTAAGCATGCACCACTGAAAGTACATCGAGTAAAGAATGAAATCCAACCTAATTGGCTTACTACTGAAATACTAGATGCTATGAAAACACGAGACCAATTCAAGGCTAGGGGAAACCATGCAAAATATAAAGTATGGAGAAATAAAATAACAAGTATGATTAAAATAGCTAAAAAGTCGTATTATCAGTCATTGCTTAAAAACAAAATGAGCAACACAATCTCCATTTGGAAAGTCTTCAATGAACTCACTGGAGGAACACACAACAATCAGACAAGTAAAATTAACTCACTTCTGGTAAATGACACCATAGTCACTGATGAAACTGACATTGCAAATGTTTTCAATGATTTTTTCACCAGTATCTCCACAAAGTTAAGAGAACCAGTGATAGAAAACAACTTTAGTGAACTGAAAAAGTTCTGCAGCAGCAAAATCTCAAAGAAAGTATGTTTCTCTATCCCACCAGTATAAAAAAACTTTGTTAAAAAATGTCTCAGTGAACTTGATACCAAGAAAGCTACAGGACTTGATCAGATTGGTCCAAGACTCATTAAATCTTCTGCCTCTGCTATTTTAGATAGCATAACATTCATAATCAATTTAAGTATTGCAACCTCATCTCTCCCCAAAATATGGAAAACTGCAAAAGTAACTCCTATTTACAAATCTGGATCTAAGAATGATGCTGATAACTACCGACCAATCTCAATACTACCAAACTTGTCAAAATTGATTGAAAAACATGTCCATGACTCATTCATATCATATTTAACCAAACACTTGCTGTTACACCCTAATCAATCAGGCTTTAGACAGAAACATTCATGTGAGACTGCCTTGATCTCCCTAACTGATAAATGGCTCCAAGCACTTGACCAAGGTAAAATAATAGGATCTGTATTTGTAGATTTCAGGAGTGTTTGACATGGTGGATCATGAAATCCTTTTGAAGAAACTAAAAATCTACCAATGCGATGAAAAAACATAAGATGGTTTACTTCATACTTAAGTGAGAGAACACAGCATGTTTATATAACTAACGTTCTGTCCGAACCTGAAACAATTAGATATGGAGTGCCACAAGGCTCAATTCTAGGTCCATTACTATTTATTTTATTTATTAACGACCTACCACTTTTACTAAGAGACTCTATATCATCTACAGATCTCTATGCAGATGACACAACATTATCAGACATCCAAAACACAAAGCATGAACTCAAAATTTCTTTACAGAATGCATTAAACAAGCTGGAAAACTGGTGCACATGCAATGGCATGGTAGTAAATACTGGTAAAACTAAAATATTACTTATCTCAACAAGGAAAAAAAGGAAAAATCTTGATAGCAATGAACTATGTCTGACATGGAAGGATAAAAATTTGCAAATGGTCTGTCATGACAGAGACTACTGGGTGTTTTGGTAGATAATAATCTATCATGGACTGATCATATCAAGCATATCAGTAAAAAGGTCAATTCAAGTTTATGGCTTCTCAGTAGGATAAGACATTTTCTCCCTGAAAGGCACAGAAAATTATTTTATAACAGTTACATACAACCATATTTAGACTACCGTAATACAGTATGGGGTAATTCAAATGATAAAAACATATCAAAGTTGGAAAATCTTCAGAAAAGAGCATTTAGGCTAATATCAAACCAGAAAGAAAGCAAGGAAAATTTAGCTGGCAAGTTAAAAATATTACCTATTAAAGACCAAATATGTTTAAGAAAAGCCAAATTAATGTACAGGATATCCAATAATAGTGCTCCTGAATATTTACACAATCCCTATTCCAGTATAGGCTACCTGGTAATACACCCCACCTGCGATCAATATCTACAAAACAGTATAAAATTCCCAAACCAAATAAGGAATTATTTAAGAAAAGTTTCCAATACTCTGGAACTTTGCTCTGGAATAGTATTCCAGTTGAAATTAGAAATGCCCACTCTATTTACATCTTCCAAACCCAATATATCCAGTGGCTTCTGAGATGCTGCTGAATTAAATAAATTCCTTGTATGAGGGCCTCAAGGTAGATTAGTTCTTAGATAATTGTGTTACCCTCTTTAAATAAAGTCATTATTATTATTATTATTATTATTATTATTATTATTATTATTACATTATCCAGACACCAGGCTAACCAGTCCTAACACTAACGTCTTAATGCTGAATGCTTAGCGAGGCAGCTATAGCTGTTAGTACCATTTCATACAACTTTCTACACACAAGTTTATATGGATTAAACATTGGATGGTACCATTTGTGGGTTATCATATTGCCAGCAATGTTGGTGGTGTATGAAAATGAAATATACACTGAAAGAAATTAAAGATGCCTTCATTATTAGTTCTAGGTGAGAAAAGAGAAGATAAGGCCAGTTTAGCAGATCAAAATGTTCTGCCTGCAAACTTTGCTCTTGTGTACTGCATTCATTGGTTTTTAATGGGCATCAATTTTCATGTTTTTTTTAGAAACAAAACTAAATTTGTTATCATACTAAATGATATTAATTGGGAATGTGCTATTATTTGCTGGGACAGATTAATTGGGGATGGTGTTTTATTATTTCTATGGAAGGATTATTTGGAGATTGTGTCATCTTACTTCCATGGTAAGATTAACTGGGGGTGGTTTCTTATTATTTCCATGGAAAGAGTAACCAGTGTTTTTTTCCATGCATTGATTAACTGTTGATAAGCATTGATTAACTGTTGATAAGTGAGTTTCCTGTTATTTCCATGGAAGGATTATTAATAGTGGAAACCACAAAATCCATGAAAAAAATTTATTTAATGCAAATTTGTGAATTCACTGGATGTACAAAGTTTTAAAACTTTACATGCTGATGATCCCAATATCTTGCTGCCTCTTTTTTTTCCACTCTTGTATTTCTATATCAATGCAGACAAGAAAACCCCCCACAAAAATGAAGCCCATAATGTTGAACCCATGCTCAGAGCTTTGGTAGAAAACTACTGTATTCAAATATTTGTATTCATTGTTTGTGACCTAAGTCCTCAAGCTTAAAGTGATTTCAAAGAATGTGCAAAAAACAAAATTATTTATCTTCATTGTTTACACCCCCACCCATACCCAAAAAAAACTATGAACAGAATCCATCAAACAGTGAAGAGATATATAAATCTAATGAAAAACATGTACTGATAACTTTGTCACTGACCTTCACTTCAAGGTCTCAAAGAAACATATAGTGGAGCAATATTTTCTTTCCCACGCGTCACCACCATGAGAACACAGATGAAGAACTTTCATTATTGTCAGTATGATAATGAGGCAAACAATCAATGCCTAACAGTGTCATAATATCTAAACACAGGCTAGCAAATGACATCCTTTCACCAGGCATGGCATGGTTCAAACACACTGTCCAACACTATGAATAAGCCCTGAGAATGACATTTGTCACCTGCCAGTGTTGTGAATTCATAACATCATCAGGTATTGCTTGTCTGTGCCAAATTTTGTTGTTCACTGTATATGGTTATGGAAATATGATCAAATGCAAAACCAATTTTTAAAAAAACAAACTGAATTCAAATCTTCAATGTCTGTGAACTTTTTGGTCCCAAGCTCAGAGTGTAGCAATGAATTGCCCGATTCTATAAAAACACTTTCTAAGTACACATATAAACAAAATTCATAAAATGATTAAAGTAAGCAAATGAAAATTTTTAATCATAACCTTAAACTTTATCCAGAACCTTAACAAAACTGTTGATGTCATCAATGCCATCATAAAAACCAACTACATCACCATTTTTACAACAAAATAACAGCTGCACCAGTGTTTATTTATTAGTTTATTTATCATTATCTTTCTTTATCAAATAATAAACCACCTTAAATGTAATCCCCATACTTATTACTTGATCAAGTTGTCTAAGTAGCCATTACTCATTATTATCGAAAATATAATAAAAGTTGATGGCAATGCCCATTAAGCTGGTGTATAAAATACTGCTGAGAACCATGAACATATAGATCCATTGTTATATAATGTACTTTAAATTTGTATAATAATGGCAATGACAATAGCAGGTTTTTTTTTAGCCAAAATTCTCAGCTTTTCTCACTTGAGACCCTGATGATAATACTAGACCCTGATGATAATACTACATTCTATATATGTGTACAATATTTATAAACGAATGAAAGAATGGCTGTATTAATTACATGACAGACGAACAGCTTACCTACTTAAAACTTTCAATGTTTATACATGTGTACCAGTGTAACATGTATTGTGGCCTGATCGATGCATACACATTGGAACAAAAGGAAACGTTTTGTAAGAGACTTTATATTTAATGAAATTGCCGGATTTGAACATGGCAACATTGTCAGCTTGCCAAATTCAACCAGGTAGCCAATTCCATTTGAAAGATCAGTACCTTTTTAAATGTCTTAGTTCAGGGTCTTGGTAGTTTGGAACAAAGGTTTGATACTAATCTTAAAGAGTAAACATAAACAGATAATTCAGGCACTGAGGTGTTAAAGTATAACGGGCTTCATTAACCAAACTACATCTATGACTGGACAAGCATATAATGCAGGTACTGAGGTGTTAAATAAACCAAACAAAAGCTCTGACTAGACAAATGTGTGTGTGTGTGTGTGTGTGTGTGTGTATGTATGAATACATGCATGCATGTATGTATGCATGTATGATTACTGATATTAAGATCATGGTGAACCCTTTCTTAAAGTTTGTAGCTGTTTTGACCTGATGTGTGAAATGTTACATCATTTGCATACATAACAGTGTCTGTGGCATGTCAATGTATACAGAAATAAGATAAGTCACAGAACTGAACTCTGAGGCACACCAGATGTTAAACAAGAATGAGTTTGCTGGGTTCAGTCACTAAGATAAGACTGCCTACAGCAAATGGTAGCTGCACTCAAATTTTAATAAACTAGCATTCCAATAAGAATGTTATGGTCAGCAATTCTTTAGATCTGTAGAGATTCATCCAATTATATTTAACTTATAGATGTCTTCAAGCCATTTTATCAATTATCTTTATCAGCACATTTGGACATGAGTGGTTTGACTGAAAGCCTTATTGGTATTAATGATGGTCATTTGTAAGTAAATATTGTATTTGTAAAAAAAAATCATAATTATAGAAATGGTGGGTAGGACTGATTTATAGTAGGAAAAGCATTTAGAAATAAAATTAGATGCTATAAAACAATTAATAAGAATAAATTAAAACAAGACTTCGCTCATGCTTCATTTGAAGAAATTTTGGAATGTAAGAACCCAGATGAAGGTAATGATATATTCACAAAATACATATATACTTGAAAACATTAAAAGAATGAAAATACACAGACAGCCTCATTCATAATATTGTATTATAAAATGCAAACTGAAATAAAGTTACAAGATAGACATCACATACTAAGGCATGAGAGAAATTACACGTCACAACAAATCTGTATATTTTTTTAGGAACTCTAAACAAGTCTATTCAACAAAAGCAATAAACCAAGACAATGACCCATGAATTCTTTGGAAATATTTTGATGAATTACATGCAGAAGAAATTCCAGGTTTCCAAAATGAAATGAAAAATGACAATATGATCTTCCGTGACACAAGAGACATAGCTAAACATATAAGCAACAATTACTGCATTTGTGCTAATAATATGGAAATCAATGATCCAATACCAGACTATGCCAAATTAGAAGAATATGTGGGTTGGAAACTTCAAAACAACCATTAAAACAAGAAATAATGGACCCAATGAAGATGTGTAGTGATATCTCAAAAACCTTAAAACTAAAAAAGGCACAGGGGTATATGATATATGTCCTATGTAGCTTAAACTTTGTGTTAATAAAATAAACAATAGTACACTTTAAAAACTTAAGTATAAATAGTCTTATACCTTAAAGAGGGCAAGAAAAACACCACGAGCCCCTTAAAGAGGGCAAGAAAAACACCACGAGCCCCTTAAAGAGGGCAAGAAAAACACCATGAGCCCCTTAAAGAGGGCAAGAAAAACACCATGAGCCCCTTAAAGTAGGCAAGAAAAACACGAGCCCCTTAAAGAGGGCAAGAAAAACACCATGAGCCCCTTAAAGAGGGCAAGAAAAACACCATGAGCCCCTTAAAGAGGGCAAGAAAAACACCACGAGCCCTTTAAAGAGGGCAAGAAAAACACCATGAGCCAATTTTGTGAGTTAGACAAACTTTGTCATTTATGGTGAGTGAATGTACTTATTCTTAATACAATGATATTTATGGACAAGTGGAGTGGAATATACAGCGTCAACAATGGAAGAGGTCAAATCTGTCTACATTGTTGGTTTTTATAAAACCTGGCTATGATTTTGTAGTTGTCATATTAAAACTTTACTAGTGGTATGACTATTAATCAAAATACATGTAATCAAAAATAGATTTGGGAAAATTAAACAATGCAGCATCTGATTATAGTTTTCCATAAATGAATATAAAAATCAAAATTTAAAAAAAAAATAACTTTTCAGACAAAACTACTTTTGAGAAGTAAAACATGCAAAATTATAACAACAAGCTGATGACAAATGTACAGGTTACAATGTTTTTGGAAAATTTTTACACATCGAGGAATGCATTTTTTTTTAAATGTATGTGCAATATTGATGTACAAATCAATAATTACACAAGGAATATTCAAATTTGGTGCTGTGATCAAAATTCATCTTTAAATGTTAAACTTTCCTAGATAGTGCACAAGCAACAAGTATGTGAAAATGACACTGTCCATGAAAACCTATGAAAAATATATGCAAGTGATTAGGATCAATGGTTGATCGCTTACCTTAGGTGTTAAAAATATAATCATCAATCATTAAAGTTTGATTGATTCACAACCGTACAGTCCACAGATCAGGGGCAATACCATACTGTGAAAATATTAAATATAAAACCTTTGTATATTAAACACAAGTAAACCGCTCCGGTGGCCTAGTGGTTAGAGCGTCCGCCCCGGAAGCGGGAGGTCATCGGTTCGATCCCCGGCTGAGTCATACCAAAGACTTACAAAAATGGTACTAACAGCTGCCTCGCTTGACGCTCAGCATTAAGAGGTTAGTGTTAGGACTGGTCGGCCTGGTGTCAGGATAATGTGACTGGGTGAGACATCATGCTACATGTCTGCGGCATGATGTCTCAGTGCTAGACATCACTATAAACTGCCTCAATGCAGACATCGTAGCGATATGACTGAAAAATTGTTAAAGCTACGTTAAAAAATCCTAATCAAACAAACAAAAAAAACCACAAGTAAATCTGGGTCATTGTGTTCTCAATGGTGTAGGTGTTTTTCATGAGCAATTAGGGCACAAGGAAGGATAATTACAAAGTTCAAAACCCTCTGACACATAATACCATGCATTGTATCTAAATAAAGGCAGTATATACCATATGTACTAAATTTAAGTCAAGTCAAACTGCAAGCATCAAAGATCCTGATCTGACAAAGCATAAAGTACCTGATGCTCATAATCTATGTTTATCTACTGATTACTCCTAACAAACTGCACAAATCATGATCTGTTAGTGCATTATTCAATGGCATATCTGGGTCTGTACAGTTTGCAGTTGACTGATCTTACAAGCAAGTACAGGTGGTATTTACCAGTTACATGGTATAAATATACTGATGATTTCACAAAGATTCCTATCTAGAATAGGAACATTGTAGCAATAACATTGCATGTCAGGAGATTTTAGACTCAACTCTAACTGCCAATGTAGTCACGACTTGATCCAATTTTGAACACAAAAGTGTCTAAATAGTAAAAGATCTGATATACTGATCTTTTATTACTACCATACCACAACCTACAAAATTGCTGTCTACTTTACAGCTGAGCTGTCAACTTTTACAGCACGAATATTTTTGTTGTATTGACTTGGCCTGTAGCCAGCAGCTTCCCAAGATAATGAGATGCATGTACACTGCATACACCAATGGAGAAAATACTGTCTTGACCACATTACTAAAATGTTAGAAAAACATTGTTTAAAAATACTAACCTAATTTAAAATTGTTGTCAAACTTTTTCTGCAAAGTATTGTATGGATAGATTAATAATATTGCAAGCAAGAGTGCACCTTTTATTTATTAACATATACCTGCAAAATTCCCATACAGTGTTGGCTTTTTTAAGACTCAGAAAGTGTGCTCTGAGTTCCATAATGGGTCAGTATGCATGACCCCAAAAAAGCAATTCAGAATAAGTTATCTTGTCTTGTAAGGGGCCCTGAGTTGCCGAGTGGTCTAAAGCGCTATCCGTTATGGATCACTGTCATTTCACCTCTATCTGCGTGGGTTCGAGTCTCAGATTCGGCCAAATTGGGTATGTGAGAAAGCTTGCCAGTAGCTTCTCGTGGGTCGGTGGTTCTATTCCAGGGGTTTTCCTGGGTTCTTCCTCCAACATTAATACTGGCCACCATATATAGTCTATCTTGTGCTGAAAATGGCTTTAAACCCTACAACAACTACAACTTGTCCTGTAAGCCTATAAAAAGTATTTAGAAAATCAAACAGCAGCCTCAGCATACTTGCCTAATTACAAACACCAACATTAAACAAAAACATATGACAAGTTTCTTTCCTTAATATTTATTGGCAAAATATATTCTTAATTAGATAGTCTTTTGCTGTTTTTAATAGTTTGATAGATATTTTGATGGTAATGCATCATATTTTGTTTATCTTGCACTGATTTGAGACTGGATGGTAATGATGTTCCATACACCCATCATGTTACCACTGTCAGAACTGTATCCAACATTAACTAAGTGATATGCTTGTCTCCAGAGTTTACTCCAACATTGACTAAGAGATATGCTTGTCTCTACAGAATTTTCTCCAACATTGACTAAGAGATATGCTTGTCTCCACAGAGTTTACTCCAACACTGACTAAGAGATATGCTTGTCTCTACAGAGTTTACATCACATCTGTAACTGACAATTTTATTTGGGGAAGAAGGAGTCAACATAATATTGACAAGTTTAATGGCAGCCTTGGAGGCAATACAGTAGTAATAAATAGGGCATAACCGATTAGCATTTTTCTACCGATTTCCAATTCCGGATTTTGGGCATGAAATTTTTCCGATTCCGGATAAGATTCAATTAATCGGAAATGCTAAATCCGTATTTTTTCTAAAAAATTTCATCTTCCATTTCCGGGTTTCTGGTATCTGGTTTTGCCGTGTCTAGCATGTTACTTAGTACTTTACCATATCCGGCTTCATTTCCGGTTTTCACCCGTCCATTCAAATAGATTGTCTCACAGCGTGGTTGTGTTAACCATATTGAACTTTTCTGACTTCTTATTTAACTTTATTAATGCACTATCGAATGACACGCAGTGTTAGACACGGTGCTATAGAAATTCAACTTTATTATTTTTATTATCCGAATCGGTCGTTACTGCCTTGTCCGACTCCGATTAATCGGAAGTTCATACTATCTGGTGGAATCCGATTTCCGGATCAAAAGTCGGTTATGCCCTAGTAATAAATGCCTCAGTCGATAAGATGCCTTATCAACACAATCATCTTTGTCAGCATGAGTGCATGCTTATTATCATCTTTCAATCAAAATAATTGTATGGATAAAATCTTGAAGAAATAAAAATGGGTCAATTAATCTGGTATTTTAATAAGATAACAAATAATAATCAAGAGAATGTTCAATTCAGTATGTCAACTACATCATGCCTTTATCTGATGTATAGATGTGCTGCCATTTTGACAGACGTCATACACTCCAGTTTGTGTGTGTGATTTTGGATTTTTAACTAAACTTTTTTAAAAAATTCAGTCATATTGCTACAATGACTGCAGTGTGGCAGTTGTATAGTAATGGGGCATTATGCTGCAGACATGGAGCATGAAGTCCCACTCTAGATATTATACATGTATTTTGATAACTTCACCTATGTAAATTAGCATAAAATGGGCTCCCAAACAGTGGTCTTCAAAGGACTTGATACATCAATGGCACTATTGTAAGACAGGTAAGTAGTAAGTAAAATAGTGGTTGTTTATACCTGACCTGTACCATTTAATTGCCTGTATGACAATTTGCTGTACAAACTGCCCCAAGTGTAGCTTTACTTGAGTTCTAAGTTCTGGTTAAGGCATATATAAAGGTGGTGGTGGTGTGTGAGAAGATTATTGAAAGTAAAAGTTTTTCAAAACATCAGTGTCAGAGGGTTTGGGAGTTTTAAAAAAAATGTGTTGTTAGCATGACACATCATGTTATAATAAGGATGAAGAAGACTTTATATGTAATATTTGCATAGTTTACTTTTACATCCAAAACAATGTAGTTTCATACAATCAAGTTTTGCCCAAGTTGTGCAAAGCAAATAAAACCTCAGATTGAATAAGTTTGTGTCACTGTTTTTTTTACATGTCAAAGATGTGTCAAGAATTATTTTAAATTGGCTGCAGCTTTAAAAAAAAATGACAGCACAAACCGTTAAATTAAGCATAAAAAGATGTGGACTACAATGTTTAACAATTTCCTAACAAAAGAAGTACAAGCCAAGCTTTTACATTTGAATTTGATAGTAGGAAAAAAATCTTTGCACTAGATGCAATACCAAATTGTAAATACATACAAAGATATGAGTCATAATAAAAATTATCTAACATGTGGATTTTATTAGCCTATATACCAAGTGTGATAAAACTTTGGTCATATATATGGTCTCTCAAGTGTTACAAAGTGTATGTCATATCCAAGATCATCTCATTAATGTGCAAATATTGTACATAAAAGTAATGATACAAGCTACAACTGTCTTGCAGAGTAATTATCAGCACAGACAATTAGATAAAAGATCACCTCATTAATATGCATTGATACTGCTCATACTGAAATTGATCTTGATTATATCAGTACAAATTTGGTCAAAACTGGATCATTAGTATGACTTCCAGGGTGAGACTACATTAATAATATGCATGGATCTTTGTTATTGAACCATTCCAAGAAGCCAAATTGTTTTATGTATAGTTAAAATCAGATAGTATATAAGGTCTCCAGAGTGCTAACAAGCTCAGCCAATCAGAAGCAAGATCATTTCATTAATATGCATGGATCTTGCTCATTAGCAAACTCATTGAGATCTTGATACAGAATCTGATTGGCTGTACAGTGTTCATGGTGGAAACAAGTGCAGCTAATCTAATGCAGTATTACCTTGTTGCTCATTAGCAAATTCATTGAGATCTTGATACAGAATCTGATTGGCTGTACAGTGTTCATGGTGGAAACAAGTGCAGCTAATCTAATGCAATATTACCTTGTTGCTATGCATGGTTCTCACTCATTAAACTAATCCAAGACTTTAATGATATAATAATTTATGCCAAGTTTGATGAAAGTCAGATCAGAAATATGAAGTTCAGAATGGTAACTAATGTATACAAATTAAATGGAGTTCAGAATGGTAACTAATGTAAACAAATTAAATGGAGTTCAGAATGGTAACTAATGTAAACAAAAGCACCTCATTAAGATGAATCAATCTTTCTCAGGACTGAATTCCTGAGAATAAACCGATATTACAAGCGTGATTGAAACTGGATCAGAAATATGGACTCCAAGAGTGGCAACAATCAACTGTTGAAGACTGTACAATGGACAACACAAGTCATGTACAAGGCACACACTTGGACTTGTGTTTAGTTATTAAACTTGTATTTGCAATGTGACTATTCAGAATTCTGACATTATGATTACCTTGCCAGTGTTTCAGTTTGAAGTCATTTGACTCATTTAGCACATTTTATGTTTTCTCTTGTAATCTAAGACAATGTTAAGTAGTACATGTACATATTTTGAATATACTCTGTATTGCTCCCCTTACAAAATGCTGGATTCCATGGGTCAATTCAGTCTGGTTTAGCAAAGTTTAGTTTTAGCTGCTGCTACTCACTAGGTCAACAAATGTATATTCATTGATAAAGTTTCCATTCAAATATTGTATTAAAAAAAGTAGTGTGTGTGTGTGTGTGTGTGTGTGTGTGTGAGATTTGGATTTTTAACTTGAACAGTTTTCAGTCACATCACTATATCTGCAGTATGGCAATTTATAGTGTTGTCTAGCACTGGGGCATCATGCCAAATATATATGGCATCATGTTCCACCCAGTCACATTATCCTGACACCAGGCCAACCAGTCCCAACAAGACCTCTTAATGCTGAGCACCAAGAGAGGCATTTTCATAAGTCTTTTTCTAATGACTCGGCCAGGGTTCAAGCCTGCAACCTCATGCATCTAAGGCTGATGGTCTAACCACTAGGTCACTGGAGCAGTAAAAAAAAGTATTCTAAATCAAACGTTTTATTTATTCATTTCAGCTTCATAAGTGACATTCGTAACATGCAATGATAATGGAGGTGTTAGCACACAAACTACCTTCAGGAGAGGGGCCCCACGTGGACGAGTGGTCTAAAGCGCTCTCCGTTACGGATCACTACCATCTCACCTCTGTCTGCGTGAGTTAGAGTCTAAGATTCGGCTAATGTAGCTCTGTGAGAAAGCTTGCCTGAAGCTTCTTGTGGGTCGGTGGTTCTTTCCGGGGTTTTTCCGGGTTCTTCCTCCACCATTAATACTAGCCGCCATGTATAGCCTATATTGTGCTTAAAAATGGCGTTAAACCATAAAAAAATAAATAAAAAATAAACCTTCATAAGAATTTTTCCAACCACAGCCATTTCACACAAGTTATTTTTAAGTGGGACAAAGATCCCTAAGGTTATGCTCCACAGCTGTCACAAAATTTCTGTGTCTAGAAATTATCTTGTCTGTAAGAGATTAAACCTTTGCAGAAAAATTGACCCAACATGTTATCAAAGAAAAAAAATATAAAATTCTATCAGTCTATCTGGTGATTTATTTTGAAGTTATAGTTTTTCTGCAAAAATGTATGTGCTGGTTGTGATCTAGATAGATCATACATTTTGTATATTTACCCTTTGTTTTTACAAAGTTCCCTATACTTGCACTCAATTATAGATATTACATTCATTTGCATTTCTCTAGATGCAATTGTAAGAAAATCTGACAATCTAAACCATTTTAGTTTTATCACAAAACCTTTACACACATTTGTTTTCTGAGCGCATGGTTTGTCATTTGAATGATGTGATAAGCACATGATAAGTGAAGCATATACATACAGAATACATACAACTGTGGAATCCCAGATTCCTAATTAAATAACATACTACCATTAGTTTAGTGTTGGGACTAGCTTTTTCTTTTAAAAAATTAACTGTGTGCAAAAGATGAAGCTGTGGAGTGAAACCAGCCTTTTCATAAAATAATCTTTGTATGACACCAAAATTGTATTATTAGAACACACCATTTGAGCCTGAAAAACCCTCCACTTAGGCACTACTGTCTTGGAATCGTCATCCCAGTGGCACATGTGTGGTATCACAATTTGAGTTTAGGCTTTAATATCCTTCCACTGCTTGTAAAGCAACCTTCTGCAGTATTTTATGTCTTCAACAAACCACAACAACTCACCTGCATAAACAAGTCCCTTGCACAGGTAAGTCACTTGCACCTGTAGCAATCAGAAACCACCAAGTAAGCTGCAAGGCTCAGGTATGAAAAATACATGAAAGCAGTAAAAACCCTATCATATAGACCCTAAGTGCTCAGAGTTTTAATTATCTCAACAGATCAATAATACATCCATACTCTACATTATCTGAAATGAAGACTGAAAACATTAAAGCATAACTGCTTGGAAGGATGATTGGGGGGGGGGGGAGGCACTGTCTTCTACAATCATTGATTTACTGGGTAGAGTCCATTCATCCTCCAGTTATGTTTCACTGCATGGCTGCTTTAAATGGTCTAGTCATTTAAAAGAAAATACAAGCATCCAAAAGTGAATTTGTTGTATACCTTGAATAATGGGTTGTCAACCCTAGTCCTTAGAAAAGTGAGAAGTCCTCCCCTCTCCCCCCACCCCCCGTGAACTTCTTCCCTGGGCCTTTATGGTGCGCTTTTCTAAATTAAATACCCTCACCTGCTGAAGAACTGCTATCTGACTACAAATTAAACAAACCAACTAAAAAACTAACACCCCTAAAAGAGAAAATAAATTACAAGCAGTACACTACATGTACTTGTATGGAAAAACAACCTCAAATAAACCTCTCAAGCAAGCTTAATTAAATAGTGATACAAATCAATCAGGGTATAATCCTAATGTTCAAAACGGATATAGGATACAATAAATAATTCACATGATCACCCATGAAGTGGTGGATAATCTTTACATAAACATGGCAACCCAAAACAATGATGACGGTCATTCACGCATGCCAGAAAGTTGCGGAGTTATCTTGCAGGGCTAATCCAGTGTTACTACTGAAAATTCTCATTAACACTAATGGGAGGAGAGAAATTTTTTGTCTTTAGTTCAGGTATTTTCCTCATGAAAAAGTACTAGATATGCAATAAATAGCAACAGGTATTGTATTACTGATATTAAAAGTAAGGTGATTTTGATTATTACATTAACTCCATATAGAAAATGCAAAAGATGATTATTGTGATATCCCAAAATGTGATTCATTTTTAAAAGCAAATGTTAGAAAAAGATTCTGGGAAGCTATTTGAAAAGCAAGCAAAATTGAGCAAAAATGAATTTATAACTATTGGTTTATGTAATCTGACTTCATGAAATGCAGTATTATTTGTGAAGCATATCCTTTGTATATACAGTAAAACCTGTCTTGAAAGACCACTGCTATGTGAGACCACCTGTCTTGAGACCACATTATAAGTGCACAAATTTATTGATTATAAAGTATTGTGATCTGCTATGAAAGACCACCTGTCTTGAGAGACCATAATTTTTTGACAAAACAGGTGGTCTTTCAAAACAGGTTCTACTGTACTGCAAACAATGTAACATCATGGGCAACTTTATTCTACCTTCAGGAAAACCAAGAACGGACATTCTAATAAGTGTAACCACTAAATGTTTGATAACTCCCTCACAGCAATATCAAAGCAGAAAAATGATTTTCAATGATGAGAAAAAATTCAAGATTTTCTGCAATTTTGAAAACAGAACCATCCAGTCTCAAATAAGTAAAAAGGTGAACAATTAATGAATGAATGACACTTGCAATAGTCAATACCTTCAATTACTCTGCTGTCCTACAGACAGCAATGTGTCTGTATGACTGTCATTATCAGAATGTGTGTCCGGAACTTGTATGGCCATGATAAATCCACCAACTAATTTTGATTGAAACTATTTTTTGCTTCAGAGAAAACATTCTCCTTTTTTCCAGTCATTTTCTATAGACATATTTCAGTAGTTCACTCATTCTCAACTGAACGTGATACATTTTCTAGTAAAAACTCCTGCCCCCCCTCCTTTTATTTGAGTAGCTAACTCCTTCTCAATTGTACAAGATAATTCAGATACACTGACCCCCCCCCCCCCCCACTTAAAAACTCCCAAAACTGTCAAGAAGGTTGATTGGTATGTATGGTGATTTCAATGTTAACCCATACATGCCAACCCCTGACGAGGAAAAAGTGTAATCCAAGTGGTCAAAAAGAGGAATCCAAGCAGAAAAAGAGTAATCCACATATAACATACTACAATAACAATTAACAATGATTTATTTGCTTTTCTCATCTTTTATCATTCATTAATGGTTAAAGTGTTCATATGTAGCACTTTTAGCTTTAGAAAGCAACAGATTGTCATGTTGCATTTCAAAACATTTTGTACCAGCTGAGGCCATGAATATTTTGCATACCAGTAGAGCACTCAGTACTGGGTTACTTAGCCTGGACCTGAATTCAGTTTTATTTTTGTTAACAACACTGAACAATCTCTCACAGTCAGCATTAGAATGGTAAAGAACCAATATTCCTTTCATAACCTGACAAAGAAGAGGAAATTTATTTCTTCCAGTGATAGTCTTTTAGCTGGGAAATAAGGTGCCATTGCACATCAACTCTATCTGCATTAAGTATATTGTCAGGTAGAATCCCAACTTGATACTTCAGGAATTCTTCTTCCAGATGATCCAAGTTAGACAAGGGTGGCAATAGAAAGGGATATCTCTTGACAAAGAATCTAACACTTTTGAAGCTTTTTGACTGTCTCTCATTTACATCAGCAACTGAAGCATTTAAAAGCAGTTCATCTCCATATGGGAATTTATGGAGCATGTAATCACAGGCTGTAGCATAATAATCTCTAACATTATCATAGAACATCTTCACAGGAAGAGTAGAATTGTGTTCTATGAATTCTCTTGCTTCTGCACCAATAGCTAGATCTTCATTATCTTTCTGGTTTGCATGGTCATGAAAGTCAATATCAGTTAAAAGTTTGGCTGATGTGATGATTTCTGGCTTAATAAACCTTATTAGCAAATCTGACAACTGGTTTGACAGAATCTTGTGCATAATATGAATGCATGGTTCTTCTTTCTGCAATACAACATTTGCTGCATCAAACAATGGAATGGCACTCTTCATAAACAAGCAGTACAGTTTTGTAACTGGATCATTAAGCTTTTTGTAAACCATCTCACATTTAGAGTCTTCAAAGCAGTGAACAGATTCTTTTTCTTTCTGTGCCATCTTAGTATCCACTTTGCTAGTTTTGCCCTTGGAAGTATGAGAAGATCCAGTATGCTTTTTAACAGATTTATACTCTGAAGAACCTGATCCAGATGGCTGATGAGATTTTATGTCAAAAGATTTATCTTTCACAGTCATGGTCTGAGCCTGGAGGCCCTCTAGCTGGATAGACAGAGGCCTCTCAAATAAAAATTCCATGGATTTAAATTTCTTTCTTTCTGCTACACCAATCTCTTTATTGTTAGTATGTCTGTCTATACTTTCATCTCTTGTTCTCTTCTGACTTGCAATAACAGATTCTGCTTTTGTACCACTCTTCTTCACTTTTCCACCACGTTTTCTCTGTGCAGAATCACTTTCAGTTTGAAAGAATGCTTGTAGTGCATCCCAAAGCTCAAGTAAACGGCTAACACATTTGCCAAGGGATAATCCGATAACCATCTTGTACACACATGCTTTATAACTTTATAGTCTTCAAGATCAAACTGATCTTGTAACAACTTTAGAGCCTGTTTCCTTTTACTACTTTTCTCCAAATAATAGTAGATATCTATTAACAAATGGCCAATATCTACTTCTAATTTATCAGCAGCGTTACCAGCAGCAAGGTGCATCAAATGACAGGGGCAACCTGTTATGAACACTGATGGAGACATTTTCAAAATATAGGATGCAACTCCTTTATGAATTCCAGTCATCACTGATGCATTATCAGCTGCAAACCCCATACAGTTCTGCCAACTTAGGTCATGTTTCTTCAAAACATTGTCAAGCAAATCAAAAATGTTTTGTCCAGTGGAATCTACTGTTAATTCTGGTAAAGAAAGAAGAACACTCATGACTTTGCCTTTTTCACTGTCAAAGTATCTAACACATACTGGGTACAACTTTTTATCATCATAATCACAACTTCCGTCTGTGGCAATACTAAACGGCCCAATTTTCATTGCTTCTGCAATTTTAAGTGAACTATCTTCTGCTAGGCACCGAACAATGTGAGATGATTTTGTTCTTGCACAAGCATATTTTTCCGCAATTTTCGAATCAGGAAACATCCGCTTGAACAAGGGACCAACGTTGTCTGCTACCGCTAAGGGTAGTCCGTGTTCTATTAAAAACTCAGTAAATAAAATAACACCTCAGCATTTATAGTATTCAAGTCTGCACTTGAGCTCTGCTGTAAATAAAAAGTTACCTTAGTATTAGAGTTCGTAAGGCGAGCTAATTCGATGTGTTTCCTTGTTTTCATGTGTTTTTCCACATCAAATTTACCACCATGACCAATGCTAAAATCGTTTCCGCACAGTCTGCAATGAGCATGATGCTTTCCTAGAATGGAACGCTGTATTATGCCATTCATATATTCATCTTTGAATCTTTGGAGGACTCGTTGTTTTGCTTTTTCTGATCCATCTGCGAAATTCTTGGGGAAACAAATGTGCTCTAACATACACAAAGACTAGAACCCATCTTAACATCTGAAGCCATTTAGCGCCAACGATTAGACGTCACGTGATGATGCCCTCGTCGTGTTTGGAGGATTGATTACATTTTGCTTTGTTTATTATTGACTTTTTCTAACCCATCTGTGAAATTATTTAAGAGATATTTTTTGCACTCATAAACGCATTGAGAATTTTGTAATACTTTTTAGCGCAAAAAAAACTTTTAGACTGGTTCTGCACTATACAAAATTATAACAAAGAGTATGTGCATAATGATTTAAACAAAATAGAAACCAGTCTGTTCTCTCCTCACTAAGCCGCTAAAAATAGAATATGAGGTCGAAAGTTTGAAAGTATCTTAGTAACATGATACATGTACCGTATTTTCGCGCATATATCCCGCACACGCAGATAATCCGCACCCTCATATAGCCCGCGGGTTTTGGGGTTTTGTGTAAAAAATCGTTGGCATAACCCGCACCTTTGTATAACCCGCAACCATAGATATATTTATACAGCTACAATCGGAAATGAAATCAATTACAGGATCACGGGGCTTCGCTGATGTAGCAAACTGCGATTCTGTTTTCCGTTTTGGTGACAAAATATACCATCTGGTGATATTTGTGGTGACACCAATTTTGGCTGATAAAAACCGTATATACAGTCTTGCGTTTGGAGTAGAGAAAATCAAAGGCACCATGACAGGAAACAATGTACTGGAATATATTGTTAAAATAATAAGTCCTTGTCTCATACTGGCAAACCACACTAACAGTGCACTGTTATATCATAATCCGCTAATGATGATATCTGGCCCTATTACTTTATGCAACTGACTAGTCAAAATCCGAATCCGCAGAAGGCGGAAACGTAAAATGAGTACAGTCAAGCAGATGACACTAATTTAAAAACAAATACCAGATGGAAGAAGAAAAAATACGTTTGCTGACACTTCAAAGAGAACTGATTACCTTTGAAGCACTGATATATACTAAACAAATAAAACAAATCTGTTTCAATGTTCTACAATTATCTGAAGTTGCCGCAGCAATAACAAACAGGTATTTGTTTCACCCTTCAACTGGAGCCTTTAGCGGCGCCATTATCAAAGTAAGCAGACGACCTTTGCTCAATAAAAGTCAGGAAAAACACGGTACACAGTGCTTGTGTGCGTAGGAGCTGTGCCTCAACTACAGGCTACATAAACACGGACATTTTTAAATAATCTTGTATTCTTGTGAAGTTTAGATTCGAGTTTAAATAATTTCTTTCTGTTTAATTTAAAAAATGCCGAAACAAAGTCTTACACAGCCGACTTCAAGCTAACTGCCATTGCGTATGCTGAAGTGCATGGCAATAGAGCCACAGGCACAAAATTTGATATTGATGAGAGTGTAATCCGAGGTTGGAGAAAAGAAAAAGGAACGTTGGAGAAGATGAATCCACGAAAACGTGCTCGTCGCGGACCTAAAGCAAAGTGGCCTCACCTTGAAGCTGAACTGAAGCAGTGGATCGTGGCCCAGCGGTAAAATTAGGTACCGTAGTTATTTCGATTGAAAACAGAAAATATTGATTATGAAAACTTGACGGATACGAAATTTTAAGTTTTTATCCCGAAATGTTGATTTGGTCCCGATACCGTAAGTTGTTGTAAAGTCACCGTAGTAGCCATAATATCCAACCCTAGCAAAACAAAACTAGAACAATATATGTTATGTAGTTACGTTTTTCAAACAATATGTTGAAATATCATTATGTGTAAAAAAATTGTGATATAGCCCGCACCCTTATATAACCCGCACCCCCCTTGCGGGGTTTGTAAAATCTGGTATAACCCGCGGGATATATGCGCGAAAATACGGTAGTTGCTATAAATAGAACATGAATATTAGGAAAGTCCACGGACAAGTATACTCGTATATCGTAGTTATGTAGAAGCGGGGTATTTTTTAATTAAAAATAAAACAGTATGTAAAAAATAAAGTAATGCTAATAAAAACGAAAAAAAAAATTTTTTTTTTTTGCAAGATGGATATATCGAAAAAGCGTAATCTATAAACGTTAACGCGTAACGCGGAATTTAGTGGGAAAAAGCGTAATGATTACGCCAAAAGCGTAATGGTTGGCATGTATGTTAACCCAGAGAGTAAGCTATCACACAATAAAATTAATATATTAATGAACTATGCTGGAAACGGTTCCAGAATGCTACAACCCAGATTGGTCATGTATCTGGACCTTAAAGACATTTTTTTTAAAATCAGTGAATTTCATTAGTGAATTCCATCCAAACTGCTAATTAATGGTTGTTGCCTCTCTGATGAAACGCAACATGCTTAATTAAATCCATGTATGGTGTCAATGGAGATATTGATACCTGTGGAATTGACAACTAGAATGACAGAATGCATGGCATGAGTGAAGGATAGTCAAAGAACATTTCCAATAAGGATGAAATAGACTTTCCATCCATGATACAACAAAGTCCATATATACATGTACTGATTTTTACTTAAATTTATAAGTTGTTATTTTCTTCTGTTTTAAAACTTTGAATTACCGGTACAGCAATCACAAATAAAAAATGTTAATCTAAAAAAATGTTAATCTCTGAAGAGAGATGCAAGTAACATCTGTTCTCAGCTGGGTCAGGGACCATTAATTAATGGTTAACAATATATTACTATCAAATGATTCACATTTGTCTAAACATCAGCACAAACAGGTATATTTAATTTAAACCTGCACTGAAAAAGTTTCAGTATTTCATACATTTCAAAGAAGTTGTCTTTCTTTTGATTTCATGGATCTGATTTTTGTTGTTGCTGTTTTTATTTTTTTGGGGAGGGGAAGGTTATGCCATTTCTCAGCAAAAGATAGGCACTATACTGGCAGCCAATATAAATGATGAAGGAAGAACCTAGGTAAACCCAATTAGAACCATCAACCCATGATAAGCTAATGGCAGCTTTCTCACATACCCACAAATAACTAAATTCAAGACTTGAACCCATATGGACAGGGGTGAGATGTCATTGATTGCTAAAGGTGGCACTTTAGACCCCTCAGCCAACCAGTGCCCCCAAGGATTTGAGTAACTGGTGAATCTTGATAGTGGTTTATGTGTGAACATCTGTTTAAAATCCTAATTATACAAGTCTATCCTTAGTTTCAAAATTATATGTATGCTGTCATTATTAGTAGTAAAATTAGTCTTTTGACAAGGTGCATGCTCCTGAGACTTCCCTGTTATTAGGGCATAATTACCCGCATTGAAATCTTAAGTGAACTTTATATATTTATAATATTGCTTCTGTTGACTGCACGATCATCAGTATGCACACCACTGTTTGTTTGCAGTGAGATTTGAATAAATGAATATATATGTACACAGGTGTATCGAGTTTCAAGGATCTGACGAGGATGCATTTAAACTGTCAGATTAATTTTTACAAGAAATTAAATGACAGGCAGAGTCAGGTACCGGTACTTAAAATTTAAAATGTATGCTTATTTCTCAACAGGGCGACACCAAGATGTAATAAAAGATCTGGACAGAGATGATTATTGTATGAACAGAAGCAACAAGGTATGGGTGATGGGAGAGGACTGCTTGAGGAGTGGTCAAGTGGTCAGACCACTAGATAAATCAGCAGAATAGGCATGTTTTCCAAATAAAAGACAATGACCCAGCTCATCCATAAATCAAGTTGCAGAACTTAAAACCACAGTTCCTACCAATTATGAGAACTTCGATTTGAAATTTTAACTCCAGTATAAAGGCAAAGCAGATGGTTAAATGGCCATAAATGAGTGGGTCAGTACTTTGAAAGATATTTGACTGCTGTATGTAATTTACCAAATCCACAAAGCCAGGAAAGAAGCTGAGGAATCCACTATCAAGATTGCAACTGCAGATTTGAAGATGAAGATCGTAACGGTGATGGAGAAGTGGAAATAAGAACATCTGCCTCTTTTTCAGTTGTAGGGTTTAACATCATTTTTTAATACAAGATAGGCTATACATGGCGGCCAGTAATAATGGTCGAGGAAAAACCCAGGGAAGAACCACTGACCCATGAAAAGGTACTGGCAGGCTTTCTCATGTTTCCACATTAGCTGAGTCTGAGACTTGAACCCATGCAGAGGAGACTCGACCCCATGCAGTGGTGAGACAAATTAATGTTTTATAACCTGACGAAAATGGCCAAGCAATTTTTCAACTGGGTGTGGAAGGGAATTCTGCATTCTGAGGAAACTTCCACCGGTTTATTTACAAGATGGCCTGGAAAATGTTTGGATGTGAATTAAATGAAGAACTTCAAATTAATAAAAACTTCCTCACATCACAAAGAGGTAACTGATTTGAACAGACCAGCAGATAAACTGCATGGTAACAAATCTTTTGACTTTGAAAATAGGCTAAGAGTGGATTGCATATCTGAACCTGGAGGGAAAACTTGAAGCATAGGAATGTTATAGATGTGGGTTTAGTGCCCTGTTTCAATACATGATAAGCAACTATACATGGTGGCCTGTGTAATTGGTGACAAATCTAGGAAAAACCATATGGGAACAAATAGCCCAAGGTGACTATTATCAATCTTTCTCACATATCCACAACGTTATAGGAATTTTTTTAATGTTTATGTGCCCAGGGTGTTGGTCATCACGCTACGTATTTTGGTGAAAATTATTTAATCAACTGTGACTTAAACTGGTAATTTAATTCTTGTTAGTTTCCAAAACCTACAAATTAAGTAGCGTTTTACAGTTGCAGCTTATTAACTATACATACCTATTTGTAATTAAAACAATGTAAATAGATAATTCTATTATAGAGTTTCTATTACACTAATTTTAAGTCAGTTTGACCATCACTTGAACTGTGTACTTTGCTGAATCTGATGACTGC
This sequence comes from Unio delphinus, assembly GCA_029339505.1. NCBI lineage: Eukaryota > Metazoa > Mollusca > Bivalvia > Unionida > Unionidae > Unio > Unio delphinus. Next base: position 15,081,516 of record JAQISU010000081.1, read on the forward strand.
AGTAAACAAATGCTCTTTATTGTGCTGAATGGAAACCGATTTGAAGACGACATGTGAGGGCCTGCTAAATCTAAACATAATAGTTTATTAGTTTTGGATATTAACACGCCAAATCTATTAAACAATATATTGCTATAAAAGAAACAGCAACCAAACCCTTGAACAAATTGAAAATCAACTGAAAGGCTCACAGCAAGAAATTACTTCTTAAAATTTGAAACTGTCCCTGCCAAAAACAAATACTGTAAAAACTTTTCTGATTATCAGGTGTACAAACAAATACATCTAATCTCCAGCCACTCTTAAAAAAAACCCTCTTATTTGTGTTAAAATTAACAGATCGATTACCTTGTTATTTCTGCTTAAAAGAAAGCATGTTGTTTAATGTCTACAGTTATGCAAGCAAAATAGAGATATTTCTCACTAAAATACCAAACATTAGTGCAACAACTACCTTTTCTGGGTCAAAAGGTCAAGCTACAAAGTCAAGCTAAACTTGTATATAAAAGTTGAAATCCATCTATTAGTATTCACTCTATTAACCTGCATTAACTCTGGATAAAGACAATCCAGTTTGTTTTCAGCCATTCTGTCACTGTAACATTGACATGCTTTTAATTTAGGACTTGTTTCCTTTGCCTCATTGTTGTTAAAACGACAGGTATATATGTATATAATAAAAAGGAAACGGAAATATAAATCTATACTACATATCTTTCATTAACTTAATTACTCTAAAATTATGTACATATTTTTTTAATTTCCTACATTCAAAAACACATTCTTATCAAAATAAAAATTTCACAAGTTATTCTCAGTAAATATAAAATCCACAGCAACAACAATTCAACTGTAAAATACAATATATAATGGAAAGAAGCAGACATTACTGAGATATTGTCATTTTCTGTTGAAATCAAACAATTTCATTGAATGTCAATGTATCAAGATTTGACAGCATAAATATGATTTATTTAAAAATGATACAAATAATTACAACCATTTCTCTTAATATTTTGCAGCAATACTGGATGACCTCATATTTGCCATTAACCATTATTATGCCAAGCACCCACTTCCCCCACCCTTCTATACCTGCTGAGAATGGTGACTGTCTTGGTGCTTTTCTTTATAATGACTTGTGTCTCTACTTATAGGGGGAATAGGCCTAAATTACAGTACATGTTCCAAGAAACTAAGGCCTGAAATCTGCATCTTTAAATAATAGGGATAGGCCTAAATTACAGTACATGTTCCAAGAAACTAAGGCCTGAAATCTGCATCTTTAAATAATAGGGATAGGCCTAAATTACAGTACATGTTCCAAGAAACTAAGGCCAGAAATCTGCATCTTTAACTAATAGGGATAGGCCTAAATTACAGTACATGTTCCAAGAAACTAAGGCCTGAAATCTGCATCTTTAAATAATAGGGATAGGCCTAAATTACAGTACATGTTCCAAGAAACTAAGGCCTGAAATCTGCTTCTTTAACTAATAGGGATAGGCCTAAATTACAGTACATGTTCCAAAAAACTAAGGCCAGAAATCTGCATCTTTAACTAATAGGGATAGCCTAAATTACAGTATGTTCCAAGAAACTAAGGCCTGAAATCTGCATCTCAAACTTGTAGGGATAGGCCTAAATTATTGCACATGTTCCAAGAAACTAAGGCCAGAAATCGGCATCTTTAACTAATAGGGATAGGCCTAAATTATAGTACATGTTCCAAGAAACTATGGCCTGAAATTTGCATCTTTAACTTATAGGGACTAAGGCCTAAATTATAGTACTGGTACATGTGCCAGGAAACTAAGGCCAGAAATCTGCATCTTTAACTTATTGGGATTGGCCTAAATTACTGGACATGTTCCAAGGAACTTAAGGCCTGAAATCTGCATCTCGAACTTGTAGGGATAGGCCAAAATTATAGTATATGTACCAATAAACTAAGGCCTGAAATATGTATCTCAAACAAATTACAATGCACCAGATAGAATTACATGTAGTACATAGTACTACATACCTACATTAAAATGCATGTGGGCATGTTTATGCTAAAATCTTTTCTTGTAGAAAAAGAAAGAAAATGATAAGTGGAACAATGAGTAGTTTTGACTGAAAAAACTATTAAGAACAATTACTTTCAACCCATGTTAGGAGGACAGTCAGTCAATCATGGGCCAAACTCCTCCGAATGAGGAATTTTAAATGCTGGAAATCAAACTAATTTAAGATGTTTTCCGTATAGAGTTCAATGCAAATCTGGTTGAAATCAATAATCCTTGGTGAAATTGTGCTGTAAAAATGAAACTAATGCCAACTGGCAATTAGAGGGCATATAGTAGATCCTTTAAATGAAATCAATCAAGATCTTGTCCATTTCAACCCAAGAGTGACCTTTGCTATGAACGAACACCTGTAATTTACAGCCACCATCAAAATGCATGGATAGAAATTATTGTATAAACACTGACCACCTCCTGCTGAATGCGACCAGCAACTGACAGAAGTATTACTAGGTGGCTTCAATAAGATGTACAGACAGAAAGTATTACTACATGGCTTCATTGACTTTATAGAGAAGGGCAATTACTAAACATCATAAAGAATTAATGCCATCCCCTGCAAACCTTTCATATTTTACATTTGATTCACAAATCACTACAAATGCTAACAAAGATTTTTAAAAAAAAACACTTTTCTAAATGTTTTCACAAAAGGCTGACAGTTAACAGATGACAGGTACATGGCAACAAAATATAGTCAAGTGAATTATTTGGTCATGATAACATTCACTGCAGATGAGACACAATGATCCCATTTCTGTTGATTCAAGTGTGTTCATGTTATTTTAAACAATATAATTTTTGCTCTGGTCTTTATTTTTTCTTCAAAATACTACTTTGCATTTTGTGTTAACTGAATTACAATAAGAATCCTCACAAAGTTAAGTTTGTATAACAGTTATTACACACAAGTACTGTACCTTAGCTATATGTATGACACCAAATAAACTCTACAAAATTGTTTCTGACTCATTTTCTAAAATATTTGCATAGCACTTCCTTGATAGGAAATCAAACATCTATCCACAAAAAAATCCCTGCATTGCAGGAGGTAAATACACTTGAATACATACTCTGGTGACCAAACCAACCAATATGGAGGCTTAATAATCAGACAGGGTAGGAAGAGCTTTCATTAATATTACAGGTAATCAGTCAAGCATTGTAACAGTAATCCAAAACCTTATCTTACTGAGTTTTCGTCTAATGTACTTGTTCAGTACCACATAAGAGTTCTGCCTCTTCCAGTAAAGTTTTTACCTTAATACCTGTTAACTTGTAAAGACATCAGCCTCTGTATTCTCCCACATGACAACCCTTTGATCAAGCTGTGAATTTAATACATGGTCTTGTTCAGTGCCAAGTAGTTACAAATAAATACAAACTGAGCAGTTCTTTATTTACACTTCAACTACCAAATAAATACACTTTTGCCAGCATCAACCTAAAAACACAGCATTTCATATCTGAACACATTTATCTCCTTTTGATCAGGTACCTGGTAACCAATCATTATAGTATAGCTATGTATTAATAGTGGTCTATTCTGTGACCTACAAAAATACCTTTATGAACCCAGTAACATAATTTCCAATTTCAGTCAAGATTCCTGTTGTGTTTTTGATTTAATAAATATCTCCCGACCTCCCTTTAAAAAAAAACTGTTTCGTAAGATTTCATGTTTGCATTTTCTCGTTTTCACAAGCAGTTAATTCTCCTTATCCATATACGGGAGTATATTTCAAACTTTATTCCTGGTTGACAAAATATTAAAATAATCCCCAAAACCTATTCTGCATCATTACTTTCCTTTAAAACAATGATTCCGAAATTGTCATTTATTTATGTTTTAATTCCCATTAAATAATTGAAGTATGTTGGAGCAAATGCAAATATATAAACAAAATTATACGAAATAACTTCAGTTAATAAGCAAAAAATGTAACAGTTTCATAACTGATTAAAAACAGCAATAGACCAATCAAACTTTCAAATTTGTCAACAAATTTCCTGATCTTTAATCTTTTTACCAATGATGACATAGGAACTACATCTAATACATACATGTGAAACCTTCCAAAGCTTTCAAGCCTACATGAATCTTCATATATTGTTTACATGCAAAAAAAAAATGGGGTAATAATGAAAATCAAGACAAAATCAGAATGTATGAGAAAGCAATGATCAGACCAGCAATATATAAATTAAACAAATGATCTGCAAGACAATTACAATTTTAACATTTTTTTCCTGAAATACTGCAGAAAAATAAGCTGCAAGACAACACCTGGCTGATAACAAAAGTTCACAAGTTAATATTTATGAATCATGATTATGTTGTAATCTTCAATGGTTGTTTGGAGATTTCCAGGATATTATATGATGAAGTAGTGAAAGTATATTAAATATGATCAGCATTTCTGCACTGTTGCCTGTCAATTAAACATGTTTCCTTGTACATATATTATTATGATATTCTTCCATGTAGCCAGCAAAGGACCATGGTCCTGCTGCTTTGCACCCTCTCCCTCAATCACACATGTATGTAAAATGTGGTCCCATTCCAAGCTTAATCAAAGTGGGATTGATCAAAGTTTAAAGAAATTGTGTACATCTAAACTCTGCAAAGTCCTAACTATATTCTAAGCATTTATTGCCTCTATCTTAAATGTAAAAGGGGCCACAGTGCAACATTACAAATGCATATATGTACATTCACATACCAATACGGGCAGACACATAATTCCTCCTTTCACATACTGCAAGTTCATTACTATTTATATAATACTCATTAATGTGGATCTAGTGGCAATGCTACAAGCCACACGAAAAATCTATAATGAAAAAAAGGAATCTCTTCTGACCCTTGGAACATCATCAAAATAATTTCTTTTCTGCAATACATATCAATAAATAATAATTCACAGTATCACGAATTGTCATTACCTGCAATGTCTTCTCTGTGTCAGACATTATTACTGATTCCTACTGCCAGCAAGAAATCACCACAAAACAACACTTATATTGAAAATCCGTTATACTCCCTTATGTAAAATTATTTGTGCGAATCCTATCATAAACTTCAGATGTCTAAAATTCAAATGAGTGAGACCCTCCTACTAAAGAAACAATTTATGAATGATTCACGTCTGCGGCTTGAACTGGGGGCTGGATAAGATCATGCAGACCTAACATCACTGTAAAGTACTTGTACAACAAGTAAGCACTGCTGAGTTGAAGTTCCAACCAACTATCATAAAGAAACACAAGTGATATACATGTATCCTATCCTATCCCATGACAGTTGAAATCAGTTTCAAGCCAACAATATCAATGCAAACAATTACTTGTGGGCAAACAGACTTATTTCCTTTGGAAAAATATTTTATGCAATCAAAGTAGAATGTAAATACCAAACAAGCTACCTACTCCAAGTACTCTGTAGTGCAAATTATGTGTATGCAAGGTATTAAGAGGCCATTTTTGTCAACTAGGCTCTGGATATTGACAGATTTAGCAGTACAGCAGAACTGTGATTTATCTATCACTATAAACCATCAGTCTATTAACTGTCAAGGCATTGAATGTCAAAATATTAAAAAAACAGGTAATGTACATAGGTTGATATTATGATTTTTTGATGTCCATGTTTATTGTATATTTTTTATTTACATATTATATTATTTGTAAATTCTCATATCCATCATTGTCTTGGTCTTGCATTACAAACAGACAATCAAAGTTCTACTGTACATGTATAAATTTTAAATTCAGTACCAGTCCTTTTTTACATCTATTTTCAAAAGCAGTACTCGGTAATGACAAATGTTAGGAATAGTGACATTGACTAGAAATGGCCATTCCGCTACCAGCATCATTGCAGGAAATGCAACACATGTTCAAATTTTAAATATTAAAAAAAATTAATTAAGTTTAGAATTGAATGGTTTCATGAAGAATATTACTTTCATCTCAGTTCCTGTGTAAAACAAAGTATATCACTAACTGTAACCAGAGGCGTAGCTGGGGGGGGGGGGGGCAGGGGGGGTACATATGTCCCCAGGCGCCAAGGTACATGGGCGCCAAACTCAGGCTTACAACGTTACATGATAATAAGTAAATGACAGTCTATGACAGTGACTGAGTGAGTCATGTACTATAATTTCTATAAATTTGCTTCTTTAAATACAATGTTTTATTAAGATTTAAAATGTTTTCCTTATTCAATGTAATAGAAAAATGTGATTAAACGGGGAGGGGGCTGGGGCGCCAATTTTATAGTTCGTCCCCGGGCGCAAAATATCATAGCTACGCCTCTGACTGTAACACATGTATACAAACATTATCAACAAACACAGATCAGACCCAGTCTGACATGCCACCGTGTGATAATGTATTTGGATGAAACGTATTCTGTTTGCCGTTGCAAATGACAAATACAACAAAACAAGGTGTTGTTTTTGTTAGGTTTAACGCCACTTTTCAGCACACAATAGGCTATACATGGCGGCCAGTATTAATGGCGGAGGAATATAGAACCCGGGAAGACCCCCTGGAAACAAACTGTAATATATGAAATGCATTTGTGTGGATAACAAATCCATGTGAAGATAAGCATACACAAAAAAGTGCACTTGGATCCTCTAGCAGTATCAGATTCAAAATAAGTACATAGAGGTGTGCAACAGATGAACAAACATTAAGTCCAAACCTTGTCTTTTCCCAACGCAAATTTTGTTTCCAATACAATGTGTGTCTACCTATTTACCTCAGTCTCAGCTAGTCTTCATGTTACTGCTCTTAATAATAAACACCCCTATTTATAGTATACCATCTATACCTGCTTATAAAACAACTCCAACTGCACAGATCAGCCATTGCATAAATTTAATGCACCAGCAGATCTGGGTCAGTGCATTTTTGTTAGGAATAATCAATACAACAACATAGACCCTGATCTACATATGCATTATTCTACGGTAGATCTGGATCTTTGTTTTCTGTAGTCTGACTTGACTTATAAGTGGGTATATACAGTATACTTGATATAGTTTGACTGCTGAAGGTATTTATCAAACTCTTTGAAATTAAAGTATCAAGAATGAATTTCACTAAAGATAAATGCATATAGAAATATGCATATACAACCTTCACTAATATGTATTTAAAAAAGACTATGGCTACTAGTCAGACCCAAGAGTACTTTCAACAACCCTCCCCTAAAGTCCTTACCTCAGCTGGGGATATGTCTTCAAATGAAAAGTCTTTAACTTGATCAGTTACAGCTGGAGTTGACTGCTTTAGCTGAGCTGTAAAAATATTGAGAAAATGTTTTATTTGATTGCTAGGTATTAATCAAGTCTAACTAAAGATGAAGTAAACACACAAAGAGACAATATTCTCATGTTGAACACCGTGAGTTTGTCTGTTTCTCCACTAGCATTTCATTCCGATGTTCCCTTACCCCATGCTCCATCCTTGATACATGTATTATATATATTAAAACTAAAATTAATTTCATCACAGGGACCGAATTTATGAACAGATTTTATTTTGGCCTCCTTCCATTTGTCAGGAACTGTACTAAAATTACATATTTATAATATGCTTTCTGAAAGGAAAGGTGTTGCAGTCCATAATAATCTTGGTCCAATTATGTCAGCACCTGTTAAGTCAATTCTAAATTTTACAGCTACTACCTTATTGTCTATTATTAAGAGTATTTCAAAGAAGGTACTGTCTTGAATCTTTCCATTACAAAGGTGTGAAAATTCCTCATGATAACAAGTTCTTTAATATTATCACCAACAGTAACAAAAAAAAAGCTTTTGAACTCTTTGGCAATATCTTCATTGTTATTCATTCACAAACTTTTCTTAAACTGTTAGAATGGGAATGAGAATGACTTTTACCAGTTCCAAGTTCTTTAAAAAATTTCAAATGTTTCCTGGCTTCTGTTTTTTAAAAAAATCAATTAGTTCTTGGCAATGAGATTTTCCTGCTTCCTTTCTCACCTTTTTTTAAAACTGGTCAGTGTTACCTAGTGCTTTAAATTGATCACGTTTTTATTGCTTGTATGATTTTTCATGCAATTCAACTTGGTTGAATACCACATTTACCTCTTGCTTTTCCAAAGGAGTGTGCCTATAAACTACATCGATAAAGAGTCAGTACGAAGAATCCAAAGCATCAATGACATCATCAAACACTGTTAAAATATCCACACAGAACACAATTTAATATCTCTTGGAACTTCTCATTAAAACTTGTAAAAGATCTATATAAATTATTATGGTGAGTTGATTTGGTGGTAAAGCATTAGTCTTACAAGTCAGAAAGGGGGAGGTATAGAACACCAATGGTGCAGAAATCAATAAAAAATCAAATTTAAGGAATCAAAGCTTAACTTTTCCAGCAACAACCCAAAAGAGGTCATGTAATTTGTGGGTTTAGTAAGTTTACATTTGTGCATGCCTGCTGCATTTGAGCATACTAAGATGGTAACTCTATCCTTGAACTGTTTAAATCCTGTGAGCCCTTATATGTCCTGTGTTGTTAGCATTCTTCTATGTGTGCATCACCAATATAATGCAGTTTCATCTGCATCATAAACCTGCTCATCAACTACAAGCTTCTGAAATTCATCCACAAACTCAGCAGCTCCTTGGTAGTGTGCAGACTATTTTTCTTCACACACTTTATGCATGGAAATTCCATGATGCTTCTTGAAACTTTATGAAGCTATCCATCACTATAGTTATGGATATTGACTGGTGTTAATAATTAACATGACCAATGACACTTTCATAACTCTTAGAAGCCATTGCTAGGGTTAAATCGAAGTAACATATGGACAAGAAATTAGTGAGACCAAGACAGAATGGATGCTAGTGAGTACCAAAGACGTGGGAATAGTAAAAAGGAGAATTGAGAATGAACTTTTGCTTAGAGGAAAGAAACTACAGCATGTGGACAGTTTTAAATACCTTGGGACTACCTTGACTGAAGATTGCAGAAACGCGAAAGACATCAAAATACGTACAGCCACAGCCTTGAAAGTGATGAGCGAGTTGGACAACATCTGGAAAAACAAGTATGTCAAGAGGGAGACGAAAATGAGGCTATACCGAGCTCTTATAGTCCCAATTGCCCTGTACGGGTGCGAAGCTTGGACACTTAGAAGCGCTGAGGAGAGGAAACTACTTGTGTTCGAGATGGTGGCGCTTAGAAAGATTCTAGGAGTTCACATTATGGACAGGATGAGAAATGAAGACATCAGAAAGGCTCTAAATCAGACAGAGACAATCGTGCAAAAAGTGCACGAGAGACAACACCAATGGCTAGGACACGAGATAAGGATGGATAAGAACAGGATAGCGAATATTGTACTGCACGGTAGAGAAGAAGGAAAGGCAAAAGTAGGGCGTCCGAGAACGACATGGATGAAATCAGCACTGGCTAGATACGACGTGGAGAAGCAAGTTATAATGAGGACTGCACAGGAGAGAGAAGAATGGCGTTTGTTGTCAACACATGCAAGAGTCCACGTCGATGATGTGCAATAGAAATTGTGCAGAGATATGGCGGAGAAGAAGAAGAACATAAGCCAAGAATCACACAAAATACAAGTATCACCATCAACAACCATCAACAAATGCAGTGTAAAACAATCCACAGAGGAAATTACAGATCAATCATTTTCCAGGATAAAGAGCTTGCTACACTGATTGATGGTCTCGATTGCTGCTTCAGAGATACCATGACAGTGGATACCTCCTACGGGACCCTTCTCATAAATCCCCATCACAAGAGAATCCCTTATTAATTGAACTCATTAACCCCTGGCCCCCAGTTTAAGCATCACAAGGTAGTACCATACATTAATATTTAAGATACATTAAAGTGGGTGGTATAACTGAAAAATGGACAGATGTAACTTATCGGTACAATAATGCCAAAAAATCTGGACTTTTTTGTCATATTACAAAGCATTACAAAACACAAGAGGGGAAAAATATAGCCACAGACTAAACTAAAATCTCCTGCAGGCCGATTTGTTTAGATGTGTTCAGAAGTACTAGGGCTTGTATCGTTGCTTACAGTCGACCGCTCATACATGTAGTTATATGCACGGTCGATTGTAAGCAATGATACAAGCCTGTGTTCAGAAGTAGCCTCCAAAACTTGTTCAAGCCAAATTAACAAAAATCTCCAGTGATTAAGGAGTTAACAAATCTAATATATGAGGGTGAAAGGGGAGGGGTTATGCTTCATTTGATGAGCTCTGCCTAAAAGAATCATCACTGCCTGAAGAACGTTGTGGCAGGAGAAGACTTAGTTGGAAATGCTTGAATCCATTTTCTGTTTATTTCTAATACCATTTCTCAGATTAAGCGAACACAAAGTAGCATGCAGAATGTCTCCAAAAAAGGAGAGAAATACTTTAAATTCCATTGCAATTACAACCCTGAATATAGTAAGGTGTTGGCATTAATTACCTCCAGGGAGTGATGGTTCACAGCAGGGATCCTGAACTGCACACATAGAAATGAAATTTTTCACTACCCCACCCAATCATAAACCATACTACCAAATTTTGATCTGTAGTTAGAAGTTCTTCATTTTTCCCTTTGAACTCGACAAATTTAGACAGCAATGTTAACATGACCATTTATGAGATCAGCAGCTTTTACTGATTGCTATTAACATTTGTATGGTTTACATTGCTATAATTTCTTCTTAAGAAAGTCCAAGGAAGAACTGTCCTTAACTAACAAAGTCACTCTGTAAATAAAAAACCGAAAACATTCAGGATAAATCTTTTGAAGAAAATAAACTATCAACCTATAATTAATTCAATACCAATCAGGATTCAGAATGAAACCACACATCACAGATGGCCTTGCTCTGCATGACAGATTGATTACTGCCTTAGATCTAGGGAAATAAGCTGAATATATAATTGATCTTGGAAAGGTTTTGACCTTGTTAATCATTATCATTTGTTAAAAAAAATTATTTTCTCATTTTATAAATGTTTTCCCACTAAATGTAGGCAATTTTATTTCATATACTGGCACACTATCAGATTTTCAACAGCTAAAAGCAAACCTAGAGATCTCCATTCTGATAAGCTTCCTGGTGTAATGAAAATAGCATGACAGTTTGTTTGTTTCATTAGGATTTTTAAAGTAGCTTTAAAAAAAATTAAGTCATATCGCTATGATGTCTGCAATGAGGCAGTTTAAGTGATATCTAGCACTGGGGCATCAAGCTGCAGACATGTAGCATGATGACCCACCCAGTCACATTATCCTGACACCAGGCCGACCAGACTTGACACTAACATCTAATTGCTGTGCGCCAAGCGAGACAGCTGTTAGTACCATTTTTGTTAAGTCTTTGGTATGACTCGGCTGGGGATCAAACCCACGACCTCCCGCTCCCGTGGCAGACACTCTAACTACTAGGCCACTGAAGCAGTTAGTATGAAAGTAAAACAAAAACAATAAAAAATATAATGAGTACTACCTTACAAATGAGCTAAAATAATATTTTGAATCACAAATTCAATGACGTGGCAACAAATGACTACCCGCAACAAAATCCCTGGGTGTAAGGCAGACAACAATTGGCAACAGAATAGATCAATCCATGTCTATTATAAGTTACTAAGCATGATAAGGCCATATCTATCAATAAAACATAGGTTAATATATTACAAAACCTATATGCAAATCATACTAAGATTAGTGTCAAGTTATTTGGTAAAATATTTGTGACATGAATATTTGCAAATTATTCCACTTGCAAAATAAATCTTTCTGACTCATTCCAGATAATGCTGTCAACATTCTACATGCAATAAATATTAAAATGTTAACCATAAGTAACCAAACTTGTGGCACAAAGTCTGAAACAATATGGCCTCATTATATCTCAAGAAACTAACATTATGTGTTTGAAAACAAGAAAACAATTCCAATGAAAGAACAACTTCTGCCAACTATCGCTCCATTCCAAAACTAAATACAGACTCCCTAAGAAAAGTTGGAACTGAATCCTAACAGAAATTAGACAAAGTGCAAATATAAATGCATTTAGTTATAGTCTAATTCAATCAATGAAATGTGGAACTTTTTTGATTTTACAAATACATCATATCTATTAAAAAAATAAAAATAAAAACTTAATGCATGTAACAGCCCGAAGTTAAGTTGATAAGACAAAATCCATTAAAGCTTCATTAAGGACAATGAAACAATGTCTGCACCAAATTGCAACAATCTGATTAAAATAAAGACATATCGATTTACTGAGCTCCCAACAGCAATTCCATATTAGCACATCATATATCCCTAATGAAATCTAGGTGATACATTCAGACTTACTTGTCAATGCTGATGGTAGATAGTCCCCATACAATGGATAGCATAAACACATGACTGCCAATGACAGAATTGGCTCTGTCAAGTTTGGGCAAAATAAAAAATAAAAACAGTTTTGAAACAGTAAGAAAGTTTAGGTTTTCATTTTTATGCAACAGCAGCTTCTATACTTTTAGCAACAGTGGTCTTATCTGGTGGAGGATCAGCATCATTTTGTACAAACAATAAATCTTCCTGCCAGGATGCTTTCTGACAAATTTTATCAAATTTTGTTTTTTAGTTCTTGAGAAGTCGTTTATATAAAGGATGGAGCTTTCATAAGAGGATGAACTATGGTAGATTTGTCAAAATTAGTTTATAGTTTTACAAAAAGTTTAAAGTAGTATTGCTGATGACCATGGACTCATTTGGTCATATTACAGCCAGGTGAGATAACAACTGACCAGTTGCAAAACATTTTAAATTAACTATAAAACAACCCTTATAAACTGTACATTAATAAACTGTACACTAGCACATACATAAATTTTGTTACACTATTTATTCAGACCATGCTAAATGGTTGCTACTAACATATGGGGGAGTAACCTCAACTATACAAACATTTAAATAGTCAATTCAAAACTAAAAACAATGGAATTTATTCAAGTGGTAGCTTATTACACATTTTTATCTCAATGCACCATTTTGGTCATTACTGTACAATATGTGCATGTACAATACACAGGGGCTCATTACAAAGAAAATTAGGAGTATCCCTCCATGAATCAAGGGATAGGGGTCTAACCTGTAACAATGTTATATTGTAATAGGTTAGACCCCTATCCCTGGATTCATGGACAGATGCTCCTAATTTTCTTTGTAACAAGCCCCTGTGGTACAATATGATTTCAAGGAACAGAAATTTACAGAAGTTTTGAACAATACATGACCACTATTGTGTCAAGACACCTGTGCATGAGTTACCTGTAATTTTTACAGCAGTTTCAGAATAGCTTTGAAAGTGTTCCTCATTTCATTGTTTAGTTAAGGTTTAGAAACTTAACAAAAATTATCTGCATGTTCTAACTGCAGTTCATTAAATATTAATTATCTGCATGTTCTAACTGCAGTTCATTAAATATTTGCTGTTATTTAATATTACATGAATGTACAATCAAAATGAATTCCAGAGAATACCTGTTTATGCTGTGCCCATTTCAAGTTATACATGTAAACCAGGAACAAGATTTTCAATAGGGATGCCTTGACAGGTGTCTGAGCAGCTCCACTTTGATGGGCACACATAAGGTTAAAGTTTTTGGTCATTAAACCACATATTTCAGCCATGTGACTTAACAATTTTGGTTAAGTTTTAAAAGAAAAAAAATGCTTATTCTAGTGGCAGTCTTTTAAATATTGTTATCTATCAGCAATACCCATATTGTAATCAATTATAAAGACGTGCAATGCATAGTTTCTGCTGTACAAATTTGGAATCCTAGGGTATAATAACCAAAAACGAGTACATAAACCTTGGAAAGCAACCATTTTAAATTTTTTTTTTGGGGAGGGGGGTGCTTGAAGGTAAATTGTCAACTAATAAACAGGATGTAAAATGTTCTTTTTCTAAAAATCAGCATGAGACTATTTTTTGAACCATTGTGTTTGATTTGTTTTTAAAAATCCCATCCATCCCTCCAAATTAAATGGTTGGTACCTTATGCTTAAAATTTGTGTAGGTCTCACATAATTTGGTTTAATGTATGGTTTAATTTAAGAACTGCCCAAAATTACACTTATTTGCTTAAATTGCTATGATACTGATTAAATATGTAGAACTTAAAGTAAATATAATATGGACAAAATAAAGGTCAGTTGATCTAATTAGGGTATTCCTTCTTCAACAAAGCCACAGTCTGTGAATAACTGACTTGTATTAAAATTTCAGCAAATATTAATGACAAAAAAAGGTCATATCCTTTGTCTGTCAGCAGAAACTTTTGTACTCACTGAAATATGGATGCATGCCATAAAAATAACTACTTTGCAATGCTATTATTTACCTTTATCTTGCACTTCTTTCCCTTTCTTTTTGGTTGTTAGTTTTAAAAGAATCCATTTTACAAAGAAAAAGAGAGCAGCACAGAGACACATATCTGCTGCAACACATCCCATCAATACAACATCTTAAATACAACAATAAACCAGAGTACCAGCAAATCTAATCAGTCATTTTGGTTTGCCACTGTCCACAAGTCATCATGGAGGGAGAAAAAAAAGCTAATCCTGTCCAGGTCTAAGCAAGAAAAGTGAGCAGATGTCAACTGCTCTTGCTGGTAGATTGTTGTCTGCTGTTAAAGCATGTTCAACAATGTATTTTGAAACACAACTTGAACCTCACTGTAAGATGGCTGTCCCATTCTCAAAATATGTTGTTGAGCTCATTTGCATAACAGTAAGTCAAGCTTTTCCAGCTCCCAGAATGAACATGCAAATAGTATGCACAAGTTCACCCACCATGACCTGTTTGTTGCACAAAGCCTAACACCACATACAAGAAACACCTCCTCTATGCCCCATAATGTTTATGCACTGATAGACTGTGTAGTAAAAAAAATTTGTAACAATATGAATACAATTGTTTTCATTTATATTTTTTTTATTTTTTTTTATGATTTTGAAATTCAATGAGAAATATGCAATTTGAACAACAAATAAAATAAATACATATTATCTTCAACTAGGTGAATGTTTAATACATTGGTGAAAGAAATATCAACAATAATCTACTCTAAAAACTTTAGCAAGGACATACAATATACATGCTTGAATCAGTTTTTTTTAAATAATTAGCAGGGGCCCTGAGTGGCCAAGTGGTCTAAAGTGCTGTCTGTTACGGATCACTGCCATCTCACCTCTGTCTGCGTGGGTTCGAGTCTAAGATTCGGCTAACAAAGTTATGTGAGAAAGCTTGCCAGTAGCTTCTCGAGGGTCGGTGGTTCTTTCTGAGAGTATTCCGGGTTCTTCCTCCACCATAAATACTGGCCACCATGTATAGCATATATTGTGCTTAAAAATGGTGTTAAACCATAAAAAAAAATTTTTAAAAATAAAAATAAATAATTAGCCACCACCCCCAAATTATTTTTTATTTCCTATTGCACTGGTTTTAAATTTAGGGTAGGCAGGTTGTTTTTGTGGGATTTTATATATAAAAAGCATTTAATATTATTTTTTAAATATGTTGGACAAAAGTGCTATGATCAGCAATGAGAAACTGAGATGGTCGGCTGACCAGAAACATTGTTTTTGCTTGACCTAAGTACCAAGAGGGCAACATTCTTCTACTAATGACTTTCCATATTATGCTAGGGTGTAGGTCAGGGGTGGTTAAAATATGGCCTGTGGGCCAGATCTGGCCATGACCTGAACTCATCCATTAATTAACATCATATGGTATGGTTTTAAAAATCACCCATCCAGCCAGCACCTTTGGTTATGTTGCCTGGTGTAAACTGTTAAAGTCAGCTCTCTTAAGAAATTTTTTTTATTTTCTTCATCATTTCATTCTCATTTAGTTTCAAGACATCCTTTCTTTATACGGTGGCAGCATCTCTAACTAAAGGAATATTTTGCGCATACTGGCAAGTTTCACACTTGTATTGTTTTATGAGGTCCAAAACTGACATGATACTTGGTTGATTAAATCCTTAATTTGCCAGTTCCATTGACAAATACACTGACTGAATTTCCAACCTGTGCTATTGTTTTCAATAACAGCAAAGCAGTTGTCATTTCGAGTCAACAAATTCAAGACATGAACATTGATCAACCCCATATGGATGAAAATTCATCTCGTGTCATATTCTATATTTTTTGCTGCAAGAGGGTATAGCTTATGTCTCTAGAATTCACTCAGACTCGGTTTGTTTTATCCATCCACTTTCATTTGACTTTTTCTTCTCTGAAACACTGTTATAATGTTCCTTGCGAATTTAATTTACTAAACTCATCTTCTCAAAATTGAAAAGATTACCTCATCTGATAACTGCTTCTACTAAAGTGATCATAACGTACATTGTCGTTTAAATGCAAATACAGACTACCCCAACAGCGTAAAGCAGTAATTGTTTCGATTCAAACACACTATTGCTCATTAAAGCTAATCATCTAAAATCAATATTTTTAAAAGTGCGTTTCATGAATTTCATTACATTTACTTGGGTACTGAAATAAAAGGGTGAGCCACTCTGTCACATAATACATTAAAACAAAGTAATTTAAAATACTGCTAGTTAATCTTGCTAGATTTGTTTTCTTTGCGATGTTTCTAACTGGCTGAAAATTTGGTCACTTAGCCCAACGTTTGCTTAAGCGGTGACAGAAATAGTGCATATGCAACAGTTATCAATATCGATTTAGTTTAAGTATTCGCAGACATATATATGTAAATGGCGGGTACATGAAGATTTAACCATCCAGTGACAGATGAAGATAGATACCTGTAATGCAATTAAAGTCTGAAAGTATGCGCTTGCCTGACATGTTTTATATAGGTAAAAAACATGGTCCCAGATGATTGCATTGAATTTTTTTTATTTCTCCAACTTCAAAAATGAATAGTCCAGGACATAATGTACAAAAAATATGTGTATTTCTTAAAGCACTGATTTTTAAAAGTAGGGTATGTAATTTTTTTACTCTTAAAGCACTATATAGATAATATGGATTAGTATAGAGTGTACTAAGTGCTTCAAGTACTGAACTAAACCAGCTCAATTTAATGTACCAATCAATTTCGTGATTTAAAAAAAATGTACACATTATATGTATTTCAATAATTAGTATATATAATGTACAAAGTGCTTCAAGTACTGAACTAAATGTAAACATTACATGTATTTCAATAATTAGTATATATAATGTACACATTATATGTATTTCAATAATTAGTACATGTATATATAATGTACACATTATATGTATTTCAATAATTAGTATATATAATGTACACATTATATGTATTTCAATAATTAGTATATATAATGTACACATTATATGTATTTCAATAATTAGTATATATAATGTACACATTATATGTATTTCAATAATTAGTATATACAATGTACAAAGTGCTTCAAATACTGTGTTAAACCAGCTCAGTTAGATGCATAATTCAATTATAGGAATTATGTTGTTATTATTATCATTATTATTTTTAGCTGGGGATAAGGGAAATGCAAGGGTCAGCTACCAAAAACAGCAACATTCAGCTGACTGGAAACATATTTTTTGCTTTTTATCCAAAGGCTGTACGATTTTATGAGCCCAGATAGTCCAGTATTTCGATCCTCTCATTCTGAGTTTTTAAATTACATATACATGAATGTATGAATCTGCATGCTCTTTGCATTCTGATAATTCACATAATGGAATCTATAATACATGTACTGAATATAAATAAATTTAATCACAACAAAAACTAAAGTTTATTGCCTGCAAAAAATATAGTTCAGGCAGTCAGAACTTTCTCCAACTTAATTAATTAAATTTAATTTTGTGTGCTTTACTCTAGTATATAGTATTCTACAGTCTTTACTCAATGCTGATGTTCCAGTCAATTGTTTGAATAGCATCCTGAATCCACTGTATAAAGCCAACATCCAATGACATGTAAATTAGAATCATTTAATGTCTATGTACATATATCTACAGTATTATAATTGTGAAAATTCCACTCTTACATTGCACTGTCAAGTCTGATATAAAAATTTTTTTTACTTGCACTATGGCAAGCTATGACGCCTATTGCACTGAGATTAATAAAACTTTAATTTCTTTACCAATGTTCCTTTTATACATTTTGGATGGCAGACTTAATGAATATGGGAAAGTCTCTTTAGACAATTTCAGTTTAATAGTATCACTTTTAGTAATTTCTATGAAAAAGTCAAAATAACCTATTGTGAAGACTGGTTTATTGTTTATTGTTCCAAAAATTAGAAAGTAGTTGGCATGAAGCAGTATATAGCCAGTCTAATTAACCCATCAGTCTCTATCAGTCAAATGCTCAAATACACAAAATCATACATAAAGATCTTAATTAACAGAACACAACATTAAATATGTGGAGATGTGCAACGTTTTCATGGACACATAATTCATATCTCAGTGGGACATCAGTCAGTTGTTTCTACCAATGTCAAAAAAACAAAGCTGTTCAGTAGAGATGTAACAAAAGTTTTTATTTATGACCATCTACACATCACAACAATTTTTTTTGAAAATCCAATGCTGATATAACATTACATGTAGGAAGAGTAGCAAAGACAAGATTTTGAAGATGGCTACTGTCAAGGCCATACTGGACATCAGATGGGCATAATTTTTATTTAGGTACAACATAAGAGAAAATACCCATACCCATGTTAATATGACCATCCACACAGAAGGAGTAGCTACAACATTTTCAAGATGGGCACTGAGGTAGCCATATGTAATGTCTGAACAGCACCATTTTCATTCACATTAACCAATTATCCCATAAGCTTATCTGGTTGATGATCAGTAAAGCTAAAAATGACAACTAACCTGGGCTATTGTGATTTGTACTGCCAATCATGACCTTGCACTTTGTCTCTGCTTTTTTAACACATCTGTTATTTACTGTTGTCTTATTTCACATGTTGAAAATTGAACCTAAAGAGACTCATTAGAAGTTATTTACCTGGAAATCTCCGCAAGTTTCTGTAATCTCTTACTGCTTATTAAATTGTGCAAAAAAAAATATTTGCAAACTGGTTCTGCAAATATTACAATACAAAAAAAATTTGTTCACATGCTGTTGAAAAGGGATCCAGTTATCATAACTGTGAAAGTTTGAGACACAAGATGTTTGGAGATCCATTGGGAAAGGAGTGGGGTTTGGGTGACAGTGCTGGGATGCTAGGTGAGTTGGTAGCAGTCATTTCCCTCTTACCTTGTACTTCCTGTATCTGCTGAATGCCCTGACAGAAGTCCTGATAGTTGACCTTGCCCTTTCCCTCCGGGTCCAGAAGCTGGATTATTCCTATCACCTCCTGAAATAATAATAATAATAATAATAATAATAATAATAATAATAATAATAATAATAATACAGCTCACCCACATTATAAACTGTATTCAGTGTTATGTACAAAGCACGTTTTATATGCTGGTGAAATAGACACTTGCAGGTCAACTTTGGTTAGCTAATGGCTAAAGGAGTAAACCCAATAAGAAAATCCAGAGTGGAGACCCTAAGGCAGCTGGATGATGTAACACATCCCTTTCTGGAAACTCCTTGGTCTGGAGAGGGCTGGGCTCTGCCAGACGACTTTATTCCCAAGACAATGATATTGCTTCTGGACAAATATGAAGTTACCATACCAAATTGGTCATCGCCCGGGTCAACAAGGACCGCGCCTGCTGTTGTCCACCAGGATGGAGGTGACAAGTGTGCTACTTGTACTTTGCATAAAATCAGTGAGAGACAGCATTGCCATTGCCACCTGGAACATTAGAACTCTGGTGCAAATTGTAAGACTCCAAGAGTTGACGCACGAGATGGAACACTTCACATGGCACATTCTGATACTCTCTGAAGTCAGATGGAAAGCCCTAGGAGAACTGAAGATGGGCATATATTTTACTATAGTGGAGAGTTGGAAAAGTCCATAAACAAAATCAAGGGATCTGTGCTTGAATGCCACCCCATATCTAGCAGAATCATCTCCATTCGTCTGAAAGCATCTCTCTTTAACATCACAATTATCCAGCTCTATGCTCCAACTTCCGATCATGATGAAGAAATAGGAGTTTTACAACAAACTCCAGGGTATTCTAAACATGCTCAGTAAAAAAGGACATCCTCATCATCCAAGAATGTCAGAGTTAGTAAGGATGCTCTAAAAGACTGGGATGATCATTGTGGACCTTCTTGCAACAAGTTTACCAATGAATGATGGAGATGGCTGCTCAAGTTCGCAAGCTTTAACAACTTGATACTGGTTCAAAACCATTACCGATCTGCCATCAATAGAGCAAAAACAAGAATGTTCATAGGTGCTGATGTTGGAAGTGATCACGACCTCGTGATTATGAACTTCCAAAGAAAATCAGGCTCAAACTCAACCTTGAACAACTGAAGGCCCATAACATCTGCAAGTCATTCCAAGCCACAACTGGAGGAAAATTTTCTCCACTCCTTGTGATAGATGTTGATTTTCATGTGATGACAGACACTTTCAACACAGTCATGACAACAGCCTCCATCACCCAAAGAAAAAAACCTGGGTTACAGAAGAGATTCTTTTTGTGCAATGCCCAAAGAGACCTAAAAAAACACCAGGGGCAATGAAGTACCGAGAAATAAACAAGAATATCAGAAAAAAACTTGAAGCAAAAGATTGGATTGGACAAAAGTGCACAAAAATAGAGTGCAGTTTGATAAAGAAAAACAGCAAAAAGGCATTCCAAATTGTGAAAGACCTCACCAGACAGAAGGAACTAAGAGTCAGTATCATTCAAGACGAAAATGGAAAATGACTCACAGAAGCAAGTGACATTGCAGAAAGATGGACTGATTAATGTAAAGAACTCTACAACCGTCTGTCCACATGAGACCCAGAGGTTCCAAATTACACAAATGATGATGATTTCCCCATTTTCAAACAAAAGGTGGAATCAGCCATAAGAGTACTGAAGAATAGGAAGGCAGCTGGAGTAGACAACATCCCTGCTGAACTTACCAACAATGGCGTGGGGGGAATCAGTGATAGAGCTACAAACAAAAGTCTGCAACAAGATCTGGCAGACAGGTGAATGGCCAACACAGTGGACCCAGTCACTGATTATAACACTCTCCAAAAAAGTCAATCTCGAGCTGTGCCAAAAGCACAGACTTATCAGTTTGATCAGCCATGCTAGCAAGGCAATGCTTAAGATCTTGAACAGACTGAACCCACAAGCAGAAGAAATAATCACTGAAGAACAAGCACAACAGAACAAATATTCAATCTCAGGGTTATGTGTGAAAAGTACTTGCAACATCAACAAGACGTATATCATGTGTTCATATATTTCAAAAAGGCCTTTGACAGAATGTGGCATGGGGCATTGTGGGCTACAATAAAGAATTAAAACATGGGTCAAAAGTTGACCAATACCATCAAGCAGATTTATTCCAAGGCTACCAGTGCAGTAATTGCTCAAGGTTCTATGGAGGACTGGTTCCAGACAACAATTGGAGCATGTCAAGGCTGTCTAATGTCACGCTTTTCAACATCTACTTAGAGCGTAAAATGAGTGAATCCCTGGAAAACCACTGTGGGACAGTCAGCACTGGAGGGTGTAACATCACCAACCTACAGTTTGCAGATGACATTGATGGGTTAGCAGCCAGTGAAGATGAGCTTGCCACCTTAGTGGAGAACTGGATGAAACATCTTCCAGATTTGACATGGAGATAAGTGCAGAGAAGACATAGTTGATGGCAAATAGTGGCAAACAAATCTCAGCCAAGATTAAAGCCAGAAGACAGGAACTGGAAACAGTGAGCCAATTCAATCATCTTGGTTCCATAATCACCAGAGAGGGATCAAGAGCAGAAATTTTGTCACAAGCAGCACAAACAACGGCAGCTATGTCAAAGCTAAGACCCATCTGGAGTGACAAGAAAATCTGTCTGAAAACTAAAATCAAACTATTGAGAGCATTTGTCATCTCTGTCTTTTTTGTATTCATGTGAGGCCTGGACCCTGACAGCAGAATTACAACAAAGAATCCAGGCACTTAAAATGAAAAGCTACAGATCCATCCTTGGCATCTCTTACATATTGACCATATCACAAATGAAGAAGTGTGTTACACCATCAGGTACAAAGTAGGCCAATTATGAATACCTTCTCACCACTGTCAAAATGAAAGCTGAAATGGTATGGCCCTGTCACTAGAGCCAACAGTCTATCCACAACAGAACTGCAGGGCAGCCTCCACGGTGGCAGAAGGAGAGGTAGACAGAGAAAAAAGTAGACTGACAACACAGAATGGAACAGGAAAGTTTTGTCGGAGATACATGCATTGGCAAATGATCGAGACAAGTGGAGGGAACTGGTCAACTGTTCTGCAGCACAGTGCCTCGACAATCACACTAAATCATGAGACTGATGATGATGATGACAATGCACTGTAATATATATGTGGAACACCAGTACATGTATATATTGATAATAAAATAATATAGGGAGCAAGGGTATTTCTGGCACTGTGAAAAAATTTAATAATGGTGTTCTGAAAAGGAAATGAAGGGTATAAGACTGAACTTCACCTTGTTTTCTTTCAATGTTTATTGTTTGGTCATGGGGTCCAGTGTAGTATCATATATTTGTAATCAAATTATAACAAGGGAAAAGATGTAATAATAATAATAATAATAATAATAATAATAATAATAATAATAATAAAATCTTCAGCAACTGCACGACTTGAAATTGCACACTGCCATGCTTTCCAATGCATGTTCTAAATGCATCTTCTGCTATAATTGGTTGTATAAAGTTTGAATAAAGTATATCAGTTTTGTATATTCTGTATTTAACAACTTCCACAAACCTCAGGGCTGATTGCCAAGGATGACATTCCTCTCATTATCAAGTTTCATGAAATTCCACCAGGTGGTTTATTAGATGTGATAATAACCAGGTGAACTCTGGGACAGATGGGAGGATATCAGAAAATCAGGGATCAATTTCACAATCAAGCATAGGGATAAAATGTTTTAAGATGGTCAATATGAAACTGACAGCAAAAGATATTCTCCTTTCATAACATGGTTCATGGAATGAAAGGCTTTTACTCAACCTGGAGCTTGCCAAGAAATTTCTCAGAATGATTTCATTTGATAAATTCAAAGTAACAAGCAATTTGAACATCTATAGTTTATACACAGTCTAAACATACCTTCTATTTCCTGCCCTATTAGTCCAACACAGCCTACATCATATATGATGACAAAATGTGTTACTGTATCAAACACTGATGTATCATTTCTAAAACACTGTATCTATTCACAAGGAAAAACTCCCAAGTAGATCAATAACAATTAAAAGATATGTCAGTGGTGACTTCATATAACAGATACCTTATGATCAATCAGGTATTTGATACAGGTGTGCTTTTAATCAATAAATTCCATACAGATTTCATCAACATACAGTTTAGTTGAGTGGGTGGAGCATGCAACTTAGAAAAAAATAGTGACCAACCATTGACTGGGGCCGGTTGTTGGTACTTGCAATTTAACCCATTATGGCTCCAATGGTTGAACTACTAAAATATAGGCTAATCTGAATGACCTGTGGATGTTTTGGTAATTGTAATAAATCCAAACTGCCTAGGCCTATCAGAATAACATGGGCATGGGGGTGTTTTTATACTTGCAATAATTAAGCAAATCACATACTTATATTTTGATTATTGAGACACAGAAACTAATTCCAAGGATCTGGGTTGTGTACTGATACTTGCAAGCCCAACACCACTCCAATACTTTGACCATTGTGATATATGCCATTCCCAGTGACACAGATGTTCTGGTACTTACTATTAAGCATAGCACCACTCCAATGTTTTGACTACAAAGGTAAAGGTCAATCAGCATGCTCTGGAGGGGTTGAGACTTGCAATTAAGCCACTCACCACCACTCCAGTGTTTTGATTACCAAGATATGAGCATTCAGAATGTTCTTTAGGGACACAAGATGTTTTGATATTTGCAACTATGTCTATCACCACTCCAATGTTTTACAAAGGAGACAGGTTAATCAGAATGATCAGAACGAGGGCCCTTGCCATTAAATCACAATTTTGATGTATTGATTATAGGCTTACAGTAAAACACCTGTCTTACATGACCACTGCTATGAAGTCCACCTGTCATGAGAGACCATATTTTAATGCACATATTTATTAATTATTAATTATACAGCATTGTGACCTGTTATAAAAGACCACCTGTCTTCATAGACCATACATTTTTGGTACAAGAAGTTATCTTTCAAGACAGGTTCTATGGCATAAGCCATTTATAATGACTGGGGTGTGTGGGTGTCAAGCACAACGAAGCCTATCACCACTTCAATGCTTTGTTTACTGAGGTACATGTATAGTTAAAAGTCACCAACCATACTCCAACATTTTTCTTTTTACATTAGATTTGCATCACATGGTTTAATGTATAAATACTCGCACAAAAATAAGAAACAAATTTATCAAGTGTAAAGAAATAATATTTTTATTACTCAAAATAGAAATATACAATGACGTTTCTTCCTCTTAGCTACGATTTCCCACCTATAGAGGATGCCAACCCAAAATTACATACATTTATCCCCACAAAATGAAGTACATGCTTCTTATCACCGAAAAAATAAAACTACAAACTATGGATAGGGAACATTTAGATAAAACTACTGAAAACTTTACTGTTTAGCCTTATATTGATTTCAGTATGATGCACTAGATTGTGTCGCTTTCGAAACTGTTGCATTGTTTCATTTTGAAAATTCCCGTTAATAAAGGCAAAAAAGAAATAAATGCCGACTTTATAAAAAAAAGAAATCTACACACTTAAAAGAATACAAAGGAACCAAACTTGGCTTCCTTATTTCGGCCGACACCATACAAAAATCTGCACACTTAAAAGATACCAACATTACTTTCCAGAGTTGGTTTGCTTAGAAAACAAAATAGCATTTGTATTTTATATCCTGTTATTGTAAGTTTAAATGATGAGTTTATTGCTCGCCAGGCTTCTATTTGTTTCCCATATATAATCATAAGTGATGTTTGCAAGGCAAATCATTAAACCCCACAACAACAACAAAAATCCTACACAACTATATTGAATTTTAATATTAATAGATATTAGATTTTAAAAGGTCAGTGAAAGTGAATGAACTGAAATTTGACTTTGATATCAATCAAGTTGACATGCAGTGCTCACAAATTTATGCATCAATAGTTGGAGTTGCCTCCCTCTTAGATTCATTACATATATCAATCATAGCAAATGCAAATAAACTGACCATTCATAGCTAGAAAGTAGAATTACACCAATAAACCACCCAAGTTATATTCATCATTATAGTTAATTTCACAAGATAGCGATTTTAATGATCACAATTCACTTTTATTAGCATATGGCAAATTATACAATTCCACCTGACTCCCCATTATCTGTGGATTTGCAAGTTTTCTGGGCACACTAAAACAAAGGAGCAGATTAACGAGATTTATAAGATCGTGGCAGTCATATCCGATGTAAAACAGTACCATTTAAATTTAGGACCAACTGCTGTAGCTAACATACAAAGTCTTGACATGAATTCTGTTCTGAAGCAACACAAAGGTAATAAATTTTCAAGATGACTCCCATGTAGCCATATTAAATTTCAGATCGGAACTATTTCAATTACGACTGACCACACATCATAAGAAATCTATTGGTGAAAACTCCATGTAAATATGACCATCCATCAACAGGAAGTGGAGATATGATTTTAATGATGACCAACCTGATAGCCATATTTGATCAGCACTATTTTATCTACTCCCAACCAGACATCAATAAAAGTTTTCTTGTGAAAAACCCCCATGTTGACTGAAATTATTTTACATTCGGGAGTAGAAATACAGTAGCAAAATTTTCTATATGGCTGCTATCAGACTGAGACTACTGTTATTTAGGATCAAGCTGACATCGGTAGAAGTCCTTTACTGAAAACCCTGTGTTGATTTATCCATCCATCTACATGAAATGCAAATAACAAGATTTTCCTAGCAGTCGCCATCTGCCCATGTTGGAAATCAGATTGGCACCATTTAAAAAAAATTAATTTTATTCATGGAACGCAAGAGTCTTTGGTATGATTTGGCTGGGGATTGAACCCATGACCTCCCACGGCAGACACTCTAAACACTATGCCACATGAGCAGTGGGAATATGCTTGAGCTAAGCCTTCTTTAAATATCATCAAACCTGTATTAACCCTGTTCACTATACAGCAAAACCTGACTTGAGACCACCTGTCTCATGAGACCAGATTCTAAATGCGCAAACTTATCACTGATATGGTGAAATGACCATTATGGAGTCCAGCTTTTTAATGCATAAAATAACAAGTGATACAGGTAAATGATCCTCAATGACTGACAAAAATATATACTTTGAACTAGATTCTACATGCAGGAACTAATGAGTGATATTGGGAAATGAGCACCAATGACAGAAAACATACTGACATATTTATGACCTATTTATAACTAGAACCTCATGTAGAAACTAATCAATGAGCACCGATATTTATAATCATTAAATGACTGCCAATGATAGACCACCTATAACTGACACTCTGATTCAAAGGTCAAAAGGGTAGTCTCTCAAGACAGGCTGCAGTAGCTGAACCCAGCTACATAATTTTTATTTTACCTAGGATGAACTATTATGATTCTAACAAACACTTCAAGGAGTAAAGCAGAGGCTCATGTGGATCTGAGATCACAGAATCTCTTCTGCATATACCGGTAGTCAACAAGTTGGCAAAAAAATCTGGGTTACTAAGATAATTTCCACCAAATTATTCAAATTATATATATATATATATATATATATATATATATATATATATATATATATATGCACCCCACCAAGGGCTTCCTCTACATAGGAGGCCCATCAAGATTAAGATATATAAATGATCTAAGTGACTTAGTTCATGATATCAATACATAACAGGAGATAAATGAAAACTAGGCACACTCAATGTTGACCTTGGCAGTGTCTAACTAAAGTGTAAATGGTTTGGCTACTTGTGTGTTACTGTCAAATGATCTGCACAAGTTTTGTGCTTAACATCAAAGTTGCAACAAACCTTATTTCAAATAAAATCAAACAATAAATAGAGAGCATAAATATCAACAATGCACTATATCATGCATATTATTGTATGGTATGTGAATGTAGGTGTATGCAACTATTTCACCACATTATATGCACAAAGGGAAAAGCCTGGTTTATATGCACATCACACATCATGACAAACCTGCTTGTTCACACAGTGACAAAGCTAAATATACCAGGTTGGATAGTGACAAGCAAAAAAGGGTGCTTAAAAAAAATCATGTACCATGAATAAAGAATAAAAACTTTTAATTAATAATTATATATATATATATATATATATATATATATATATATATATATATATATATATATATATATACTGTATCTAACACACCTTCTAGTCATGCTACAGTACTTAACATGTCATCTGGTCATGCTAGGGACCTATGTACAGTATTTAACATGCTATCTGGTCATGCTAGGGACCTGACTATCTACAATCGGCTCCAGATATGTGCATATCGTATAACTGCATATTCCACCTTATTGCATAGCTTTGCGCTGGTCCCGATTTGTTACCACTGTTTTCATAGGATATCAATGTCAGACAATTGCAATCGTCTACATGCATATTTCGCATTATTGCATACATTTGTCTGGTCAGAACATGCATTATTATGTGTTAAGTTGCTTCGGATAACTGCACTGTTCAAAATTTTTCCTTTCAAAATGAAAAAAAAAAATGATCAGAACATTGACGGTCAAGGTTGATTAATGAGGTCTGTTAATATCAACATCACAGCTATTAGATCTCCGTTGGTCACCAGGAGGTGCTGTAGTAGATAACCATAAATATTACCAAGACAGCATTAGCTATCTGATTCTCTGCTGATCACCAGGATGCGCGATAATAGACAACCATAATAATTAATCAAGCATTGTCAACGGCGTTAACACTCTTTAGCTTTAACAAGTTAAGAATCCAATCCAGTATAGTCATTAAATTTGATAGATTAAGACTGGAGTGCTGACCACAAGTCTGCTCCTCGATCTACTGACAAAACTGACCTCCATACGATACCTGAGCAAATTGCATCACATTTAAATGAACAAATGGGGGTTTGTTTCGGACAAATAATGGGTATCAGTATGCATGCTGCACCAGATACACGCCATAACATGTACGCCGGTTTAGTGCATACGCAGCATAATTGCATATCATAGCATCGGTCCCGAGGCCATGCATATAAGCAGAGCCGACTGTACAGTATTTAACATGCCATCTAGTCATACTAGGGACCTAACTATGTAATAATAATAATGAGAACTTTGTATAGCGCCTAATCTTTCGAAGCTCTAAACGCTTTACACGTTCAATAATGATATGACTACACTAATTTGTTCTCTGTGCTATATTTCAATGACAGACTCCAGTCCAACATACCTATCCGGCCTCACCCATGTGTATACACCAGCAAGATACTTATGCTCCTCTTCTGACAATCATGTACTCATTGTTCCCACGGTGAAAATGAAGTCATATGGATAACGTTCTTTTGCATACCAGGGCCTGGCGATGTGCAACGAATTGCCCATTGAAATTAGACACAAAGACACAGTGTTCCCTTTTAAGAGTTCTCTTAAAACTCATCCTTTTCGACTGCAGGAACAAGCTTAGAGCCCTAATAATGTTTTTTTATCTTATATGTTTTCAACATGTGTTTATGTTTTCAAATTTCATTGTTTTTGTTATTTGTTTTACTGAAGTGTAGTCATATCATTATAGATATTGTAAAGTGCTTAGCGCTTCTTAAGATTAGGTGCTATACAAAGCCCTCATTATTATTACTATTATTATTATGCTTTCCTCACTTGGGTTTCTAAGTTATGTACACAGTTCTGCTGCCAATTTTATCAGTATCCTTCACAGTAATCAAGACAGATTCAGCATTAAATATTTATTCCAAGTTTGAGTTCTCTTTAACATCTTCACTTGCATTCTCACATCTATTTTCTGCCTTTCTGGCTCATTTTTTTAACTCAAAGTACTCTTCTGTAATGGTTTAAAAACTGATTAATAATACTGTAATGCCCTAGTCTAAATCACATTTACTCAAGTTATCATCATTTTTATTAACACTCTGGTACCCAAGTGGTTAGAACCTCTGCCTCCGATATGGATGGTTGCATTCTTGAACCCCACATAGTCATACCAAATACTTCTAAAAATGGTATTAACGTGTTAGTGGCTATTTCCGTGGGTTTTCCTGGATTATTTTGGATATTTTTGGTCAAGCTGGTGTCAGGATAATGTGACTGGGTGGGATATCATGCTACATCATGTCTGCGACATGATGCTCTGTACTAGACATCACTATAAACTGCCGACATCATAGCAATATGATTAAAATTGTTAAAGCTATATTCAAAATATAACTCACACACATTATTATTATTATTCATTGGTCAGTATTGTCCAACTCTGCTTCAAGAATGCTTAGATTACCTACAGGAGTTATGTGCAAGCGACCAATTTAAACACCCTTACAAGAACAATGGATATTATTTGTTTGCTGAACAAATGCAGGTGTTGCTACACATTCAGCAGAGCAATGGTTTATTTGAGGCCATTACATCAGAGAAGGATTAACCATTATTTAGCCACACTATCTTTATACCCAAGTCTAGCCACCAGCTATTCCAGATAGGCCATGGCTGAAGATAAATATAAAATGGGGGAAATGAGGCATATCATCGGGACACATCAAACAGAGAAAAGGTGTGTCCCTTGATAATCTGGCAGCCCCAAGTGGCAGAGTGGTCTTAAGCAGGCACCTTTACCAATCACTGCCGTCTCACCACTGTCCACATGGGTTCAAGTCTTGGCCAATGTGGGTATGTAAGAAGCATGCCAGTAATTGTCAGTGGTTCATACCAGGGTTTTACGCCATTTTTCAGCACACAATAGGCTATACATGGTGGCTAGTATTAAAGGTGGAAGAACCCAGGAAAACCCATAGAAATAACCACTGACACACAACAAGCTGTTGGCAAGCTTTCTCACATGCCCACATTGGCTGAATTTGAGACTTGAACCCATGCAGACTGGTGAAATGAAAGTGATCCACAACAGAAAGCACTTTAGATAAATTGGCCACCTCGCAATGATAATGGTATTAAACAATAATATCCTCTGAAAATTTCACACATATCTCCTTATGAGCTCTGTATAAAATAACCTGAAAAGGATCTAACAGAAGCAAGCCAATGGCAATAAACTCAAATGGCTATGACAACCAGCGTTACATTTAATGCACTCATTTTGGAGAGGATTAATATTAATAGAAACATAGATTTGATTCAATTTCTTTGGATATTTTTGGTCAGAAAGTTATGCTAAATAAATTAAATTTTGGTAAATGGTGATATCTTTCACAAACTGTACATAAGGTAATGGTAAGAAAACAGTGGGCAAATGTAAAGTTGTAATTTTACCATTTGAATGGCCCAATATGACACATATCTAGATATACCATATACACCCTTGTGCTAGCTGTCAATAACAGCATCTTAACATTAACTTTCACTGAGAAATAATTATCACATCATTCAATTTAAATCTGCAATGAAGCTAAAACAAATATGCAGTTGTTATAGCATGTGATAGGCTATATATGGCAGAGTGTATTAATGGTAAAGAAAGAACCTAGGAAACACCCAATAAGAACCCATGACCCCCAGAAAGCTACTGGCAAACTTTCTCATATACCCAAATTTGCACAGCCCAAGACTAAAACCCATGACAGGGCTAAGCTGACAGTAATCAGTAAAGGCAAGCACTTTAAACCACTCAGCCATCCAGGGCTACTTCAAACAAACAAGAAGAAATTTTGATTAAAAAATGAAGAGGATTAACTAATATCCAATGTTTATAAGTGACTCTACCCTTCTGTATATAACTTGTGCAATAAGTGTACTTCATATACTATGCTGTTATTACTGGAATAAATAAATTTCTTATCATATAACCAGTATGTATATGTGATTTAAATTTTTAAAATAGCTTTAACAATGTTTCAGTCATACTGCTATGATGTCTTCAGTGTGTCAGTTTATAGCGATATCTAACACTTGGGCATCATGACGCAGACATGTAGCAAGATGTCAAATAATCCTGACACCAGACCGACCAGTCTTAACACTAATCTCTTAATGTTGAGTGCCTAGCAAGGCAGCTTTAGTACCATATTTTATAGTCTATGGTATGACTCTGCCAGGGTTCAAACCTGTGACATGAGGTGCATGTTCTAACAACTAGGCCAACGGAGTAGTTTATATCATCAGTGAATTGATCATGTACTCAAGTCAATTAGATGGGCTGCCAGAAAATGAAGGGAAGTAAATGCCACTGACTTTAAGCCAACAGTCTAGATCAGGTCTGCAGACTTTAAAACATACAGATGAATATCAACAAGCCAAGAAACAAATGGACATAAATACTCAGTTAATTCTTTAAACTGAAAAAAAATGTGCATATTGTTTGGTGTCTTTTCTATTAATCAATATTCCAAAACTTAATTTTTTCATGCAGCTTTCCTACAGTTGCAGGACACAGGTGAAACAATTTGAGTAAAACTGGCTCTTCCTCCTACAGCTAATATAGAATAAACTTGGCCAATTGTCAAATTTTTAAAATGCAAAACTCCCCAAAATTAACTAAAACACAACATTAATTAATGCATGTAGTTCTTTGTTTAAAATAAATTCCTATAATTTTTACCAATAATTATATCATTCATAAATACTTCAATTACAGCACCTTATATCTTACCCTATTTTCCAAAACATTTTTTAAAACTTTCTAATCAGAATTTGTCATCCCCGAGTGGTTAGTCCATCTTTTTAAAAAAATTTAATTCTCCTCAAGTTATCCTAACAAAAATTTGGTAAAGAAGAAACGATGGCATTACAGAATGTTTTCTACTTCACAATCTTTTATATTCAAAAAGAAAAATTAAACTTTATAATCTGAATTTGCTTCCAGGTGCAGACATTTTATATTGGATAGCAAATGTTTATCTTTAAACAAAAATAAAAGAAAAAATTAACAAATTGGGGCATACCTACTGAGAAAAAAATCCAGTTAATGAGGTGATTCCATAGTTCTCTCTCTCTCTCTCTCTCTCTCTCTCTCTCTCTCTCTCTCTCTCTCTCTCTCGTCATCATCAACATGTAGAAAAAGCTACATCCAAAGGAGGCAATTTGAATTTGATCAAGTAACAAAGTAAATTGTCGTGTGGTTTTACAGTAATATACAATAAACAGCTGATTAAAGACCACATACGAATTTAACAGTGGCATCTAGACATTTTAGAGGTAAACACAACTGACCGGAAATGCCAGCAGATAACTGTTATTTTGGCTTGAAGCAAATCAACCGTTACCTGTGGTCATGTACATGTTGGAATAAGCACTTATTTGGAGAATTTTACTTTATTCCGATTTAATGAGCACATCGTTTCTTCAGTTGAAGAAGACTGTGCAATAATACTACACTGTAACCCTCAGTACGTTTCAATGTAGAAGCTAAACCAAAGGTGACACTCATGTTATCGCCTATCGGATTATCGTACAGTAGCCTTCACAACAACGGTTTTGATTCACTGACAGCGGTGTTCTGGCTAAAATACCTGGTTCGAAATCTATTTACCTCATCATTTTCTGCGCTAAAATGCTCCCTGGCTAAGTTCTTCAAATGTTCAACTGTAATATATCCATCTCCGTCAGTATCACAAACGTCAAATATTGCCCTCAATTTCTCTTCAATGGCTTCTTCCATGTTCTGTGTGATTCATATCATTATCACGCCCAGCTCCACAGTGATTAGTTTACCTGGATGCCGGAAGTGAAAACTCTGTATAAAATAGTTCCAAAGTGTCAATAATCCGACTACTATATATTCTTGAATGTGACACTAGTTAGCGATTAGATGCAGCTTTTACACAAGTATAAGCTAGCTTTTACACAAATGTAAGCTATGAATAGATTCAGTATAATTGCGAATGTTAAGTCCGTTTGGCTCACGCGCTTTGATATGCATATCCAAAACATGTGCGCATAACTCTTGCTTTACTGTAAAGTGAGATTGACGATAATTTTTTTTCTTCTCTACAGTTTTAATTTATGTACTTTAACTAAAAGATATAAACACGCATCCAGACGCAGCTAAGTTATTACAGCACCAGAAACAGAACAAATACTGCCAATACATACATATGCAAGAAAGATAGTATGTACCCACTTGTGCTTAGCTTCGTATTCTTGGCTATAATTTTAATTACTTTTTTCTTTAAAAAGAGTCTGACACAAAACCAGAAAGAGCTGAAATAGCACAAACACAAGAAACGCTCATTGGTATCTGTCAACACAAGTTGTACATGAATTAAAAAATGTCATTATTATTTTCTAAATCAATAAAATGTTCAAAGTTCCAAAAATGTGCACGATATAATTATTTATTTTTTTGTGCATAGATTGATCCAAATAATTTTTTGCAGTTTAAAGGTTTGTATCCTAAATATTTAGGTATGTTATACCTTTTCATTTTTTAAAATGTATTTTTTGTTAATGAACAACTTTGTCACGCTGCAGATGTAGCAAATCGGTGAACCATAATTTTAATACTTTATGTGTTGAGAACATTTCAAGACATATTTATGAACTAAACAAAACTTAAGAAATTTGCTTTCTGTAAGAATGCAACGAAATTTGATATTTTTTCTTTGTCTGCTTTCCTTATTTTGATGAGTGATACTGGTTCTTGTTTACGTGTAGCTGAGAAATCAATACAGTTCATGTTATGCAAATATAATAAATAATATGGATCTATATTGTGTTCGATGTCGAGCATTGGATTAACAGCTACGATAATAATTTTCAAAAAGCGATAACTTACAGGTAAATGTATATTGTTGTTGTTGTTGCTGTTGTTGTTGTAGGGTTTAACACTATTTCTCGGCACACGATAGGCTATACATGGCGCCAGTATTTTTGGTGGAGGAAGAACCCGGGAAAACACCCAGAAAGAACCACCGCCCCACGAGAAGCTACTGGCAAGCTTTCTCACATAACTACATTAGCCGAATCTTAGACTCGAACCCACGCAGACCAAGCTGAGATGGCAGTGATCCGTAGCAGAGAACGCTTTAGACCACTCGGCCTCTCGGGGCCCCTCTTAAATGTATACGATGTGGTACAAAAATGTAAATTTATTTCTGCCAGTAATTTTACTGGCGGCGCTGCTTCATTGGGAAAATTGACAGGAACTCCATGGACTAAATATCCAGGAGAAAAAACATCTTCCGGAATATAATTATTGTGGTCCTGGAACCAGACTTGATATTCGACTAGATAATGAAAATCAACCAAGACCTAGTGAATATCCAATAAATGAAACTGACTGAGCATGTCATATTCATGATGTAATTTGTAAAAGTAAAGGTTTACAACAACGGCATATTGCACATGTGCAGTTGATTCATTCGTTAAATTCTTTTTTTAAAAATTTAAATCTTTTAGAGAATCATTAGCTAATTGATTGGTAAGATCTGAGATGAAAGGTAAATTATTATTCAACAGATTATTAAAATAATGGAAATTATTTTTATGGTCCAAGATGATTTTGGAAAGGTAGAACAGCGACATGCAGCAAACTTCACATGTTCTGTTGCTGTGTCGTGGTTACCACGACAGGCAAAGTGGCAAATTTATCTACCGCCACCTAAATGAATCGAGTACGCTAATTTGGACCTCAGCACTCCTAATGAAGTTAATATTTTGTTTTTACCACATGATACTATAAAATTGGAAGACATCAATCAACATACAAATAAGTGTTAACTGTCGTTGACGTTGCAAGTAGATAAAAAGAAGATGAGTCGCTATCAACTAAAACGGCTATTGAATTTTCATCTGTTTTGAATGAAGTTATCAACGAGGACCCTTGCGATGGCCACAACTACTACATGTTGATCCTGGCAAAGAATTTTTTCTTGGTGCAGTATCGTCATTGATGTCATTCATCGCGATCAGGCAATTGTTGAGCGATTTAATCGTAACACTTGCTAAGTGGTTATTTGAATATCAGTATGCAAATATATATGTATATAAATATATATGATATCGTGAATGGGTTGCAAGACAACCAAGTGTAATAGATGCATTAAATAATAACATTACTCGTGCAATTTCTATGAAACCTACCAATGTGATCACCAAAAAAAAAAACATATACCAGCACAACCACATGATTTTTCAAAACAGCCACTGCAACTAATAAAATATCCAGTTATTTATATGAAACAAGTTATCTTGAAGCGGTAAAAAAAAAATCCTATTTGGAGTGTAACTAAACATAAAATGTTCAGCGTGGCAAGATCTACGGGTAAACCTGCAATATACAAATTGGATTCATCTGCTCCTCAACTTGGATTTGTACGTGGACAATTACAAGTAATTCCTGAAGACACACATTTTCCACGGCGTTCACTTAACCAGCGCCGGGGTGGTGGTGGTGGTGTTAGCATCCATACCTTTAGTACATTCAAGACATGTCAGCATCACATTTTCACGTGTGTAACCAAGATTACTAATTTTTTCTATCTATGGTAAGCTGTCTTGGATTATTTTTTTAATACTGCCACTATATGACTGTGTTACAGCTCGAACAATGATAATTCTGTCGTTGTTTTAATGTCATGATAAATTCAGCATCAAGATCAACATCTCGCTTGTTTTGTTTCTTTGTCAGATCGCTGATAAGCAGCTAATTGTCTCTTTCCTACATAATCACCAGTAGTATTAATTTCCTGAGTTTGATTGTTTTCTATACTAATAACCATTTGTAGCTGAGATATCCTTCTGACCCTAGACACCGCGAGATAAACTAAATTCGACTATTCGATTTGATCATCGATAATAAAAATATTTGTATAATAAATAGTTAATCCGAGGGACGAATGAATCTTTATAGCTTATTTTAGAGTCCACGGAGTTTTGTCTTTCAACGCGCTCTTTACATCACTGACAGGAACCAAAAGCACTATCATTTTTAACACAAGAGTTTGCTTTGTCAACGATCCTGGAATCTCAACATCGATATTTTGTCGTCGTGTATCTGATTGGCGATAACATAATGGTACACGTGTAGTTTAAATGTTTTCTTTATGTAACAAATAATTGTTGTTGATGTGTATCAAGAACTATCTTTCTACTTGCAGCTATCAGATCAGTAGGACTCCATAAATTGCAAATATCATTGATAGAAGTTTCCGGAATTATTCTACACATTATTTCACACTGAATCTTATCTGGCTGCAATATGATTTTTTAAAGATATTAAACTCTTTTAATTATTGATCTATAGCTCCATACGCATAATTTATTTCTTCATAATAATCTACAAATATTTTCAGTCATTCGTGCGGAGACAATCCGGTAAAAGGAAGTGGCTGACCGTGATCATCACGCATTATCACAGCGGTATTCTGCATCAGTATCCAATAAAGAAATATTTTAAAAATGTAAAATGAAACAGCATATTTCATCCCAAATTATAATCGCTGCAATATAGTTTTCACCCATCTGTTCAGGATTCACTGTCTCCGCACCATCTAAAAATGTGATAAGTATAAGATTTAACTCCCTGTTCGTTCACTTCTATGGCGAATGTACGTGTGGTGCCAGAACATCCTTATCAACAGAGTTCGTCTAACTCTGCCGAAATATTTCAGTCGCACGATTTTTTTTTAAAATACCTGATTCTCCAGGTAAATTGTTTTATGTCTGGTTACCGGGTCCTTTATTGACGGCGTAGATGATAACATATCTGAAGGATTTTGCAGAAAAATATCTTTAATCGTAACGTCGGCAGATTCACAATAATCAAGTAATATTTCTTCTTTTATTTTGTGACAATCCTGGATATGTTTTATTGATATAAAATGAGTCTTTAGCTACTTTGACCGCGGTATAAGGAAATCTATTTATCATCAGTAATAAATGAATTGAAACATACGCGATTTAGAACATCTTAATTGGGTAAAATGCTGTAATCTACCATCAATACAACAAACAATTGTGCCAAAATTTCTCCGTTTGATAAATAAGCGTTACTTCGACTCATAAATAGGTTTCTCTCCGCTGCGTCAGAATTATACAATCCACTTCAGCCTCGTCGAGTATATACAATAATGTCGTTTATTATCATGTCCTCCCTGCGTAAATTTACCAATGATTTTTCTGCCGAGATCAGCTGCATCGGATGGAATGGTAAAACAATTACTGAGTAACTTTTTTAATCATTAGTATATGTCGAAGCAAGATCGTTCATCGCTTTATGAAGAAATAATGTTCGGTAAAATTCACCATGAGGTCGCACAAACTGATCAAATTTAGCATGATTGTCTTCAGAACGTTGAAACAACCTGAACATTTTTACTGATATTTCCGATAAAAATCGAAAATATTTGTCTGATAAACTTAACGCTTCTCGCTTGTAGAAATAGTGCTATTGTATTTGTCCACGCCTGTGCGTTGTGATCAAGAACCTCTATCGAAGCTCCATGTTTTCATTGTTCGATTCGCACAGAATCTCCGGTTATTGCTTTTACCATTATTGGAAATCTTGATATTTGTTTCTAATCCAGTGACGTCTTTGATGGACGCTACGGTATCTTTATCTGTTTCCGCCCACGAGGTTATCCTTTTACGTCTTATATCCGTTAAACCATTGCCACGTCTCGCGTTTATGAAATGTACTGTAACTCTCTCAGCTACACAATTTATTTTTTGAAAATTTCATCGGTGCTAATTCATCAATGCTAGGTTATGATATTTATCAGATATCGCATAAACAACCGTGGTCACATGATATACTCGTTCATAATATATCATATCAATACCAGTTAACAGTCCTGGTATGGAATTTTTATTTAACGTAACAATATTTCCGTTGTTACCAATAGGGTCACGTCTGTCACGGATAATCCAAGTATCATTTGATTTTAGAAAGGTTCCTTTGATTATCGAGATAATTAATAATTGTCGCTGCTTGTTGGTCACTCATTGTATCATCAACAACACCGAAGGACGCGCTAATAAATTTAAATGTTGACCACACATCACGCATCATCGTGGCGAAAAAAAAATTGGGCTTCATGGATACTTTTAATCAGAGCTGGATAATCATTAAATAACACATCCCCTTGTAAATCATAACCTAATTTGACAAGATCGAATCTTCTAGATTTAGAAAGCTTGATTCAGGATAATCTCTTAAACTCCGTCCTCCATATTATAATTAAGGCAAATATACGTTTCAATCAAATTGTGTGTGTGTGTGTGTGTGTGTGTGTGTGTGTGTGTGTGAGCGCGCGTGAGTGCGTATGCATGCATGCATAATTATGTTTGTATGTATGTATGTATGTATGTATGTATGTATGTATGTATGTATGTATGTATGTACGTATGTATGTATGTATGCATGCATGCATGCATGTATGTAACAAAGCCTGCATAAATTCTGCGGATATCATTTACAAAGTGTACGAAGAGATAGAGAGAGAGAGAGTTTAGGACCAAAACTTGTTTGTGCAATGTGGTGGTAAACAATTTACAGAGCTGAAGCGATTTTTTGATAAAAACAATAATGACAGTTATAAGAAACGCTAAAAACTATATAGCAAGACTTTCAAACAAATGTTTTAGACAAATAATATTATTATATAAATGAAGCAAAATGAATTAAGGTCGTTAAATCAGTAAATATACAGGCTAGTGAAGAAATAATATT
This sequence comes from Unio delphinus, assembly GCA_029339505.1. Taxonomy (NCBI): domain Eukaryota; kingdom Metazoa; phylum Mollusca; class Bivalvia; order Unionida; family Unionidae; genus Unio; species Unio delphinus. The sequence goes on from JAQISU010000081.1 coordinate 15,120,729, forward strand.
ACCATTGATACATACAGCTGGCAGATATTTTGATATTAACTTGCGTTCGGTACAATATGCGCAGACAATATGACTAAATCTGCATTTTCAAAGAAGTATAAACAAACACTAACTTTCCATTATTGTTAAGAGATATAACATTCAAGCTAAGCTATCGCCGGTAGAGTAATACTAATTGTTTATTTAACATATTTTTTGGTAAATAATGATTTATTTATTCAGATACCTGTGTAACAAGTATAAATTGTCAGTGTTTTAAAGGGAAATAACTGTCAGTTTTCGGTAGAGTAATTCAGTAGTTACCTCGCTTGTTTTGCGAATACTGCATGAAGAAGGGATATAACTTTGTAGGTATAACGGTACCAATTGTACAACACCAGGTATGCGGAATTCAAAGTGTATGGTGTAGGGTATTCAGAAATAAACAACAATACTATCTGTGATTGGTGCATTATGCAAGAGTTGTACTTTCTGTTAGGTTTAAAAAAATTAAGCTTCTTGGCAACATATGAGATTACGGCAATTCATGTCTAGATCATATTTAGTATTTTTTTAAAAATAACTTTATTAAAATGTGGCCCACATTGATGAAACTAGGTCTGTTGTGACTAGATTATTCTTAGCCTTGTCTAGCTTCAGCAGAGTTATCTCTCTTAAATGCAATGGAGTAACTGGTTTTGTCCCTGTTAATTTGACAATCTAAGATTGTTCTCTGCGACAGTGTGTGACATGCATGCTGTGGTAGTAATGAAAGTATATTTATAACAAAATATTAGCATTGAGGTATATGGAAAAAAAACATTTGGTACCGTCATACCTTTAGGGAAGAACAGCCTCACATTGTATCCATAGAAACACATACATGTGGGCAGCATTTATGAACTGTACTAGTCTGATCTAGGAAAACAAATGGATGTTGATCAATTTTGTTGAAATATTGACAGTCTTTTAAGAATAACACGTATGAAATCTTCACAAAATAACACAAGTTGGCTTTGGAAGGGGACCACAAACAGATATAGACTGATTTCTTTAAATCTGTGTAGTTCAGCTCCAAGATTAGCATACATTCAATAATATAAGTTATGAAAAGATAATAGTGACTATTTTACCAGCAAAATATAAAATTCATGTCTAAAACAGTTATATTGGCATGTCATATACCAGTATAGAGGACAATCTAGGTCCAATTGTAGATAGATCACTTGTATTATATAGAATAGTTTGGTTTGACTATTTTAGGTAATTTATTAAAGAGATCGTATTCCTTCCCATTTTGATTTTAATTGTCCCGCTCTAATTGTCCATTTTTGTACACTTTCCTGCCTTGAAATTTAGCATGAAATTGATTAGTAAAGTTAGTTACATCACTTTTTAAGTCTACACTACATATAGAAGCCTGAATGTTAGGTTCTCACTATATCAGTAATGTATTTTTGGATAATTTAATTGCATTGAAATTAATACATGCGTTCATGAACTCATCTATATTACACTGATAATATATTGGAGGAAATTAAAAGACCTCACCTTACGTATATAATTCAGTTATCTCTCTTACACCAGACATTTCAAGAAATAAAAAAAAATCACATTTTGAGTGATTGGCTATGAAAATAAAGAGAAGTTTGTGAAGCACTATATTGGCCCTCAGTCTTCATGCAAATGTGACTAGAAGTAAGTTAATAATTTCTCACAGTAATGTTTACGCTTTTAAAAACTGATAAAGTGGGTTTTGTTTGGTATAGGTATTTTTCTACCTAACTGAAGCCCATTACTGTTAATTTCTGATGTAGAAGAAATATAAATTATATGCATCTAAATTATCTACATTATACACCCTATTATATTAGCTGGGAATGAACACCATTTCACTTGAAATGTTGGTGCCTGTAAGGGATGTTATAGCACATGGGAATTTGATCTGCCCTTGCACCTATGCGGCACTGCCTCCATATATTGTCCAAGGTAATGTCATCAAGCTTTCACTTCTCATTTTCCATCATTCTGAAGAAAATGATTCAGATTATACTATTTATTCAGATTTAGATAAACATTTTTAGGTTGATCAAATTCAATGCAGGAATGTGCATAATTCAGAATCTGATATCTATCACACGTAATCATAGAAATATGTTTTGGCTGCAGTTCATTTAACTGTTCCTGCGTCAACAACAAAAATCTTTATTGCCGAATTTATCAATAATTACATAAACACTGAATTATTCTGGGGATAGTGCAAATATTTTTTGACGGCATTTTCAAGTACCTATTTATTATGTATAAAATTCTCTCACGTGTTGGTACATTATATAATATTCATCTGATTAATTTGCAAATCGCCATCTTAGACTATAAAAATCGTTAGATTTTACGTACAGATTTATATTCAGAAATACGCTATGATAATCAAGCAAGAGTCGGCTCTTGTCAACAAATTTGAAATATATCCTTGAAAATAGCGGATCATGACATCGTAGATAAACCGGTTTAATGGGTTCTTGTAGAATCAAATTCCAGGAGGTACTTGCGGAGTAAATGTAGATAGAAGTTATCCGGCCTGAGCTTGACTGGACTGGATTCTTCAAGATTTCTTGGTAACTTCCGTCGATGACATCACATAGAAGATTGACTGCGATTGTTGAAGTTATATTAACAATGCCCGGTGATATATGACGACCTCCAGAGTAAGGATCATTGTTATGTTTGAGAATATCTACTGGGGGAGCTATTTTTCTCCACGACTCAACGATTTCAGGAAAATTGTCCTGAAATCGTTGAGTGATTTCTTTAGTTCAGTATTGTCCAATCCTGGTATAAGAAATGTTGTTAATTGCTCTACTGTTATTATTTAAGAATGTTTCATAATTTTCCTTGGTACGCTATATTTAATAAAATAATCCAGAATAGTTGTATAAATAAGATTAACATCTGCAATATCATTTAAATCTTGTAATGTTTTCATTATCTCTTGTTGATGTCCTCAGAATAATGTTGCGATAATGAAGAAAATAATTTTTTAAATTACCATAACTACTTAAACAAAACTTATTTATTCCATCATCTGAAAATGATTACAAATATTTTTTATGAACAATTTGTATCAAAACCGAAAGTTTCTTATATTTGTTATATTGATATTTTCGTTTAGTATTTTCATATTCTGGTAGCTAGTATATATTCTTTTTCTGTGAGAGATTCAATTCTGCGTTGAAATTCATCATTTATTTGTTTGATTTGAAAAATACCAGTTGGAATAGAAACAACCCACCAATTGGCGGTTGCATCTGGATTATTTTAATTTGCAAAGACGAGCGAATTATTCGCCTGCAATCCACCAAATGATTTTGATCCAATATTTGGCCAACTATGATATACTAGTAATTGCCCAAGCACTATCTCGCTTATTGGAAAAGCAGTTGGAAATTGATGTTAAATTCTGGATTGGTCGCACATGCCTATATCCTCGTTGTTTTTTTTATGTGGAGTTGTATTAATGACGATCTGTTGCAGTAATTATTTAGATGTCGACATTATCATTATTATTTTCTAAATCAGACGAAATTGCCTCGTCATAAATCTTAATCATTTCTATTAACTCAATATCTGATAGTATTACTTCACTAAGTCGTTATAATATCAACGAAGATAATTTAGAGTATGCTGGCGTCGCTGTGTGTAACTGTACTGTATATTAATGAAGTTTATTTTTGATACATGTAGATATTTTTTACAATGATATTAAGAATATCAGTAATTGTTGTTGCAGCTGTAACGAAATTGTTATAGCTGCTGGCGATGTCATTGTTATTGTTCATAACAATACACCGGTTCCAGCGATAACGGCTGACAGCGAATACACAATAACATCAACGCTAACTTCGTGTCTGTGATATTGTTTATTTTTACTGTATATTCATGAACGATATATTTTAGTTTATTTTGCCAATACTGTAACACCTAGTAATGAGAACATGTATTACCTGTAACCTCAGTGCGGTGTTTAATTCATATATTAGTCGGTGACCACAATACTGATCCAGACTCTATCGTATATAATACGTTGACGGTTATCTTTTCTATGTCAACAGATTTAGTATCAATATTCCCTGGACTTCGAAAACACTCGTTATTGTGTCTGTTCACGTTCTTACGAAAACTCAAGAACATGCTTATGTGAGCAGTATAATCAGATCTAAATGTTTTCATTCCATCATTGATTGTCGTTAACGAATTCATCACTGGGAGTTTTTTTTATTGTCGGCGTATTTCTTCATTGCAGCGTCATCGTTTGATTCTGGTTGTCCAAAACTAGTAATTTTTTCTGAGTTATATTGAGAGAACCAGTCATTGTATTAGCGGATTTTAGTATTCGATTGTGAATAGTATCTGATATCGTTGACATAGTAACACCGGTTTTAATTTTTCAACCACTATCAAATACAGCTATACCGTTTTCAGTTACTCAATTAAATTTAACGATAATATCCTGCAATGAAAGCTTACTCGTTTTTAATTTTCATTGCTTCGCTTGAAATACAAAAACTTTGATTGGATCTATATTTGCAGGATTTAATAATTTAGATATTTCATCAATAATGATTTTGTTTATATTTTCGTTTGATTTTCCGTTAGTTGATTGTATATGATAGAAGACAGACGATCTTCCATAAATATCAACCATTATATGTTAAGATCTGCTTAAAACGATAGCGGCTACTTGTAAAATCGTGCACGACTTATGCGGTGGTTTGGTTGATTTTAAAGAAGCATCTAATACACGAATTACCTCACGGCCACACATTGGCAGATCGGTTAAATTTTGTGTTCGTAATGTTGAATACCAAAACGGAATGAATTTTGCATATAACATTAATTATTAAGGTGGAGGAAGACCGTATTAATCAAAATAAACAATTCCACGTGGATAAATCCGTATGCAACCTAATGAGTATCTGGGCCAGAACTGTTGTCAAGATTAATGATACCGTTTCAATTTTATTGTACTGGTTAGGTAATTGATCAGACATAAAATCACCTCTACAGTTTGTAATTTTTATTATTTGAACATCATTAATTAAAACAAAACTAGACATTAAAATTTATGAAGTGTTCTGGGAAGTCTCTGGCCTTTTTTGTACTATGAGTGTGGGGTTACGGATAATCTTAGACCATTCCCTCCTATTGTAAATTATGGACGTATTGCTTTCTTTAGTGCCATTCAAGCAGAGGTACCAACAGCGCCTGCATTTTCGATAGCTGGATCAGCAGCATCCATTAATGTAGGTATAACTGCAAGAAGTGAAAATATACCACCTGTTTTAACTGAATCTTAATAGAGCTCGGATAAAGATGAAGTTGAACTCATGTATTTTGATTCTTAAGCTTTGTTAAAGTGTTGGTTAATGATAATTTGTTTGGACCGCCGCTAGAATTTTGGTACTTTTATAACTATTTTTGTTCCGCATTTATTTGTGAGTTTTGATTGTAATTATTTTTATTTGACCAGAAGTCAAAGTGACTGCGATACATTTATACTATCATGAGCGATTTAATAACATGTTTCCCACCGGTGCCTGGATAAATGACATTCGTCCGCCGGCTTCAGAAAGTAGCATTGTGTTGTCGCAAAGTATAACAGCGATTGGTCTATAATTAGGAATAGATAAGCATCTATATATATATATGCGAGCTCCAAAGACAGATTGTCTAACTAAATCCAGGTGTTCGAGTGAAAAGTAATAGATCAAATATAAATTTTATAATCGAATTGTGATATTTTTAAACCAGTAATTTTGATCACTTCCCATAAAAGTCGTCAAACGATGATATATACGTTCTGCATGATTTTGATCAACATTAAGTAAAGCATCGTCAGACGGTTCTTGATGTCCATTTAGTTTAAAGAAAACTTCGGTTTTTAAATATCATTATACCTTTTTCTTTATTCGTACACGTTCAGTATTTTGAAGGGCACTAAAAATATGCCGTGATGAAGAAACACTGTTCTGATGCTATATGCCATGTAAATCCATTAACTGTGCTATGAACACTATCTGTGGTTACCGTAAACCATGCTAATGCTGATTTACCGTCTTGATCGATAAAATAGAGTAATATTTGTTTCAGCAATTTTTGGAGTCATTACCGGCATCCACAACGAGAATTAGTATTACTTTTGCATCAGCAGCTATATCAGCCCGCCAGATTGCATAGTTGTCATCGCCTTTTCGTGTAAGTACAACTGTATGATTAGCACCGAATGTGACTTTTGTAACATTTCTGCAAAATCCAAAGGTATGAGTCAGTGAAATTGGGCATGAAAATCTTTTTTATAACTCTTTAACATTATGATAAATGTTGTAAATCCCGTGTTGTGATTTTTATTAGGACTAATCATTACCGCTTGTACATAAGCATCAGCAGTTTCCATGGTCTCTTGATCGTTCTATTTTAAACTGTTTGTTTTCGGAAAAATCAGTAACGTCTTTAGAAAACATCATTGCCGGACCAGCTGATTTTGTATAATCGTCAGAATATCTTGCTAGACCAATCATCGTTGTAGCAACATCAACATCGTTTTGAATCAATTCAATATTTATTTATGTATGTAGTGCCATCAAAAAACGTCATAATACCTTTGTTAAGAAAAGAAACTCTAGCGAAAGCGGCATATGTTGTATTAGCAGCAATGTTTGTCACAAGTTCGCTTTCTACTTCAATAAATGCGTCAGTAAAAATATCTACTAATATCTTGAACTTGTAGTTCAATTCGTCCAGACTGATCTGGCTATAGTGCATAAAAAGAATAAAATTAATAATCGCGTACAGACTCTTCTTTGAGAACTGGTGTGTCTATATCAAATGCTGGGTCAGATATACATTTGAACATTTTATTATAATTATTATTGTCTAACACGAAGACTACTTCCAACTGTTACATTTGCAGTTAGATTTCTTTGTGATACATCAGACAATTCTGTCTTTTTTATCAGCAGCTTAATTTATCATTTTACTGACATTTGTAGGCATCACTTCAGTGCTGGGTAATTTTACTTGCTGTGCTTTTCGTTTTATTAGTTGTGCTAATATATCCTTGATTACCGACAACACCTTTACTAGCAACATTACCAACAGCAGCAGGAGGTTTTGTCACGAACAACGGTTTCATTCCTAGTTGATTTGCAATCGGCTTTGCTTTTGGGGCTATCCTTCTAAATAAATCCTGAACAAAATCACCGGGTCCATCACAGTAGATCGCTTTGGATATTGGTAATCCCGAATTTATCACTCTGACCATTGTAGGTCAGCGTTGAGCATTATGTATAATCATCTCATTTGTTATCTATTTATTTAATAAGCGTGATAATCATCGACGATTTCATCAATGAGTTCCTGATAAATAGTTATGCCCATGATACCGCTTGTGAATAATCGTTTCAAAAATAAGATATTTCATTAATGATTTCTAGAGAATTATTTCCAGCACGTTTTCCTCCAATCAGAAGTTCTAATCGGTCAATGTCGGCTAGGATGTTTTTAGGACACGTAATAAAATCACTTCCATCAGTAGAAAACACCTTCCAGCAAAACCAGGAGGCATGTCAGGTTCTGAGGAATGACATTCTCCCTCTTCATTGTTTTTTTCTTCTTGTTTCCTGCTTTCAACATCTTTAAGTTTCGACTTCATTTCTTATTCTTTATTGTATCCTTGATTGTTTAACTTTTTCAAGTCGCAACTTTATTCATCTTTTTTGTCTCCGCCCCATATTTGATTATTTAATATACTCATCTACTGCCTGTTCAAAAATACTAAAATTGCTAACATCTTCCTCAGATCTGATTTGCGGAATATCAGTAGAGATGTGTTATTTATATATAACACAATCGGCGGAATTTACAGCTTTTATATATTCAGGTTTTACATAAATTTCTTTTTCACGGTAAAGGTCGTATTATCAACTAATTTGTTTTTATCCTTAATATCTCCAATACCTTATGGCGTAAATATATCTATGATTTTAGTTTTAACTTTTGGCATAGGATGAACTTCAGGTTTTGGTTGAGAAAGTTGTCGTTGCCGAGATGGTTTTCGAAGATGGCCAGTAATATTAGCAGGCAATGCCTCACGAAATTTTTGAGTCTCCTCAGTTGCTGTAACACTTGCATTTGTTGGTTCGACAATTTGTTTAAATAATTGTTCTGCACATTTTGCAATTTCTATCCGAGAATCTTGACGTTTTTTAAACTTTTGTCTGACAGAATCACGGACGGAAGATATTTCTTTACTGACTCTAGTCGCTCTCGAGCTAATCTAGCTGTATAAGATTCCATAGCTGGTGCCATATTATTGATATATAATAATGATTTAACTGCTCTAAAAGAACAGCAGCAGAGAGGATGAACGACAAAAAACTTCGTGAGCGGGTGAGTACAAAAATAAAGTAACCCAATTATAGAAAACTCGGTTTGGCGTTAGTGTTCTTTCATTTTCATAGAAAGTGGGGTTTTTTTAGCATAAAAAATAACTCTCCGAGAAAGGGTTGCAGGATTCACCCTCGCTGCTACTGACCGATTTTACTTGGAATTTTGTGAATTTTCACTCTTCTTCGCAATATTTTGTTCCGGTACCAGTACATTTACCACCTTCTCCTTCCCCACCCCACCAGGTGTCGAGAGATTTAAACGGAGACTCAAAGAAGAGTACGAATTTTTTTTTTTACAGAAAATTAAAGATGCATAACAAGCTTTTCTCCTCCATCAGCAACATCAAGAAGAAGGACAGAAAAGAAAAATTAAGAGACAGGAAGAAAGGAAGGAGAGAGAATAAACAAGGTCTAGGAGAGAATGACAGCGAAATTCAAACGTTGACCGTACTCTTAGACAGTTTGGCAGAGCCAGTGAGTCTGAAACAAATGTATTTGACTTCTTTATTACGACCCAAAAGAAAAAGACATTCCCAAGCCAATAAGCCCAATCCTGTTACTACGCCTGAGATACACATCCTAGTGATTTCTACCTAATCATCGACAGAAGCAAGTTTAGACGTAGGCTCAGCCGGTTTAGCATATAAGCCGACTACCTCCCATTAATAAGTATTTTTAAAATTTAAAAAAAAATCACCAAACGATCCTTTTCATGACCACCCACATCTCTCTCTAAGTGAAATACATTTAATTGTACTCAAATCAAGTAAAACTCAAAAAATAATTTTTACCCCATAATGTTCTTGTGTGAATTCGTGTTTGTAGGTCCTTATTCTAAAATAAAATTGCAACCAAGAGACACTTACGTTTTTATTTCTAGTCTATTATGATACCAATTTTACAATCCCATTCACAACACAACATGACACATTAAAAAGATCAACGACTTCTGTTTTTTTTTTGTTCACTCTCCTTTCTTCACTTTCACAGGTTTAACCTCCTCTTCTTCCTCACTTTCTTCTCTTCGTTTTTCTTGTTCTCTGTCTTCTCTTTCTCTAAGTGTCTGGGTCTTCCTTTGGAGAAGGTATCTCTTCTTTTTCCTGTTCAGAATCCCTCTTTTCCTCCAGTTTTTTTTAGGGCAGTCTGAAGATAAATGTCCTTTCTCTTGACATTAATAACATTTGTCTCTTTTAACGCTTGTCTTGCTTTGACGCTTTGGTCATTCGAAAGACTAATGCCCTATCTACTTACAAATATAGCAAGAATCTTGTAAATGATCTCAAAAGGAGGTGAGTAGTCTATCCGCATGTCGGACACCTCGCAAAGCTCTGACAGGAAGCTAAATCTGTTTCTTCTTCCATCGTGCTGTTATGTTTGAGAGTGAAACGAATACTGGAAGGGACGAACTAGCCCTTTATTTAGGGAAGACATTGGTCTGACTATATAGAGGGATCATAACGTTAAAAATGTAGTCATTTGACTTTATGCAGTCAAGACGAAATCATCACTCATCACATCATTTAAGAGAGAGACAGAGACAGAGACAGAGACAGACAGATTCATGATTTATTGCCTCACACAGCAGCTGAAGTATTGGCTCAAATTCATGCCAGCGATTTTGAAGATGACGTGAGTGACTCAAAATCCAGACCCAGAGTCTTCACCTAAAAAATGTCCACATTATTAACCCCTGAAACGTACTACCACATTCGAGAAACGGAAAAGTGCTCCTCTAAAAAAAGTTAGAACTATGACTTGTGAGACGGTGAAGTTTAACGATTTGAAATCCGACGTACCGGTGAAGAAAGCAAGAGTTCATCATCGATGTGTGGGATTCTTTTGTTAGCTACACTGAAATAGCAATATGAAGCCGAAGAAGACGATCGCTTGAGACTTTCCATTCTTCACGACAGTTGCAAGTCCCTCGTTTGGATTGAGTTTAGCAGCCCAACAGAACTGACACCTTCCAAAGTCATCGACAAGATTCAACACGTGCAAAGATCCAACGCCACGTTTCACATCAACGACGGAAAAGCGACACTGTTCATGACTCTTTTCAGGACTCCTCGCAAAGGAACAGGAAGAACAAAGGTATCTATGGTGGACGAACTTCACAGTTGTGTTTAGCTGGAGTCATCGTGGTGGGACGAACGTATGCCGACATGGACGACACGGTCGACTGGAAAAGAGTCTTTGAGAACATTCGACAATCGGACCGAGCCAAATAACGAAGAGAAGCAGAACTCCTGTTACAGCAATCAAAAGACGCACCCGGAGGCATTCCTGAAATGCGATAATTCCAAGAGGTCTTTGGTCCATGCTACACCTTAAACGTGCACCCTCAAGAAGTGCGCGGACATTTGTTGTTTAGGGGTAAAGATTTCAGAGACGGATAATACATTCACGTCTATATTTGCGATGAACATTATACCATCACCAGTATTGCCGCATTCATGGGATACGGTTATTATTGTCAAAAATGTGATAATTGATGTAACAATTGAGAAAAGCACAAGTATTCTGGATCGAAATGCCCAGGATGTCTGACCTTCAACTCTGTTTTGGCGAAGGACAAGAACGAGTGCATTTCACAGCTTGTCAGTGTAATTTTGACAGCCCTACATGTTACCAGCAACATTTGTGCCTACTTGTTGACAAGGTATACGTACCAATAGTGCCAAGTTACCCGTTTGTCGAAGAAAAAACGATGTGATATTTGTCACCAAATCGTGCACTTCGGACACAAATGCTACATTCAACACTATCATTCCAAACATCAAGAAGAAGAATATAAACAGACTAGAGAGAATTTCATCTTTTGCGATTTCGAATACATTCCTTAGTGTATCACCAACTATTCGTACCCGAAAACACCATGGCTGTCAGCTCCCATCAAACGATACATTTTGTCATATGTCAATACTCAGTCAAAGCATTACTTTGTATATGCTCCTTGTTCGACAAGGAAGACAAATGGATTCAACATGTCCGAAACAGATGAAGCGAGAGGGACATCGGAAGATGGTTGGGAGTTAGAAACCACAAGATCGTGTAAGAGTTTAAAGAATGTTTATTTCACTAATATCCCATCTGTTACCCTTAACGGGACACCAAAAATCAGTTTTTATAACGGACCATGGAATTATTGTATGAGGTCACTTATCACGGGCGTTTGAATTTAGAACAACAAGGATACCAAGTGGTGAAAATGTGGGAATACGAGTTCGATCACCATTTGAAAACCCATCTTGAGTTTAAATGCATCGTGGAAAGTTGCATGCACCCGCAATTGCTGACGGAACACATTGACCTGGACAACATTCGACAATATGAAGGACGGATCGAGTGTAATGTCTTGCCTCCCACGGACTTGAACCATCCCGCTTTACCTCACTATTGGTAAGGAAAGTTGATCTTTCCCTTGTGTCGTATTTGTGACGAAACGTGCAAACAATACCGACCTTTTCAGTACACCCAGGAAGAACGTGCCTTGATGGGAACGTGGGTCAGCTTGGAATTGTTCAAAGCTCTGGACTTGGGATGCCAACTGTTAGAAGTGTGCAAAGTTTCCTGCGAACATCACAAAATTGTACGTTCCTTACACCAAATCATAAGTCGACCTTTGGAAAGAGAGCATCGAATGGTATTACAGAACTGAGTGCGACTTCACAATCATTTCATTTTAGCGTACGTACACATCGATATTGGTCAGCATATTAAAAGAACAAAGTCGAAGACCGATAGTTCATTTTAACCACCAACGTCAAGCGAGAAAGATGAATACTTTTAAACAGACATCATTCAAGTTTGAGGATTATCAAGTGAAGTGCGATGTTGTATCTTGTGATTGCATCAATGCTGTACGCTGTGACCTCAGCGATTCAGTATCACATCATGTGAACTTTGCTATGACTACAACTACTACCGCTACACCTAAGAAGAAAATTGATGCTGTGCGTGTAAAACCTGACGGATGCTAAAGAAATGTTTCTCGTTATCGTGGACTCTTTACTGGTTTGCATAGTGGATGTCAACCTAGGAGCAATTCCATGCGTCTACCATCCTACCGGATGACACCCAGGCCTGAACAGCCTCCTGCACATTGCACCGTACCCTCATCAAAATGAACCTGTGAAAAACGAATATTCGTTCCCTGTGCATTTGCCTGAATACTGCAACTTTGAAAGTCGATTCCAAACTTTCAAAGGAAAGGTGCCTTAATATCTGACAGGACCTACCACACAACGAATTAGCCGGACTCGGGTGTTTCTACTTGGGCAAACAGGATAAATTCAGGTGCTTCAGTTGCGATGTGTCACTTTACCAGTGGGAACAGAAAGATTCCGCTAACCTGGAACATGATCTATGGTCTCTGAATTGTCACTACCTACCTTTAGTAGGACCCTCGTCATTGAAGTGGCATACCACGTCGTTTAAGAAACCAGCTTGGTTAGGAGTCAAACGTTCGACAACACCTAGACAATTATATAAACCCGATTTGAAAAATAATATTCAATGATCACCAAACGAATTGCAAGAGAAGATCTACAAGGAGGTTTTGTAGGGACAAAATTTCAACTGGTGTCTGTAGAACATTTGTGTCGAGAAATTAACAAGAGGAAAGTCACAAAAGTCAACAAACTCGTCAGATTTCTCTGGCTTAAGTATGCGTTCATCCGATTATTCCGCCTTAGACAGTTTACATCAGAAGATTTAATGACCATTCTTGGCAGTTACCTTAAATGGTAGTGGTATGAAATTATTGACAACGTCGGTCCCTTTCACTTTAAGAGAAGATATATATATATATATATATATATATATATATATATATATATCAGACTGGAAACGGAAGAATGCTATTTGGAAAAAGCCACTATTGGGGCTTGTCAAGTGCCAAATTTTTCGCCAGTGAAATTCATTAATTAATTCTTGGTCTAGCCGACAATTAACTGTCTTGCAGTAGGAGTTTGGACGAAAGAATGTTTACTTAACTGGGTCAGGCTGTTAGAATATTGATAGTAGAACCGAACTTGGTGTTTGACACGCTTAAGAGAGAGAATTTCTCATGTATAGATGTCAAAGTGATTTGAAACAAATGGTAGGGTGATATTTCGATACCAAGTGGCATTTTTGGCATCTTGATAGACGGTTTTTCAAAATGTCCGTAGGAATAGCATTTATTCCGATTGGTCAAATGTAGAAGGAATCGGGGGGGGGGGTGTCGAACCGTAGGATCGGGGAAATATATTCTCTGAGCTTATGAGTTTGAATTAGTCTAAAAATTCCTCTCCAAGAGAGAAACCGAAGGTAGAAGTAATTACCAGGACTCCGAGCGGACTTTAGGAAAAGACGTTCGTAAAAAATATTGGGTTCCAGGGGAAAACTGAATGTGGAACGATTGTAAGACGCCAAAAACACAAGGTGTTCAACTCAAATTCACATTTATCATTATGTAATTAATGTGATGTTTTCTTTGCTACAGATGCATAATGTATTGATACTATGATACGAATAGTTCGGTATTACATTGATTTAATAACGTACTTTGATATGATGTTTCTTCATTACAGATGCATGATGTGGTCATATTTTTGATAGTTCGGTATTACATTGATTTAATAATGTTTTTTTTTAATTCTGAATTAGAATTTTCAATTTATATACTTAGGTAGGTTAATGGGTTGTGTAGAAAACCCGCTGTGTACATTTATGATTGGAAAGTGCTACATTAATTTGAATTTATCATATTAGTGAATATGGATTGTGTGCTATGATATATTGCCTCACTTTACGTAATGATTTACGGGAATATATGTGACTTTCCCAAATTCTGATGTTGATAATTAGCAGTATAGCTCTATTGATCTGAAGACTTGTGTAGTATTTGTTAGCCGTATAAAAGTTAACACTGATAGTAAGATCTGATTGTTCGAACGAGAAAGACGGACGGACAATCTCAACTCTTAAAGCATAACAAGATACTTAGGGCATTTTACCCTTTTCTTTTCAAAGGAAAATAGTTTGTTCGGAAAGAGTGAGAATTAGCGAGAAGTCAAGAAAAGGAGGGAAAAGAAGTCAAGAAAAGGAGGGAAAAGAAGGCAGAAGTCAGAGTGTGGAATTCCCCGTTCAATCAAAGGGCAAGCTAAAGTCGTGACGCACGCAGAAGGAAAAAAAACAGTCGACGAACAAGGTCATTGTGAATCACCCAACAGTCCAATGTTAATGAACATTCGATTTCATGATGAAAGTTACTATCAGTTATTAACGGTTAAATTCATCTATTTTATTAGTGTTTGAATTTTAATTAACGTATCTGCTATTTTAAAGCTTCGGTTTTGAAGTACTTTTGAACGAAGAATAGTCAGAAGGAAAGAAAATTGTAATTTACTGTGTCATTCTTCTCTTAATTGTATTTTAATTAAATTCTCATTTTATCTTTACGGGGCTCGTGTGTTGTCTTGTTCAAGATACCATCTCAGATTACCATATCCACTCTAAGACCGGGCAAATTACACCGTAGAGGTCATTCCTTAGATAAACGAGTATTAACGGGAGGCGGTGTCGAGTGTTGTTTTTCCAAGTTGAGCAATACCTCTGACCAGGGACTTGTGCAATATTGTACTGATAACCCTTGATACCGAGCCAGCACGTTACAGGGCTAGTAGGGGTGTTGGTAGTTCGAAGACGAGTCCATCCTAATTTGAGCTCATGTGAAGCTACTTAACACGTCATTAAATACTTAAACACCCCCTCCTCCTCGTCACACATCATCACAAATGAGTGACCCCAGGGGCGGATTAAGGCTCACTGGTGCCCTAATCGCTGACAAATCTCGGTGCCCTCCTCCTTTCCACGCTGATCCAGTCCATTTTAGTTGCTGACCTGTCTGACCAAATATATACAATGAAAGTTTCAGCAGTACAAAAGGATCATTGAAGCTGTATGACATCTTACCAGTGCAGTGGTCTGCGATTTCCATCATGTCTGTGGCACAGAGTTCAGTCGAGAATATTTCACAAGAGGAAAAATGTGAAAATGTTAATGATCTTACTGACCGACAGAGGTCAGAGTGCACTGCGTTAGCAGTGCCCCTTGTGGTAGACCTGGGAAGATAACCCTAGAGTGCACCATGATCAAGGGACATAGCATTATGATCAATTTGCACTAGTTTTATCATATTTTGTTTACAAATCTTCATTCGTTATTTTTTCTTTTCACCCTTTTTCAACTTTGTGGTTCCCCCTTGGCCCTGGTGCACGTGCTTAGTCTGCTTAATGGTTAATACGCCCCTGGTGGCCCCAATCCCCCCCCCCCAGGTGCGTCACGTATTTATGGACGGCCCCATAAAGCAATGTACAACAGAACATGGATTTCACCAAGGCGTTATTACTCAATGTGCACTGTTGCCGAAACACTCCACACCATAAGCTTATATTCCAAAGAAAAAACAATTACATGTACCTCTAAATTCATATAAAGAATGCCGAAATCTCACACCAACAGGAGACAGGAAAAAAAAACGCTCTAAAAAATAGACTGGGACTACATCGTCAGTACCGGAACTAAAAATTGTGATCCGATTACGTTTGTCTATGGCTGTCATTCGGATCAATTCAGCTATTTACGATTGACAAAAGTTACAGATGTTCAAACTTTTTTTTTCCACCTTCATTTGCTAACTTCTTAATTAATCCAGCAATCCATACACCTGTTGACATAGCACAGGTGGTCGGAATAGATTCAGTTTTTTGATTGGCGGGGTAATATCTGATGAAAAATTACGAATTTTCAGTAATTTACTGCTCCAACAAACATCGGAAGCAACGTTCCCTCTAAGCTGCGCGCATCCCCGCGCAGCTGAATTGTCAATTTTTGCTCAATCCAACGTTAAATTTTGCTCGTCTCCGTAATGATTGCGCGGTGCAGCGAGCACTGCGCGCACATCTACCATTCGCTTAGAGGGAACGTTGATCGGAAGCATATTTTAGTATGGCAGAAATAGCTAAGGTTGTTCCGAATGAACGATTCAGAAGTTTCATTAATATTGTTGATGGTATCTCACGAGCACCGGGCATCATTCGGTGCATATACGTCTCTTTCCAATGGGATGGAAAAGGCCGAATATGTTTCGATTAAACTGGACGTGTGATGCAGCTGTCAGAGAAATCAGTAAACTTGAAATTAGGGTTTTTGAGTCATCATACTAAACACCTGCAATAGCCCGTTCTATGTAGCATGGTAAAATAACATTGAACAAAGTCTGGGTAGTCCTTCCTGAGATAGTAAGATTGTACAGGAAACTGCGATTTTCCAGTAAGGGGGTGTTAGGTGCGATGATGTAGCCTCATCGTGGATGAAGTTACGATATGATGTACCTTGTACCTTGCAATGGAGCAAATAAAACTGTTGTTAAAGACAAAAAGATAACTTATTTAAACTCTGCAACATAAGAATAGCTATGTTGGGTTATTTTATTATCAGGATATTTTGATAATGGTAATGTTATTAAGTCCATATTGGTAAATTACATTGGTATCTTGCACGCTAACCGTACATTGTCCACGCATGACAGTAATCTGATATTGATCATATTGCTCCGTTGATATACATTGGCTCATGTCCACGAAATAGGTTGTACTGGGGTGGGTGTGCGTGCGTGTGTGTGTGGAAAGGTGCACAGGCAAGCCAGTCCGACCGGAACAAAGCACGATATTAGTACATGCCATTTGGTGCGTTAACTATTATCTCTTAATTTATTTAAACGTTAGGTATTCGCGTCAATCAGTTTGTGACCCTTTTCCTTTTCGACGTGAACAAGCGTACATTCTTCTTTATATGTCTGCCAGTACGTAGTCCGAGTTTCCTCTGACCCTTGCCACCCCATTTTTTATATTTGGTTTTTTATGTTGGGGTGTAGGGTCAGAGCGCATCCCCTATCAAAAAGTTGGAATTCGCCGACACCAGCTGGTGTCGGCATGGGGTACTCGCCTACTGACAGGCCTAGAAAATTTTAATGACTTTATATTGGGTCATACTTACATTAAATCGATAGGGAAATAATTTATCTTCTCATAAATTGCAAATATAACACTGATTGTGTATTTAATCAGTTGTCGGACGAGACGAAATTACAGCGTTGATGAATTTTGACCTCGATCGCACTATTTGCATTGCTAGTCACGTGACTAGCCAAATCTCGCAGCCGATATGCATAACACGTCACAGGTCAAATAGTCACGTGATAACAACAAACCCGCGTTGTCGTATGGTTTCAGCGTGATCTATCTGCCTCTTTCCAGGACGATGCGACAAAGACACGTTTCCGATTGGTGTCATCTCAATTAATGTTGAAAAGCAAATGTTCTTTCATGTTATACTAAACATTGATTGATTTTCATTCACTATTTTCGAGTGTTTGCTTCATCAACATTCGGTCATTGGAAAATAATTGTACATATACTATGATGGAGTGTTCCTGCTGCGGCACAGAGTTTCAGAAAAAAAAATAAAGGATTTAAAAGAATAGCCATTCATTCTAAATTTAAAGGTGGACCTAGTGCGGCAGAATTACTAGAAGAAACATATTCTGTAACATTCACGCCTGAAAAACGTGCATTCATTTGTACTAAATGCAGCTCGACAATAAAATCCTTGGATGTAAGCAAGACTAACCTTGATGAGGTAGAGGAGAAATTCAGAAAAATTCGAAAATCAGAGTCGTATATAGGAAGTAAGATTCAAATCACGCCAACCCACCGCGGAATTGCTAAGAAAGCCAAGGTTATCTCAACACCAAGAAAAGCATACCAACCAAAGTTGATGTCAAGAAAATCTTTGACAGAAGAAAAGGTAAGTACATATATAACTATAACATCTATCAGCATTCTAGATAACCATTTCTTATTATAATTCAGCATCAGTTCCATATCATATATGTAACTATATTAAATATAAATTCAAAATTTGAAGCTCATAATTCTATGTATAGAATGAGAAAAGATTAAACTAACCTATAAACAGGCCATCCATACCTAGGAATAATTGTGACTTTCTGTTTTCTTAAACCAGGTGTCACTTACTGTAAATAACACTCCTATTGGGAAGGCAATACAACTTTTGGCACACTCAAGATACAGAAATGGTTTGCGACAACTCTTTAAACAAAGCAGATCTGCCAAGAAAGCTGCAGTTTATGTCATTTGTGATGTAGTGAGGCAGGAGATCTGCAGCTTTACAAAAATGGTTTCCAAAAGTGGTTTCAGTGGTGGATTGTCATCAATTTTGGATTTTGAATGGGTCAAAATGATGTATGATGCCAATAAATGTTGCCCAGTTTGCTTGAGCTTGTCAAAGCCAGCATAATCAAGAAGCACTACCACAACTCTGCCACAAAAAGGATCGGAAGAAAGGTCATCTCTTTAGTACCTGTCATTGGCTCCCTCCTATGTATAATCAGCTTTATCAGAACCAGGCAATGTACTATCCTGCAACAGCTGGTTTCCATTATAATGTGGTTAGGTGGTTGTAAGAGAAAGGTAACACAATCATTCAAGTATAATTAACAATTTTATCTAAATTGTATGGATTCAGCATTTTTTTAAAAACCTACAAGGAAAGGCTAAAGATTTTATTTACCCAGACTTTACAAATAAATTTAAAGAATGCAGCATGCATTTTAATTAATTTAATGCAAATTAATTACCGTTTATGCATTTTTTTAAAACCGTAGATATGTTGTTAATTTTTATTGTAACTATGGCTATTTATGAATATATATTCTGGTGATTGTTAACAACAATAGAGAAGATTTCTTCTCTACTGACATGTACGCTTTTGCAGACAATCAAACTGTACTTTTGTTATAAACAGGTTTTTGGTAGTTTCAACAGACTTGGATGGTGCCAAAGTATTGATGCCACAAGACGAAGAATATATGGTCTGCGCCAAGATTTTGACAGGTTAAGCTGTGGAGAGATAAATTGTCAGGAAAAGAAAGAGGTATAAACCATTGTGAACATGATAGAATTTTCTATATGTAATGTCCATGATATATTGTGGTATATCAGAATCATACTAATTGTTTCATTTTTTTCAGTTTCAGTTTTGATAATTTAAAAGGGTTATTGTGAAAGGAATTAAAATTGTTGAGTGTCAATTCTTACACCTATATTTGTCTCTTTGTTTAAATGTTTACTTCATGATACTTATATTTTAGGTCACCTAAGTATATAATGTTCAACAACACATCATCCAAATTTAGCATAAAAGTGAGGCATAACAATTTTGTTTGAGGTACACACAACTGTAGGTTTTATTAAACAGTAAGCAAGCATTATGACAAAATTATACATATTCTTTCCTTTCTTAGATAAAGCAGATGAAACTTTGGATGAGCTGCCAGAGTTAGAGTATGTTTGGGATGATGAAGACGATGAGGATTTGATGGAGGAGGAAGAGCAGGCAGAGGAGGAAGAGCAGGTGGAGGAGGAAGATGAAGAGGAGAATGAGGAAGAAGAAGAGGAATCTAGTTCAGTCCAAGAAAGTGATGAGTTGACTAGTGTAGAATGTATATTCAGATGAATAATCAAGTCATTGACATGGATATCTGAAATTACTGTTTTTAAAATAATATAATGATAATATTTTTCATCATTAAAATAATTAAATTTCTAGTAAGAAAAAACAATCTGAACAATGTCATACATAAAGTAAAAAGTCAAATACCTCCAGGTTTCTGTCACAGTATGCAAATTCTACGACGTGGGGAAAGTTATCAATAATAGTTATCTGAGATATTACAATGTATGTGAGATGGACACGAGTCATTAATATCCACCCATAATGATCAGGTTTAATGGGGGAAAATGATACCAGATATCCCAATAATTCACATGCAACAGATTTTAAATCACTTATGACAAATTTAAATTGACACTGAATAACATATTTGATATATTTGAACTACAAGAACATTTTCTGAAGATCACAGATTGAAGCCTATGCATGTCAGTTATAATTTAAGATATCAATGCACAATGCTTGCTTAATTTAAGAATTATATCTTCAAATATTACATTAGTTTTACTATTTTTGCAGCATTCAACAATGAAAAGTAGGTCACATTGACCAATAATTATAATGCTAATGATTTTGTTCATATTGTCAAACTTAAATCATCCAAGTAAAATTTAATCTGTTAGAGTGCTCCATGCATAATGATGCCATTCCGTGTGGTCAGTTGATAACTTTTTTCTTAGTGAAATATGTTACTGAGTTGTATAATTGTTATTGCCAACTATTTACTATATTTTGTCATGAATGGTCACCATATCTACTAAACATACAACTCTTTCCTGTATTTTTATTCATATTATTGTTTATAAAGTTATTGTCAAACAACCACACAGTGGAATGAATGATTATTATCATACAAAGCACTCTCATTTAAAATTTCAGTTACAACTGAAGTAACATCTGAGTCGGTTATGTTGCCTATTTCCAACACTAACCAAAAATTATACTTTGATATTACTTTTGATAATATCAACCAGAAGATTGGTGTCTGGCATCATGTGAGGGGCAAGAGAAATACCATGCTGAACATGGTACAGGGATTTGCCACACTGAAAAGGATTGGTAGCTATGGAATGTCAAATGTATTCCCTTCTCCAGAGGCCATAAGGAATGTAAAGATTTCAGATATCTTACCATCCAGTGAAGACGAGATGGCCTTAAAAGAGGAGCTAGCAGTTATAGTCTCAAGGATTCTGACAACATATGTTCCTGCCTATGTTGGACTTGACACTGTGTGGTCCATTCCTCATCAATATTCATCAGAATCAGCATTCAGGAGTGAAATTGTTATAGTATATATTTCTCACTCTCTTTATATATACATACACATTTGCCTACATACTGTCATTTTCATGCACCATGCAAAGTATAGTTATATAATGTCATATTTGACACAAATTAAATTTTTTGTGCAGTATTCTGCAAATTATAGGTAATAAATAATAAATGCTTTTCTTTTAGGCATCATTTACCTACTCTAACATATATAATCCACATAGTCAAAATTAATGAGCCCTCTATCATATATTTATAATTATTGTTAACCTCTTTATTAAGAACACACATTTAAAAGGGACACATGTTATGACCAACTGAATATGCTTCACTAAGATAATAACTATTTGCTGTTAACTGTCAGTATATATATCAATGTAAAGAAATTTAAAGAATTTAAAAATAATACATTTAGACAGGTTTGATTGTTCATTTTAAGTTAGACTATAACTTCAGTCAAACAGATTGTTTGTATGTAATAATAATAATAATGAGGACTTTGTATAGAGCCTAATCTTTAGAAGCTCTAAGCGCTTGACATCTATAATGAAATGATTACAGAAAAAAAACATAAAATTGGAAAACAAAAAATGCTGAAAATATTTAAGGTAGGAAACATTATTAGGTTTTTAAGTTTGCTTTTGCAGTTGAAAAAGGTTAGTTTTAAGAGCACTCTTGAAATGGATCATCGTCTTTGTGTCTAATTTACACTTTAGTTCAGAATGAAGTTGTTGGTTAATTTATGCTCATATTTTGTATTGTGTTAGCCCCCTTTCAAAGATCAAATGACAGTAAACAAATAATCCAATGCAACATTGGTTCTCTCTCTCTCTCTCTCTCTCTCTCTCTCTCTCTCTCTCTCTCTCTCCTTAACTTATCTAATATCATTGGTGGGAGAATGTAACATACACTTTTCCCATACCCCGTGGGAAGGACGGCAAATGTGTCACTTCCATCAATAAGTGATTTTATTATCTCATACTGTTTTTCTTTAATTTTAAAATTATATCCATTTTCAAGAAGTATCTCATTGGCAAGAGATTCCATGTATTTACCTGCCATGTTGCAATATAGATGCATGCACCAAATCTTCTTTGAGGAAAGAAGACAACAAACTCGAAACTAGTAATTCTGCCGCACTAGGTCCACCTTTAAATTTAGAATGAATGGCTATTCTTTTAAATACTTTATTTTTTTTTTTTCTGAAACTCTGTGCCGCAGCAGGAACACTCCATCATAGTACATGTAGTATGTACAATTATTTTCCAATGACTGAATGTTGATGAAGCAAACACTCGAAAATAGTGAATGAAAGTCAATCAATGTTTAGTATAACATGAAAGAACATTTGCTTTTCAACATTAATTGAGATGACACCAATCGGAAACGTGTCTTTGTCGCATCGTCCTGGAAAGAGGCAGATAGATCACGCTGAAACCATACGACAACGCGGGTTTGTTGTTATCACGTGACTATTTGACCTGTGACGTGTTATGCATATCGGCTGCGAGATTTGGCTAGTCACGTGACTAGCAATGCAAATAGTGCGATCGAGGTCAAAATTCATCAACGCTGTAATTTCGTCTCGTCCGACAACGGATTAAATACACAATCAGTGTTATATTTGCAATGTATGAGAAGATAAATTATTTCCCTATCGATTTAATGTAAGTATGACCCAATATAAAGTCATTAAAATTTTCTAGGCCTGTCAGTAGGCGAGTACCCCATGGCGACACCAGCTGGTGTCGGCGAGTTCCAACTTTTTGATAGGGGATGCGCTCTGACCCTACACCCCAACATAAAAAACCAAATATAAAAAATGGGGTGGCAAGGGTCAGAGGAAACTCGGACTAGCCAGTACGGTCACGCACGTATATGAGAGCCAACCGTGAACTTCCTGTTATAAAACTGTTTATTTTGGACGACTGCCAGGTTCAGAGCTACTTTTAGACCGCCGCTATTATCCAATAGACCACGGACGTTTACCATTTGTTTGGAGTGTACTCACATTGCAGGTCACAGACGCAGCTCACAACGTTCGCGCTTTATACTTATTTTAAAATAATTCATTTTGATCAAGATGACAGCGTGAAGCATCCGTCTCTAAAGTTATATTTCCTGCTGTGGTGGAGTTTCAGATCTTGTAAACGTATCAATGGTATTTTGCTGAGTGCGGGAACCCCATGTTCAACGGGGGAAAATATGTTGGACCCAACTGGAATCTAATATGGGAATGACCGTCTGGGTCATAAAGATAATTAAACATGGGAAATGAGAGTCTGTGACAAATGAGGAGTTTAGCATTATGTAGTGAGTTTGTGGGTTTCTTGCTTCAAGATATAATACTCAAAACTTGATAACAGGTTTTCATTGGGTAAATTTAACCAGTTGGAAATCTAATAATATAACCTTTGGTCTATTTTTTGGACCGGAAATGCTATAGGTTTAATTTACCCCTGAAACAGAAATGAACTTTATGTCAGATAATCAGAATTCGGAGTGAAATCCCCCACATTCAGGCCACTTACAAAACGATTTCCAGTGTATAGAAAAAGCCTAACAACCCCGTCCACTGACATTAAAGAGTTTAAGTTTCACGCCCCCTACAGAGAAGATCGTTATAGTTATTTCGGCCTTAATGGATTTTATGACTGAGTTAACTGAAATGGTAGTGACGGCACCAAGTGATAGCCAAGCTTTGTGTTTTTTATTTATATCAGTAGTTTGGTATGAGTAACCACCTCAGTGAGGAAAGTAGACGTAGTCTAAAACCATTTCAAATGAGAGAGAGAGAGAGAGAGAGAGAGAGAGAGAGAGAGATTGGACAGCTTGTACGCATGAATAATAATGATTGGGCTCCTGACATGGTTGCGTCGGATAGTTCATTATGAAACTGACTAGCATTCCAATTTTACAAATGTTGTATGGGGCAAATGAATGGATTTAATCAGTTACAAATATTGTATGCCACATATGAATGGATTTAATCGTTTACTAATGTTGGTTGTAAATTGATTTCATCTTATAAATGTTGTATGTGGCATAGGAATGGATTTAATTGTTTTACAAATGTTGTATGGGACATGAATGGGTTTAGTCTTTTACAAATGTTGTATGGGATATGCATGGATTTAGTCTTTTACAAATGTTGTATGGGACATATGAATGGATTTAGTCTTTTACAACTGTTGTATAGGACATATGAATGGATTTAATCTTTTACAAATACTGTATAGGACATATGGTATAATGGTACCAATTGTAAATCCCAAGGTGGGTGGAGCTTAAGGTGTAGGGAACATTGTATTCAGAAATAAACAAAAGCACATGTCGTGATTGGTGCATTATGTAAGAGTTGTACTTTCTGTTAGGCGTTAAAAAACGTTAATACTCTTGGCAACATGTGAGATTAAGTTAATTAATATCTAGATCATATTTTGTATTTTTATGATTTTTTTAAACATGTGGCAAACATTGCTGCAACTATGTATGTTGTGACTAGATAACTCATACCCCTGTCCAGTTCCAGTACAGTAATCTCTCTTAAAAATATTTGCAATGGGGTACCTGGTTTTGTCCTTGTCAAATTGACAATCTAAGACATGCATACTGAAATAGAATAGAAAGTATATTTATTTCACAAAACAGTAGCATTGAGGTATATTGAAAAACAAGTGTTACTGTGATAATATTGAATGGATTTAATCATTTAAAATTGGTGTATGGGGCGCATTAATGGATTTAATCATTTAAAATTGGTGTAAGGGGCGCATGAATGGATTTAATCATTTAAAATTGGTGTATGGGGCGCATGAATGGATTTAATCATTTAAAATTGGTGTATGGGGCGCATGAATGGATTTAATCGTTTACAAATGGTGTATGGGGCACATGAATGGATTTAATCATTTACACATGGTGTATGGGGCACATGAATGGATTTAATCATTTACAAATGGTGTATGGGGCACATGAATGGATTTAATCTGCAGACACAAGCAAGTCAATTTTTTCCCCTTACTTCT
Organism: Unio delphinus; assembly: GCA_029339505.1. Classification (NCBI taxonomy): domain Eukaryota; kingdom Metazoa; phylum Mollusca; class Bivalvia; order Unionida; family Unionidae; genus Unio; species Unio delphinus. Next base: position 15,146,035 of record JAQISU010000081.1, read on the forward strand.
CAAATGGAACATGGGTTTTGACCAGAAATGGTCCCTTTTCTTAAACTCTACTTACTGAATAGACAGTCTACTTCGAAACAAATTTCAAGGGAAATATTTACAGACTAACATAAATTAAATACATTCAAGTTTATACAGAAAGCTTATGTATTTAAACTCTCTACTCTTTATATTTTCATTAAATTGTTGATGCATTAAACTAAAAGTGATAATTTAAACATTTTAAGCACATGTTTTAAAGAAATCAAAGATAGTCTTTTTCTAAAACGCGGACTAGTGTTTTAATATTAATTTGAATATAATTAACAAACAAATTATAAACAATACTGCAGTATTGTTTTCTTTCCTTCTTGTATTTTCTACTTTCAGTACTTTGCTACAAGATGTAATCATTCTAAATTTGTGTCACAATCAAAACAGCTGTCACTATGATAATATATCTTCATGTTGCAAATGTTTGTTAGTTTTATCTTCAAATTTACTAAACAGATTCGATTCCTCGGTAATTTTGATATACAAATTGTAAGTCCGTCCACTTAAAAGTGCTGCTTAAAATATAATTCCGGTGACCATATTTTGGAAACTCTGAAGCAGAAATGGATATTAGCTAAGTTTTGGCATTGTAGATGATTTACATCTCTTGGGAATTAAACATGGAGTTTTTATCCTAATGTAGGCCATTTATGTGTGTGTGTATGATTTAGATTTTTAATCTACCTTTGACAATTATCCAGTCATACGGCAGTTTAAAATGATGTCTAGCAATGGGTCATTATGCTGCAGACATTCACATTATCACATTATCCTGACACCAGGCCGACCAGTCCTAACACTAATAATGCTGAGCGCCTAGCTAGGCAGCTGTTAGTACCATTTTTAGAAGTCTCTGATATGACTCGGCCGGGGTTCGAACCCACGACTTCCCGTATCTGAGGCGGACGCTCTAACCACTAGGCTACCGGAGCTGGCTAGTTGGTCATTTATAACCATGTCTTGAATCTTGACATGGCTCCGTAAAACACTGCACACCAGCTTCATCTGAGAACGTATTGTCAAATATTATGTCCAAGACATTTTTGTCCACCAAAACTAACTTTAATTTTCTCGGCCTAGATCCCGCGAAATGCTCATAAAATGCCTCTCGCTACTTACATTACTCTCCCATTATCCATTACAGCAAAAGCGGTTAATTCACCAAATATGACCGCATTTACTTCAATTACAATTGTGTGGTGACATTTTTAGAAAATCGAAAATTTATGCTAATAAATAAATCGGGATATTTTATAAGTTGACTGATATTTAATATTTCAAGCTGTAAACGTAGTTCCAAGCTGGGTGTGCGATACAAAATTTTAGGTGTGTTATATGGAATGTGCCATTACAGATTCAACATCAGCCACGTAAGACTAAATGGGCATAAAATAACCCATACAATAAAATATTACGTCTTTGTTATGTTTGATACATTTCCTTTTACATTAAAACATACTGACTTTGAATTCGAGGGCTTTGCATGTCTATAGAATACTCGAAATATGCGGGATCAGTAAAATCTTGAATAAAAAGGGTTAATCGCGTATTTTCTTGATTTTGGACAATCGTCGCCAGTCTTTGCAGGACTTGACCATCACTTTTACTGAGTCTGTCAGTGTTCATATTTCTCAGAGCAATGAATCAGAGACATATATACTTGGATCAATAGAATTTTAATTTATTCCACGACTGGATTGAACTTAGTCGTTTAAAGTTCAATTGATGAGAGATTGGCTCTCGTATACGACGAGAATATGGAGAGGCTTTAGAAAGTAAGTTAGGAGCAATTTAACCCTTTATCCTTAGAAAATTAGAACCAATCAAATCCGTTATCCATAGTAATTTAGAACCAGTTAAACCATTTATCCATAGTAAATTGGAACCAGTCAAACCCGTTATCCATAGTAAATTAGAACCAGTCAAACCCTTTATCCATAGTAAATTAGAACCAGTCAAACCCTTTATCCCGAATAACGTAAAGCAAAAAGATGCAATACTCAGCAACATTGTTAATGCTGTGTGGTGGCATTTTAGAGAATGTGGTAAACTGTGTAAAGAAGCCACTGCACACAAAAAAATCCTGTTTCAACATTGAAACTTTTTTTAAAAAGCTTATGTGGAATTGTGTACTAAAAAACTGCGCAAAGCCAAGATCAGAAGAAAAGAGTGGATACAACAAGGTAAATGGAATTATCAAAGCTGTACAATATAAAGTTGCCAAGTCAGCTTTTCATAGACATCACAGATAATGTGTTTCATGCTATCAAAACAAGAACATGAAAACATTTGATACCTACGCCGAGGCTGACCAAAATCTATGTTGGAAACCTTCCAATTCACACCTCCAGAGAAGCAAACAACCGCTTGAAATTATAATTAACGATAGTATTTATCGTGATCCATCAGATATAGTTACTCAGTGGGAATCATATTTTGAGAATTCGTACACCCCACCGAATTTAAAGAACAGCTATTATAGTTTCCAGAAGGTGGACCTGGCATAGACCGAATGGAGAACACCATAACCAGATTGATTATATCATGGTGAAGAGACGTTTCCACACCAGCGTAAACATTGCCAAGACAAGATGTTTCCCAGGAGCAGACATTGGAAGTGACCATGACTTAGTGATGATGACCCTCCAACTACGTCTAAAAAAAGTCGACAAAGAGGGTCCCACAAGAATCAAGTTCAACATTGACAAGCTAAAAGACCCAGAGGTCTTGGAAGCCTTCCAGGCAAGGATAGGAGGGACATTTGCACCACTGTTACTTCTTAGTGCAGAGAACACAGTTATAGACACAATAATCGACACATTTAACATAGCAGTGACCCAAACAGCCAGTGAGATCCTTGGCAAACATCGACGACCAAATAAACCTTGGGTTACAACTGACATACTTGATCTGTGTGACAAGCGTCGAGAGCTAAAGAAGAAGTCAGAAGTAGAAGGAGCAAAACAAAACAGGGAAATCAACCAGGTTATCAAGAAAAGCATGAGAAAGGCAAGGGAGACATGGATTGAAGACCAGTATAAAGATACAGAAAATAATCTAAAGAAAAATAATAGCAAAAAAGCATACCAACTGGTGAAAGACCTGACCAGTGTAAAACAAGGACGCTCCTCCATCATTCAAGATAAGGGAGGGAAATGTCTTACAGAAGAACAAGACATTCTTAAGAGATGGACAGACTACTGCTCAGACCTGTACAACCACAGACCTACAGGGGACCCATACATACTCAACACGCCATCAGTGACCAACACTGACAACCATCCCATCATCTGAGAAGAAGTAGAGGCTGCAGTGAAAGCATTGAAAAAAGGGAAGGCAGCAGGAATAGACAACATCCCTGCAGAACTAGTCCAAGAAGGGAGTGAAGCCATGATAAGCGCCCTACTAACAATCTGCAACAAGATCTGGCAGACAGGGTAATGGCCAACACCATGGACTCATAGTAACTCTCCCGAAAAAAAGCAACTTACAGCAATGTCAGAACTATCGTACGAGCAGTCTTATATGCCACCCAAGCAAAGTCATGCTAAAAATCATATTAAACAGACTGAAGCCGCGGGCAGAGGAAATCGTAGCTGAAGAACAGGCAGGCTTCAGACCAGGGCGAAGCACAACTGAACAGATTTTCAACCTGAGAATACTATGTGAGAAATACCTCTAGCACCAACAAGACCTTTATCATGTCTTTATAGATTTTAAGAAGGTGTTTGACAGGGTATGGCATGCAGCCCTTTGGTCCACCGTGAAGCTGTACAACATCAACGCTAACCTGATCAAAGTCATAGAAAGCCTTTACAGCAAGGCCACCAGCGCAGTATGCTTCAACGGTCAAATAGGAGATTGGTTTAGGACAACTGTGTGAGTCAGACAGGGCTGCTTGCTTTCACCTACTCTCTTCAACATCTTCCTTGAAAGAATCATGACAGATGCACTGGAAGACCATGAAGGAACTGTCAGTATAGGAGGCAGAATAATCACGAATCTGCGCTTTGCTGATGACATCGATGGCCTTGCAGGAAATGAGGAGGAGCTAGCTCAGTTGGTGAAAAAAAACTGGACAGGACAGCTACTGCTTTTGGTATGGAAATCAATGCAGAGAAGACCAAATTGATGACCAACACCAGTGGTATCAGCACTGGCATTATGATTAGTGGCCGAAAACTGGAAACAGTTAATAGATTCAAGTACTTAGGAGCCATCGTGGCAGACGAGGGATCGAAACCAGAAATATTGTCCAGGATTACGCTGACAATAACAGCAATGGCAAGGCTGAAGACAGTTTAGAAAGACAGAAACACCTCAGCTCAAAAATCAGATTGATGCGCTCCTTGGTTGCATCTGTATTCCTATATGCCTGTGAGTCATGGACCCTCACAGCGGATTCGAAAGGAGGATATAAGCTGTTGAAATGAGATGCTTTCGAAGGTTGCTAGGCATTACATATAGAGATCATGTCACGAATGAGGAAGTGGGAAACAGAATTAAGCAAGCCATTGGGCCCTATGAAGAGCTATTGACCATTGTGAAAAAGCGCAAAATGAAATGGTATGGACATGTCACACGATCAACAGGGCTTGCTAAGACAATCATGCAAGGTACTGTGCAGGGAGGGCGAAGGAGAGCAAGACAGAGGAAAAGATGGGAGGATAACATCTCAGAGTGGACAGGTCTGAAGCTGAGTGATACTGAGAGTATCAGAGAACATATTGGAATGGAGGAAGCTGGTTGTCAGGTCATCAATGGTGCCCCAACGTTCGGCAAGGCTAAGGGATAGATAGATAGATAGATAGATAGATAGATAGATAGATAGATAGATAGATAGATAGATAGATAGATAGATAGATAGATAGATAGATAGAGAGATAGATGCAGTGCCGGAATTAGGACAAATGATGCCCTGTGCTAGTTAAGATTTGAGGCCCATTACTTCATTGTATAAAAAAAAAATTGCCAAGAAGATGAGACCCCTGGCAAACGGGGCCCTGTCCTTAAGCACACCTAAGCACACTGGTAAATCCGGAACTGGTTTCATGAAAAGGTTGGTGAATGTGGTAAACTGTGTAAAGAAACCACTGTAAGTGGGGAGTTTGATCCTATCACGTTTGAAGAACTTACACCTGTGCTTTCAGATGTTCAGTCTGCAAAGGCCAGTGGGTATAGTAATATAAACTATAAACAGCATAACTGTGGTTGCACTGCGATAAAGTTAGATAACTCTCTATAACTCTATTTTGTAATTTGTGCAAAAATTAAAAGGTTTGAAAAGTACCATTTTCAAGTGAGAATGTAAGAGTAAACGAGATACCAACAAAAATTATATATTATATTCAGTTCAGTTCAAGAAGGCGTTCTAACCAATGTCCAGTGTTAAAAGGCAAACGACAAGATGCAGTATTATCACCCTGGCATTTCATTCTCTTTATCAATGAACTGCTTGACATTTTAACAACTTGCAACTTTGCTTTTGTATTTCTCGACAATCCATATCCTTGTCCGTCTGTAACATCTTTCAAAATCAGGCATGGATTACTTACTGATGATACGTTTTCAGTACTTTATAAAGTGGGGATTCAGACATCATTCCAATAAATGTAATATCATTGTTTCTTTATGTTTTTTTTATACAATAATTAATTAAAGCTCATTTAACTACAAAAGAAGACACAGGTGTTGTTTCATGAGATCTGAAGCTGAACTAGAAACAGAATAATTAAAACAGTTCGGCGTCAATGCATAGAAGACGAGTAAAATTGATACTAAGATAAAATATAAATATAAGCTAGTCAGTTCCCTGTTTAAATTTATTGATATTTGCCTTAAAAATCCAGTCACAGGAAACATTATGTATGAAACTATCGCATTACCGCACGCTTGTAGGGTTGTGATTTGAAACCCAGTCCAACCCGAGGCCACAGCAAATAATTACATTAGAGAGAGGTCATGCTTTTTGTTTTGGCATTAAACACGTGCAAGCAGCGCCGGATTAAGCACCGTGGAGGCCCATAGGCAGTCAAACTTTTGGGGCCCCAGACCCACGGTCACGGTCTCATGGGGGCCCCTGATGGGGCCCATAAAAGTCGCGGGGCCCATAGGCAGTTGCCTACTCTGCCTAATGGGTAATCCGGGACTGCATGCAAGGACTATCTGGATACACACAAATAGTCATTGCATTGTCCTACCTTGATATGATTAAGCTGTTTTTCCTGTAGCAACTATGCATATTGCCTGCAGCCGATTTTGGAGAGAGAAAAAAACTATTTTCACTCCGCCTCTTTAACTATCGAAACCCAAGTGTCAAAACAAAACAAACTGGTTTTATTCCTGACATTAACAGATTACTTGAAAAGTTTCAATTAAATAGGATTAAAACCCGTAAGCGGTCGTATAACAGTGGAGACCCGATATAAATTTGATTGACCTTGTGTGCTTCTGTCGTTAATATTTCACAGGATATTGTATTTCCTTACACCAGACCGATATAGGTTTAGGTGACCTATTTTATTGATCGAGTCTGAGTACAAGTTTACATGTACTTATATTTATTTCTGACTGATTTCCTCCATACTCTCCAATGAATGACTTACAAGCTCTTACAAGCAATGATCATATTATGAACTGAATTTTCATATTCTGTGTATCACAACAAAAGTTCTCTCTATGCTGCGCACGCGCAGCTGTTCAGACATTCCCACGCAGCCATGTCAATCCAACATTAAATTTTGATCACATCCTTTGCTACCCTGCGGAAAAACTACACAAGAAACGTTCGACGGGACATCCTTATGATATCCAATGTGTTTATATACCTTATTAATCATTTAAAATGTATGCTTAGTGACATTACGTCAGCTTCTGTACCCCTATATTTTAGTTCATTTTGCGTCCTCAGTGTGTAGAACAAGGAATCATCTGTCCATATTTGCTTATACCTCAGAAATGGTCTCGCTTATTTCTGTGCTGGATGCGCAGCGTTCGCTTACTTTTATGAACAATTCTATTCTTTGTTTAATACTTCAATGATTACCATTGTTCGTCATTGCATTTGTATTACTGATTGCACTCTTCGCAATGCTGAAGACATCAATCAATCAGTCAATCAATCAGTCAATCTCTGAGCTGTGCTTTCCGAAATATGAACACTGACAGTTTCATGAAAAGCTACGGTCAAGATTGCAAAGACTGCCTATGATTGTCCAAAGCTGATGAATAAAGAGAGTACATATACTATCAACCGTTTACCTCAATATGTTTGATCTTGCGCGTATTTATTTGACCCTGTTATATATATATATATATATATATATATATATATATATATATATATATATATATATACTTAAATGCCATTATGCTCAAATGTCCATGTACCAAACATGACCGAGATAGATTATAATAATTCTATGGATATCTTCTCTCCCCTTTTATACCCCCTTCCTTTTTTTTTTTTGGGGGGGGGGGGAAGTATATCAACAAATAACGGAGTTGTTCCCAAATTTGGAGAACAAAAATATCCAGCGTGTCACAATAAATGAATTGACATAAGACCCGTGGTTTCAGCAGTAATCCCCCACAAAATTCAGAACTTTTACAAACGAAATAAAAATTGGGAATGTTGTGTATAAACACCCACGCTTGTCTTTCTTTCTTTCTGCGTCCCGCTGGCCAAAAACTAAGATCGTAAGTTCGACATTCGCAGCGGAATCACACATTTTTAAAAGCTTTCTTCGTTCAAACTTTATTTTGAACTCGTTCATCCAAATGTGTAGTAGTTTTGTATACATTTTTATTTTTGTGTTCAAAATTTCTTTTATCGCTCCCGTCCTAGCAATCCGGCTGCCAAGCAAGACGTTGCGAGTTTGAAACACGCGTTGGCAGATCATTGTGTTTAAAAATACAGTTGTTTTTGTTTTGTGGTATTTTTATGTTCAAGTTGCTCATCCCAATTTTTAAAAATTATTTTTATATACAAATTGTTTTCTATATTCCCGTCCTGAGACGGTCAGTTAACCTTCACAGCAGTACTATTTTGCCATGTCTTATATATACGGCTAAATATGTATTTTGAAACAAGTGACTGGTCAGTGGATACGGTGTTTTTAGTAGCCTGGTGAGATCAATAGTAGCATGTATAGTACTCTGGTATGTAACAACCTAATGACATATGTAGTAATCTGATAACATTTGTATAATCGAATGACATTTGTGGTACTTTGATGACATTTGTAGCAATCTGTGACATTTTTAGTAGTCTGATGACATTTATAGTAGTCTCAAGACATTTGTAGTGGCCTGATGACATATGTAGTATTATGATGACATATGTAGTATTATGATGACATATGTAGCATTATGATAAAATTTGTAGTATTATGATGACATTTGTAGTATTATGATGACATATGTAGTATTATGATGATATATGTGGTATTATGATAAAATTTGTAGTAGTTTGATGACATTTGTAGTAGTTTGATGACATTTGTAGTAGTCTGATGACATTATAGTAGTCTCAAGACATTTGTAGTGGCCTGATGACATATGTAGTATTATGATGACATATGTAGTATTATGATGACATGTGTAGTATTATGATGACATACGTAATATTATGATGACATACGTAGTATTATGATGACATATCTAGTATTATGATGACATATGTAGTAGTATTATGACATACGTAGTATTATGATGACATATGTAGTAGTATGATGACATGCGTAGGATCATGATGACATATGTAGTAGTATGATGACATTTGTATAATCGAATGACATTTGTGGTACTTTGATGACATTTGTGGTACTTTGATGATATTTGTAGCAATCTGATAACATTTTTAGTAGTCTGATGACATTTTTAGTAGTCTTAAGACATTTGTAGTGGCCTGATGACATATGTAGTATTATGATGACATATGTAGTAGTATGATGACATATGTAGTATTATGATGACATATGTAGTATTATGATGACATATGTAGTATTATGATGACATACGTAGTATTTTGATGGCATATGTAGTAGTATGATGACATATGTAGTAGTATGGTGACATACGTAGTATTATGATGACATATGTAGTATTATGATGACATAGGTAGTATTATGATGACATATGTAGTATTATGATGACATATCTAGTATTATGATGACATATCTAGTATTATGATGACATATGTAGTAGTATGATGACATACGTAGTATTATGATGACATATGTAGTAGTATGATGACATACGTAGTATCATGATGACATATGTAGTAGTATGATGACATGTAATAGTATGATATCATATGTAGTAGTCTGATGACATACGTAGTATTATGATGACATATGTAGTATTATGATGACATATCTAGTATTATGATGACATATCTAGTATTATGATGACATATGTAGTAGTATTATGACATACGTAGTATTATGATGACATATGTAGTAGTATGATGACATACGTAGTATCATGATGACGTGTAGTATCATGATGACATATGTAGTAGTATTATGACATACGTAATATTATGATGACATATGTAGTAGTATGATGACATACGTAGTATTATGATGACATATGTAGTAGTATGATGACATACGTAGTATTATGATGACATGTAGTTTTATGATGACATGTAGTATTATGATGACATACGTAGTATTTTGATGACATATGTAGTAGTATGATGACATGTAGTAGTATGATGACATATGTAGTATTATGATGACATACGTAGTATTTTGATGACATATGTAGTAGTATGATGACATATGTAGTATTATGATGACATATGTAGTATTATGATAAAATTTGTAGTAGTTTGATGACATTTGTAGTAGTTTGATGACATTTGTACTACTTTGATTACATTGTAGTACTCTGATAACATATGTAGTAGTCTGATAATATTTGTAGTACTCGGATGATATTTGTAGTGGTCTGATGACGTATATGCAACTCGATTGGTTAAAAAAATGGTAGCGAAGTATCAATTTAATCTGGCTTTGTTACTTTCATGCGTTGTCAGAGATAGTCGCAACTCAAGTTTACTACGTGCCTTGCAGAAGCTGCGTTAACAAAATTGTAATGTCATGTCGTAGACTTATAATAAAACGACGAATGGAAAATATTTTGACATTGGATTAGGTTTTTGGCAAGAAAACTTGTTGACAGTAAAACTTGGATTATATTTTGTCAAATATGGATAACATATTCACATACGTGCGCGCTATCATGTTCACCCTCCCTCCCTCCCTCCCTCCCTCTCTCTCTCTCTCTCTCTCTCTCTCTCTCTCTCTCTCTCTCTCTCTCTCTCTCTCTCTCTCTCTCTCTCTCTCTCTCTCTCACACACACACACACAACTGCCAGGAATGCAACTGTCACTATTAATAGGTCAAATATTCTATTAGCTGAATGCCTTACATGCTGATCACCGGACACATCTCTCTCCGTCTCTGTCGCTGTCTCTCTCTTTCTCTGTCTCTGTCTCTCTCTTGAGTTGAGACCGGTCCGGTGGCCTAGTGCTTGGAGCGTCGGCCTCGGATGCGGAAGGTCGTGGGGTCGAAACCCGGCCGAGTCATACCAAAGATTTATAAAAATGGTACGAACAGCCGACTTGCTCGTCGCTCAGCAATAAAGAGGTTAGTGTCATGACTGGTCGGACTGGTGTCAGGATAATGTGACTTTGTAGGACATCATGTTACATGTCTGCAGCATCATGTTCCAGTCATAGACATCACCATAAACTTTCACACTGCACACATCGTAACGATTTGATTGAAAAAATCTTAAAGCTACGTAGAAAATGTCACACACTCTGATTTGAAATTTTATTTCACTAAATAACGTCCTTCCCACTGTGGTGTCTACTCACATAAGATCAAACTATTGTTAATAAAAACAAAATTGACCATCGCTCGGTGCGCCATTTCAACTCGGTCCTGATCTCCACTAAGGCCGTAATAAATGCCGATTTTTCTCAACGGGGGTGGGGGTGTGTTGTGAAATTTAAACTCTTTAAATTTCACCATGTTAAGTGTACGCTGTCGTTATGATTTCTCTGGAAGTCCATTTGTAAGTGTGTTGAATGATAATTGCCTTTGAAGTTAGCGAACAGCTTTCTTTTACTTTCTTTTTTAACTATGCTCTGATGATTTTGTGATAAATCTATTACTGATAACCCACCACATAATATTCCTTTTAGTCAGAGGGCAGACACACTAAGAGCATTACATTTCTCACCTAAAACAGACCTAATGTGTTGCACAATTATATTTCCAGCTATATGGACATACTGTGAAAAACTATGAACCAGTTTTTAAACATTACATCCTGAAAACAAATACCAGCAACATGGCGGTCTAATGTTAAATTCCCTTTATGCTCCGGACTACCATTCCTATGTTAAAAATTTTTCGTATGCCCAAGACTGCCGTTCCATTGTAAAATACCCTTTTGGGTCTAGATCATCCCACTGTTCAACCTTAGTGTGCGTGCAAGAGTGTGTGTGGTCCTAAATATTCTAAGCAAACATGTATAGTAACCAACATGTACATCTATATGAACGAAATAACTTCTTTTATTCACATAATTTTGAAGAAATACACAAACAGTTGCAAACATACGGTCAACACGGTGACAAATACAACGATAAATTAGAAATGTAATGAAGATCAATGAAACAAACTAACTCAAATTATTCAGAAACTGCACCAAATACTGGCCGATAAACTTAAAAAATTGATCAAATAACCTTTTCTTCTACAAACATGCCCAATTTTAAAATGGGTATGAATAACTTGCATTTTTGCTATATAATTTAAAATTTATAATGTCATCCTTGGTTGCATGGGATGGATGTCTTAGTAACAGTTAGGTGGAAATTAATAAATTAACTTTTAAAACACAATATATTTTGAAAACGTTTATCTGAATTTTAAAAGCAACTTTTTAGTAGAAAATATGAATCGTACCATACCATGGAAGCTAGACAGAAGAAATACAGTAAATACGGATATCATAGTTGGATTCATAGTAAGGGCTCCATAATTACTGGGGGTGGGTGGCATTTACTCGTATGCAATTTCGTCCACACCACCACCTCCCGCTCAAAGCCATTACAGAGACATTTTTGAGACACACCATACATTCAAAGCATACTATTCCTTTTCCAGTTTGCCCAACATTCAAAGTATGCTACCTCTTTTACAGTACATCTACATGTAAAGTATACTGCCCCTTCCCTCAGTAAATCCACATTCCAGTAAACCCTACATTCAAAGCAAACTACCCCTTTTCCAGTGTATACTATTCAAATTATAGTAGCCCTTCCCTGCCAGAAGATCCCACATTCAAATTACAATACCCCTTCTACCTCCCCCTGATCACTTAGTAAGTAAAATGAAGAACATTTGTTAGAACAAGCTTGTTGAAAATTGTGCATGTTATTTAGGAAGCTAACGCGAGGTAATCGATTAAAAATTCGCTTTTCTAAGTAGAAAGCCTCAGAGATGGTGCTTATACCGAATTAAAGCCTAATCCAGAACCAGTAAACGAGTTTGTAGCCTGGTATGTGCCATGTTATATTATGGGGAAGTCTAGTCATTTGTCGACTAATATCCGCCACCTATTTGCACACACAAATTCTACATCACCATCAAGTCTCCCACCCCCTTCCCGTTTATTTTATTTTCCCGCAATGAAAGGATATAAGAATAAGTTGATATAATTTACGAGACTACACGTATCAAACACTAAATTACGCATAATGGAAGTTTTAATGTTTGCACTCAATCAGAATAATCTTGTTCATCCATAATCGGATAAGTAGAACAAAAGCCGTACTTTAATATGCATAATATATTATATATAATAGAATATTCTGAATTTATAAAATAATGAAGATTTTACATTTACGATTTCCAATTTTTTAATTTTTAATTCGTCTTCCAGTATCTAATGTATTACATAGTGGCAGACACGTTAAAAAAATTGAATATTGTTATTCGTTATTCTGTAAATTCAAAATATTATAGACAATATATTATACATATTAAAAAGTAATAAAACTGCTTATTTATATTCATTCATAAAGTCCTAAAATTTTCAGTAGAGATATATGTATCTTTACGATCCAGTTTGACGTATTTTTATTTATCTAAATGTCATTTATCTATACTATACATGCAATTATTTTAAAATGTCAATTAAGCATTTAAGATTATAACAAGAACGACTCTAAGCTAAGACGTCATCTTCTTGTTCATGTCTAGTTGTTTATAACATTGATCACATATAAACCAAATGTACTTAATGACGTAAACAATATTAAATTCAGTCTGAACAAGCAACAAAGCAGAACCGGTCATAGATTTCACGTGTTGGTATTGTTATTTTTATAATATATACTAAATACGTACGAAGACAAAGTCAGGATTTTCTCTACAGTAGAGATGGGACACAAAGCACGCGACAGACATCGCAATATACCGATAAAGTTACAGTGAAGCGCATCTGAACCGCCTTACATCTCATCCCAATTGCTCATGGGCAATTGGCAGAATATAAGTATTCAGTAATTTTATAAAATTACTGATAGACAATTAGCTGAATACAAATACTCAGTAATTATGTGTAACTGCTGATGGACAATGGCCAAATGCAAAATAAGAGCAGTGTCCGTACTAGTGATTGAAAATGAAAGCAAGATTTTCAGTTAATGCTATCGTGTAATAATGCGTGGTGATTATTTACCAAGGTTTAGATTACACATTAGTCAAAACTGCCTTATGACAGCGATATATTCTGTAAAACTAAGCGCTGTGAGGAGCGCGGGACCACGTTACTGTATGTGATGGCGTCTTCTGCGTATTTCTGCCATGTTTTTCCAATTATTATTGCCGTAATCGTGCTCAGATTTGTACATACCATCAGCCAACATCTGTCAATAGTATTGTATACTTATTCGTCCAAATCAGAATATTTATACTTATTTAATGGATTTTATATATATATATATATATATATATATATATATATATATATATATATATATATATATATATATATATATATATATATATATTACTTTTGCTTCTTTTTCTTTTGCATACAGTGTGCAGAATGTTAGCCTTTTTTTAATTTGTTATTGCTGTACTCAATGTTAACATTTACTTAAGTTTGTTTTTTTTATTTTGTGTAAAATTCTTCAAATTTAAATTCAGAACTTTACTTTTAATTGGTACCGTATACACATTTTTGAACGGGGGTTCCCTTCAACTCTGATATATACATACAGAGCTGTAATTATGTTCCATATTGTAGAACAAAGCTGAAAATATTGCACATTTTTTATTACTCGCAAAAGTGATTGATACAGATAAATCTCGATCATCCGATTTCTTCATTTCTGTTGGTCTGTTTGTTAATTATGAGTACTTATCAAACACATCTCTAGCCGAGCGAATTGCTGTTGTGTCGCGTTCCATTCCCTCATTATCAAGTTTCCTAAGTTAATGACGAAAAATTTAAGGAGCTTGTTAAAGAGAAACACTAGGTAGCCACATTAAAGTAATCTCCTCGAAGCTAACTTTAATCAAAATTCAATTTATATTAAATTCGCAGAATGTAAGTATGACGTTAATCTAACAAAATATCACGAAACTCGTTTCACCTAGCCCAGCGGTTTCCAGCTAGTTTTAGCAGCGACCAAAAAATATTTATGAGCTTTACGAGCCTGATTTAACATTTTCATAAGTTTTACCAACTCTCAAAAAACTAATTTGGTGGTCCCACAGCACGTCCTCGCGACCTTGATTTGGGTTGCGATCTGGGGGTCTGAACCACTGAACTAGCCCCACTCATAAGTGTGCGTTATGCTGGATGCATAAGCTGACGAACTCTATTTCATGACACCAAAAAAAAGAAAGACAACATATCAAGTTCCTGTACTAAGCTAGTGGAACAATGAATCCATTGGCAGGAGAATTAGTACATAAATAAACAACAAATTTCCTGTATCTACATGTAAAATGGCATCTATCTACAACATGATAAAACATCGTAGACTTTCAGGATTATCAAAAATACATCTAAAATTACTTAAACTAATCCAGAAATAAACATTACCACATTAGGTTCAGAAAATAAATTATTGTCTTCTTTTCCTATTCACACACAAGAATACTGATGAAACATCAAAGTGGCATACATGATTTCTAGACTAAGAATTAAGCAGTACTCGAGCCTTTGACATTTCTAGATCTAGAGTGACGAAACAGTACTCGAGGCTTTGACATTTCTAGATCTAGAGTGATGAAACAGTACTCGAGCCTTTGACATTTTTAGATCTAGAGTGATGAAACAGTACTCGAGCCTTTGACATTTCTAGATCTAGAGTGATGAAACAGTACTCGAGCCTTTGACATTTCTAGATCTAGAGTGATGAAACAGTACTCGAGCCTTTGACATTTCTAGATCTAGAGTGATGAAACAGTACTCGAGCCTTTGACATTTCTAGATCTAGAGTGATGAAACAGTCAGTTCTCGAGGCTTTGACATTTCTAGATCTAGAGTGATGAAACAGTCAGTTCTCGAGGCTTTGACATTTCTAGATCTAGAGTGATGAAACAGTACTCGAGCCTTTGACATTTCTAGATCTAGTGATGAAACAGTACTCGAGGCTTTGACATTTCTAGATCTAGAGTGATGAAACAGTACTCAAGGCTTTGACATTTCTAGATCTAAAGTGATGAAATAGTACTCAAGGCTTTGACATTTCTAGATCTAAAGTGATGAAATAGTACTCAAGGCTTTGACATTTTTAGATCTAGAGTGATGAAACAGTACTCGATGCTTTGAGATTTCTAGATCTAGCGTGATGAGACATTACTCGACGTTTTGAGCTTTTACTGTTTTATTTGTGCCCTTGTCTACTGACATCCGTGAATCATTTTTAGACTGGATATCTACCGTAGATTTCCCATCTATCTTCTCGTTTGAATTTTTAACACAGTCACCTCTTATCCCATGTTGTTTTGAAACATATGTACCTTCTTTCCCATCTGCTGACCTATCATTTTGATTGATTTCATCAGTTGATCCATTTGGATCCTTATCTTTGCTAACCGCTTTACCAGCGCTCTCTAACGGGCGTTGCATCTGACATGCTCTTTTATTGTCCTCATGTTCTCGGATATTTCTGTCAACATTTGGTCTACAGACGGTGGGAGATTCATTCGTCGCGATGTTGATATACTCAGGCGTTTGTGAAACAGCTCCCAAGTCCTCAAAATGCACTGTGGCTGCTTCACTTTTTCGTCCCGTTGAAACAGCCGTATCGTGTTTTACAAATATTACAGTACTGTTTACATAGTGGGGCAATTCTGGGCTAGTGCGTGCCTTTTTAACCGAGATTTTAGACGATTCTAAACCCTCTGCTGTGCAAGTCTTATCAACATCTTTGACGGGATGAATATTTATGTAGCTTATTTCAAGTTTGTCTTCTTTGCCATTTTCAGATATATCTTTATCCTCAGTATTCAATGGTTTGCCTTCCTTGGGCTCAACATCCTTGTACTCAGTTTCCTTATTTTC
Source organism: Unio delphinus (assembly GCA_029339505.1). NCBI lineage: Eukaryota > Metazoa > Mollusca > Bivalvia > Unionida > Unionidae > Unio > Unio delphinus. Next base: position 15,162,679 of record JAQISU010000081.1, read on the forward strand.
AGGCGAATATTCGAGTTCCATGTTATACTCACTAATATATGTGTATTGACCCGCGCACTCTGGTCTAACGTCTTCAATGTCAATGTACGTTATGTCCTTATATCTTGTTTCTTTATTTGACTCTTCTTCATCACTCGCCGAATCATTTGGATCACCCTGAAGCAATGCCGTTCTATCACCTTTGGGCACAACTGCCTTTTCTTTCCCTTTTCCCTTCTTGGACGTTCCCCCTCTTTGAGAAGTACATGCAGTGCGGTCTTCTGGGCTTCCCTTGCAAGGGTCCTTCATGTACATATTTTGTATTTTTCTCTGTGGTGGAGCCAGCGCTACAGTTTCCGTCTTAAGTTCAACCATTTCCACCTCCACATGCTCTACAGTCCCAGAAGCAACGGCACCACTTGTTGACGGGTTAGAGTTTATCTCTGTGCTAGCTCTAATTCCACTGTGATATCCTTCGTCTTCTCTATCATCCTTTTCTTCGTCACTACTTTCACATGCGTAACAAGGTGGAAGTATGCATTTCATACATAGGAAGTTGCAAAATGGAATATGTATGCAACCTCGAAATGCCCGTCTGCAAACTTCTCGACATGATGACGGTGTCTGGTCATTGCTGAACAAATTACTGTACCGATGTTGTGTTGAAGTACGTGTCTGAAAAACAAGAAAGTATCGCTTGCTTAAATTATACAATCTACACTGTTTTACAGATTATACTCTGCTTCATTGTTACTTTCGTTCCGTCATAGTGGAGGACGAAGATTAATGAGTGCAAAACTATAGGTTTGGCTTCGGGAAGTGCTGCGGATGAAGTCGTATGCTGTAAATTTTCGCTTAGCTCTAACATCAGATGGAAGCCCACGGAATTAACAAGGCGTGTTCTTATCTGTACCCGTGTTGACAGACAGCGAGAGGGACAGTGTCCGCTAAGTTTGATTGGATCGGTCCACAGCGATATCCAATCAAAAATTAAGATAGAGGGTTCAGACAAGGGACCTCATTTTAATTTATTTAGCAATAAAAACTATATTTCCAAACGTGCATACCCTATAGATTTTTCCTGTTTACTTTTCTTTTTTAATAAGAACTTGTGCATATATCTATCTAATTTTTTGTACAAATAAAGTAAGTTTAAACAAATAAAAAATTATTTTACAAGAAGTTGATATAAAAAAAATATCTCCGAAGATAGTGGCCATATGTGACGTTAGTAAATCTTGCTAGATACATAAATTATCCAAGATTGTAATGAGAAAAACAAATTTACAAAGATTTATGGAAATGGGATGAAGTGTGTAAAGAGTTAACAAACTCGGACATGCGAGTTAAAAATGAAATGAAAACCACTGGTTTGTCCAGACTCTCAAATCATTGACGTTAAATTGTATTGGTGGGTGAGGGAAAAAAAACGCTAATCGACTATTAAAATGGTCGTAAACACTTTCTAACATGCAAGTGTAATGTTGACTGCAAGGACTTTACAGTTCTTTTCATACTTTTCTGGCGGAGCTTCATATATCATCCAAAGTCAAAGCAAGATCATTTAAATAAATTAGGAATTTTACGCGAAGTAATTGTAATTTTCCTCAGAAAAGTAGCTGTCAATCATGTTACATCTATCTGTAAGACATGGCTAATCACCAAGACTGCACTGAAGTGTATTTCCTTGAGATGGAGTAAAGTTTTTAATTTATTACCTTCATTCGATTTAGTATGTCAAAAGAAAACACTGTATCCACTTTTACCAGATGTACACGATTACGTTCACAATTGACTCTTAGTATCACGTAAGAATTAGCATTCATTCGCATAAAATCAAGATCTGATACCAGTTTTCCGGGTTGACCTTAAAAAAAGATATCGAACAAATTTGTAAAAAGGTTACAAGAAAATTCTAATATAATGCAATGAAAGTGCTTTTGCTTGATACAGAACCATTGTAAATACTACACCAATATTAAATTCATAAAATATAGGGCACCCTCCCATAACAGCCACCTTTCCTAAACTAAAGGCATTCTGATCCTTAATTTGAACCATACTTACGTCACTGGCCGATATATACATGAATTTGCATGTGCTGTAAACATTGGTATAGCCTAGATACTAAAATTTACAAGCCCGTCAAGTTTTGCCCCGCCTCCCCCCCCCCCCCCCTGAAAATGACGTCCCTGGATTGAGGCCAATTAGTCAACAAATCATACACAGTGAGACCAAACACATGTCTTAGCTGTGCAGGTAGATACATGTAGATAATTAAATTCCGCTAAATTAACCAACTACTGCTTTCGTTTAACATATGCTATCCAACTTTTCAAGTGCAATCAGCCATTTTAACCCTTCAACTTCATACATATTCTTTTTGTTGAATTTACCCCATCCACCCATCTCCCCACCGAAGGGTACATCCAGGATTCAGTATTCACCAAATAAAATCCTTTCTACATTCGATTGTTCTATCATTCTTATATGAATAACGCCGAGAAATATGAGAAAAAAAAATTTTTTTCACCTTTTTTTTAATGGCAATAACATTACTGGCCATGTGTTTCGATATTTTCTAATGAATTATATTATTTTGTTAAATACTGCAATACCATATTAGCTTTGATCCCCATTACGAAAATAGTTTTATACAAATATTATACCCACCGCTTGCTTCAAATATTAACCTGATAATTACATCCACAAACTGATTTTGAGCTATATTTGTAATATAGTAGCGATAACAATGTAGCTAGATGGCGCTTCAGTCGGGCCGAGTGCCACCATCTTACTATTTTTGTACAGAGAGGATACCCCTCTTCACGGGGCTCCCATTCTTTTAACTTTGATTAGATAATTTCATGGATAGCGAGAATATTTTACGTCATAATCTGCGCAAAGGAAACCATTTGGTCCTTTAAAAAAAAAAAAAAAAAAAAAAAAAAAAAAAAACTATACGTTATTACTAAGCATTTGATACGGCCCAGAAAGAAAACAAAAATCATGAAAAATCCACAAAATGTGTGGATCATGGAGGATTTCACGGGGGGAGAGGTTTTATTTATCTAAATATAGAATTTGCCAAAAATATCGTGGTACTTATCACCTTTTCGTGGGAATAGGGTTGTATTATAACATACCCTCCATCTCATCTTTAACCGAAAATGTGTCAATTTTCTCCCTTGAGCAAAGGGTAGAGATACGGCTATTGGACAATTCGGCCCAACTTGGACCGAAAATAAGACAATTCGGCCCAACTCGAAAGACAATTTGGCCCACCTCGAGAGTCAATTCGGCCCAACTCGAAAGACAATTCGGCCCAACTCGAAAGTCAATTCGGCCCAACTCGAAAGACAATTCGGCCCAACTCGAGAGTCAATTCGGCCCAACTCGAAAGACAATTCGGCCCAACTCGAAAGACAATTCGGCCCAACTCGAAAGTCAATTCGGCCCAACTCGAAAGACAATTCGGCCCAACTCGAGAGTCAATTAGGCCCAACTCGAAAGACAATTCGGCCCAACTCGAAAGACAATTCGGCCCAACTCGAAAGTCAATTCGGCCCAACTCGAAAGACAATTCGGCCCAACTCGAGAGTCAATTAGGCCCAACTCGAAAGTCAATTCGGCCCAACTCGAAAGACAATTCGGCTCAACTCGAAAGACAATTCGGCCCAACTCGAAAGTCAATTCGGCCCAACTCGAAAGACAATTCGGCCCAACTCGAAAGACGATTCGGCCCAACTTTAAAACACAACTAACAATAGTTTTAACAAGCATTTATTTTTAACATATATTTTGACAATTCTTAAATAATATGTTTTAGAATAAAAACTGAAACATTTGGTGAACAAGATCAATGTTTTCCGAAGTTATAATGGTTAAGAGCTTTCTGACATCTTTAGGAGAAACCGTCCCAAAGCCAAATTTTACTGTGGAGAAAAAAAAGTAGTATAGTATAGATGGACGCGGTGCTTTGGGAGTTACGTAAACAATAATGAGATGCATCATATCTCCTGTGGAAGAAGGTCGATTTTGTTAGGAACTTGCCAACTTGGTCTCAAAAACTTAATTCTCAAGCAAAATACATACGTTACAAGAGATCTCATATTTGAACGTATTTGTTACAAATAAAATTATACAGGGAAAATAGTTGAAAATTGCATAATTAGGTATTTTGCGATAATCTGACATAAACTGAATTCAGAACATTATTGCGTTTTGCTGTTATAAGTTACGAAAAAGACAAATAAATGTGCACAACGAAAGATGCATCTTTACCAAAATTTCTTGTATTTTAAATTTCATTAAAACTGATAATGAATATTCAAAACGTCAAAAACATTTTAAGTTGTCAAATTAATACCATTCTAATCATAACAGTTTCCGATTCAAAATATTAGCGCGAAAGTTTACAATGTGTATGCCTTTTTAGTCACTCCAAACATATAACGTATGTATCAGATACATACGACAACAGACTGTTCATTAAATCTGTAATCGTTTTCACTCAGTTTTCTTGGTTCCCTTTTGATCATGAAAATATGGCATGAAATTATTAAAAATATGTTTGATTAACCATATTAAACACGTACACTCGTCATTGTAGTTATTTCTCCTGTATGTTACAGCTGAACATCATTATTTACATGATCATTTCTGATATAATCAGTATGACTTATTTTATATTTTATAAGAAGATGAAATGAATAACATTTTTATACTTAATTAATTGCTTTCACGAAATTTAAAAATAAAAATAACGTATTTTTAAAAATGTTTTGTAACGTTGAACGTATGTGTCGTAGTGTAAAACATGGATATATTATAAAGTTCAAACAACTTAAATGTACACTTTTGTGTGCAATTAAAATGGCCTGAACTTATGTACAGTCTCACATATAGAAAACAATATTTTTAGCCGATGAAAACGAGGAGGGTTCGCTCACGTGTACTGTTTAGGTAACGTATGTATTTCACTAACGTGAAGCAAATGGATTGTTAATTAATTCCATTTCGACATCAGTCATTTTGAATATTCAACCCATAAATAATCTGATATAGAACACGGCGTCATTTTTTAGAATGTGACTGCTTTAACCCCTTTGTTTCAGACAAAACTGCATTGCATACAAGGAGTTTTCGTCTGACAAGATTCCGTCTTCTTGGGATCAGATATAAATTTGTACACCTCTGCATCGGCTCTTTTACTTGGACTTATTTCCTTAGGATCTGGCAACAGTCAAAGTATTTTACTTAGTCGCTCAAAATTCGTATTTTTTGTCTTTATCTTACGTCTCAAGTTTAAAACGTCAAATTTCAGAATACCTATATTTTTGTGGGCACGCGCAAGAGCCCTAAGCCTGATCATCTGAAAACATTTTCCTTTGTTAATTTAAGTAATAACGTGTCAGCGACATATATTTGTGCCTTAATAGTGAATTTGGGTGTCAAAAGCAATTAATGCAGCTTCAATTTTAACGTGTTTCTCCAATCTGCCAACATATATATATATATATATATATATATATATATATATATATATATATATATATATATATATATATATATATATATATATATGTGTGTGTGTGTGTGTGTGTGTGTGTGTGTGTGTGTGTGTGTGTCAGACTCCGGAAACAACTATATACTCGATGAATATAAATATAATTGCTACCGATACCTGTAACCGGCAGTTTGTTTTTATTATTATTGCTACAAAATAGTATAAAACCTGCTTGATACCTTTGAATATGAAATTAATGTAGTAGTAACAAAAAAATTAACATAAATTTATACTTGTATCTTCATAGATGAGATGCGATTGTTTTCTGTTGGAAGAATAAGACCTCCTACCCTGTAATATTTTAAAATTAACGTTTTTAAGGTTGCTCACGGTTCAGGCTATTGTAACATATATACCCCCTGCATAAACATCTTCATATATCTGTGATTTTATTGTTAGATTCCACTGTTTAAAAAACTAAGTTAATATTATCATGAAAAAAAAAATGACAGCACAATCCAACTGTGAAATAAAGCAACTGCAAAATAAATAAATAAATAAAATAAAAAGTATATATAGTACTGCATTTAACTTTTCGTTGGAAATTTTAGAGAAAAAAAAATATTTTATGTAAACTTAGTCATACAATCAATAGTTGTAGAAAAATTAGTCTAAACAAATTTTCATACAGGTAGGCATTTAAAAGCAATAAATACATGGGTTGTCTTGCTACATTGTGTTTATTAATTTCTTTTGAAAACTAAGGATGCAGATGTTACCAATCTCTTTTGTTTTTTATTTTCACATGATTGGAACATGAATATAAACAAGCTGTACACATAAGTTGGCTTTAGGATTGGACACACTCATAATTGTAATTCTGTGTAATTAAAGGTGCAAATTCTGGATTGAACGAGGCACATTTCCCAAAATTTTCTTTTATATACCACATACATCTGTAACTTATACCTCAATAACAGTCTGGTTATATTCTCTAGTGACTGCTTCATTAATTTAAAAGAAAAAAAAATTCCATTCTTGGAATTGTTTTCAATATATACAAATGTACGTAAAATGTTCACTTGTTTTGGAGAATTCTTGCTATGATCAAAAACCATGAAAAGAATATATTTTATTTGCTAATTTGTTATTTCTGATGCTCTGACCTTCTCAAAAATACCATATTTATGAACACGAGATGAGATTTTAATTTGGCATGTTATCCCTAAATATATTCTAGAAAAAATAATTAAGTTTTAATTTCGACTAAAATGATCTTACCGGAAGTTGGACGACTTCTTTCTCCCTCTTTTTCTTATTGCGCTTCTTGCGAATCCTCACAATTGGGTTATCCCTGGACGCCATCAAACTAATGCGTCAGATTTTGAGATGAGCAGCACCTGTAATGTACATAACATTAGAACTGTTAAGCCGAAAAACCTTTAGGGCAGGAAGTTCATGTCTACGCAAGGTGACCCGATTGTTTATCATGTCGTTCTGCGGAGTTGTTAAGCGGGTCGGATCGGTCCGTGATGTAGATGAAAACTGTTTACCCCAAGGGCAGTTAGAGCACACAACACACTTTAGGACCAGTTGCTGTCTGAATCATATGAATGGAAGTTAAAAATGACTGGTGTGATAGCACTTGCTACTATTTGCCGGATGTATCAATTCTGTTAGGTATGTGTATATAGGAAGGTGTCTAAAAACTCATGCTGAAATTACTCTGAAATTGTAGGGCAAACTATCAAACACTCAAGTTACTATTGCGTGCGAAACAAGTAGCTGCATACACTAATCATATCCAATGTTTTAAAAGGCCCACCTCTAATTCATTAGTGAAAGAAAACAAAAGACTAAAGACTCGTCTAAAACTGATAAGAAAAAATAAACTTTTGAAGAACTTTCCACAAATAGAAATAGTAAAACTCAGTTGCATATTAGGAATTTTGATACCTACATGTTTCGAAGTGGCTTCATCACTTTTTGGTGACTGCCGTTGACTTTGCCAGACACAATACTCTGCATTAATTCGGAAATCATCGACATTCCAGATGATTAAATTACAACGCCTAATCGAATGCGTGCTTTCAAAGATGGGTTGTTTCTCTGAGAGAGAGCACTCCCCCCTCCCCCCAAAAAAATCGCTATCCTGTAAAAGGCAATAAGACGTCTATTAAGCTTTTTTCCCCCGTCAGAAATATATATATATATATATATAAACTTCTGCTTTTTTGGGACAAGAGCCGAAGAGAGGTGTCCGTTTATATTGCATAAAATGCAGTGTTGAGTCTGCATTCGTGATCTTTCCTTTTAATCAGCTTGAGACATCCCTCTCGTGATTTTATGAATATAAAATTGATAATGCCAGAGAGAGAGAGTGGCGTCCGTACCTATTCGCTACGCAGAAATAACAGAATCTTCAATGCCATAGCGAATCAAACAGCCGAATAGACAATCGAAACTTTGAATCAATACGATTTCATTATGTGACGAATGCATCAAAGACACTTCGAAAATAAATCAAGTCATAAGCTGTATCAATCGGCTCATTAACACGATCAATTGTTGCGAGCAGTTCAGTTTAATTATGTCGAGCACGCAGCAGTCTCGTTTTTGTCATATTCGTAAAGAGTTACTGTTCTTGTTTGGCTGTAAAATAGCATATAAAACGTATACTGAATTATTATATTCTGAACTAGGTTCGTTCAAATGAAGAAAAAAAAACCCACGTCGATTGAAGGAAACAATGTCTGAATTGGAATATTCTCGGCCTTTGCTGTCACATCAAATTTCCACAACTACATTCAACGTAACAGAAAATGGCCGAGCGATATTCCGATCGATACGACGGTCTGGCAATACGCTTCACTGATCGCTGTTGCCGATAAAACGCTCTTTGATAAACTAAAAAAACAAAATTTATCTGCATATATTTTATATTTTATGGAGCCGTATCTCAATCGGACAATGAGACTGTACATGGTTACGCGAACCCGACTTCATCATCGCAATGACGTATTACTTAATTATATCACCAGTTAATCATATCACTTTTCCAAATTTGGGACGGTCGGTTCTGGCATTACAAGCCAAGCTTCTTAGACCCTAGTTTAATGATGATCTCGCATAGCCACGCTATATGTCTGGATTAAGTGAGATTAATGCTGATGTAGTCACTTCATTTATATTCTCGTTGAACCAGACTCGCGCGTTACACCGTGAAAATTCCGCGATACGCGAGTCTGGTAAAATGCTTCACTAGTTTCTGTTATTGATAGAATACGTTACAGTTACACTTTGTTTGTTTATTTGTTTGTTTGATTAGAATTTTTAACGTAGCTTTAACAATTTTTCAGTCATTTCGCTACGATGTCTGCAGTGATGCAGTTTATAGTGATGTCTACCAGTGGGTGGGATCATGCCGCAGACATGTAGTATGATGTCCCACCCAGTCACATTATCCTGACACCAGGCCGACCAGTCTTAACACTAACATCTTAATGCTGAGCGTCAAGCGAGGCAGCTGTTAGTACCATTTTTGTAAGTCTTTGGTATGACTCGGCCGGGATCGAACCTACGACCTTCCGCTCCCGCGGCGGACGCTCTAACCACTAGGCCACCGGAGCGGTTGTGTTACACGTTGTAAAAACGAAACTACAAATATAATTCTCCCAATCTTGTCTGCGGTCATTTAAGCTTAAATTTTCTGGTATTATACACTAGTAAGTTATCGCTTTCTGCGTCAGATGGTGTAATTTTAACCAATCTAAACGCTCGTTATAAAGACTTAGCTTACATGTCTGGTCTGGTGTTTAAAAAAAATTATTTATTTGTATACATTATTCTGTGTTTTGTGTGTGTGTGTATGTGTGTGTGTGTGTATTTTATTAAATATATAATAAAATCGTACTATGGCCCATGCTCTAAGAAAGTGATACATACCGGACCTAAATATAATTTCTGCAATCATTCAAGGAACATATTACAACTAGGGCATAACCGATTAGCATTTTTCTACCGATTTCCGATTCCGGATTTTGGGCATAAAATTTTTCCGATTCCGGATACGATTCAATTAATCGGAAATGCTAAATCCGTATTTTTTTTTTCTAAAAAATTTCATCTTCCGTTTCCGGGTTTCTGGTATCTGGTTTTGCCGTGTCTAGCATGTTACTTAGTACTTTACCATATCCGGCTTCATTTCAGGTTTTTACCCGCCAGTTCAAATAGATTATCTCACAGCGTGGTTGTGTTGACCATATTGGACTTTTCTGACTTCTTATTTAACTTTATTAACGCACTATCGAATGACACGCAGTGTTAGACAAGGTGCTATAGAAATTCAACTTTATTATTCTTATTATCCGAATCGGTCGTTCCTGCCTTGTCCGACTCCGATTAATCGGAAGTTCATACTATCCGGTGGAATCCGATTTCCGGATCAAAAGTCGGTTATGCCCTAATTACAACATTAAAAAATATATAAGATAACATTATTTTGTAATCAGGCACGGATGCAGGAGGAGTGTCTTAATAAGCGCAGCGAACTCTCCATGTTTACGCGAAACATGTCATTTTAATATCACATTATATGCCATCCAGGTTTATCAGTCAAACAAATCACTTGCACAAATTTACAATAAAGCCTTGACTTGGTGTAAAAAGAAAAACAATACAAATGTATTTAAAAAAAACAGTCCTCACGGACTCAAATGATAGATCACGTGAAACGAATCCACAATTTCAATGGTCAAAGGAACCTTTACTTCAGGCAAAATTTTACTTCCATTTAATTTAAACGTCTCCGCGAAATACTATCTTAGTCTCGTTCGGCCTGGTGCAAAGGACGATCGATGTTCCGATTAAATGACAACATGCTCCGGATGCATTTGACATTCCTACGAAAAGCTCTCGTTCAAACAGTCTAAAAAATCTGTCAATCCAGCTGTTAAACTGTATGCGTACCAGCAACATTGGTTGGTTTCAAGTTAACTACACATTTAAAACGCGCAGATATTAGGAACGGCCTAAAACAAAACAGTGTGCCGTACTAAATCAACTTCAACGGTTTCTCCGCTGAGCCCATTTGTTTGTTTGTTTTTAGGGTTTAACGCCATTTTTCAGCACACGATAGGCTATACATGGCGGCCAGTATTATTGGTGGAGGAAGAACCCGGGAAAACCCCCGGAAAGAACCACTGACCCAAGAGAAGGTACTGGCAAGCTTTCTCACATAACTACATTAGCCGAATCTTAGACTCGAAACCACGCAGACTGAGGTGAGACGGCAGTTATAGGTAACGGAAAGCGCTTTAGGCCACTCGGGGCCCCCTGAGCCCTTTTATGTGTGCCAAAATACAAACTACGCTATTTATGTGTGCCAAAATACAAACTACGCTATTTATCTAGCTGAGTTTAAAATATATTTTCTCAATACAAAATGTATGAAATTATTAAAACAGGTAAGGATATATTTTAATTAACAGATAGTTTTTAATTTTTGACGGCGGTACATACCTAAAACGCGCAGATAAGAAATACGGACTATGCTAACTTTCGGGAATTTAGACCACCACACTGGATAACATTTGGAAAACCCACAAGTATAAAAAAAGAAGGAAAAATTACCAAGACAGAAGGAGACCTTTGAACGAGACAACCAGCCATTAAATTAGAGGCTATCAAAGGCAAGTGCATTGATAAAAAGCACTCTAAAATCGTATTTTATATTATTTTAATGAATTTGAATAAGAGCCAACCCGAACACTTTCATACTCCATTTCTAGGCTATAGAACTTAGAGCACAGTTTTTAAGTAAATTCAAATATGTCTGCATGTATTACGTGAAACATTTTGATAAAAAAAACTGCGGTTTTCTGCTAACCTAATTTTACAATATTCACAATCCAAACCTCCCAAAGACGGATCCGGTGGCCTAGTAAGTAATAAGAGCGTCCGCTTCGGAAGCGGGAGGTCGTGTGTTCGAGCCCCTGCCGAGTCATACCAAAGACTTACAAAAATGGTACTAACAGCTGCCTCGCTTGGCGTTTGATATTAAGACGTTAGTGTTAGGGCTGGGCGGCCTGGTGTCAGGATAATAGGATAATGACGGAGTGATGCCCCCTCCCCCCCCCCCCCCAGTGCTAGTCATCACAATTAACTTTCACATTGCAGACATCGTAGCGATATGAATTAAAATATTTTAAAGCTACGCTAAAAATCATAATATCACACACACACACACACACACACACACACACACCTCCCGAAAAGTTACTGCCAAATTACGTCTCTCGATAATTCAGTCTACTTCCGGTGCTTGTTGATTTCATTTCCATGAGTTTATGAATGAATATTTGTAATATAATCAAATAATATTAATTTTATTATAAAGATCAAATGTGCAGCTGTTGAAAACCTAAATTGCAAAAAATATTTGCTGTGAATTAGTATGTAGTGGGTGAAGTATGGTTTTGTCATAACCTTTGAATTCCGACACCGTTTTTCTTAATTTACCATTGAAGTGAGACAACATTTCGTGCACAAATCGGTCTGTGAATTTGTTTTTTTTTTCTTCTAAAAATAATGTTGTATACAAGAGGCAGAGTGAAGTTCCTTGCTCAGAGGAAATCGTCGAGTACGGTGGTTGTCGTGCCTCAAAGTCAAAATTCATACTTTGAATCAGTCATGATAATTTGAGTAAGGGCAGAATGCGTACAACTATATAATTTTAAAAAAAATCATTATCTTTGATTAAAAATAAGAGTAAGTAAAACAAAACTAGTGCTTATGAAGTACATGTATATTGTATTCACTTAAGTCCATAGGTGTAGGCAAAACCAGTTTGGGTCCTGTGTAAGTTTCAGAGTAAGAATAATGCCAAGCCCATCTAAGCCCAAATCTAACAACCAGGACATGTTCATTGACCACCCAAAGGGACACTAAAACGGACTTTATCAGGGTCATTAAATCCAATCCCGCCAACCTCACTCTCACAAAGATCTACACAGCCAACATTCTGTTCGTTTGATTCAAAGATTGGGTTATCAACACAGCCTCCAGTAGTTGAATTGTTAACCCAGTATTCGTTGTATTTAACATCTGACCACGAAAATTCTTCGATAATGATTGATGTTTAAGTTAACAAATGTTTGTCAGTTTTATTCTTAGCAATCAAGCCTATGATACGATGTCAGATTAAATGATCAAGGACTTTACTTATTTTACTTACTTACAGTGTGGGATGATTTTTTTTTTATAAATACAAAGATTAATTGAATATTATCATTTGTATTGGTATTATTTATTCATAATTAGTCCACGTATTCGAATATTCACCCCATTTTCGCTACAAATGTACCTTGTAGTGAAACACCTAGAAACATGATAGAAAGTATCCTTTTGATCAAAGCAAAATATATTCTCATGTTCTTTGGTGGGGCTCCGACTGGCTTAAAGTATTCACCGTTACGGATCACTGCGATCTCACTTCTGTCTGCGTGGGTTAGAGTCTTGGATTCTACCAATGTAGGTATGTGAGAAAGCTTGCCATTAGCTTCTCGTGGGTTGGTGGTTCTTTCTGGGGTTTTCACTGGTTATTACTCCACCATTTATACTGGCCGCCTTGTATAACCTATTTTGTGCTGAAAAATGGCGTTAAATCTTAAAACAACATCTACAACAACAACGCATATTCTTTATTTGATCCCAAGTACAACGTCAATTGTTTAAGAGAAATCACAGGAAAACAAGAATTTCCTTCGACTTTGATGAAATTCATAATGAAAACTGTATTGCAAGTTTCGTGATGTTGTATAGTAAATGCACTAACACAAACAATATAATGACTGTGTTCTCCTTCCAAAGCAAAACTAGAGAAGTAAATAAATGCATTCTTTTATTACACTAAAATTGACTCCTAGAAAAAAAAGAAATATTTAAAATTAAGTTAAATGAACAATGCCCATGAAAAAGAGACAATTTGATATGAAACAGTTTTGGCAATGAAAGGTCTGTTTTCAACGTATTTATATCCTACTTCTTTTTTTTACTTATCACGTTAATAATACAAATGAAGATATTCGTGATCTTGTATCTTTGTATATCAACCGTGTTACTGTGAAATCATTTATTGTCAGGAAGATATTTCTTTCTCCGAAATAAGTTATAATTTTTTTTAGCTCCGGTTTCTAAAAACACGGAGTCATGTATCACTGCGAATTTGTCCATGTTGTATAATTTTGTACAAATATTCATACTTTGCTCGAATGTTTACTACTTCAACGCAACGTGTACTATGCTGTTTAGCCTGTATTAATGGAGTTTAGGGTAGTTTAACCAGAAAATCAATGTTTTGGGACGCTCACGAAAAAAATAGATAGGTTCATGGTTGAAGACAACATGTGCTTTAACAGCAACATTTTGCCACTAGGACATCGAAAACCATTTAAACTCAATATCTTCCCTTATTAGTATCACGAAATTCGTTTGTTTTGGAAAACAACATGATGACACTCCTATTTAGGAAAAGTGTATAAATATAGAAGCTTTGAGGCCTGTTGTTCTACATCAACACAGTGTTGGATGACGTCCACACACGTATTCACAGAAAACAATATAAAAAACAACGTCTTACGAACCTGGACAAAATCAGAAACCATACGTCTCAAAATGGCTACGAACTTAATCACAAATGAGAATATAATAAAGAAGACAGTATAAAAGAAGCTGCTATGAGAAAATCGGTTCTGTGGACAACTCAAAATCTTAATGCAACCGTTTCTGACTGTGAAAAGCTTTCAGATAAATCCACTGAATATCTCTATGAAAAGAATTTTCACTAAATATAAAAAAAAAATAAACAAAACAAAAAGATTTAGTGGTGTACAGATTAGATTCATTTCTGACATAGCAAATAATCGTACCTAAACAAAGGTCACCACAACAATGTCGAGTAATTTAGTGTTTTTGCAACAAGAATATTGTATCTTTAAAAATGTCGCAACATCACTAGCAGGTGAACTGATTGCTGTAACAAATGAGAACAGTGAACTGAGAAACAGTTTAAGACAAAAAAATGTTTAGAAATGGAGGGTTGAACAAATTGCAAAACGATATAAAATTGGAAAGAAAAGAAACTTAAGTTTTTAAGCAAGTTAAATGGCCACATCTTTGACAAAGGATGACAAGTATTAAGGAAAAATTAAAGAGACTGAGATAAAATTCGTCATATACTTAAAACTGCATAGATTTGTCTAAAGGCACAAGTCAATTTCAATTTGATCCCGTAGTTTCCATCCAATCAGCGTGGTCGCAGTTGATAGGAGACTGTGGGTGCTGCTCGAAAATTGCCCGTACAGATGAAATCAATTATTTCTTTCCACCATTTTCGGTCCTGCGTGGCATTTTTTCTGGCATATGCCGAGATGATGCCATAATTCGCCAGGTCTTTTTCCACTTGTTGGATCCAGGTTTTCTTCGGTGCATTTCTTGAGACCTTCCAGATTTCCGGTCTGGTGCGCCACAGGGCTCGATTAGGTAGACGCCTCTCTTCCATTCGGCAGACATGGCCAAACCAGCGAGGCCTAGCACGTCTAATCAGTGATTCCAGAGTCGGTTGGTGAGAGCATCGGGCCCGGATTTCCACGTTTGGGATTCTGTCCAGAAGGTTTACTCCCAGTATTCGTCTGAGGCAGCGTATTTGAAATACCTCCAGCTTCTTGAGGTCCGCGTCTAGGAGGACCCACGTCTCTGCTCCATATAGGAGTATTGCGAGGATGAGAGTGCGGTATAGACGCACTTTGGTCACCACCGAGAGGGCCTTTTTTCTCCATATGCACCAAACTAGTGACCCGAATGCAGACGTTGCAAGTCCCAGGCGATGCGAGATGTCGGTGGAGGCCGCTATTGATCTGCTTCGGATTATGGATCCCAGGTATTTAAATTCCTCTACTTGCTGAAGATAGACTCCGTTAAGTTAAGAAAACTGAACTAAGAAAATGTCATTACAAAATCTCATTGAAACTTATCAAAGTGAAAAACAATTATATATATATATATATATATATATATATATATATATATATATATATATATATATATATATATATATATATATATATATATATATATAAACTTAAAGACAAAGCTGCGGAAAAATACTTGCTCTGAAAAATTGAACATGAAAATGTATGTGCTCATATATAACGAGGACTCATATTTCTTTATAACATTGAAGAGTGGGTGAACTATTACAGAGTAAGGTTTACAGAATAAAATTAGAAAAATCCAACTGAAGCAGTTTTTAAATTAGTAAATTTGCGAGCTAACAAATTACCATGTACTGCAACCAATAACCAATATGAATATTAAAGTGATAGTAGCTTCTCAAAAGCACATTGACGAAGAGTTCTCTAATAAAGCTTTAAAAAAACGACACGCTTATTAAGTAATCAGACGAGTAAATTTTGGGCACACATTTGAAGGCATTCATGTCTTTGATGAAGCTGGCCGATTAAAGGTGCTTGGTGTAGGCGAAATTGCCACAAAAACGGGAAAAGATATCCTGGAATCATCGGAGGTAATTCTTAGTGACACAGATGTCGCAAGCCAGTTAACAAAATTCTACACCAAGGAGAATATAATAAAACATATTTTCTACTGTCATATTGGGAATCTATACAAAAACGTTTAATGAACTCCTTGAATATTTTAGGTCTGCATTTCTTCAAGAATGTATTGCAGAGGCTTGGAATGACATGATAGTTTAGGAGCAACTGCCTGTGAGCAGACTTTGTAATTTCTTCTGTTCATTCAAGCTCCAGTGTATACAGCAGACAGCTTTCGAATCACTGAGACTGAAAATGGTTTGCTGTTTGAGCCTTTCCCAATTCACGATCCAACGTTCCGAAAATGTTCTGAGCATGGGGCAATGCGACTTATTAGAACTGCCAGAGGCCGGGATGGGAAAAGTGGACAACACCGAGAGTTTAAAACATTTGTTGAACCATTTTCTGAACTGATGAAAATGAAATCCGAGCTACTTGAAAGGTTTAGAGGAAATATGTTAATTATTTTGCTTGAAAAACGCGGCCAATATATTCTTCTTAAAGACCAGATGATCGGTTTCAGCAGGTTACTTTCATCGGTGAGGTTGACTTGTGTCCGAATACTTTGCAGGCTGCATGTGAGCTAATTACCTCCTTTTTGTTGTGTTGAAGATGATGGTGTTCACATTATCGAGCTAGACATACGTATAAAGAACTCGTCACTTATTTAGACAATTTTGCAAACAGCCAAGGGTTCATTGATGGAAAATATCGTCTTTCAGTCATTAATATTGAGAAACTGGTAAAAACATAAATTTACAAAGTTTTAATCGAAAGTTGGTAACAGGAGAGGAAAGTACTTCCTGTCGAAAATATTGTAATGTCTGCTTTGTGTAAACTTAGTAAAACAATTATTAGAGACCACTTACATGGCGAAATCTGGAACAAATCAAGGCGAAGACTAAAGGCGTTCCAATCAGAATCAAGACGTGGACATTTGAAAAGACAACTAAATGAGAAGCACAATACGTCTCACTGCATCTTAAGCCTACACAATACACATAGCAAGGCATC
Organism: Unio delphinus; assembly: GCA_029339505.1. Lineage (NCBI taxonomy): Eukaryota > Metazoa > Mollusca > Bivalvia > Unionida > Unionidae > Unio > Unio delphinus. Next base: position 15,179,791 of record JAQISU010000081.1, read on the forward strand.
GGATTGGATTTAATTTAATAAAACACAACAAAAACTATGAAAGAACGTGACATGTTAATCTGAAGAAAGGCGCGACAATTGCAAGACAAATTTAGTGAACTAAGAAGAAGAGGGATTGCTGAAAAAAAAATAGACAATGCAGAAAGAAGAAAACTAAGCAAGTCTAGAATTGAAGATTTGACATACAATACACAATTATTGGGACTATGGCATAGCAAAATAGATGACTCGGCCCTTGAAAGGTTGAAGACAAAAGCTTTCTGAAAATTGTGTTGAACTAGCCAGGAATTAATAAAAGAATGGAACATACATATCGAAGGTTTCAGAACCCCGCCCGACACACACACTCCCCCCCCCCTCTCTCTCTCTCTCTCTCTCTCTCTCTCTCTCTCTCTCTCTCTCACACACACACACACACACACACACACACACACACACACACACGATGATGAAAATTTTAAAAAAATCTGCTCCTTCCTGGACAATATTTTACATAAAACAGCACTGTCTCTTACCAATGAAAATATGAATCTGTCTTTATAGAAAATCCCAAAGGGCAACACAAACAACTTCAGGATCTGGACCAATCGACATGCCACTTACTACATGCTTAGCCTAAACTTGGAAATTTAATTCAATTGTATCGGATCTTACTGTACTCGCACCACAGATGCAAGTAGAGACCATTCTTAACAAGATCCTCATTAATATTCATGTCTACGGAAATAAGGCTAAGCTAAACAGCTCTGTAAAAAAAACACCCAACGACCTACATTCAACACTGTACACAATAATGTCATTAAAATCAGACTGATCAGGTACCACCACTCAAGATAACATAAAAAAGAGAAAAACAACTAAAATATAATGTACATAGTGCTGATGTAGCAGTTTCTTTACCGTTCACTAAAACCCGATCTTTTTACATCATGAATTACTCTAGGTCATTTTATATTTGTTCTTATCTATAAATGTACTGCATCTTTAGAAACTATTCATTGCACTGATATTGTTTGAATTCCATTCATCTTTAACTTCATGTTTCCAGAGGAAAATTGGTCAAATGACGTCGACGACGACGATCATCATCATCATCCTTGGTAACAACCATTACGAACACTCGGATAAAAGTAAATTTAAATAAAAATTTAACAACACATTACTGAATTTTTTTCACTTCTCACCGTAGTATTTGTAATCGAGATGCTGTTTTAAGAGTGGGTGGAAACGTGAATAATTAAATTTAATTCGATAGAAATAGCGTAAATTTAAGAGTGTAAATTAGAAAACCATATAAGCAGTTCTTGGACTCATTGTTCGTTGTTAAATGAAGGCTTTCGAATGGTTATCTATTATTTATTGCCACTGCTTCCTTGTATTTTTATTTCTTCTGCTTGTCGTCATGTTTGATTCAATTTTAAACTATATTTTTCTGGGGAAGGGCTTATCTTATGTTGTGAGAACTTGAAGCCGACCCCTTTTTTCATAATTTAGGAAATAAAGTATGTTAAAACCAAACGTGAAAAGTAGCACATAAGTTTAATATTAAAATGTTGTTGCTGATACCGATGACCGATAACTCATCATGCCATATAACGTGTGTACGTGATTTTTATTTTTAACGTAGCTTTAACAATTATTCAGTCATATCACAACGATGTCTGCAATGTGGTAGTTTATAGCGATGTCTAGCACTTGGGCATCATGCCGCAGACATATAGCACATGTTACATTTTGTAACATTATCTTCACACAAGGCCGACCAATCATAGCACTAACTTCTTATTGCTGAGCGCCAATCGAGACAGCTGTAAGTACAATTTTGATAAGTCTTTGGTATAACTCGGCTAGGGTTCGAACTCGCGACCTTCTGTATCCGAGGCGGACGCTCTAACCACTTAGGACGCATGAGCGGTTCGTGACATACAGAAAGAAGTCATTGATTTTGTAGTTACATCATCTTCAAAGATAGAATATACTGGAAGATTGGGTCTTTCAGGGATTCTAGCACTTTCATTATTAATGGAGAACAACAATATTCGTCACAGTTTGGCTCCTGGAAGAATTCGGCGATATTCCTCGACGAAGTAATGCATCCGCCTAGCTTACCCAGACTAAAGATCTAATGACCTCTGAATACTATAATGCATTCTAAGATGGGTTTATAGTTGCTTGCACTCTACCTACATATTTGTACTATACATATAATAATAACAACGGAGGACACTTCTCTGCCTTCTATCGCCTCGTTGTGCAATGGAACAGGGTTCTCTCATCACTCGTCGACCGAAAATGACCTACTGCGCCTACTAATTAACTCGATGTTCTGTTGACCAATACGGGAACAGTTATTCCATTCAGAGCTTTGTAATTGCAAATTAAGCAGGTACGATCATGACTATATGAACTGATAGGGAGCAAAAATCGTTCGGCATTCCTTATAGATTTGGTGGCAAGTCAAACTTGTGCAGACATATAAAGTCGAATGCCTGAGCTTTAACATCGGTACTAGTTGACTTGTCACCGAAGCGATTAACAAGGCATTGCGATCAATTGCCTTGCCATAGTCTCAGAAATATTGCTGTGCATAATATAATGAATCCAATCATACGCGTTTTGTTCTTGTTGACATCTAGCGTGATTACAGTGTTTATTTGACACTATTTTCATTTAGTATGGCTGGACAATCACAGGAAGCGGAAAATCCGAGCAAAATTTCCAAGGTTATACGCGAACAAGGTCAGTAAAATGCCTTGCCAAGGACGATATCATAGTTTCGAATAGAAACCAATCAGAAAAGTGGGAATCAAACCTATAATCTTCTGTTTAAGAGTCAAACGCCTTAACACAGAGCATGGAGATGAAATATTTTAAAGATGAGGTCGGTAAGGCTAACGAAATCCACCTGACATTCCATTCAGTTAAAAACAGCATGTTAAAAGACTTTAGAGAACTTTTATAGACTGACATACTGAAAGCAAGTTCAAAGACCAGATTTATCAGATATTGCAGGGAACTGCTGAAAACAGCGTGCCGGACTCGCGGTCGAACAATACTGTTTCGAATCGTACAATTAGATCAAGCCGGGGTCGGATTACTTATTGTCATTGGGCAAGTTACTCACATCGCCCTGGCTCGAAATAAACTACTTGTATCGGGCATACCCTACGGTGTGTGTTAAGAAATGGAGAACAATATTTGACTACAAAATGAAGTCTACAGAAAATGCGAAAATATAAAGATCGTCACAGGAAAGATATAACGCATTCAAACTTACTTTTTTATATACCTGAAGCTACCTATTTATGATAAGGCACGAGCTTAGTAAAGAATAATAAGAATTTTAAACACGTTCGTATGTATATAACATCCCTACGTGGAAAAGGTTACTGACATAATAAATGACATATCCCCAAACCTTCGTATTTACCTTAAGTTGTTTGGTACAGGTGTTCCTATAATAATTTAATTTTTTTATATATTTCCTTCATTCTGGTACTTTTGTTTTGAAATCTTTTGCATTAGTTATAATATCTAATGCCCCATGATTATCATAATTCGATTAGTCACTGACACGAATAGAACGTACCAAAAATTAAACGAAAAAATCTGAATGGTTTACAATCCATTTTCTAGAAACATCTGTATTTAAATGAAATGACAATTATTTTTAAATAAGCTAGATTTCCAGAATCGTCCGAATCACACGTGTTTACTTTGGTATCCTACGTAACAGCCAAGATGCTGAACTAATCAATACACGTTATTTTGAACTGCTTAACAAATCTTCACAAAAATATTGAAAAATACTTGAAAGACTTAGAGAATACAATATGATGCAAGAATAGCTCGCTGGTTCAGTTAGTGTAGTGATAATTTTCAAGTCGTGCCGGCCGTTAGCAAATCACTCATCATCAGGAACCCAATACATGCATTGTTGTCCAGGTTTTAGACGCATATACTATCGGGAAAGTGCAAAGCCTATGGTAATAAATTCATTTATTTGCTCTAGCCAATAATTGGAGAAAAACTACAAACAGGCATTAGTTTAACGTAAAAACGTAACAAATGTTACTAAACTGAAACTGGACGAACGCAACTGGGCGTACGGATGAAGTTAATATCATATATCACCACATCCTTGCCACATATACACAGGACATTACAACATGAACAAAGTAGGACATGCATCATTCCATGATAAAAAAAACTAAAAACTAAATGACACAGCACGTCAACACAGACAATAAAATATTCCCCCAGAATACGGTGAACTGCACATTTTACGCCCACCTCGTGTTAAACTGATTTATCTAGGTACTTGTATGTCATGAATGATTCTGAAAATTACTGGCAAATGTTCTCAGTGACCTCGTCAAAACGGTCTTATACGGTCTTAAACAAATATACTGTGCTAAAACCATTATTTTTCCTATCACGCTTACTCTGACCCCTACATAGGATCTACTAGATCTTTTGTTACCTTACGTCGTCAGCCCAACATGTCGTAAAGAAACTTTCTGTGTGTGTAACGGTGCACACTTTACAGAGATAATTTCGAAGTACATTCTGTAGTGGCCAGCGTAACACGCAACTATTAAGCTTGACGTATCGGCTAGTCCCGCAATACGCTGTTGACAACGAATGATCGTATAAGCTGTTTGGGGCATAAATTGAATTTTAGAGTCCGTTCGATGACGGTTTGACAGATATGTTAGTGTAAGGTAATAGCGGAGAATGGCCGAGCTAAGCTAAGCCACAGCAATTATTTTAAGTATAGAAATCTTAGGTCATTTAAAATAGGTGACATAAAAATATTTTCCAGAAACGTTATTAATAAAGCCTGACTAGACAAGATTATTATAACTTCAATGGGAGTGATTGCATTTTTGGGCGGTTAGAGCATGTAATCCTGCCTCGCTAAGCTAAATGGGGGTGGGGGTGGGTCCCAGACGGAAATCAAGGTTTTAAGTAAATCTTCCTCGCGAAATTAGACAGTCTGTTCTGAGGAGAGCCAGATTTTTAGCTCTAGGAAATAATAAGTATTTCTCGTTAGATGGTCCAGTAGATGTGTTTAGGAACCTGAGGATACGAAGAAAGAAAAAAAGATTGAGCTACATATTTATGCCGAGTCAGGCACAAAGGAAAACGTAGCTGTATACCAAACTGTACAGTGCAAAAGTGCAGTCTAAGACGGTCGATGATCCAGAGAGAGAGAGAGAGAGAGAGAGAGAGAGAGAGACAGACAGACAGACAGACAGACAGACAGACAGACAGACAGACAGTGACTTAGAGAAAAGACTTGAAGCAACCAAGTAATGTTGACAAGCCGGGAATTCTAGTTTAGATCAGTCACTCAATTCTATTATGAAATTTATTTATCAGTTGTAACTGAACGGCAAATAGAATTTCGCAAAAGAAATTGTAACTTCATTCCTAAGAGAAAATGAATCAATGAAATGTAATGTTCAGTTCATTTTGTTTATGAAACTGATTAAATTGGAACATTTTACATACGGAGGCTCATGTTGCTCTGTTCTGTACTTCTGTTAAGAGCCCCATTATTCCATACCTCTAATTTCATATTTTACTCCATTTTTTACTCGGTCCGTGGACGATCAGCTGCGCTATTTAATTATAACGAAAAACCAAAGGGAGCATGAATAACATCAACCGACCTTCTGACAACGCACACACACACAGATATATATATCCTTTAACAAAGAGTGATCTTGGTCTGGGATGTAGAACTAATGTTATATGTTCTTGTGCGAAAATCATGTTCTTCTTTCAAGGTGAACCCGAACTTTTAACTTTTGAACCCGAAATGGATACACTATTTCCTTACCCACAAAAGCAAGCGATTCACAACATCTGGCAACTATAGATGGTTGATAATTCCAGTTATTGAGATGAAACAAAAATGGTAACAAGCGGCAACAATCTGACAAACGAACAACATCATATGGTGGGCGTATAAAACAAGAGTATCTACGTTAAACAAAATATACCAGACTATCAACATGAATTACTTCAAGCGTCGGAAAGTGAAGTTCATAATCCATAACCATCTCTATAGCTGCAGTCACTTTTCATTAAATCGCATATATATATATATATATATATATATATATATATATATATATATATATATATATATATATATATATATATATATATATATATACAGAGTAGATTACCCATATCTTTGTCAGATGCGTGAAGCATGCAGTGCCAAGAGTTATTTCCTGTTTCTTCAAAGATAAAGCCAATCAGTTGCAATATCAGACAGTCAAAAGTCCACTTTCTGACGTTGATTTCTGCTATCAATACTTTTTAGGAACAACCAGAATAAGAAGAAGGAGCAGAAGAAAAAGAAAAATGAGAAGCATAAAGTTTAGCTATACGTTTCACGTATATCTACTTGACACGTTTAACATCTAGTACTCGCACCGGCTGAGTGGTTATGTTAGGTGGTCCGAAAGGTAGAGATAAAACCAAAACACCAGGAGGAAGCCACAATCCCAGGATGGGCAGCATTCCATGTACATGCTCTGCGGATTAATCCACGGAGTGCATAATAAGCTTTTTATTATCGCTCTATTTAGTTCCAAGCCCTAAATTCGATCTCCAACCCCATTCAACAAATTCTGATATCATATTAAATTTTGTCGAATATGACTGTGGTTCTACAGAGTTCTGTTCAAGTTAGCTATCTGCATGTTTTACGGTACATCGATACATAAAAGGTTGCATGGTGCCGAGAAAAGTGTAGCAAAGTGGATTGCCCTGGGACACACAGTCAAGAGTAGAAGTATTTGTGTTCAACGATTCGTCAGCACAATAGTAGCTAAAATGGTTCAAATAAAAAGTAACTTTACGATATATAAAAATGCTAGACAAAGCTAATACATTAATTGCATAATTACCAGTGTGTGTGTGTGTGTGTGTGTGTGTGTGTGTGTGTGTGATATGGATTTTTAACGTAGATTTAATATTTTGTCCAGTCATATCACCTACGATATCTACAGTGAGGCAGTTTATAGTGATGTCTAGCACTGAGGCATCATGTCGCAGACATGTAGCATGATTTCCCACCCAGTCACACTATCCTTACACCAGACCGACCAGTCCTAGCACTAACCTCTTAATGCTGTGCGTCAAATTATCAGCTTTTACAACCATTTTGTAAGTCTTTGGTATGACTCGGCCGGGGATCGAACCCACGACCTCCTGCTTCCAATACTGACGCTCTAACCACTAGGTCACCGGAGCGGCCAGTATAACAGAAATCTGAGAAATGAGTAACAGAAAACATAACTAGATGACGTGCTTGGCCAAACACTCCTTTAAATCCTAATAACATTTTTTAATTAAATTTAAAAAAAACATTATAACAACAACTGCGCCATATATTGGTTATCAGGCTAACTACCTTATGTCCGATCTGATGTGAGCTCACATACTACCCAAAGTTCATATCTGCCCTCAGCTCTGCTTCAGAGGATCCCCACATTTGTCATCTTAGCCCAAGTTTTAATTTCAAAAGTTTTTTTGTTGTTGTTGCTGAGTCTGACGCTAAGTTTTTAAACCGATGTTGTTGTTTTGTTTAACTCGAGATCTTGCACCCCTATGGGATACACTGTGAAAATAGTGTTTTTGCCCACGTCCTGCTGGAACAACACCATATCATAAACCTTATTATTTAACCGTTTTAATTATAACTGGCTATTCACTAATGTGAGATACAACTCTCATACACCATACTACTGCAATACATTAAACACTAACGTGATATTTAAAACAAATTTAACCATGTCGTGAAACAAAACGTGGGACTGTGCAAAAAAATGGACCGTCTTTCGGTACCAGCTTGCTAACTGATCATAGCCTTGGGCTGTTTAATTACGATTAGACGTTATCTGATATAGCAAGAACGGAAATATTGTTCGACATCAGAAACGAATAAACCTAAAAAAAAAAATGTTTACGTTGCGATTTATTTGTTTGAAAAGCTCCATACCTGTGCACTCCGTATTGCGAAAAGAAGACTTCAAGCAAGTTACCAAGAGAGAGAGAGAGAGAGAGAGAGAGAGAGAGAGAGAGAGTGGTCTAAAAGCGCTCTCCGTTACGGATCACTGCCATCTCACCTCTGTCTACGTGGGTTCAAGTCTTAGATTCGGCTAATGTAGTTATGTGAGAAAGCTTGCCAGTAGCTTCTCGTGGGTCGGTGGTTCTTTCCGGGGATTTTCCTGGGTTCTTCCTCCACCAATAATACTGGCTGCCATGTATAGCCCATCGTGTGCTGAAAAATGGCGTTAAACCCTATAACAACAACAACAGCAGTCATCGATTGATACCACTATCGAACTAAGTGCAGACAAACTAAAACAAAAAACAACCTTGCTCTACTGTTATTTGAAGACCAATGATTTGTATTTCTAATGTTGGCATTGATGTTCGTTGTCATTCTTGCTTTTATTCTTTACAACAATCGAGTGAAGTATTTTTCTTTCTTTGACACAGTCTGGATGTGTGCTTGTTCAGACCACAGGTTCGTGTAGTTTCTACTAAAAAGATAGTTTTCGACACGTTGGAAAACAAATGCCAGTGCAGGATAGCAGGTGTGCCATATCTACAGGAGCCAGACAAAATAAAATTCTTGATGAAACCGCCTGAGATTGAATAGATGTTGAAGCAGGCACACATGTTTTAACTCTCTTACAAAAAATAGTATATATGGGGCGTGTCACGCGTTAACATTTCCCACTTCTGACATCAAGCATACTTAACATATGTTTATCGGCGTCTCCGGCATGTTATCTATTATCAACAAATACCGGAAGAGGACAGATAAAAAGATGAATGTTATTATATGTAAAACAACGAACGTAATATCGAAAATACACTGGTAATATCCACCCGTCACTTGTGAAAGACATATCATCACGTGCTTTTACCTCCAAATTTTCAGAATAAAATCATCTGTATGACATAGAGACAAAGCTTATTTGTTGTTGGAATATTGCATTTACATAACAAACACGAGTTCGTTCAATTTATAGTACCGTCCATACCGAAATACAGTTAAACATTATATATATATATATATATATATATATATATATATATATATATATATATATATATATATATATATATATATATATATATATAAAATATCAGTTTTAATGGTGGTGGAAGAACGCGGGAAAATCCCGGGAACAACCACCGACCCACGAGAAGCTACCGGCAAGCTTTCTCACATACCCACATTGGCCGGGACCGTGACTCGAACCCACGCAGAGGTGAGATGGCAGTGATCCGTAACGGTAAGCACTTTAGATCACTCGGTCACTAAGGGCCCCCCCCCCCATACCATCCCCCGCGTCAAAAAGGAACCTATCGCAAGTTTAACATGTTACTTGTTTTAGATAAGTAAAAGGAACGTTCCATATGTTAACATTATTTTGTATTTCAAGATATATATCACCAAAAACTGAGCAAGGTGCATTTTTGTCTTCCTTTCGTTCATAACAATAGTGTTGAACAGATCGAAGCTAAAAACAATCTACGTCCAACAGGTAATATGCCTATCAGATCATGTTCGTTTTACCAGACAATTGATGAGGACTGGGCTCGCTACCCTCTTCCTGTGGGAATCTCTTTCCTGTTCTGTCTCTTTTGGTATGCCATACAGCCAAAAGTGCTCATTAACGGTGACAGTGGTGGATTCAGTGCAACTAAAAAATACGCGGCACCCATTCCACACGAGTATCTCTTGTATGCTAATCGACCAATCTGTAAAATGGAGAACGGTCCGCCAGTTCATTTGCATATATATTTCTCCAAAGCAGGCGGTTTTCGTTTTTGAAATATTTTTTTCCAGTGCAAGTGATTGAAGCAAGACTGATACGTACATTCATTAGGACCGCCTCGGCTATTTCTGAGACAAATCTATATCCTGTTATGTCTTTGTAGTGATTTATTAAAACGCACGTTTTCTTCACCGAAAATGTCTTTGCAAGCAAGGAACCGTAATCAATTCTGACCACCTCAGCTGTTTCTTTCGTTATACTGACCGTAGAATGGGCTGATCGTTAGATGCATTTGCAGTTTCTTAGATAAACTTTATTTCGTAAAGAGTCGATTAATCCCAATGGCAGTTAATGGCATACATTCGCGGTATGATCAGAAAGATTGTTCTTAAAGTTGCACATGAAGTAATTGTAAATCGCTTTTAAAAAAATTCATTTATATTTGAGTGGGAATGCACTAGTCCAGACACAAATGAATCCCGATTTACACCCAACTGGCAGGAAGATTGGTCAGTGATATCTTAGCATGTGTTAAGTTTTTAGACTCCAACAAACAGTAACACAGAAAAAGTGAAAAGAATAAGCTTTGTAAAATGTAACAAATAATTTATTTCCCTGGAAAAAGATTGTAATTTTTTTAAATAAAATACTTTTTAGAATCAAATCCAAAAATTATCCAACATAATCCACCAATTAAATTACAAAAGTCCAAGTAATAAAATGTTCTAATAAGATGAACTTTGAATCCTGATGGAAAATCCAAGATGGAAGACGCTGACATATGCGGAAGCTTGTCCTGTACTTATCTACAATTCCCTGTACAAACACAATACTTAACACTCTGGTGTTGGCAGTCTGAATAAAAGTTTCATAAACTTTCTTTGTCCAAGAACTCTGTATGAGCACATCAAATATTTCCAGAAATATAAATGAATCCCTTAAAATCAAAATCAACTGTAGAGAATATAAAATAACTCTAAAACTGGCTACAACAAAAGAAAATGACTTAAAGTCAGGTGTAAAAGTCCAAAACTGAGAATATTTCTCTAAACATCTCTTATTAAATCTAACTTCTGCGCAACTATGGAAAATCATAGATTTCAACATATGGGTTTCGTGATCTTATTTACATCACGTAGTCTTAACATGACCCTTGCGAGAACCAATCATTTTACTTTAAGAATATATATTTTTTAAAAAGTTGTTTACTTCAAACAACCCAAAGCTATTTTCAAGTCTCGTGTCAAGTATCCAATACGTATAGCCTCGATCTCGATATTATTAATTCTCAATAATTTTTATTTAAAAAAAAAAAAGAAATTGTTTACGTGGCTGTTACTAACCTTGAATTAAGGTCACGATCTGGGTCAACTTTAAATAGGAAGTTTCAACTATTATTATCTATTCACATTGTTTACGTCTTAAATATAAGAAACCCTCTGCTCGACAACTTTACAGCAGCATGAAATACAATTTGTTTTAAAACAACTAACACACAAACAACTAAATTAAAATAGTTATATATTAAATCAGATATACGTAGCACTTCCCCCCAAAAAAGAAAAAAAGATTTTGTATATGATAAAGCTTTTTTTGCCACAGATTAATGATACATGAGGTTTAAGAACAACATGAGAGGTACTCTTATGAATTACAAACAGTGTACATGGAATAATACACTCATACAAACAGAAAAGTACATCTGCTATTAAATTACCTTTCCCCTTGATGAGCACGATGTCACGATTATATTCCTGTAACAATAAACTCCACCATTTGAATCGTATTTTTCATCTTGCTGATGAAAGCAAGGGGGCTGTGGTCTCTAAACACAGTAATCAAGGAAACGCTGAACTAAGGCAAATTTCAAAATGTTGTAATGTCAAAATCAAAGCCAACCATTCCTTCTCTATTGTTGAATAATTTCTTTGAAACGTATTTAACTATTTAGAAAAATAACACACTGGATGGTCAATACAATTTTCGTCTTCTTGAATCAAAACTGCTCCAACCCCCAACATCACTTGCATCAACAGATAATTTATATGATTGGTTGAAATCTGGAACTGTAAGAACACAGGCGCTTTTAAGCATGGCTTTAAAGGAGACTAGAAACCAGTCGAAATATACAATAATATTAAATACACTGCAGAGAAAAACATGATTTTGAAGCGTCGTGTGCGACCGTACTGCCAATATTGAGATATTGGCATATTTTCTAGGCGCTGAGTTTCCGTGACCTCGTATGCATATTTTCCGCGCCTATTCGGTTACTTTCGGAAAGTGACGTCATACTAGCAACTCCAGCATCCAGACCTACAGTTGCAAGGTTCATTTCATATAGAGTACCATGCCGTTTTGCGTTGCTTACGGGTGTAATAGCATACATAGAAAAGGCAGTGGAGTTCATTTTTTTTCTTTTCCAAATGATAAAGGGATAAAGAATGACTGGATACATTATTACAAGCGAGTCGATTTCAATGCAACACCATACAGCAATCTGTGCCCATTACATTTCACAAAGGAATGTTACCAGAGGGATCCTAAAAACATAGATCCTCTAGGATACACGAATGCTAAGCCTAGACTAAAAGTTGAAACGGTTCCAGACATACCATTGTATATTTTAAATCCTGGTAGAGTGTCAAACGTACGAGTTACGAAAATAGGCAGAAGACCGAATAAGTACTAATAACAAATATGACAGCCCGACACCTGATCGTGCTGATGAAATGAGTAAAAAAAATTTCTTCTTCAAGATTACAATCTAAATAAAGTCACCACTGTCCTATGTATAATTGAGATCTGACTTTATATCAAATGGAATTTTTGCTTAAAAAAATAATAATAATAAGATTATCAACCCTTGACACGGTCGTGTTTTGAGAAAAACAATTTAAGTAATTTTAAAAAAAATATAAAAAATTATTTTTAAAAAAAACAACCTTTCAGTCTATGCCTATTACTCGTAAAATGTATAAACGGAAATCTGTAATGATTGGAACTGATATAAAACTGTCCCTTGGGCAGTTTAAATAGCAGCGATTAAAAGAAAAGAGATCCGATATAAAATCAAAGTTTCACATTAACTGGCTGACAATAAAAATTGGGGGGGGGGGAGGCGACTATTGACCCCACCTATTTGCCCCGATGTGCAATTTCTCCCTGTGATATGCCTTATTATACCCCAGGACAAGACCTTTTTTTCATATTCTGGTCTGCATAATAGTTAGAGGTTAGAATTAAGTACACAAACATAATGGCAGTTTAACAAATTAACAATTATTCCTTATCATTGCACTTATGTTGTGAAAAGGACTGGCCCTCTGACATAATTCAAAGAAACCATGTGCTACAGAGTGTGTATGTTAAAAGCCTCCTGACATTTTCCGGTCCAACAGAACTTGTGTTTTTCTTGCCCAATAAATCTGTCAGGGGTTCAGCGATATTCGAAAAATTGGAACAACATTTTCGATAGTACCCAGCTATACTACCTAAAATCGCATAAGTTGCTTTTTATTAACAGGCACAGGGAAATTCACAGATAGCCTTGACCTTATCATATATATGTTTAACTTATCCATGTCCCACGATATGTCCTAGAAAAGTTTCATTAGCACGGCAGAACTCGCTTTTAGATAAATGAATTGTCAAATTTGCATTGGTGAGTCGGACAAGAATTTCCGAATTGTTGCTAAATGTTCTTTCCAGGAGTCGTTATAAATGTTGACATCATCGATGTAATCATCACAATTATCTAGACCAGAAGCGATAATATTCATAAGACGTTGACAGGTACTTGGCGACCCATTCATCCCTGTCACGGAATTGTATAAACCCTTTTATCCTTTTATTTATGAAATACATATACTCGGGTTTCGTTTTTGTGTACACACACACACACACACACACACACACACACACACACACACACACATACACATGTGTGTATATATATATGTATGTGTATGTGTGTGTGTGTTGTACAATATTTCGAATTAATGAGTTCAGTTCATCATATGCCGCACGTGCGAAGTGCTTTTGATTGGAAGAACCGAATGCTTCCAGTGCACAGACGATATCTGCGTATAAATGCCTCACCGTAGGTAAAACTCTTTACATTTCGGAACGTCTTGTCAGTGAGCTGGTCCACTTTAAGGACTTGCTAATATTCAGATGTAGAGGTATGCGAGTTATTAAAATCTTGTGTACAAGTTAGAACTGTTGTACTACCACGTTTATCTTTGTAAATTTTCTATGTAAGTTTGGTCTCCGTGTTATAACACAAATATTTTCTATTCTTTTTTTGTGTGATTTATCGAGATTTTTGTATGGACAATAATGCCAAGTTGCATTTCCAAGAGGCGTTTAGTACTGTAGGATCCTTATAAGGTACGGTTCAGTTCACTTCTGAAATTGTGTAATGTTTTGTAATTATTGTGCTGATAATGAATTTATATAGCCTACCGTACGTAACGTCATTACGTTACATCATATATGCCCGTGACATGCACAGTACACGGCGATATATATATATATTCTAAGCTGAACGGAGCAGATGTAGGGCTGACCAGAGGGAGTGAACAGAGTGACTAGAGTGATTGGAGTCGACATGGCATCAGCTGCAGAGATAACTATGTAGTCGACCATATCAACTGTAAAACCGAATCGTAGCAGCCGTACAGCTAAGTGTTGCTGGTCGAGTAGCAGATATTCGGGCGTTGCTGACTTATTGGTTTGCGCTGATTGCTTGATTGGTCATCTTAGAATACTGACGGCTTGATTGGTCAGTGTGACTGACTGGTAGCTGAGTGGTGACGGAAATTACAACTCGTATATGTAATCTTTTAGCCGTTGGCTAATTTTTTGGGGTTCGTAAAACCCAGTGTGCTTTTGGGACTGTAGAGATAATTTGTATATGTTCTTTTTGTTTACATAAGTTCACTATTTGAATGAATATATTTTACATTTTTACTATGAGTAAAATACTACAATTTTTGTACTATTTGAGTAATACGCATAATTCGTACAGTGAAATCATGTGAATCTTTCATCCCTTGTCCTTGTACCGTATAATGTCACTTGTTTGTGTTTTCATTATGTAAGTCCGTGCGTATTATGTAATTGCTTCAATTTGTGGATCGCATGCACGCACATATTAATCGTAATTAATTTTTCATTCAAAACATTCGTCATTAAACCCTGCATTTGCATCACCATCAATTGTATTGTAAATTCGAAAGATCATCTGGATTCACGAATGCCGAAATTTCCTTTGCCCTTTCCGTTAGTAAAAGTTGCAAAAATCCTTTCAGAAGGTCAAATTTGGTAACATACTTGGCATTTTCGATTTTATCAATACAATCCTCGATTCTCGATAATGGAAACGAATCTGGCTTTGTCACACAATTCACCTTCCTATAATCAGTACACATACGCAACTTTATGTCTGGTTTTGGAACGAGTGTGCATGGTGAACTTTTACTGGGCTCTATGAATCGTTCTCCAGCAAATACGGAATTTCTTTTTACAAGTATTCCTGTTCGAGAGGGTTCATCCTGTACGGGTGTTGTTAACAGGCTTAGCATTTACAATTTTAACGTCATGGAAATTTTGATTGTCTTTGTAGGAACATCTGGAAATAAGTGCTCATATTCAATTAATAACTTTATTTTTTTTCTGGCTCTTGCAAATGTGAACATTTCTGGTCCATATCTTTCATAATATCTGAATTCCGAAGATTTGACACTCCAATATCAGTGAAATCCGATGATATTCTTTCACTTAAATCTTAACTGAGTCTGACAGGTACAACTAAGTTAATTGCATGTTTAAAATATCTCTTTCAATACACTTCTTTATCCTGTTTGTGACAAAGTTGTTTTTGCTTTCGCCTCCCTGGAGTATTTATGATGTAATTTAAATCACTTACTTTCCTGTGATCTCTGTAGGGACCATACTTCTTGGCCTGAGGACAGTGAGGAGGATTTTGTGGAACCGGCGAGGGAGCCATGACTCTTTATCACCAGGCTGAAAACTCCTTTCCCTTTCCTTAGAGTTTTTATCGCATCTTGAATTCATTTTCAATTGAGCAGAGTGTATATTTGCCCATGCAACATCACAAGCTTTTGACAACTTAGTACTTAACATTGGAACCAGACAAGAAGATAAATTTCAGTTATCTTATTTCAACAACTTCAATGGTCCACGCACAGTGTCCAACTATCAGTTCAAAAGGACTGAAACCTATAGAGATTATTGAACTGATTCCCCAACAGCAAAAAACAGTAAAGAAATCATCCCAATCTTTACCGCAATACCAGTATCAAAACAACATGATCCAATCATATTTTTCAAAGTCTGATGGAATCTTTCTAATTTCCCTTGGCTCTCAAGGTGATAGAATATTTGAACTGTTGGATGCCGGATTCGTACATAGCTTGCTGGAAAATTCCAGATATAAAGCTTGAGCCTTGTCCAGATTAGACATATGTGCGAAGGCCAAACTGAGTTTTAAAAAAAAACTTCATCAAAGCTTTTACTAATGTTCTTGTTTTGTTTTTTTTATTCCTCAAAGGAATTGTCTCTGGAAACCTTGTTAACGCACACATAATGGTCACCTGACTTTGTCGTACGTATGGGACCAACAAAACCTACCATAACTGCTCAGGTGGCCTAGTGGTTAGATCCTCGGCAGAGTCATACCAAAGACTTACAAAATGGTACTAACAGCTACCTCGCTTGGCGCTCAGCATTAAGAGGTTAGTGTTAGGACTGGTCGGCCTGGTGTCAGGATAATGTGACTGGGTGGGACATCATGCTAAATGTCTGCGGCATGATGCCCCAGTGCTAGACATCACTATAAACTGCATCACTGCAGACATCGTAGCGATATGACTGAAAAATTGTTAATCTACGTTAAAAAATCATAATCAAACAAACAAATATACCATAATTCTACTAAAATTCTACGAAATGGTTCGTCAAATGCAGGAATAGGTTGCCGATGAGCCTTACGTATTTTCCGATTCGGGTTTCCTTCCATTGGAAAAGTATGAAGATCTAGTATTTGTCAAAATCACTTTTGAGCTCTGGCCAATAAAAGTGAATCAAGATCTAGTGATATATCTTATTAATCCGTCAATGACCAGCCAAAGAAGTTTCATTGGCCAGACTATGTATTTCCTGTCTGAATGGTTTGGAAACTACATTCTGATTGTTTTACTGACCACCCATTACTTGCATGTACCTCTATTAAATCAGATATACGTAACACACGTCGGTTATGCCAGAGATTAATGTCAAACTGACACCGTCTGCCCAGGGGGTCAATACGTTGAAACCATTCAAAGTAAATTAGATACCTTGTTAATTCCATATTCAATTATTAGGATGGCCCCTGAAGCACCTTTTGGAATTCGACGAACCACATTAAAGGCACTCCTTCAATTGTATTTGAATTACTAAGTTATTACAGCAAAGTGAAAACATGCACAACTTTCGTCTATGTGGTACATTTCTGTGCGTCTTTCTCTATACAATCATTAACGATTAATAATTCACTATTGTTTTACTAATTATATGAAACTTAAGTTTTATTGATAAATGTTCCAAAAGTACTTTCAACTAGAGATTATTTTCATGTTACTTTTGTATGTGCGTGAATTTGAGTGAAAGAGAGATCGCGAGGAGGGGGGGGGGGGCTTCAAATGTTGGTGAAACTTTTCACTAATACTAAATGATTGGAGTTGGTCACATTTTCAATTTTGGTATGGGGAGATATAGGGCCGCCCCTAGGCTTAATAAAACGCAGACACTCAAATGTACATAAACGTGACACTTCAAATGATACAATCGATTTATTCTTGCGCACGTTTATTCGTTATTATGCACGCTTTCCATAAAAAAAAAAGACACAAAGAATAACGTTATGGTGCTCTTCAATGAAAGTCTGGCCCCTTCTGAAGATGTTGGAGGGAAAATAAAAATTAACAGCGGGCCTGATCAAACCGTTGACAAGTCACATAAAGGGAAGCGAAAAAGCTATCGTGCAGTTGTAACGTTGGTACAAATGTACCGCTACAAAAACCAGCGTCATCATATGATCAGTTACGGTAGGGACTCAGCTTGATGTGGTCACCGTTGCTGTAGAGGCCAGCTGTATGTGCTGGGGAGAGACACGAGGACCAACACACACACACAACCTCGTTACACTAGGGCAGTGCCGTCCAACCTTTTTAACATCACAGATCACTGATTTTTTTCCCTAGTCAATGGCCGCAGCAGGAAACTTAAAAACAACGACTATACAAATTATTCACGGTTGTTTACCTGGTTAGACAGATATACTATGAAAGTAGGCCATTGACGGTTTTTTTTAAAAAAAAAAATTATTTATACATAAATGCACACAAAATTGCTCGAGCTCTGACGGGTCGTTTAAAATTAGAACGCGGGCCGCAGGATGGACAGCACCGCACTGGTGGATAAGCTTGATACCTCATTTGAATATCCCAAATATATCCATGCTGCTGTACTTAATGAAAATATTTTCATGGTATTTATGAAAAAAATGCAATTAAAAAAAAACAATTACTAGAGCAATTCTTTATTTCTTTTTTTAAAACGTTATTTTGGTCAATTTCAACATTTGGTAAGCCAATAATGTATAATCAATAATGACTACTTCAACACAGGGCCGATTTTGTAGGTAGACATTAATGTGATACAAACTGTTATCATTGTAAAGAGAAAGGACATCGGCCATTACGTTAGCATTGCCAAAGGTTCAGCTATGTAAGGTCGTTGATACTATTAATAGAGTAGTTTATACACCACATTCAATAAGTGAACAGATACAAATGTTCCAAATATGAAATCGGTTGTATCATCGGATCCTTAATTTATTTATATATAGCTGCGGTGGCCCCCTCATAGAAGGCCTCTTAAAAGAGGCCATCCCTGATTAGAGGTTAACATGTCTGACACCAAAATAGTATATTGCTATTATTCTGTCCCACTCGTGGAGGCCAACTTTATAGTACAAGCCCAGTTTTTAATGCAGATGGGATAGCCTCTTTTGTGGGATCTATTGTATTTTATTATTAATGGTCAAGTGTGTAACATTAAATATTTTCCAATCTATTTTATATGCATGCAATTTCGCAGAACATTACTTTTCATTATCTTGGAAGCGAAAACATCTGCGTCTCAACAAAGTTAAACCAATAAGTGGTTTCAGTGTTTGCAATTTTAATTGTCACTGATCTAAAGGAATGTTCTTTACAATCAAATTTTTTTTGTTTACCTCAAGATTTTTTTTACAAGTAATATAATTGACATACTTGTGTTTTTTTGTCTTTAAACTAATCAGAGTAAATTTTTTAGATTATTAAGGGGGCAAAATGTGTTTGGTTAACAATAAAATTTACACGGTCAAGTAGTTTTTACTAATTATGACCTGAACGGAAAGCTGAATAAGTAAATGGTAACAAAATGGTATCGTCACTTTAAAGTGGAGACTTAAAACCCTTGATATGTAAACTCGTCTGGGTCGCAATGTTTCACATCGTTAAATAAACTGTATACCCCGTTATGGCCCTCAAAAATTGTATGAATGAAACAGGTGTTGCTTTATCAGCATACACACACTCCTTACAATGTTGTGTTCTAGATCATCAGCCACGATAAATACAATATACTTTATAATGGTATGCATGAATCTTTGTGAACTTAACTGGTATTTGTTGCTTACCTCGCACTCCACTGATGTACTCTCGATTCCTCGACGTATTCAGCTACTAGCTGTAGAAACCTTGTTTACAAATGCGTACACTTAAAATACATGTATGACACTACTAGTCTTCCATTTAACTGCGTGTACTTGATAATGGCATTCAACGTATGACAGTTCGTCTATTTCTCCCCTGGGCTATCGATGACGCGTTTATTAACCAATCCCTAACATGTCGTGTAGAAAATAGATGTGCATATCTGATCTACGGGTAACCTACTCGTTATCTCGCGAAAATAGCCGGATGAAAATAACCAACTTAATGGCTTAAGGAAAATTGCTTAACACACAAAAAGTACAAGGAACCCCACCGCTGAAATTTCTGTTTTTGTATGACGCGTCCTAGAATGTCCATTCATTCCAACCCGAAGACAGCCCAGCCCGTCTGGCTGGATACATTAGCATAGATGATTATCATGATGAAAAGATATAACTTGTTTAATTCCAGATGAACTGATGGAAATAGTGAGAAGTATTTCGAATATGTTAAAACACAGACACAGACGGGTACCTACCTTTACGATGTCAAAAAATCAGCTAGAATGGTATGGGTGTGATGTGCACATCTGTTCCATTCATTTCGATAAGAAGGTGGGGCTCATAACGTTGCCACTGAAGGTGATAACTGATCATATATATCCCAGTGCGCACATCGATCGATCTTTCCTGGAGAAATTTTGAATGGAAATGAAATCCAGTGCCTGGTGTATAATTCACATGGCACTGCTATCGTATAACAAGCCTCCGCAGCAACCGTTAGCGCCTGAATTGAATTATGAAATAAAACTATACCAGGTAATTTGACCCTATTTCAGACCATATAATCGGCAGATATATCTGTAACAGACGCGGATAGCCGCCGAACACACGATTTCATTCCCAGCACCAGTTGTCATAGAAACAGACTATCATACTTAGATTGAAATATATCACTGATTTACATACGTCATCTTTGCGTGTATTTCACCAAAATATTTTTAACTTTCTCGTTGATTCGTTTTCTCTGATCATAAGCCTTCTCCAAATGCATGAGGGAAAAACAATGCCTGGCTTAAAAATCCTACCACTATAAAAGCAAACATCCATCCGCACTTCGCTTAAATTCCGAGATATATTAGTCACTGGCCTATTTATGCAGCGATACTAATAGTCGACGTTTATAACTGACCCAAGCATCTGTATATGAATGCAATATAAATAAGACAAAAGTAAATCAGTCAAGCTGTTACAAACAGGTGTAGTGACAATATATCGCTGTACGATTTATAAAAAAATGCTAAAATACTTCTAATCACATGTTTGCAGCACTTCGCCTGAGGGATGTTAAGTCAATCAAACTTACTCCTCCGCCACTATCTACTTCCAGTATCGTGCTGACAGCTGACCCCAGGGTTAAGGGTCACGCTACAAGGTTTGTTCAAACTCCACTAAAAATCTACCTCCTGCCGATTACTTGCGAGACTAAACTGATGGGCCAGATGTACATGTAGTGCCAGCTTAATTCGTTCCACAGCGCGTTAATCTACAATAAATAATTTTTCTACCGTCTATTTCCTTCCCCGTGCAATACGGACAACATGCTGCCACAGCTAATGTAAAGGTACATCTAATGCGAGGAGAGTATGTGAGAGGGAGATTTTTTATATCTTCTTCCGATATATATTTGCCTATTACGCCATTAACGTTTTTATATTTATATTTTTTTCCGGTTTCAAAGTGCTGAACGGGAAAGCTACATGGGGGTGTTGATCCTCGTGACTCTCCCCAGCTCATACAGCTGATTTGAGTCGATAAAAGGAACACCGTCTATAACGAATTTGTAGTAAAAGGTGTAGTGGATCCCTGTCCACCCATGAGTGCATTTGTGGTGTATATTGTTGTTTTAAATTTATTTATATTAATAAATTTGGATGACGGTTAATCTTTGCTTTGTTTGTCAAATTATTAAAGGTTAAAAACCCATAAAGGAATTTCGACCGATAATACTTTCAAATCTCTATTCGAGCTCCCACAGCGAAGTTAGAGATGTCACAGGAGTCTGACGTTTTATCAATAAAGTACGGCGAAATGTCTGACAACATGAATTACCCTTATCAATTTTATATATATATATATATATATATATATATATATATATATATATATATATATATATATAAACACAAGGAATGCAAGCGTGACCACAACCCTTCGCTCGATTCGACATTTTCTCACGAGACTTTTATCGCTTCAGAATCGCAAGAAGACGGAAACACTACACATATGCATTCAAAAGACAGTTACTTACCAACGCAAAGCTCTTAAATGACAATGTCCTGAATCCAACCGGCGAATTAACCTTTTTTTTTTTGCACAAGTACGGTCACATTAGCCACGGTCGAAAGTCTACCTGACGGAAGTAGCCCATTCTACCAGTTTCTACCCCAAACCGAACCTTTTGCAGACAAGTGTCTAAATGCCAATGATGTCGACGTTTGCTTATCTTTTTAATGAATTCATTACAAGAAAGGGGCCATGAGTGTCCCAGTTGTCTAATGCGCTTTCGTTACGGATCACTGCCATCTCACCTCTGTCTGCGTGGGTTCGAGTCTAAGATTCAGCTAATGTAGTTATGTGAGAAAGCTTGCCAGTAGCTTCTCGTAGGCCGATGGTTCTTTCCGGGTTTTTTCCCCGAGTTCTTCCTCCACCAATAATACTGGCCGCCATGTATAGCCTATCGTGTGCTGAAAAAATGGCGTTAAACCCTACAACAACAACAACAACAACAACAACAACATTACAAGATGCCGTGGTAATTCAGTTGGTACAGCATTAGACTCATGAGCATAGAGGCGCATATTCAATACCAGTCCAGGCCAGCTTTGTTATGCTTCCTCAATGTATTCGCTGGCCAAGGCCCTTATATGTAATGCTGATTCTCCGTAGTAACTCTAGTTTAATATAAGGTTTATGCTAACATAGTTCTATTTTTTTTTGTTTGTTTCTGCAACCATGTATTGTCGTTCTTTGAACCTTTATATAAATTTTAAAAAAATTGTTGGTTCATTTCTTCCTTGCTTCCTTCCTTCATTTCCGGATATGTTAAAAGTACGGTTAAAAGACACAAATACCCTTCCCCCCCCCCCCACACACAAATCACCAAATCCTTCAAGAGAAAACAACAACAACAAACCCTGAGAATAATGTATTATGGCAGAAAGGCTTTACTCGATTTGGATGATGCAATAGCATATATAACATTTGGATGGAAATTTCAAATGCCCCTTCAGAAGCGCAAGAGATATTTTAGCACTTGTTCGTTTACTTATTATTTGCTTTAATAAAATATTTTCTTATCTTTTAGATCCGTGTATTATATAATAATAATAATAATAATAATAATAATAATAATAATAATAATAATAATAGGTGGTTAGTGATAAAGTGTGCGTAAAGAACAAATATGACTAAGTCATAAAATAATTTTCAACGGTCTTTGTATTGAAGATACAGATGATTGTAACAAGATGAAGATGCGTTCGGATTGGATGTAGCGAAGGCACTGAAATAAGTACCGTCAATATTTATTTATAATGTACTTGAACGATGAATGAATCTTACACCAGAGTTGTGCGGTCGAAGTCGAGCAATGGATTTAACTGAATGGTGTGCACTGAATTCAATTATTGATATAAGGACATGATATGGTGCATACATATAATTAATTAGAAGAATCAACTTCTGGAACATATCAACAAATATGATTAATATATGGATTATCACCATGGATAATCAATGTATAGAATTGAAACACCAATATGAACAATGCATGATTCTGTCACCAGAGGATTGGTACGCCGATGGGAACAATGAATGATTCTGTTACCAGAGGATTGGTTACGCCAATGGGAACAATGCCCGATACAGTCACCAGAGTATTGGTTTCGCCAATGGGAAGAACGCCCGATTCGGTCACCAGAGGTTTGGTTACGCCAAGGTGAAGAACGCCCGATTCGGTCACCAGAAGCTTGGTTACACCAAAGAGAGCAATGCCTGATTCGGTCACCAGAAGATTGGTTACGCCAATGGGAACAATGCCTGATTCGGTCATCAGAGGATTGGTTACGCCAATGGGAACAATGCCTGATTCAGTCACCAGAAGACTGGTTACGCCAAGGGGAAGAACGCCCGATTAGGTCACCAGAGGCTTGGTTACGCTAATGGGAAGAACGCCCATGTCCGTCACCAGAGGCTTGATTACGCCAATGGGAAGAACGCCCGATTCGGTCACCAGAGGATTGGTTACGCTAATGGGAAGAACGCCCGATTCGGTCACCAGAGGATTGATTACGCCAAAGGGAGGAACGCCCGATTCGGTCACCAGAGGATTGGTACGCCAATAGGAACAATGCACGAATGCATATATTATTGATTGTGACTCTTATATTGATATTGAATTATTGATTTCAATCTGTCATGGGGTACAAAAGTTGCAAAGAATAACACCCAACATAAAAATAGATTCCGAGCCAATTTTTGATGTTCGTCCAAGCTAGAACTAGAGACGACTGCCCCTTGCACAGAACATATTAGTATGCTTGCAACAAGGCGATAGCTGATCAAACTTACTGAATAGAGACAGATAGTGTACATTAACAGCATACGTTCTTGCCTTTACAGTGATGACAAACACAGACCCAAGTCAGCATGTTCATCAGCATCAGATTATATACTATGTATAATTAGTTTCCAACATTAGGATATGTGACTGCTTCAAGACATATAAATTGAAACTACAATATACATCCATGTCTTAAAGAGAATCAATATTTATACAATTATTTGGAGGGTTATGTTAGGCGCTAATATGATGGCAACACACTCATATAGTAATATTTAATACTTTGATTTAAAAATGGAATTTGTGTATCTCGTAGGGTCCAGTTGACTATCACAATGTATTTCAGGTTTCACAGCTCTCGTCAAATGGTCAAGGAGCCAACAAGTTGGTCCATCACTCCTCCGGTCTGCAGAAGGATACATCGTGAACAACTTTTGGTCCCTCACTGCGTGTAAACAAATAAGTTCCTCTGAGCCGATGCCACTATCGACCCCAACATACTGGTTACATGAAACCACACAGAGTTACACGACTCCTCTTTTAAACAAAAAACAGCTCTGTAGCTGACGACTGTTCCTGTAAGGTGGCAAACTGTATTATTAAACTTTTTGTATTATGATTAGACAACGAAAATTGGCTAAGTACCCTGGTTGTAGTTAAAATCCAAAGCCAGAGAACCCTGGATAATCGGGTTTCACATTACAGGCGCTTTGTTCATATGCAGCATTGGGTAAACTGTAGTATTTTGAAGTAACCATGCTGATAAACTGAAATCACCACGGGAAACTCTGTACGTGGCAACAAAGCCCGATTACATTATCGCTCATATAAATATTTCACATCACAGAATTCCGTGGCAATGATTCTCATAAATTCGAGAGGTTTACCGCATGTTCCTGTTTAAAATCTGTAATCCAACCAGTGGCGTCGCTAGGGGAGTGCGGGGGTGCGGACCGCACCGGGTTACACCATCTCAGGGGTCACACCAAAAGGAAAATTTTAAATAAAGTAAGTTTAAAGTAAAAAAAAAATAACTATAACTTAACGTTGTTACAGTTCTTAAATACTTTTACCTTCTGACCTTCAATTAATTTGTTTTTGTTCTTGTCATTTTTATACTGTGGACTTATTTTAAGAAGAAGAAATCCATGGTGGAAGTCTGGAGGAGTGACACCATGAGTTTACCGCACTGGGTGACACCAACCCTAGCGACGCCGCTGAATCCAACCATGACAGCAAAATATAATAGTGACATACTAGCGTATTTCACTTTACATTATCATTTAATCACTTCGTCAATTACAGCCCAGTTTCTCGTTTTGCTTGTTTTGCAACAGTTCACTTTCTTCCGAACCGCCGTACAGAAAATAAATTCCGTTTCTCTACTTTTAAGAGCCACTGCAAACTAAGTTTTGCAAAAACAAGAGCCTGATTCTATGTGGTGGAAATGTGCATAGTCGTTGCCTTGGTCAGGAGTGAAAACTAGTCCCCACTAAGCATATCCCTCTGCATAATCATCATTTGTAATAGCATAGTTGCTTTTGGTACCTAACTGCCCTGTGGTTACAAACAGTATCAAGTAAGATCTAAAGTAATTTTTCCGGGCAGAGTCAATTTCAAAGGGTCTGGCCATCTCGAGTTACTTCTATCTTGGACACGTTAAAGTGTTGGAGCTCGACGTAGCTTTGAAGGATGATTCCGTTAACGATGCCGATTAGCAAACGTTTGCGTACGTGTAAATGGAAATAATGATCTTCGATCTTGAATTGGAGTGCAGAGGCTATTGGGACGGTTTTAACGTCCACAGCGGATATTTGCTAGTCGCTCTGCTCAGAGTTTGACTAAAGTCTGGCTTTTTCTATGATGTTTTCCCTTCGTTAGCATTTGCGATCAAACGAAACATGGTGCTAATTTGATTCAGTCTCAGGCCTACATCACTCCATTCAACAAATACTTGTCTTCCAACCATATGCAAACGATCCATCAGCTCTAAACTGCGTCCTTGTTTGTTTGGTTTCGTTCAATGGCTGTTAAATCCATCAATATAATCTTCATCATCTACAATCAACGCTATGTCGTTGAACTTGTCCAAGGTGTCAGGTTTCCATCCAGGCATCCGGCTGTGCTGTCTTGACAATTTTCCCCTGCGTTCCCTTTAGGAATTTTCATTTTCTCTATGCGATCTTGCCACACCTGCTATCTTGGACCGCTGCTCTCTTGATGCATGTTCTTTTAAGTTCCGGCAAATAGAACCTATGTTTAATAAGTCACTTCCACTAGATTTAAAGACGATTTGAATTTCAGTTTGCATATCGATTTTTGGATCTGACAGTTGAGTCGAAGCTACTTTTTATGTTTTTAAAAAGCGTTTGGTTGGAAGGGGTATGTTGATGATGCCTTGAAGTAATTTATGCATTGTTCAAGGAAACCATCGTAAAGCCTCTTTGAGACTCGGGTCTAGCAAATGTCACAGTAATCATGCATTTCTTTTCGCGAATGAGACATATAGTGGCTAAAACAATTTGGGAGGAGGGCGAGATTGAAATTATTTCGTGTCGAATACTGTTAGACAGAAAAGAAGTGAAGGATGCGTTTATATATTCTTTTGTTTTCAGAGAGATGCTATAGGTGACCTGTAGATGAAAAGACACCCTTCCTGGCACCAATGATGTATAAATGAGTAGGAAATCTCAAATGTGATCTGTTTTAGTAAATACGTATGAAGTGTTAGAGTGTCATCGTCATACGCATACCTCAGCCAAAGTGTTCCTAACGTTTTGGCCAAAACCTGCAATTGAGGCTCATCTCTTTGACGTTTAATGAATACCATTTAATGATAGTGAAACTGAATAAATTTTGTGCAAGGTAGTAGCAATACGATAATGTTCTTTTTGTGTAAACCATGTTTGATTTCTTTTTGGTCCTCTCCTAGCTTGTCATTGAAGATGACAAGAAGTGTTTCAGACACGATTCATCTTTTCGCTAGCCAGGAATGCCTTCTACAAATGAAATAGAGTCTTCTTGACGTTCTTTAAGTAATGAATCAGCCGATTTTCACTCTATTTAGCACCACAAGACACTTTGTGGTGGACGATCAAACAATTATGATCTGCATTCGATCCAACGTTTGACAAAATTATTTTTCCACTGGGCCCAGCAATCAACTCGGTACAGGTATCGTGAAGATACAATACCTCTCAACATAGATGATCTCACTTTTCGTCAATCACTTTCAAAACACAGGACGAGGAGGATGCATGCATAACTGTGGTGCTGAGTATTCCGAGTTAACCATGAAAGACACAATACATTTTGTAACTTTGATACACGTTTCACGACTAATGTTTCTTTCTTTCAAAAAGTGCAATCATAAAAAACACATTTAGATTTCCTTTTACAAGATATAAAATAAGAAACATTTAAGCATACATGATTCCGTACATCAATGTGGCGCCAATTAAAATGACTGCAGTTGCATACAAACAAGTAAGTGTACAACATTCTCGAATTGCTTGTGTGATGTTTAATCTATGTACACGTTCGTAAACTGTTATGACGTCTGTGTTAATAATTCTTTATAATTTCTCATGGAATGTCATTTCTTCCCAATTCTTGTCTATCTCGACAATGCTACTGTTACTTTCGTGAACAAGTAGTATTTCTTCCTCTTTTTCGGGTTTTCTACACTATTTCTGAAATCGTCTTTCATTTCATTTTCACCTCTGAATTGTCTTCTGTCTTTGGCATGATGATACACCTCCAATATCCAAGCATCATAGCAAAGACATTTTTAGTCACGTACGTACATCTTTCTTGGTATAACTACCTAGCTTTACATATTTTTGGTGTAACTACCTAGCTGTACATCTTTCTTGGTGTAACTACCTAGCTGTACATATTTATTGATAAGTATGAGACGTGGATAAAGTACGATGAATGTTTGCCTCATACGGATGTATACAACTTGTCTACATAACTAATTTTCAAGACCTTTCACACA
Organism: Unio delphinus; assembly: GCA_029339505.1. Taxonomy (NCBI): domain Eukaryota; kingdom Metazoa; phylum Mollusca; class Bivalvia; order Unionida; family Unionidae; genus Unio; species Unio delphinus. The sequence continues at coordinate 15,208,002 of JAQISU010000081.1, forward strand.
ATTTGTCTTTCGTGTACAGATAAGCTTTCGGTGTTCTTGCCTTTGCTGTTTGTTCACAAATGGTTCACAGCGAATTTGCTGGTAAACAAAATTAGAGAAAAGTAGTCGTCCAAACGTTCAGTGGAATGATGTGTGGAAATAGTTCTTTTTAAAATGTTTGATCTGACTTCATTCCAAGGAATTCGATGCAACACTGGGGGCACATATCATGGCATGGTTAAGAATTTATATCAGTCCTTTGTTGGAACGTTTTTCGTTTTGAGAAAATAGTACCCGTTTTACACAGGACATCTGCTAGGAAAGAGCGGAAAATAAATTTTTAGTCACTAACACGCACACCTCATGTCTGTAAGAAGTCTTGTTTTGAGGTAACGCTTAACGATGTTGTTTGCAATCGTGTAATTGATGATTTTCAGGAAGAATTCGTTGTAATACTCCAACCTTATTGGTAGACGTTGTGGCAACGAAATTCTTCTGATTAGTGGGTAGTTGACCATATTCTGAACTCTTATTTCATTCAGGTACCCGTGAGTTAAAATAATGCAATTGTAAAGGATGCAATAGTTCTTTTCGTTCACTGTAAATACGTTCGCGTTGGTCAGAGGGCAAACTACGAATTTTCTTTTCAAAAGTGTTCACAGGGATGATAATCATGGCGCACCAAAGAATTCTACTTTCAAAACCACATTAGCCAGGCTAAGCCACGGGAAACGTGTATTCGTCTTTGATTTGTACATCTCGATGAGCTAGTGGTATCCAGCATGATTTGCGAGTGTATCAATTAGATCTGTAGATAGGTACATGCACTCTGTCACTTTTACCAGTAAAGTAGAAAGGTGCTGCATCGCTACTAGAGTGGCAAGGTACACGACTGATATCGTTTTCGATAGTTCTAATAGGTCATGCTTCATCGCTAATGCCAAAGAGCACAAGAGCACGGCATCACTCTAGTCGCAAGGCACTGCAACGTACTGAATGAAGTTCATCAGCAGCAGAGAGGGTGAATCGGACAACTTTTTTTTTGGTTATTTTTTATTATACCTTTAAAACGGTACGAATAGACCCTTCTCGCGAAAAAATAAGTCTCCGACCCTTATGATTGTTCGCGTTTTCGTTGATGTCGCAACGTCGTTGTCAATCACCCTCTCTGCTGCTATGGGTTAACCGAATATTTGATCAAGTCCGATACGATATCGTGTCCTAGGGTCTGCTAAATTTATTGTCACAAATCCGTGTGGTTTTGACTGAGCGTGACTAAAGAAATTTCTAAATTGATTATGATTCATATCACCGCTGCACCAGGTCTGATGAATATTTCGTAGCGTATGAGTATCAACGCCGTTAAATACACACAACACATTGCAGTTATCTCTGATCACTTTTGGTATTTGTGTGTACCGTTGAGTGACATAGATCACATCAGTGTTTTTATGCCTGCCTCGGGAAAATATTCTAGCAGGATTTTTTTGATTATCTAACATGATATCATCGTATACCACTAAATTGTTAATACTTCCATCGATGTCTTCCACGGAAGGGGCTTCCTCTATATCAGTAATAAACTCAATAAAATCTTCATCGATTTGAAATTCTTTTGCTTTCTCGTTAAAATCCTTTAGCACTTCATAGCATCGCTGATCGTCTACACTCGGGGCTATTAAATACAATTTGTTCCATTTCATCCATCTCGTTATCAAATTAAGTAGCAGTTGTGTCTTTCCGCTTCCAGATGGTCCGATTATAATCATTCTAATTGAATTCGGCAACATTTCATGATGTTTAATAGGTTCCCGCCGTCGGGTAGCTGAATAATCAATTATATTCATGCCGTTATATATAAATTATGGATCTATATTGTGTGAAGTGTAAAATACGTACTGGCACAGATGACTTGACGACGATTACAACTAAAAATAACCGATCAGCGCTTTCTGGTAAATGCGTACAATGTAGTACAAAGAAATTTAGATTTGTTTCTAAACCCAAGGAACTCAAGGAACCTTTAAAAAAAAACGAGGAGGTGATATCGCAGCCAAGCTAACTAAACTCCCTGGAACTCCATGGGCAAAATACCCTGGAGAAAAGCACCTTCCAGGATATAGCTACTGTGGACCGGGAACAAGACTTGATATCAGACTCAATGATCAAAATCAGCCCCGACCCGGTGAGGAACCAATAAACGCTATTGATAAGGCCTGTCACCTTCATGATGTATCTTATAAAAGCAGTAATCTGCAGCACAGGCATCTAGCAGATGTGAAATTAATTCATGCGTTAAATGCTATTTCTGATAAATCTTTCAAAGAAAAATTGGCTTCCTTTTTGATAAAATCGGCTATGAAAAGTAAATTGATGTTAGGTGCTGGTAATTAATAACAACATGGAATCTATTTATTATTCCCCAAGAGGATACTGGAGGGGTAAATCAGCAATCCATAAACTCGCTAGCGCCGCAAAAGTGAAAAAGGCCACTGCGGCTCATTGGTTATCCAAACAGGCAAATTTATCTACCACCGCCTAAACAAATCAATTTCTCGCATTTTGATGTGACAGTTCCTAATGAAGTTCATCAGGCTGATCTATTATTTCTGCCACATGATCGTGGTTACAAATACGCATTAACCGTAGTTGATATTGCAAGTCGATACAAAGAAGCAGAACCGTTAAAAACAAAATCAGCCACTGAAGTGGCTTCTGCATTTGAAAGGATTTATCGAAGGAGTCCTCTGCACTGGCCAAATCTATTACAAATTGATCCTGGCAAGGAATTTCAGGGTGCAGTGTTATCAATAATGAAAAATCATAAAGTCACTATCAGACGAGGACATACTGCGCTACATCGTGATCAGGCCATTGTAGAACGGTTTAATAAAACCCTTGCTGAACGGTTATTTGGATATCAATACGCAAAAGAATTCATCCAAGAAAAAAGATCCCGTGAATGGGTTAAAAGGTTACCAGCTGTGATTACTGCACTGAATAGCGAGATTACTAGAACCATCAACATGAAACCTATCAATGCGATTAAAAAGAAGTCAATACCTGAAATGGAAATTCAAAAAGATTTTAGCGTTTCCCAACCAATTCTTGGTAGTAATGTCATTGTGAGGTACTTATACGAACCAGGAGAGCTTGAGGGTGGCACAAAAAGGGCTACTGATCCTATTTGGAGTATTACTGCACATAAGATATCTAGTATAACACGATCTACGGGTAGACTTCCAATCTATAAACTGGATTCAACTGCCCCTCAACGGGGTTTTACTAGACAACAATTACAAGTGATACCTGAGGATACTCAATTACCACCGCATGGGCTTAACTAGCACCCTTGCGTCTATTGCACTCAAGACAAGTCAACATCACATTATTTCTAACATGACAGAGATTGTTATTTTTTCTGTCAACGGTGAATTGGCGAGGATCCTTATCCGAATACTGCCAACGCATTATACAATTGCAACTCGCGCAGTGATTATTCTGTTGTTGCTTCAGAGTAATTATTAATTCAGCATCAATATCAAATTCTCGTTGTTTTTTTTGTCTTGTTGTTTGTAACCGGAGAGTTTTTTTATCAATAATATCATCTATTGTGGTGTCATTATCATCGCCAATGATTTCATCATCGCCACCAATGATTTCATCATCGCCTGACTCTGTCAGGACAATTCTTCGAAGCTGATTTATTTTTCGTTCTCTAGACACTGCGAGATAGACTAAATTCGACCATTCTATGCGATTATCTACCATCCAAACAATTGTATCCGATATAGTCAATCCCTGTGAAGAGTGTATTGTTGCTGCATAACCTAGCGTCCATGGGGATTTATTAGCACGCAATGCATCTTCAACGACATTGATATCAACCAGCACAATATCATTTAATACGAGAATCTGCTTTTCACGCCTTGACTCTGTCAGGCCTGGAATATCAACTTCGATGTTCTGTTTTCGTGTATCCGATGGCCTATAACATAACGGTACTGGAAGTGTTGCAAATTTTTGTTTATGCAATTCAAATAACTTCATCTGAAGTGTATCCCTGACTATTTTTCTACTTGCAATGATAAAATCATTTGGTCTCCACGCTTCCAAAAACTCATTCATGGAAGTTTCCGAAATTATTTCACGGGCTATTTCACACTGGATTCTATCCGGTTGTAATCTAATTAATTTCTTAAACTCTTTTAATTCATTATCAAGTGATCTATGATCAGTATCAATTTCTTCATAATAGTCTACAAAACCCTTTAGCCATTCATGGGGGGATGCACCGACAAATGGTGGTGGTTGGCCGTGATCCCCGCACATGACGACTTTTGTATTCTTCAATAACAACCACTCAAGAAATATTTTTAAGACATCTTCGGACACTGTGTCTATTTCATCCCAAATGATAATTTCAGGAATAAATTTCTCTCCCATGCGCTCAGGAGTCCATTTATCTCCCTTCCATCTAAAGAAACTATGATAAGTGCAGGCATTTACCCCTCTCTGTATCATTTCTCTTGCAAGTCTGTGAGTCGGTGTTAGTACAATCATGTTTGGATTGGAAACACGAAATAACTCAATTGCCCGGGTTGTTTTTCCTGACCCACCACAGCCGTTTAATAAACTGTTTTATACAGGCATATTGGATCAGAAATCGGTGGTGCACTAGAAAATTCTGAACACTGATTGCTTTCTAAGTAATTATTTTCAATGGTAACATCTGCTGATGGAATATAATCATGAAGCATTTCTTTCTTAATTCTCCATGACCCCCAATTCTCGTTGCCAGTGGCCTTAAAATCAGCCATTTTGCTATTTATGTAAAATGAGTCAGTAGCAACTCTAACTGCGGTGGTAGGAAATCTATTGATCATTGAAAATAAATTAATAGAAGCATAACCAAGCATAGAAGCTCTCAAATGTGTGTAATGCGGATTGTATCCATCAGTGTAAGTAACAATTGTACCCAATTTGGTTCCATCGGACATAAATGCGTCCTTACGATTGACATATAAGCCCCTATTCGTTAGATCCGCGATTACAAAATCGTATTCAGCATTGTCTATAATCAATCGTGAAGAATATCTCGTATTATCATCTTTGCCACCTTGGGTAAATTTACCGATTATTCTTCGTCCAAGGTCTTTTGCTTCATTGTTTCTGATTTCAAATAACTGTCCGGACCAATCCATGATTTGTTGTTCATTAAAATCAGGAAACAGTTTTCGCTCTTCGCTAATTATTTTTTCTAGATCAGGTTGGGGTAACCAGACTGATTTCTGTGCTCGATAGGATATAATTGCTTCACTGACAATTAATGATTTTAACATCTTACAATCAAGCATATACCGTAATAACACTATTGGCGTCCAGTGTTTTTCAGACATGTGTTTACCAATCCAAAGATAACTACACGGATGAAGCCCTTCAGCCATTTCAAATGATGCTACACAAGCGAATCCGGTTAAATCGAAATGTGGCAGTGGTCCATTAATAGCAACACGGGTCATTTCGTGTGTAGGGTGTCCAAATCGTTTGAAATATTTCTCACACTCTCCATACCCAAGAAAACTTCCTGGATAACATGCAATCATATCAACTGAAATAACGGTATCAGCGGTGTATTTTGTGTTCCATAATCCTCCATGGCTGTATTCAAGACAGGACAATTTGACATCTGATAAGAACTCACTTCGGGTTGGTTTCCACGCGTTTTTCTTTCTAGCAAAATGTGCTGCAACTGATGGTACTGTAAAACAGTTTGCTAATAATTGATCGTTGTCTTCCCCCAGAGAACTCTGGGGAGAAAATTCACTAGCTAGTTGTTTCATTTGATTATGCAGCTCTTCAGTACGGTACAATTCTCCGTTGGGCCTTACAAACTGATCAAATCTACATTCTTCGTCTGAAGTACTATGAAATAGCCACACTGACACAGAATCGTTTTTACTCAAATGGTAAATAGCATCAAATAATTTCTGCTCTGAAAAAAACTCTTCGGTTCCAAACAGAGTTTGGGATAGATATTTTACGGTTCTATCCCGTGGGAATATTGTTACTGCAGATGACCACGCGTGCGCGTTATTATCAATAATTTCAATGGGAGTCCCTTTTGATTTATATTTCGATTCGTATAATACTTCTCCGGTGATTGTCCTTACCGATATTGGAAATCTCAATGATGTTTCTAATTTGGCTATATCTTGAATTGTTGCCCCATGCTGTTTCACTGTCAGTTCCCATTCGGTTATTTTTTTTCGTCTTAGATCAGTTAGTTTATTTCCCCGGGACGCATTTGTGAAGTGTTCCATTATTCGTGTTGCTACACAATTGAGCCCTGTCGAATATTTCATGAGTGCTAGTTTTGAAATATCAGGTTTTTCATTGAGCGGATAGATCCCGTAAACAACTGCTGTGACAGGATAAGATCTTTCGTAGTAGGGTTTGTCAATTCCAGTAAAAATTCCTGGTTTTGAATCCTGAGTCACAGTGACAGTTCTTTTGTCCTTAAGAATAGGCTCGTATTTGTCCCTAATGATCCATTTTCCATTATCACGGATAAGAAATTTTATTCGAAAAAAATTTCTTTCTTCCCCAAGACGTGAGATTATCACTGCTGCTTTTTCATCATTCATGGTAGCGTCAACAACACCATCAATTCGAAATGTTGACCAACAATGAGCTGCCCCATCACGCTTGAATTCATTAAAACAGTCTCTGATTTTACTAATCAAGGTTCTATCAAGAATTTTATTCTTTGGTGTATCAGAAACTCTATCAAGATTGAATTGAACACTTTTCCAAGGCTTAATTTTCGATAATCTCTCGAACTCCTCCATACTATAATTAAAACAAGTATTTAAATGAAAGATTTAAGTATAATGAATCATTGCAAATGGCTTATGATTGGATCAGTGACACCGTGTAACAAATCATGCAGAAATGAATTCTGTTGGTATCATATGCAAAGCTTTCGTCGTGGAAGCCTTGGTCCGTTACCCTGTATTCGATGTGGGGTTGGGGTTAGGGGAAGGTCGCAATTATGTGTTAGGTGTGGCGGCAAACGATACAGGGAACTAAAACGCTATTATGATAAAAGAATAAAAAATACTGTCATTGACCCCAACGATGACAAAATAATAAAGACTCCTCAAGATTATATACAGAGACTTATAATTAAACCAAACAATGAATTAGAAAAATAGTGTTATTATACAAATGAACCAAGAATTCAGACCTCACCCGTGCTTGTTAATTATGAAGCATTCCGTAATGGTATTATCAGAAACCGCAGATTGAAGAATCCAGTTGGATTTGTGGTATTTGATCAGTCAGATAGATAGATTAATATGTGAACATTTAATGTTCTCTGTAGGTGTTGAATGATAACTTAATTCTTGAATAATAGAATCAAGGATGGTTATATTGATTCCGATTCTCAGAATAATTCTTTACCATTTCAAAATAGACAGGACAAAAAATTCGATTTTCGTATGTCTATAACACCAAGGGAGACAACTCTTAAATATAACCAATGGATATAACCAAGGGAGTTATCATTGTGATTTAGCGGCTGGGTATTTTTTTATAGGAAAAGAAATATTTTCTTTTTTTTTTAGTGTTTAAGTCAAATATTCTGTCTCACGTGCGATTAATGCGTATTTCATAAACGTAGGATGTGATCCGGAGATGCAGGCGTTACAGGATAACACACGTGTATACTTTCTCCCTTAGATTGTGTTAACTTGTTTTATGGGTTATTGTGATTCAGCGGTGGGCATTGTATTGTAAGAAAAGAAATGTTTTTAAACAATTATATTCTTTGTTTTAGTGTTTTAGTCAAATATGCTGTCTCATTTAAATACTGTGAAACACCATAAATAAGTAATTCAAGAAAATAAAATAGCATACCTTGCGGATTGCTGTATTAATTCCCTTTATATACTCTCTCCCTTAGATGGTGTCGGGTTGATAAGGGAGGGAATAACAACCCCTCCCACCTACTCATATATGTTTCTACTATTATGTGTAAATATAAGTGTTTTTAATTGTCTGTATGTAGTGAGTGTGGTGAAAATGTGTGTATGAATGACGGGTGCTGGGGGGGGGGGTTGACTATCATTTGTATAATTTAATATGTAAATATTGAATAAAGATTTTAAAAAAAAAGAGGATGCCGACATGGCACCTATAAAAGATGTACAAATGCCCCTAGAGAGCGGCTACATCTATAAAAATTACATTACAGTATGGCGTGGGTTATTTCCCCCTAAATTGTGATTCAGCGGCTTGGGCTATAGTTAATTAGAAAAGAAATCAAATATAAAATGTTTTCAAACGATTATATTCTTTTTTTTTTAGTGCTTTATGCAAATATTCTGTCTCATTTAAATACTGTGAAGCACCATTAACAAGTAATTCAAGAAAATAAAATAACACACTCTGTGGATTGACGCTGCTGTATTAGTCACCTTATATACTAAATGAAAGGTTTAAAGCTGGGGCTTTCAAGGCCAATCCGACCAGTCAAAAAATAACCCACGCCATTGACACGTGTGCGTGGTTGACTTTTACTCAATCATGCAACCGGGTTTAATTTCATGGGTTGCTTTGATTGGTCGAATTGGCCTTTGAAAATCAGCCCCGTCGTTTCATGTTTGTGATGTCTGTGCCGTCCCATCATCATTACATCATCATTGAATTATAATCCATCCTTAATTAAGTTAATTAAGTATATGTATACCTACAATCTGAATGGAGATATATACGGTATTTGTGCTGTCCTTAATTAAGTTAATTAAGTATATGTATACCTACAATTTGCCACAACACTCGAGTGGAAATATATACGGTATTTGTGCTGTCCTTAATTAAGTATATGTTGTGACGTCACCCCAAGCATATCTTCTGGGCGGTCTAAGATGGCGTTTGCCACGTTAGGCCTCCCTTCCGGAGATGTATGTTTCGGGTTTCCTTTGGGCTTACTTGGATGTGAAGGCAACCAAGGAGTTCCAAAGATGTGTTGTCGTATATATGTAACCTCTAGGTCATTTCACGTAAACATACCCTCTTGTGATTCTAACCCGTTATTTGACGAGTTAGATTCACTCTTAGGGGAATATGTTTCCGGTGAATGTAAATATAAATGACCTAAAATAAATAACATCCATGGATGTAATTAGCTCTCCGTCACATTTGGGTAACCCCGTATGGTGTTCAAAAATGAATTACCGGCCAAATAGTGTCAAATCGAGATCGAAGAAATCTCAGAAAAAAAATGGAAATACTCATAGAAAGAACCCTATGAAAGACACAGTGGCCTATATCAAGGGGGCCAAATGACTGATAAACGCTCATCATGGTTGTTATTTATTTTTGTCTGCATTTATATTTATATATACAGACTGAATTTTAAAAAAGATAGTTATATATACAGACTGAATTTTTAAAAAAGATAGTTATATATACAGACTGAATTTTTAAAAAAGATAGTTATATATACAGACTGAATTTTTAAAAAAGATAGTTATATATACAGACTGAATTTTTAAAAAAGATATTTATATATACAGACTGAATTTTTAAAAAAGATATTTATATATACAGACTGAATTTTAAAAATATTAACGGCTCATTTATTTTTGAAAAATGAATTAGAAATATGTATTATCATATATGAATTCTGAAAATATGAATAGCATCATAGTTGAAATTGGAAAATTGAAAAATCAGGATATTAAATTGTCAGATGGGTTAAATCCTGATCAAATCAAGTCGGATTTTCAGGATATAGAATACGGAGTTAGCACTAACAAGTATATGTTACCAAAGAAATATGCACTCATCAAAAAAATTCAAAATTCTATTCGAGACTCTCTTGCATTTTCCAGTGAAGTAGATGTGTTTGTTCCGTTATATACTATCGTGGAAGGAATACGAAAAGAATTGGGTAACGAATATGAATTGAAAAAGGAAGTTAATTCTAAAATTAGAAACTTACGAGCGTTAATTCAAGAAAATGAACTATTTTGATTGACCGACCCTCAAAAGATTTTGTCAGACAGTAAAATCTCCTTGAGATTTTCATTTTTTTTGTCATTTTTTGATTGAATCAGTGAAAATATTTCACACTGCGAAAATAAAATAGAATCCTAACTTTTAAGAACTTTTTCCCATGTAAAATCGACTACTTGACCCTACGAGGTTTTTTGATGAAAATCGATGAAAAATGACCAAACATCACTGAAAACAGGCAAAAATTGATGAAAAATGGCTAAAAATCATCAAAAATGAGTTTTAACAGCTTTTCCTTATGGAAAATCCCATGTAAAATCGACTACTTGACTGTAAAATCTCTTTGAGATTTTCAACTGAAAACCACCAAAACTGTCAAAAACAGGCAAAATCAATGGATAAAAAATAAAAATATTTCACAGCAATAAAAAATTGGACCGTTAAGGATGGAATCATCGATGGGGAAAATTGTTTTGCAATTGAAAAATGGTTTCTGATTTCAAATAATGGTCAATGAAGCATTAACGACCCGATTGGCTCGTGAGCGACTAGATGCAATTAAGAAATTTATACCAATTCGCGACTCTGTCAGGAATAAACTGCAAGAACGACAGAGTCTTCAGACTGATTTTGCTGCAGGATCTGAAGAGTTGTTTAAACCAATAACTACAACAACGAAACAGATAGTGTCAACACTCTCTGAGCAAGGAAAAAAACAAGAAGAGACTTTTCTCCCTGTGTTAGAAAAAATAGCAAAAAGAACTAAACAAACAAAAAAAATCATTAAAAACACTTCCAGTGGATATAGTAGCTACTTCACGGCAACAACAAAAAAAAGAGCAAGTACTAGAAGAACTAGGTGCTATTGCAAGAAAACAAGAAGAGGAAGAAGACGTTACTATATCAAAAATGTATTCACCGCAAAGTATATTTACAAACTATTCATACAACATAATTAAAAGTTTTAAAAATGACAATAATTTAATTAAATTTACCGTGTGGAATTTTCCACTCGATCAAAGAGAAATAGCTGTAAACAAAGAGTATAAAGAGTATATAAAAAACGACGAGAATTGGATAAAAAAAATATACTTGGCAAACCGTGGTAGATTTAAAACCACAGAAGGTAACCGCAATGATTTTGAGAGTTTTAAAGACAAAGTATTGAGTAGAATAAATCAAATGAATATAGTAGTTAAAGAGGATGAAGAGGAGTCAACTGAAGATAAGTATTTAGGTAGCGGAGTAGTTGAAAACACTAGCGTTACTTGTCCTGGTAACATTCTCAGTGATATATCACGGTTAGAAGTCCTCATCGGAGGGAAACGAGCCGGAAATAACTCACCGGAAATAATTAATGAAGCAGCTGATATTTGTAGACGATTATTTGCCGGTGGTATCATGGACATTAATGTATATCGAAAACTCATTGCTGAGTTAGTTGAAAATCACAAAGATGCCCATGGTTATTACAGCGATTGATCACTAATTAAAAAACTACTAGTTTTATAACAAGATGATTATACACTGCAATCATGATAAACCAACCCTCGTCTATGTAGTTAATTCACGGTTTCCAGTTTATAGAGCATACTACGGAGATGGCCTCGGCAAGACCATTTTAGGATTCTTTTCAAGAACGGCCCCAAAAGTGATGCCGTTAGCTAAACAACTAGGAATGAAAGCCATTGATGTTATTCGTGATAAGGGTATTAGTACTGTTGGAGATCTTGCCGGGAAAGCGTTTTCAACTGCGAAGAATAAAATAACATCATTAGTGAGACGAAAAGAGAAACAGGTACCATTGCCATCTACAGCAGAGATGCCTGCAAGTGTTAGTAAAATTATAAATAACGCAGTAGATGAAAAACTAGCGTCGATGGTAAATCAAGAGGACCAAAATAACATGACAGCAAACATGATAGCAGGAAGTGGCTTTAAAAAACCACGACGAAAACGCTAGCGTTTTTCACGATGAAATGGAAAATCCGATTTAGACTCTGATAAATAGAATAAAATGTTCAAAAGGTCATCTGATCCAGCATTTGATATGGATGCCCCAGTGCGTAAAGATGATTCTGTACGCGATTTTCAATTTTATTCTTATCACGCAGTACAACCAGATCTCCGATCACGAATTGAACTTCAAGTTCATGATACCAGTAAATACTTTTTACCTTGTGAAGCGTTTATTGAAGTAGAAGGAGAACTTGTAACAAATGATGCTGCACATAATGATCCACCATATGACATTAGCACAACTACCGGAGTTGGTTTTGTTAATAACGGTATCATGGCGTTATTTGAAAGCGCTAGATATCTCATTGATGGAAAAGAAATTGAATCCATTGACCGTGAAGTTGATGTGGCTACAACAATCATAGGGTTAGCAAGATATTCTGATGATTATACAAGATCAGCGTGTCCATCTATGATGTTTGCAAAGGATATTACTGATAACGCTGAACACAACCAGTATTCTAGAGTCAAGGCAACACAAGCCACTGCAGTTAATCCAGCACCAGCCGGATATACAAGACCAGCTGGTGATTTTGATGTCATAAATACTATTACTACTTACAATCTAGGATTTGCAACACGTGTATCAACATTACAAGGACAGCATCGACAATTTTCATGTGCAATTCCACTGCATCATATATTCGGATTCTGTAGAAACGTCCGAAAAGTTATTTATGGAGCTAAACACACAGTAGCGCTTGTACGAAAGGGTACTGATAATGATGCAATATGGCGTGATGCTGCTGTTCCTGATGGTAAAGTCGTTTTAACAAAACTATCATTGTGGATGCCAGTGTTAACTCCATCAATTACCGCAGAAGGAAAATTGTTATCATTTATGGACCAAGGAGGAAAGTCGTTATTGAGTTGGTTATCAGTGACTACGGATACTAAACAAGACAATGTTAATGGTACATTCACATGGCACCTGGCATCAAAACAAGGGGTTTCAGCTCCACGTCATATATTTATTGCATTACAGAATAATGATCGAGTTGGTAATCAACAACGAAGTCATATGATATTTGATCAGTTAGGTGTTAATGAAGTCTCGCTGAGAATAAACGGACAACAGGAACCATCTGAAGATGTGCAACTTGATTACGGTCAAAATCATATTGCACGTGTCTATCATAACCTGTTGTCATTTATGGCACGTGATCAAAATGTGGATACCGGTTTGCAAATATCACAATGGGGTTTCAAAAGCCTCTATCCGATTTATTACTTTTCGCTGGAACATCTCGACTTGGTGAGACAATCTGTCGTTGATATACACTTCAGAGCCCGTGTAACCCGTCCTGGTGGTATTATTAATTATAGAGCGGTTGCTGTCATTCTCAGTGATAAATCAATGCTACTTGAAGGTGTTGGAGGAAGAATGAGAGTGGTAGATGCACCAGTAGAAAATCTTTGATTGAAAATCCGAAGGATTTTTCCATTAGAATCAATCTGTATTTGTATAATGTCATATAGCAATATCAATGTGTCATTGACACCTGGTCAGTTAAAAAAATTGCACTCAAAATCCGCTAAACAATGTGGAACCACAATCACGTTGAAACCTAATCAAATGAATGGCGGGGCAAATAAATTATCGCTGACAACTCGTCAAGTGAAACATTTCAATGATGCTTTCAAGGATAAAAAAGGAGTTCAGATCACACTCTCTTCGGCTGCTATCAAAAATATGATAAAAACAGGTGGTATATTTCCGTTGTTTGCTGCAATACCAGCATTGGTTGCGGCAGCAGCCCCAGCAGTAGCAAAAGCGGCCGCATTGGGGGTAGTTGGAGGCTTGGGAACAAAAGCGGTACAGAGCATTGCTGAATCATATGAACCGAAGAAAGGTCAAGGGTATAAAAAAAAGGGAAAGGGTCTAAGACTACCAGGAACCCCGTATTCATGGTACAGCGGAAAGGGTCTAAGACTACCAGGAACCCCGTATTCATGGTACAGCGGAAAAGGTCTAAGACTACCAGGAACCCCGTATTCATGGTACAGCGGGAGATCCGTTCACGGATCAGGCCTGAGACTACCAGGAACGGTTTATTAATTCAGAAATCTTCAATTTCCGAACCTATGGTTCCAATGTCCAATTTTGATTTAATGGATGCTGCTAAAAAACTAGTGATTAAAAATTTCAGAGGTGTTTTTATGAAAGATCAATTACCACATCAACCAAACAAAACTGAAACAGGTATTATTAATCTCGATAACAGCACCGGACCTGGAACTCACTGGGTTGCATACGCTATTGATCCACGTGGGATTGTCTATTTTGATTCATATGGATTAGCCCCACCAAAAGAGTTTATGCGTTATATAAAAACCCTTCCAATGAAAACTTGGTATTCTACGCTACCGACACAACAAATCAATGACCCACCAATATGCGGCAGTGAAGTATTAAATGTCCTTGACGCTATTTCAGCATCTAGAAAATCACCACACATTGTCGTAAATGACTACACTAGTAATCGCTTTTTAGAGAGAGATATATAAAATATCATGATTGATATTTGGGGAAGACCTCTGAAACCCAAACCCGATGACACTGCAACTCCTGATTCTATCAAGGATATAAAAAAAAAAATTAAAGATGAAATCGCTGAGACGTTGAACTTAACAAGTGTTGACCCGAATGAAATAGTTGTATTTCAAGACAAACAGGGTAAATTGAAATCCAGTAATATTTCTCTGGATGATATTTTGGTTAAACAACGAAACGCAATCGAGAACACCGTTGCGTTATTTTCCGATCAGGGTAAATTGAAAACCAGTAATATTTCTCTGGATGATATTTTGGTTAAACAACAAAACGCAATCGAGAACACCGTTGCGTTATTTTCCGATCAGGGTAAATTGAAAACCAGTAATATTTCTCTGGATGATATTTTGGTTAAACAACAAAACGCAATCGAGAACACCGTTGCGTTATTTTCCAAACAGGGTAAATTGAAAACCAGTAATATTTCTCTGGATGATATTTTAGTTAAACAACAAAATGCAATCGAGGATACTATCGCGTTATTTTCCGATCAGGGTAAACTCAAACCGGGTGTACTTTTTTCGACGATTACAGATCGATTTAAAACTCTCAACGATTCTGCGTTAGAACTAGCAACACTTCAATCTAAAACCGAAGAACACATAAAACAGTTTACCGCATTTCGTAGAAATATCATTGATAAATTTATTGGAACTACATTCGATAAAATTGAACTAAAACTCCCTGATATTAAAAAATCCATCGATGAGACGAAAAACTTCATCGAAGCCGTCAAAGGTGATCTTTCGAGGATGATAACAACCATTGAAAAAACAAAAATTCCTCATGAGAAAACCAACAACTTAGTATACACGATCCAACACGGATCATTTGAGTGGTCACCTACAAACAACACATTAGATATCACTGCAACCGTTAAGGGTATTTATCGATTAACACTAGTAACACCATTGTCTCAATTTAATATTTCATCGTCCAGTTCATCCGGGGTCAATAATACGATTTCAACGATCATCGACAAGAATACAATTGAAAAGTTCACAATCACATCTACTGATAAACATTTGGCTAGGGTTTCAACAACATGGTATGTGGAATTCGTAGCGGATTTAAGTAAATCGTAATTGAAAACGCTAGCGTTGTTAAAATAAAAAATGATTTCATCATCGCAATATCGCTATGATCAGGTCAGAGAATATCAAACTAGACTCAAAACCTTGTCTGAGGAGTATGAATTGAAAATTAAAAAAATACCGCAGGAGAATTACCGCAATTGATGTTACTGTGTACGCTGTGAGTGGTGTAATCACCGGAGCTGGTATTATACTGTCTTCAGTGACAATGATGGCTCCGATAGCTGTTCCAATTTGCATTTCTGCGGCAACAACAATCGCTGGAATAATTTCAATAATCACAAAAAAAATATCCTCATGCAGCCAACGGAAACTACAAGACTACATAATTCAATTTCATGTTGTGTCTACTGCATACTCGCAATTATCCTCATTGATATCGTCATCGCTCGATGATACAATTATATCAGAGAGTGAGTTTTCAGCGATGGTAGATATATATGATTCTGCGATGTCAAAATTAGAAATACATCATGAATATAATAACAATGACAACACAGATGGAATTACTTCAACAAATAGTGGAGAACACAAAACCAGTACAAACAAGCATGATCTCAATAACCTCAACGAATCCAGAATTCAGTGTGAATTTCCCCTCTCCGGTCCCAGTGAAGGAGATAGCGCTAGCAAAATTACGAGTATACCACAGTTGGCCAAATATTAGGTCAAAATCATTTGGTGGTCAACAACCCAATAATTCACTGGTATTTGCAAATAAGAATAAACCCGACGGTACCCCAGACTGGAACGTTGTTTTCATACCAACCGGATCATACCAAATTGAACAAATCAATAACGAATTGCAACGTAGAATAAAATCGATTACTGGAAAAGAATCAAAAATAGCTATAACAGTTCATGAGCCAACACTATCATCTGCCATTGAAATAAGCACAGAGGGTTACGTCGTAGATATCTATCAGAGTTCTATTAGAACCGTACTGGGATGGCCTGAAATCCCACCCGGGGGAAAAACCGTTGATTTACCAAAACCACAAAAATCTGATTATATCACCGACAGAATAAAACCCAATAATCCAGTAAAAAGTTATAAAGATCACCAAATCACTACAGATTTTTTTAATGTCCTTCACAATATAATAAATAAGGGAGAGAGATTTCTTACTGCTCACGATCTTAAAATCAATGACAATTTCAAGGCAATGAATAATGATTTTTCGCTGTTGTTAATATCTCTTAAATCCGGCTTTCTCACCCGAGATGAATTTATCAGCGTCGTAGAAACATGCAACAAAATTATCGACGATATGGAAACATTTAATTTAAAAATTATTCAGGATATATTAGATGAAGATAATCCCATATCGAGAGACGGATTTGCATCAGATTATAAAATCCGCGTTGAAGATATCCCAACATTCAAACTACCAGGATATAACGTACCAGAACTAAAAAGACTTCTCAGTGATGCCATCGATGTTGGTTTTAAAATAATTCATGATGCGTGGAAAAAAACAACATCACCGGAAATAAAAACCCTCAAACATAATAATGACCCAGATGGTGGTGGTAGGCATATTGCTCCGTTCAATGTGAATATTTCAACGGTGATAGCGCTCAATTTAGTATGTGATGTGATCGAAGGAAGCTATCAAATAAATTTAGAACGATCAAATCAAGCTCAGCAGGGATATATTTTGTATTCATTTGCACCAACAGCTCCTCCAGGGTTTTTAATAATTGAGTCTCCGGTGAATCCAGTCTATATGCGATGTCATAATAATTCATTAACCAGAATTAATTTCAAACTCACTGACCAGTCTAATAATCTGATTGATTTACAAGAGGAGGTTTTACAAATTAGTCTGTTTGTGAAATCCTAAGGGGATTTTCGTCGTAGTAAGGACTTGATCAAATATTCGGTTAACCCATAGCAGCAGAGAGGGTGAGTGACAACGACGTTGCGACATCAACGAAAACGCGAACAATCATAAGGGTCGGAGACTTATTTTTTCGCGAGAAGGGTCTATTCGTACCGTTTTAAAGGTATAATAAAAAATAACCAAAAAAAAAGTTGTCCGATTCACCCTCTCTGCTGCTTCATCATTGAATATTAAGTCTGCAGTAGACATGTCTCTCACCTGCAATGTTGAATTATCCGTCAGCATTTACAGTCACGTGCTTTGTATTAAAACCTTCCAGTTTGCAATACTGAACCTCAGCGTTGTTTGGTTTTTATTTTGGAAGTCGAACTCATTTCTGGTAAACAATTTCATAAACTGTTTCTAAAGGTCTACTGACAATATGGTGACTTATAAACAATTTTGTGTGGATCCAATGATGGCACTTGAAACTATTGATCATGTCCGGACTGTAAAAGTTCAATCAAGGTGTTAAAGTTGCCTATTTGATTCCATCGATAGTTCAGGGTCAGTCATCTGAATTTGCATTTGGTATGAATTTCTCCACGTTGTAGCTGTACTGGTATACATAATGTTTGGGGCCAACACAAACTGAACCTTCAATGTTTCCTGAGTGTTAGTCAGTCAGTACCCCGAAACTACCCCCTTTCATCTCTGGGTGATGGCTGCGAGGAAGATGTATGCATAAAAACTGTCGTCGTCAAAGTAAAAGTCTCTATCTCCAAACGTTCCAAGGCATTATATAAGTTTATACTGATATTGGCTGCCACATACGTTTTCAAGACTCGATTTCCAAAGTGTCGATGGGTGCAAATTCTTTGATATTCGTCGTAATTTACCAAGATCAAACCTGCACACGTTTTCCGCGTGATTTGTTATTTGTCCCTTGTCGTCAGCTAGTTGAAGGTATCCACTTATTTGTGCAAATGATTCTGTCGTGGGTAACACCGACTTTGCACCAATTTTTCTCAAAAACAATTTAACAAAGTGAAAGCCTTCCTTCCATCTTTTCTACGTGTTCCAAAGTGATGTTTTCGTAGGATCGGTGGCGTTCTTTGAATGTCTTTTGATGTTCTGGAGTCACGAAGATGGATATCTAATAGCTTCTCGTTATATGTTTAGGAATTCCTTAACGTAGCTGGAAAAATCATAGAACTCGAGTCATCGTCTTTTCGATATAGTTCTATGACATGAAAATTCAAAATTGCATACACTTTTAATTTGGTATCCGCGATCAATACGTTCATGTTAAAGCACGTTCTTCATCCTTGTGGCAACATGTCTGGTCTTGATTAGGCATTTCAGCGAAGTGCCATCATAAAGGAAATATCAGGTTTCTTTGGCAATGATGTGGTAAGACAAATATCAGGTTTCTTTGGCAATGATGTGCTAAGACAAATATCAGGTTTCTTTGGCAATGATGTAGTAAGACACGATGGTACAAATTTGTTGGAGGTAACGCTTTGCATTTGATGATTCCGTGCTGAGAATGTGTTCAACATCGATGTGTTCGGTTAGGAGTTTAGAGTGCTCGGTCGGAATTTGATCATATCTGCACAGCCAATGATACCAAGTACACGCGTCGACGTTATTCATTTCTTCTCCATGAGATTCATCCATGTCGTACAGCAAGCGTATCGCATTGGCTCGCCGTTCAAACAAATTGTCGCGTGGATTCAAAGGTTCGAAATCTACCACATGGTAACTTACGGCATCTAAATTCTATATCAGTTTTGTCGATCATGCTCGTGCTCCCATTCTACCACTTGGTATCCGTGTTTTCTCGTATAAATCTTCGATGGTAAATCTGAGAAAGAACGTTTTAGGTTTCGTTGAGGAATTCGAGAAGGGCATCCGTGAAAGAAACATTCATGGAATTTGCGGACGATATGGGAGTTTTTTTACTCATAGACATTCGCAAAATGGCTTCCAATTTTGTTTTCTCTACCGTTTAGAGCACGTTGTATCCATTTGACTTCACCGTAAAACATGTAATGAAGCCAGTGCAGAGCTTCGGCGGAATATCGACGGCTAACTAAGAGATAAATAGACTAATCACGCTTTAGCGATGGCAGAAGCTTCTTCAAATGATCCATACATCTTTGGTCCAGAAATAAATGTTGAAATTTTCACAAGAATGGCATAAAATGTCCACGTCAGATTGGCAATATGTCAAAATTTCTTGTTAAAGTCTTAAAGGCCAAGCGGGTTTGAAGAGTTAGTTCGTCCAGGTGTATTGTGCTTCCCATTGTTCTGTGCCCATACTGTCAAAGTCGTACTAGGGAGCTTCAATCAATTCTGGAAGCATAAAGTGCTGATTGGTTTCGGTATTGAAAATGTTTGGAAAGTAGCCTTTTTCACTTTAGTCATTTTATAAATAATTTATAAATGATTTAGGTATTCTATTCAATGGCATTGCCAAACATTTCATAGAATCTTTCAACTGTTCTTGTCCCTCTTTAATGTATATGAGTTTGGTTCCATTCCTTGTGACTGGGGATATCCTCTACCTTGTTCTTTATAGTATTTCAAAGAAATTATCCCTCTTATGTTGAGAAATTGTCAGTTATTACTGTAGCATATCGATGAAAATCCCGCGAACGCGCGATTTCCTCTTAGCTCCAAGTGTCGTAGAGGCGGTCAAACCCATCCAGCATAATCACCAAGAGAATCCGGAAGTATTATTTCACATCCTCCTTGAATCACGTTACAATTGGGACAGTGAACAAATATAAGTTCTTATATGCACTTCTCATAAGCACGTCGAGCTACGTAAAAATGGTGGATGTGAGAGCCAGTTCCTTGTAAACATTCAAAGCCATGCAAGATAAAGTCCACTTGTTTCATTTTGTCCTTTCCTGTTCTTCGTTTAACTCTTCCTCGGGTTCATTGTCCTGTTTTTGGATGTAGCTCTGATAATCAAAATCCATGATTTAGTCATAAAACGGCATCTTGTTTCCCTGGACAAACGTTTGCCTCTGTTTTATCGATTCAAAAAAATATTTCCACAAATGGAGTACACTCGCCATGATTAGCAAGTATTTTCCGTCGGTTAAGTTTTTCGTGCGATGATGTTCGTAACGCAAGAACTGAAAATATTTTGCTTTCAAGTCGAGCAATGAATTCGTTCGTTTCCTTCAAGAATGCAATATTATAACGCTAAGCAACCACGGCATCTCTCTCAACAATAAATATGTTTGTAGCGAGTGGCAAAATAGTATGATTTCTCACAATAATAAATGTATTCAAGAATATTGTTACACACCTGTTGCTGTTAATGATGTGACATATAAATGTATTTTCCGTCTGGGAAACCTGGTTATCGAAACACAAGCCCTCCACGGGCAATTTGAGGGTAGATTTTCAACGTATAATGAGAAACGACGACGTCTTGAAGTTTCTGCATTTCGTCAATGCCACACACGGTCTGTTTAGAAATGCCTGCTTGCTGTAAATGGAGTTCTGCTTCTATTTTTTGTTTGGCTCTGGTCGATTTTCAAAATGCTCTCCCATGCTCTTTTCCATTCTGCGGTATCATTATTCTCGGCATACCTTCGGCACACAGCGATTGTATCAGTTGAATACATTTGATCTTGTAAGTTGTCAGTTTGGACGACACTGCTAATAGAGTCCACCAACGACACCTTTCTGTGTCCGCTACATCGAGAAGGGGAAACAAGTACCCCGAATAGTGTGGCTTTTCCACTGGCCATGTTAAACTCGTCATTAAATTATTGTCTTTGTTGAATTTTGCCGTTGATTTTGGACGGTGTTAATTCTGCCATTGTACTAAATCCGATCAAGACAGGAGACGTTTTTGTTGTTGTTTGTTATAGAGTTCAACGCCATTATAAGCATAATATAGGCTATACATTCGCTACTGGCAAGCTTTCTCACGTACCCACATTGTATATATGAGAAAGTTTCGTTTACTGTTTTATTACGTTTCTTACTTGTCCTGTAATACAAATGTCAGAAACATTTATCATATGTGTGTGCTTAATTAAGTGGTTTGAAAATTGATCTAAATCAAAGCATTTCGTACAGTATTGATAATTGTTGAGTGTTGTTTTGTATTGTTCGATTGACACGTCTAGACCCATACTATATTTGTACTGTTTGTTGTGTTCGTTGGTAAGTTAAGGTCCATGCCGTAGATATATTTTTTCTTGTTCGGTTGGTACTTGAAGGTCTATATGGTATAACGGTACCAATTGAGCAAGTCCAGGTGGGAGGTGCTTAAGGTGTAGGGTCCATACCATTCAGACTTAAAGAACAACACAAGCTTTGATTGGTGGATTATGTAAGAGTTGTACTTTCTGTTAGGCTTAAAAAAAAGTTTAGCCTCTTGGCAACATGTGAATTTATGCTAATTCCTAAATAGATCAAATTTTGTATTTTTTATGATTTTTTGAAAATGTAATACACATGACTGAAAATAGGTATGTTGTGATTAGATAACTCATACCCCTGTCTAGTTCCAGCAGAGTTATCTCTCTTAAATGCAATGGAGTACCTGGTTTTGTCATCATCAAATTGACAATATAACATTGTTCTCTATAACAGTGTGTGAGATGCACGCTAAATTAGGATAGAAAATATATTTATCTCTCCAAATATTAGCATTGAGATCTATGGAAAAACAATTGGTACCGTGATACCATATATTATATTTGTATTGCCTTTCTTATTCCATTAATGCGCGAAGTTTCATACTTTAACTGTACTTTGTCTAGTGTTCACTTGATACGAGAAGGCACATACTATACTTGTACTGTTTTTCATGTTCATTTGAGACGACGTGAAGACACATACTAAACTATACTTGTACTGTTTTTTGTGTTCATTTGAGACGACGTGAAGACACATACTAAACTATACTTGTACTGTTATATATATATATATATATATATATATATATATATATATATATATATATATATATATATATATATATATATATATATATATATATATATATATATATATATATGTATTGTACTGTTTTACATGTTCATTTGAGACGTTAAGGCAATACTGTAATTGTACTGTTTTACGTGTTCATTTGAGACGTGAATGTCCATATTATATTTGCTCCAAGCTTGCAATTTCTGTTTGAAGTACACAAAATGGTATACATTTTCAAAGCATCTCGATGGAGTTGAAACAAGTTGTACAGTAAAGATAGTCAACTAAATAAAGGTCAGAGTACAGCCTTGTTTAGGAATAGATTATATCTATGTATTTAGCACAATAGAAGGAAATAATTTACTCGTGAAGTGGACAAATTGTAATGTCAGGAGAGGCGACTTGTGACAGTACATCATGTTTCTATTTCTAGAGTGAAATATGTCCTTTTATCTGCTATGAAAAATCTAGATCTTATGTTTTATTATATATAGGTTAAGCCCCAAAACGATTGATTTGCATGCATTTCTGTCTCCATTCTGTGCCAATGCTATTAATGTCTGCATTATTAAATTGATAATAAAAAAAAACTTTCCCTTATTTAAATAATTTAGTCCTGTGACGTTCTGTTATATGTTATATGTAGTTAATTTGCATTGTTTGTTAGTTTTTTTTCTATTCAGTAGAGGACGACACCGGTGCTGACAATCAAGATGAAGGGAGGCCCAAGGAACAAGAGACGACAGGAGGACACCGGAGCAAACAAATTAGAATGAGGGAAGACTGGTTACCATTACGTAACCATCCATCAAAAAGCCCTTCTAAGGGCTACTGCCATTTATCCATTACAGAGTTCTCATTTGGTACGAAAACTCCTTTTGACAAGCTCTTTTGAGAAACCTAACTTGATCGATTTCGAACACCGCCAATCAAAATTCACAATCCATATAACCTAACAGTGACCAACCTACATATGTCGCACAGACATTCTATAATTAAAAAGTTTTAGGGACTTACAATACGTACACTGGGTACTAGAAACATTGGTATGTTATGAGTTATAAAATATCTTCAACTACACAAAATTTGATTTAATTACACAGCTGGCTTACACATTATTGGTATATTTCCCGTCCATTAGTGAAACTGGGCCTGATTTGAAATAAGTATGGCTGTCGACATACATGGGCTGGCTTATCGGACCTTTTCCTCCTTTCTCGCGACCAGAAACTCTCAACATGACGAGACGTGAAAACCATTTTTCACCAAATCATTATTTGGTGCCATTGCACCTCTTGTACACTCCTTCCGATTGGTTGATAGGGTTGAGTGCGTGTTTAATCTATTCCCACTCACCCAGGTCCTACATTCATGTCGATATTCCCTCAATAGGGGCTCGACATGATGACCAAATTAAATAGCACACTATGTGTGCATAAACGCCCGTGGGGATGTGGCACCATTCCTTACCCCAAGGGAAAAAATAAATAACTTTCTTTTGAAAGATAAAACAGTGAATATTGATCCTTCGTGGCCGGTTCACTTTAATTTAACATTCATTCATTCAGTACAAGCTATGGGTTATGCAAAACAAAATCTTCTGGTCACCTTGTCCCAAATCAAACTCAATGTCTACCTGACGAGATACCATGCTTTTGTTGGTATAATATGTAAACAATTAATGCATAATTTTACATCTCTCTGTTATTGTAGGTTAAATAATAAGATTATTAGCTTGATCTGAGTCAACGACATTATGTTTACCATGTTCTTTCGTATAATTTAGTAACAATTGTTCTAATTATAACTGACGTTGTTCTAGAAATTAACTTTTGGCCTTCATCAGTCTTATTCTTTTGAGTCTTTGCTTTTTATATAATATTGTTTAATGGAAAGAAAACTATTTATGTGTACTGTGTTCGGTATTACATTTGTGCTGGAATTTATTTATTTATTCAAATTATTTATTCGCTAGAACTTCAAAGTGCTCAATAAGTCTTAGATAGAAACATTAAATTGGAATTATAGTGAATTCAGACAAGGATATCTTGGATTATATTATTTATCAAAAGACTGTTTTCATAGCATTAAAAATTAGGCCATACATTGGTACACTAGAGACTACGGGCCAATACAAGCATATCAACACTAGTGGAGTTGAAAATTATTTAAAATACCACTTACGCTTATTAAGAACTGAAGTCATTAGGACTATTTGGGATGTAATTACCATTACTGTAAGTTTTTAAAAAATATTTTTTACTTTCTATTTTAGGTAAATACATTATTTGTTGAATTTGTCAAAACGTTTTGGTTTTCTCTCTTTATTAATACTTTTTTGAAGACCATAAAGTCGTAATATTTGTTACTTTTTGACACGTTTATTTCACAGATTGATGCATAGAATAGTGATGTGGAGGGAGTACTTAGAAACATGACAGAACGGTCTTATTCTACAGACTTCATGGAGTAAGACATTAAACAACACATTTTAATGATTGTCCGTTTACTTGTAGTAACTTGCGTTTTCTATTTTGTTAATGTCTGATTTTTCCATCGTTTTCAAACATGATTATAATTGGGATGAAATTTAGAATAGCTAGTATAATATTTTTTAATTTATTTAAAACATTTTTTTCTTAACACTGTGTACCGCTTGCCGTAGGGTGCAATAGGTATACAATACTGTATGGGTGACACTAATTGTCGAATGAATAAGTAACAGACCATTTAAATTCATCATTGATAATTTGCATGATTAATGTCAAAAACTAGTTATACAACATGATACCTGAAGCCTGTTTTCTTTTTCTTTTACTTGTTTGTGTTCTTTTGTAAACATTTTTTATGGTTCCTCCTCATTGATTTTATATCTATATATTTAGAGGATCCACAATCCTGACATATATGTTCCACCCGATGGGGAGAGAGAAAAAGAAAGGAAAGGAGATAGAGAAGAAGAAAAAGGAAAACAATTGACTAGGCCAATTTATGAAAATTTAGGTTTGAATACATGAAGGCAGATATAATGGCGGTAAAAGTGGTATCGCCACTGCGTCGATATCATGTTTTTCTTCACTGAGGTATTTTACTGGAAATTTATCTAGAAGATTGCCATGGTTATAATGAAAACTTCCGTTAAGCATGAGACGCGCAGAGATAAAGGTGTTATGGACACCCTGGTCGCAATCAGGTTAGAAAGTATAAATCGACGAATGAATTGAGTAAGATTTATTGACTTTTTATCTTGTTTATGCATTTGGTTACTGAAATCGGCAGGGGGGGGGGGGGGTTACAAACAAACGGGGATGTAGACACAGACTATAGTAGTCTTCCATATTGCCCCTAATTTGACAAAGAAAGGTTTGAATAATTAAAAAAAAATGTAACTAATCTGGAAAACCATGCTAATGACATTTGACAAATTTATTAAACTTTATTCCCTATTATCATTATTATTATTATTATTATTACATTGCATTTCAATTACTCACGACGACTCAGATGTTGACAGTAAAAGTAAATACGTTACTCCACGTTTCATCGTTTGTAACAATTTCATTCAAACATAAGTAAACTATTCTTTTATATTTGGCAAGTAGTTATATATCAGTTTCAAACCGAGTCTGTTTTTGACAAGCAGTCGACAAAATCAAATGTCGGACCCTTCTTGCTCTGTCCTATCCTACACTTGTTTTGGTAATTTCATCGTTTTAAAGATGATCGCTGGTTTGACCTTTACTGCATATTTGAAATTTTGGTATTATGACCTATTTAAAGAGGTGATAAATTATTTCCTCAAAATAATTTTGAAGATGAAACGTAGCATATGGCATATATTATTTGGGAATAAAAAAAACACAACGATAACGTACACTTTCTATAGGCCAAAGCCTCGTAATACACTCGCTGCTTCGATACTAGGCTACAAGCCCATTCCTATTGAAAGTGAGCATCCCTGCTTTAAAAGACTGGACATTTTGTTATTTAATATGGCAATAATAACGTGTGCTGTCTTCATGGTGTCTGTTTCTAATATGCTTTGAATCACTCGTGTAGATTTAAATAAACCTCGATTTCAAATAATAAATAATAATATCGCAAAGCTGTGTCTCTTGTATAATAGTAGACGACAAATACTACGACACGCTCATGCATGCATGCATGCATGGATGCATGTATGTATGTATGTATGTATGTATGTATGTATGTATGTATGTATGTATGTATGTATGTATGTATGTATGTACTCTATTGAATAATCACTTAATTAAAAGTGAATTTATCGAAACAGATTTTTTATTTTATTTTTAAAATTGTCCATAAATGATTCATTCTCATTTAAAGAGGTCGAAAATAGCGCCTAGCTTGCGGCAAACTTTATACTGCATTAAAAGAACTTTCTGTTATTGTTCACCACCGGACGTTGTACATCACGTTAAGTGCAATAATAGATGTTTGTTACCTTATGTTGACTTTGAGTCACGTTTTATATTGTATATTTTGTTTCGTGGGGTTTTCGTTCAAACATCTCAACAATCAATTTACAGATACATTGACATGTTTCCTTCCTAGCCGAGTCTCAACAATCAATTTACAGATACATTGACATGTTTCCTTCCTAGCCGAGGAGCACTTACAGATTGACAATGCTTGTTTGTTTAAAGCACAGTACACTCTATAAAATCTAATTCCCACTATATATATATATATATATATATATATATATATATATATATATATATATATATATATATATATATATATATATATATATATATATATATATATATATATGTGTGTGTGTGTGTGTGTGTGTGTGTGTACTGTTTAAAACTCTACTGCAAACATAATATTTTACTGCGTGTTAACATTTTAAAATATATATATAAATATATATATATATATATATATATATATATATATATATTATAACGCGCAGTAAAATATGTTTGCAGGTAGTTTTAAACATTTAAACAGTACAGTGTTGTCATTAGCAAATTGGAAATAACTTTAACTTTCACGAATTTTTCATATGGTTTTAAAACTTGTACTGGTATTTCAACTCTCCCGATGGCACCCTCACCCTGGTCGAACAGCCCCCCTCCACTCCCACCCCCCTCCTTAGTACGCCATTCTAGATATAGCATGTCATGGTCTATGCTGTTTGTTCTACTGATTACGCCTAACAATTGACAAAGACACAGAGCTATAAGCGCATTATTCAACGGTAGATGCGAGTCTTTGTAGTTTGCAGTGGGACTCGTCTTATAAGCGAATACAGTCGGAATATTAATCTCGTTAGAAATTTAACATGATTCTTAAAAGTCGTATAGATCTCGCTATCTTTAAAGCTGCAAGTACGTATCGCATGTAGGCATAGGGTTTAATGGCAATTCAATACAATCCTGGCAACATCAGTGTAAAGGTAAACAAGACTCCCATTGACGAACTGGTGCTCTACTGGTTGAACAGAATTTCCAACCAATACGAGTCCGTTTCTTGTTTTCTTTCATTATTTGTAAATCACGAGTATTGACACATTCTCTGATTTACTAAGAAACTACAGAATACCAAATTTAATCTGGAAGATATGGTCTTACACGTATGAATTAACAGACTCAAAACAATCTATCTAAGTGCCAAAAATAAAATCTTTGTTATATCCATTGATCTTAAACCTGATATCACTGATGGAAAATCAGTTGTCTCAGATAGTTTAGAAATTTGTTTGTTTTAGTTGAATCTATAATTAATACTTTTGTGAGAAAAATAAGAAGAAATAAAGTATTTAAGTGGCATCAGGGAAGAATATGAATCTAATATATCAACGAAATGTGTTTGATAAAATCCATTTGATCATGTTTGTTTCTTTGCGTGTATGTATGTATATATATATATATATATATATATATATATATATATATATATATATATATATATATATATATATATATATATATGTTACTCAATCATATATTTCATGCATGGTAAGCACTATATAATAACTGGAGGGCGTGCTGTTTCTATTATATTTGCATGTATTGAATAATATTGTGTTTAGAGAGGGTAAGAGTTGTTGTTGCTGTTGTTGTTGTTGTTGTAGGTTTTAACGCCACTTTTCAGCAAAAGATATATACACGCACACCATTTAGCTAACTTGTTACTACTGTAAATATGAGTCACCCGTCCGCAGTACCTTTATTATCGATAACATGCCTTACTAATTGTTTAACAGCGGTATAAACAACTCTTTAGAGCGGTAGCTGCAAGTTAAAGGCATACAACCTAAGTAAAAACGAATGAAATTATATATTTATTTTTTCAGTTCACGATTACTTAATTAGATGAATAATTACGATTCAGGCTGTTTCTGAGGCCGAAATCAGGCTAGTATCGGAAATTTTGTGATAAAAAATGCGATTCTGAATTATTGTCTGCAGACAAAAATTCGCTGTTTGCCACGCCTATATTCATGTAACCTCTGTGTTGACCTCTCCCGAAGATTAAGAATTTTAGCCATGCACAAACGCGTGTTTACAAAAATAATGGCGTGTTCACAAGTAGATCGAAAACCAAAACTTAGATTCTGAAAGGAGGGGGAGAAAAGCTCTTTGGGCAAATTATGGCAGCACACGCATATGTATTGGTGACCAGCATGAACGATGGAATAAAAAAAAAGTCCACTTTGAGCCTGGAAACTAATCCAGAGGTCGCCAAATTCTTGCTGTATACTGGTGTCATGGTGAGTCTCAATTTTGCAATGAACAGTCAAGTTTTTATACCGCTATTTTATATCTGTATTGTTAACTCTTTATCAAAACTCTTAAAATAACATATTTTATATAAACTGGCATTATTCCATTTAG
This sequence comes from Unio delphinus, assembly GCA_029339505.1. Lineage (NCBI taxonomy): Eukaryota > Metazoa > Mollusca > Bivalvia > Unionida > Unionidae > Unio > Unio delphinus. Next base: position 15,237,337 of record JAQISU010000081.1, read on the forward strand.
CTTGAAATAAAATGTCACAGCCCTGCAACAATATCGCTGAAAACCGCATGTACGTTTTCCACTGCTGCTATTTTTGAGGCCATCAAAGGGGTATAAATGATCCTCATTTTCGCTCGCAACCATAAGACTTTATTTAGAGGCAAGCAGTCACTTCTGGTTTTTTTGTTTGTTTTTAAATAAAAAAATTATATATAATGTAAATGGTGATGGCTGTAAATGAAAGTAATGCAATACAGTTAAGTATATATTATGCATACTATTATTTGTAAAGTATATAATATTATTGTGTCTAATAAAACATTTATTTTCCCTTGCTATATTAGGTAATGAATTGAATGTCAGTGCAAGGAAAACATCAGAAAAATGTCACAGAAGACATGGCCACAACTTCTACACCTGGGCCAACAATTCATAGGATACAAATTCCTGCTGTGTCTGATATAACCACATCATAATCAGATATGGCATCTGTGTAAGTATTACTTCATTTTTAAAAAAATTTTAATGTATATTTACTTATTTACAAATATTTTGGTAGATGCACATCTAAGGATTTACCTGGAAATGTATCATTCTATATTAGTTTAATAGTTTGCAGTTGGTAAAGATTGTACATTTTGTTAAAATCTGGTTTGTTTTATTTAGAATAATATTTTAGTTGTAAATTGTTTGTTGGCATATGTCTATTTTTTTTTTATTGATATGTTCCTCATCATGCTGTATGTAGTTTAGTTAAAGGGCCTCAAGGGAGAATAGTCTTTGAATAAATTAGTCACCCCTTTAAATAAGTTATTATTATTATTTCTTGAAGCATTATCATTCAGGTCTTAATAACCAAGATAAATGATAATTTCTTTTGATACAAAACTAAAGACTCCCAAGTTCAACATTAGTATTTACACATTTCAAAATTTTATTTTAAGGGATTCAGTCTTGTCTGAAGTTGATGGAAAAGTCTAAAAGTTTTATCAACCCATTTGAGAAAGTATACTAACAAAAAAATTTGTGATACATACATAAAAGGGAATATTTGAGTTAAGTATCCTAAAAAAACAACCATTATGATACATGCATGATATATGTAACTAAACTAAAGTAATGTATAGTATTGTATTGGTATTTGTGGATGGTATTTGTGTATGAAACAGAAAGTTGCTCCCACAAAAGCTTTCTTTTCTGTGTATTATCAAAAAAGTAAAAATTGTGTATTTACAATTTATCTTAAATATAGTATCAATGCATAATTGAAATAATGAAGATCTACTGGTTATCAAAGAAAGAAAATGAATACATTGTATTATAAATACAAACCACACTGAGGCCATAGTTATGGTTTGTCCATTTAATACACATGGAGAGGGCAAGGGGGGTTTACCCAAATGCATATGCTTGTTTATGGGGGTGGGGGGTGGTCTACTGATAATATACGTACACATATACCTCGATAGTAATTTGTCTAATAAGTAACCTGCTTGACTGGGTTCAGTTGGTGTTTGAGTTTTAGTGGACAATAGACAAACTTTTTAAAGTTATGCTGCTTATTTCTTTGATGCAGCCAGACATTCAACACTGGTGGACTATCTGTTACATTAAATACATATTATTGTTAATCCTTGATATTTTCTGTGTGGATTAAATATTGGCTGTTCTACAGAATGGGGAGGGCAATCGCATGTATGCAGATGGTGTGTGTGTAAATAAAAAGTATGCATGTGTACAGGGAGAGAGGGGTCAAGCTTTGCCCGATTTTTGCACACATGTCCATATTTGATATCAGATTTTGTTTCTGGACTTTTTACTTTTTTGCTTGCAATCTAATTCACACCGGTCTGAGCTATACACATACAGGTGAACAATTGCAAAAGTAGGATAAATTGGGGATGGAAGTAAAAAGTGGCCAGGAGGAAAATGATGGGTCAGAAAAAGGAAAAACTCCCACTTTTACCCTTATGCCAAATGATGTTTCTAGCACACCTAGGTGTATATCTAATCAAATCTCTTGGAAACAGATGTATTTCAATATATTCAAAATTAGCCCACAAATGCGCTCCCTACCCCCAGGTGACAAGGGAAAAAAAATAGTATGGGTGGAATGAGTTGATTATTCTCTGCTACTGTACATTGGCATTTTCATCGAAACAGATTAATGGGGATTTATAAATGTTAATAGTTCTCTGCATCTGAATCATTTTATTTATTTAGTCATTTTACTTTGTTTCAGAAGTACAGCAGAACTGGAGAATTTCCAGAAGTTTGATTTTATTGTATGCCTCCAAAAGACATTCATATAAGCCATCAGCTTTCAGAGCTAGGAATCTGTTGGCAGCTCTTGATTATAACAATCATATTGACAGAGATGTGATTGTAAACACAGATGGAACAATAAGGTAATAAACTTTATTTTTGTTAACATAATAATTCATCTTTGTTAAAATATTAATGCTTTACCTGAAAGTTGATAAACCATCTGTTTGTGGTACAATTTTATCTTTTACAGAAGACATTTTTTAAAATAAATTTCAAAAACCAATTTTGGTTAGAATTAGTCTAATGTAATTAGAAAATTCTGTAAAGAATCTAAACATTTTTATGATATATGGGTAAGATACAGATTTGCTATTTTGACATTTTCATCTGTAGCAAAATGATTTGTTACATGTAATTGTATTCAGTTTTTTTTGGGACTTTTGAGAATTAAAAAAATATAAAAATGACATTGTCAGTGAAATGTTTGCATTTTCTTGTCAGATACCAAAGGTCATTCAACAAAAAAGTGAGAGATGGTCTGCATACCCAAAGAAAGCTGATCAACAGTACCTGTATATTCCAGAAATAAATATGAAAACATTGAAATGAGGTTAGATGATAGAGTTGGCATGAACCAGCCAGTTGTTTTGGACATAAATGATCCTCGGTGAATATCTGATGTACTTGCTCCAATACCACCACCACCTACAGAACAGATTGTTACAAAGCAGAAATCTCATTTTAAGTTAAAATGATTTAGGCCTTTTAGTCAGGTAATACCTGTTGATATCAAATTGTTATGGAGAGACTATTCTAGTGATTGTATGGTAAGAAATGTTCCCTACCATGGACCCATATAGACTTTGACTAAGTCTTTTTTGAAGTGCCTACCAAGAGCTTAAGTTCAGCATCTGTTTGATTTCCAAGTAGCAGTATATCTTCAGACCACTGTTGATTATGTTCTTAAAGCTTTTAAAAAAAACATGCATTTTAACAACAAGATGTAAGACCTTTTCTAACTTTTCATACCCGTTGCATTTATACTTGTCTTATATGTATGCTTAGATTGAGGTAAATGCAGTGTATTTTGGCCATATGATGTATAAAAAAAGCACAGCAGAGGCTATACATTGTAAATCATTTAATCTTATAGAAGTAACAAGATTAAAATCATGTAATTACAAGTCTGTATTAATGCATAATAAAGTACTTTATAATAATTTTATTTTCTAAATGTTTTGTGTAAAATTGCAGTCAGAAAGATTTCTAGTATACTTTGAAAAAGAAAAAAATGTACATTGGAGCAAATGACTTCAATCCATACTCTTCATCTTGATTTAATTGCTCCCGCTAAACATGCCATTAAAGGTTCACATACAGTTTTAAACTGATTTTATAAAGAAAATAATGCTGTTAACTTGTCTTTTTTTAATTAAAAAAATAAATAAATTAGAAATGATATTCACCGACTATATTTGTTAACAAATTACTATTTACATACTGGTGTTGACCGTTCCAGTGGCCTAGTGTTAAGAGCATCCACCTCATATGCAAGAGGTTGGGGTTCTTGATCCCTGGCCAAGTCATACCAAACACATAAAAATGGTATTAACAGCTGCTTCATTTGGTGCTCAGCATTAAGAAGTTAGTGTATGGACTGGTCGTCCTACTGTCAGGATAATGTAACTGGGTGGGATGTCATGCTACATGTCTGCGGCATGATGCCTTAGTGCTAGACATCACTATAAACTGCCACACTTCAAACATCATAGCAATATGACTCAAAAATTGTTTAAGGTATGTTAAAAATCCAAATCACACACACTGTTACAATTTTGAAACAGAATTTGGCATATTTCCATCACTGTATAGTAGGCCCAATTTCATGAACTTGAGCAGTGATATATTGTTGCAAACAGGGTTAATGGTCAGTTAGCAAGTAAAACACCCCTGTGAATGTGTAAGAGTTTGTTTGTCTGTGTAGGCTAATTAGTATCAACACTGGTATCATGACCCCTGCATTCCTGATTTTGATATGTATATCTGAGCCAGTTTTGCATTGTACTTCGTACATTAAATATACTAATCAGTATATGTGTGTGTGTGTGTGTGTGTGTGTGTGTGCCTAGCTACCCTAATTTTAAAAGAAATGCAATAGGAAACATACATTGGGGTGAGGGCATGGGCTTAATTTCAATATTTGTTTCTCTGCAGTAGTTTGTTTAGGTGATGCACTAAAGTTTGGCATTGAGTAAATGGTAATCACTTTTGTCAAAACAAAACAAGCACAAGATATTTTCACATTTTGTGTATTCATTAATTTAACTGTCGGCACCACTGACTGGGAACTCTGAGCATTGCATCTCTCTATCACTACTTCAATTCCTCATAAAACCAAGCCGGGAGGTCTTTTGTAATAATTTAAATAATATTGGGAGCACCCCTCCCAACCTAAATAACACGGAAAATCTCTATATATTATACGCCATAATTATTCTTAGATGATATCCTTCATTTTTATGCCTGACTGTACTCTTGAATTAAAGTTATGTCTGTACATGCACATTTGTAAATATATAAGTTTAATACATTATATAATATATAACAGTTTTACAGTGTATGCAGCTGTGTACATTCATCTGGGTATTTATATAAAGGGTATAATTATTTCTATGGTAAATGAACACATTTAAAAAACTGAAAATTTTATGCATTTAATTGGTGTCAAGTATATTTGATTTAGTTGTAATAAGACGGCTGATGATGCACATATTATGTGATATAAGCATTCAATGTTGCTTTTGATGAACTAGTATTTAAGTCTTAAAAACCTTATTCTGTTTCCAGAGCCAATTTTTTTCACATGTAATTGAAATAAATGAGCAGTATCTGGATAGAATAGTATCCTTGTGTTTGTAGTTCTGTAGATATTCACAAGCCAATCTTTATTCATGAAACACTGCAACAAGTTTTGCTTTCTCAACTCAGGACTATGCGTTATTTATCATTTAACTTAAGGTGTTACTGTATATGCACAATTAAAATCATGTTCACCAGTGTACTTTCGTTGTTTACATCCTTTGCATCCCATGACAATGCTAGTCAACTTCAATTCATGTTTTTAATAAGCAGTCTCCTCACAGTTGCTTTCAAAACATAGCCATACATATAATCATTCTTTAGTGGGTAGGTAGCTAAAACATTTCCCCCGGTGGTATTATCTTCTTCAGCTGCCTTTTAATAGTGGTTCTGATTACAATGATACAAATTATCACATTTTTAGTTGGTTTATCTTACAACGTAACAATCTCACAAACACGACTAGTAAACACTTTCAAGAATCACCCCTTAAAGGAACCTCTTATTGTTAGGATTTTCCATCGTATTGACTTTTATGCCTACTTCTTGTAATTTATCATATATAATGAGAAATCTATAAGCAATACATATATTGTGGGTGACTATAATGAACTAAGGAGAAGGACAGACGAAGAATAGGGCAATAATTACTCAAAAGCGAAACATATGCTTCCCTCGACTTCATGTGACACTGCGACTACGGAGAAGATCTGTAAATTCCGTTTCTGCATAATTAATTAGCAATCCGTTCAGAAAATCGTTATATTTTCATTGATTAAACTTACAGATGTACATTTTCTGAAACTGAATGACCTGTAATTACTCATTATTTCTACTGTACTTTCATAATATCATGCATTTGCAAGAACAAAAAAGTTGAAAATCTTAGGTTGTATGCCTTTAACCGCAGTGTAAGCAACTCTTTAGGCAACTGACATAAATTTAACGGTGGTATAACAACTCTTTCAACGGTTGGCAGCAATTTACCTGGGGTATAAACAACTTAGTCGGTGAACAGAAATTCAGCTCTTTCTGATCGTTTCCTTTCCTTTCACGTAATTTTCGGACGATGACATTGATAGAGCCGTATACGTTGTCTCCCTTAAACAGCCGCTATCAGCTCCATAAACTGGATCTCTAGGTGAGCTGACGTTCGTTCAGCTAACGTTCTGTGTCAAAAAAGTGGTTTGTTTAGCTCCCAGCTGATCTCCAATGCGATCTGCACTACATAAAATCTACATATAATATTCCTTTAATTTCGTTATCTCTGGTCCAATGTTTATTTAATTTCATCTCATCCTTAAAAGTGTTTTGAGAAAGAGGTAGAGCAATAGATGTTTGATCAATAGATGTTTGATACTGGTACATATGCCAGTCAGAGCAAATTATTATGAATTGTTTCAAAAGGTCAACTATTCATGTTTGCTTTTACCATGTCAAATTCTCATCAATTCAGTTTGGTTTGGTGTTTATGACACAGCAACGTATGTAAGTTATTTAGTGCTGTGTAAAGTACCTTGCCCAGTGACACATCAAAGTAAATAATCCTGTTTAGTCCGATGATGGATTCGAACCGCATCCTTTCGATCGCTAGACCGGCATGCTAATCACTAAGCTAACCCTGCATCACTCCCGACAGAGGATTAAGTAATTTTCATACGTTCCATTCCAATGAAGGTGGATTAAATGCGCTTACCGTACAACTTCGATTTACTTAAGCACTGATTCTTTAAAATTTAAAAACGTAACCAAAAAACAAGAAAATCGTTGAAATCAATAAATGGCAACTTAATGTTCACATAAAATAAAGAAAAGTGATCAGTACGAGCAAGAGACCTAAGACCGGGTCTTGCTTAGCATGCCATTTGGGATTTTTTCATAGGTGTTACTGCAGCCGTCTCCATGGAAGCTATTCACACTTTTGTATCGGTGTTCTATTTAATCTAACTTAACAATCTATTCAACCATGGATTTGTATACATGTGTAATGCAAAATCAATTTAATTTTTTTTAAAGAAGCGTGGTAACATTGGTAGTTCATAATATGTCAGAATAGGATCATTCATTATTGTCCACAGATATCGCTCGATATTTATTTTATCAGAGATCTCGGTGAACTGAATTTACAAACCAAGTCTGATTGGGTGTAAAGTCTTTATTATTGTAATAATATCGACCAATCAGAAAGTAGATCACTCATTAATATACGAAGAGGTCACTATTAATCAAATAGTTTTAATAGAAGTGATATAATGGGAATCACGGCTTTGCCTACGTTATATGTTACGTTAAACCAACTTATACTTTCGTTCCTATGTAATTATCTGTTATAAATAGATGCATTGGGAAATAAGTTTGAAGAGCAATTGAATTTTTCCTAAAGGACGACACAGTGTTGGGCACAGTTATCAGTAAATACTAACCAATAGAAAGAAAGCCAAAATGTATGTCTCATATTGAAGCGGTCCCAACACATTTTTGCAGTCCATAGTTCTATTACTGTTAAGTTGGTAAATTCATTACGTTTTATTTCCCAGTATTTACGAAATGGTATAACTCCTAAATTAGGTGGTAATGGACTTGACAATCCCGTAAACCCTGACAATGTGTAACAAAAATATACTGTTCGATTCAGATATTACACAACCTCTAGAATGGTAACAACCTTGAACTAATCACATACCAGTTTACTCATTAATGTGCACAGATGTTGCTCACGACCAAAGTTACCAAGGTTTTGACAATCTAAGCTTACGTACCAAGTTTACGCAAATTCTGAAGATAGAAACGACAAAAACATGGCTAAACTTACATAACAAGATCTGATGATTTTAACGAGATTTAACCAAAAGCTTTAATACGACCAAAGCGAGAATCGGCTCAAACGAAAATCCCAAATGAATGTTTTATTAACAGACTAATCCAACCTGTGTATATACTGGATGTCAAAACATAGTACTAAATAAGTTTAAAAAAATTAATTAGAAGGCGGAATGCTTGCTTCAATTTGCGTACAGTGTTGAAAAATATTTTCTGGTAAAACATTGGGTTGAGCAGCTCTGAGATGTGAACAGAGGAATGGCAGATAGGGTGGGTGGGTGAAATAAATCACACACACACACACACGCAGAGAGGGGGGTAGGTGAACAAATGAAAATTTCAGTCAGACCAAGTGAAAAATATCACGGCAAAACATTACATGGAACCGTTGGAATGACCAACGAACAGTAATGTATAAACCATATGTGAAACATCGTGATGCCTTTTTATGTGCTATAAAATGTGAATATTTATATTCACGATGTGAAAAAGGGGGGGGGGGGGGCGGGAGGATAAATATAGCGGCCACACCAACTGAAAAAAATTAGTAAAATGAAATATCAAAAGAAGGAGACAAGGCTGAAAGACGGAGGATATCTTTTAAATCTTGGGTAATTATTATATTTTTTCACATCAGAAATGAACCAATCTACTGATTGGATGGTAACATCAACATCAGTTGGGCGGCTAGATTTGTACAGATTTGTACAGTTGGGTGTCATCAGTTGGTGATACACTGGATGATTATCTATGAAACTTGAGAGTGTCTGAATGTAAGGTATGAAGAGAACAGGCCCAAGAACAGACCCCTGTATAACACCATAACATAGGGCAACTGGGGTGGAGTGTAATCCATTTGCAGATAAAATTTGTGTCATGTTCACTAAGAAGGGCTTGAACCACAGTAAGGCTGTACTCTGAATCCCAAATACATGTTGGAGACTGTGAAGTAATATATAATGTTTATTGTGTCAAATGCTGCAGACAGATCAAGGAGGGTGAGTACTAATCTTTCTGATATCCAAAGCAGAGAAAATGTCATTAACTATTTTCAGAAGAGCAGTTTCAGTAATATGGCAAGGGCGATATGCAGACTGTACATTGCTAAAACGACTTTTAATTCAGATGAGATAAAAAGTTGGGCCAGAACAACATTTTCTAAGATTTTTTTTTTAAAATACAGGAACGGGAGTTTAGAAACTGGGCTGTAGTTCTTTAAATCGTTATGGTTGAATGTTGGTTTCTTCAGCAGTGACTTTACAGTGTCAATTTTGAAAAGTGATGGGAAATGCAGAAAGTAATAATGACAAGTGTTTTAGTGTCATCGATAAAATTATCAAGATTAGTACCAACAGTCATCCTGGACAAAAATACCAAACCGAGAACATTTATCGGGATAGAAAATACCTACTATAAAAACACTTATCCTCCTATGGCCGTTGTTTACGCAATCTATTACATAAATGAACCAAAACATATCTGCTCTTGCTCCGATGAAATCATGTTCGCTAAATTGTGCTGCTCGGCGTATAATGGAGCCTTTGTAAAACTCAACGAGTTGTAACAAATGAACATGAGTAAAAACGACCTTGTATCAACCTGGTTATTTTACAGTGGCGTCGTAGAGGATGCTTGAATAAGTAGCTTCGACTATAACACATTTGATCCGTTACTTTTGCCATCTGGAGTTCTTCATAGAAATAATCGCTCCAACGTACTAGGAAACAGATCGCAGTCAAATATTATTGCATAAATCGCCCAACCAGACAATAATAAGTGGCGTCCAACTCCAAAAGAATTTCTCAATGATATACTGTATCACAATCTTGTGTCGAATTTGGTAATGGCGGTCTTTGGAACACAAAATATAATTCCTCTAACATGATCTCATTGATAAGGAAGCAGTTTTTCCGGCGGCTTTTCTTGGATTTTGGATCGCTTCGATGGCCTAGTGTTTAGACTGTCTTCCTCGGATGCGGTAGGTCGTGGGTTCGATTACTCCCGAGTCATACCAAAGACTTACAAAAATGATAAAAAGGATAATGTGACTGGGTGGGACATTACGCTACATGTATGCGGCATGATGTCCTACTATAAACTGTCAACTGCATATATCGTAGCGATATGACTGAAAAGTTGTCAAAGCTACGTTAAAGAAAACACACACACACACACACACTTCTACACGTCATCATTATTTTGTTCGATTCGGTCATCCGACACACGAAATGACAAGGGTTACAGTAACCGGGCCATTGCCTAGCATAGATCTTTCTGGATTTGCGGAGATTGAATCATTCGAGTATTCAGTGAATTTTCATCCAATTTTACCAATTTGGTTTGGCCGCCGTTTACATAAACTGGACACCAGTGTGAATCACAAATACTGCTGCGCACAAAATCAGCGTCCCTGTGCTCCAGTAGTGTTATTACGCTTGATTATGACGATATATGCGCGATGCTATGATTTTCACATCGTTAACTGTAACCCCTGCGATAATTTCGTACGAGCAACAGTTTGATTACCACTGATGACATAGAAATATCCAGACTATTAGTAAATTCACATCTGCGACATCACGTCATTGTACAAAATTAATCATGGATCCAGCAGAATTACATTTTATTATCAAGGACACAGCGGTAAAAAGTATATTAATGTCAAGGAAAAAATACAACAACGCGAGATGAAATAATTATAGGCACTGTCATTAGCTACTGCGACGGCATGTCTCATCAACGTAATCATTTGAGATCATCAATGCTCGCCTACTCATCAATAAGCCTGTTATCGATGATAAATAGATTTCCCAAGGATGCTATTCGCCGCGCATTCTTTTTATACTAATCGTTGTTAAATGGATCTTCTTGAGCTATTTATTTATCAGGATACTGCCGATATACATCGTGGTTCACGGCGCAAATACGTAAATATTCAGCGTCTGCTGACATTAAAACACCAAACATTTATTATCGCAACGATAATTTATCACAGATTTCATCTGCCTCGTCAATAAACGATTCAATCACGAGACACAGTACGGTCTATCTGAATGTTTCAGGAGGTTCTGGTTAAACAACCTGTGTGATAGAATTATTAAAAAATATGACATGATTGTGTTGACGCCAAATCACCGGTTTGTCAGAAAGACGGGATAACGTTGTGTCAGCTCATGCATGTTTCAGTTTCTTTAGATGGCGAGGTGGTGCATGGACCCCCGAACGAATGGATGATACATATATCCAGAGAATATTTATCCGGGATGAGATTTATACCGTATCCATAGAAATAGTTCAGACTATTGTTAATCGGTTATCAACAAAATCTACTGTAATTTTCAGGTGTAGCGTTCATGGACAGCCTCCACAGTTTACAGGTGAATTGTGAAGATCAAGGACAATTGAAGTCGTTGATCAGATTACATTCTGACAACATTGATTGTGAAATACTGCGCACGGTAATTTCAGAGACTCCAATGTCAGATTTCTGGAACTTATGAGCCCTAATGATCCAATAGTTGTATCTAAGAAAACGTCTGTGATTCACTTCAGCGTAAATTATTTGAGCTTGACAAGGAAAAACTGATCATCTAGTTCCATCTAGTTCCATTATCTTATCGACCAATATATACACACGGACAAAATATGCTCGTTGATATTTCGGCACCAGAGTTGTATGCACAAACAAAACATCGTTCTTAACGATATCGTCGAGGTTCCCGTTCCCGTAGAGGCCGTACAACAAGTATTGTCGTTAAACCCATGGTGACGGACTCTGAGACATGAAATAACAATTACTTCGTCTCAGAAATTAACAATATTAGCTACAGATATCTGGATTCTCGATGACTGCATCGAATAGTCAAATCTAGTTTATCTTTCTGTGTCTAGAGTAATACAAATATATCAGTTACACAGGGTTGTCTACGTGATAGAGTTGCCAACAGCATCACAAACAACAACAGCGTCACCAGGAAGTATGAGTGCAGTAAAGAAAACATTAGCTGGCTATGCTCGAGGTAAGAAAAAAAAATCACGCCAGTTTGATCTAGATGTGGAATTTATCGTGATGCTTAAACAATAGAAAAAATCACTGCGCCTGATGGAACACAATAATGTTGTGGCAATAGTTTCCTAATGATGTACGACAATTTATTGTGGACAGAATCGACAGTAGTCTCTGTCACAGACACGAAAATGTTACACTGATATGTTTTGAATGAGACAGACGTAGGGCAGCTTCGTTCATCAAAGGCGTGTTTTGTTTTGTCTGCGGTGTCAGGAGCTTTCGTGCATCTAGCGTATGAGACTGCGTATCGTATCTGGTGGTAACTGTGTTTTCAGGAATTATCTGTTATTGTTCACGCACAAATCCGCTGAGGGATTGTTGAATCTAGTATATAAGTTGGTGACAGCGTAATATATCTTACCGCGCTGAAAATTGTATGTGTTGTTACACTCCACACGGGATCAGTTGCTCTTGATGAATCACCCTCAAGTTTACCAGGTTCATATAAACACCACACTATTACTTTACTATCCAACACTGGTTGTTGTAGCTGATCTGGTGATGTTCGTTGTGGTATATGTTTTTCGCAATTGTATCGACATGTTTCATGTTAATTCCACTCGTGATCTCATTGTCAATGATGATGATTTGTCTGCGCTATTTGTTTGTTTTATCATGTGCTCTTTGAAATGATTGTGTGGGATTCATTATGTGTTATACTAATTAATCAATTGAGGTGTTGCCGTGGAGAATTTCATAACCTACTAATATATCATGGATCTTACTTCTTCTTCTGAAACCAGTGTGAATGTTTTCTCGATATTATGATTTAAACTCCACTGAGCCGATTCCGAAAATCTATCGGCGAAAGGACTAAGTGAACTTTTCACATATATCTCAAATTTAGCAAGGCCAAACACAAAAAGCCTATATAATCCTGTTAACTCACGATATGTTTGAGTATGTTGTTTTCCGGTTTCCATGTTTCCGTTCCAAACGATGTGTATACCATTTTAATGAGTGGAATCGTGGGAATTACACCATTGGCAATGTGTACAGTTATTCTAATACGTCCAGCAATGTCCACCATGATTGTTAGAATTGAATCCCTTGATTCTTTAATTTTACTGGTTTTAGTAAACACCATTAAGTTATGTTTAGTCACGCCTGGAACTCGCAGAATAATATCTGTCAACTGGATATTGTTCGTCTTTAACCGTTCGTGCTGATCCTGGAAAACAACAATCACGTTTGTGTCAACATCAGCGAGACGCAAAATATTAGCAAGCTCAACTCATGTTGCATATTTAGATATATCAATAACGCCCTATGGCTTTCATTTAGCAGATCGTCTATCAATATCTACCATTATTAAATATTAACCTGGTTTAAGCAATGCTGTCTGGTAGTATACTCATGCTCGACTTTATAAGCAGCACTGATGACTTTAAGCAGTGCAAGCACTTCTTGACCGCATATTGGTGGATCCGTTATTGTCTGTGTTGGTAATATTGAATACAAGATTGGTATGTCATCGGTTAAGCCAGTATATCGTAAATATTCTCTCAGTAGTGCCAATCCATACGAATACAAATAAGTGGATGAACCGCTTATGTAACCCAATGAGTACCAGAGCGGAAACTTCCATCGAGATTAATGATACCTGTTTCAACATAATTTGATTTTACCGGTAATAGATCACGCACGAAAACACCTCTGAAATTTGTGCTTAATCGCCGAGCTCCATCAAGTAAATCAAAACTGGACATGGGGAGTTTGAACGAAACACGCCAGGCAGTCTCAGACCTTGACCATACCGAGTTCCTGGTAATCATAGACCGCGTCCCTTTTTTGTGTTTTTGTCATGTCATGTTGCTTTTATTTAATACTATACAGGCAGCTGTTCCAACGGCACCAAATGCGGCGGCTGCATATACAACAGCTGCAGTCGCTTATGCAATTAACCCTAATAATGCCTCTAGAAAATGAAATATATCTCCGGTATTTGTTGTTCCGCTGATCGCAGAAAGATCATGTCTCACAACAGTTCTTGACTTCTTGTAGTCATTATATTGTTTGAGTTAACGTTCAGTCATCCATAATTTATTTGGGCCCTGCAATGAAAGTGATTTCAGAGATATTTTGTCCCAGAATTCTTCGCTCATGCTGATTCAGCTTTCTAAACTGATCAGGTGTTAGATTAAAATGAGTGGCATTATAAAATCAAGAATTAACTAATTAACATGACATATTTTCTACGGGTGCCTGAATGAACCTCATTCATCCATAGACACCTTCAAACAACATATGACAGTATATCATCGATTGCTCCGTAATTAGCAATGGCACCTGGTGTTACGCGAGCCCGAAAGTGTATCTCAACGACTGCCTGCCTAAGCAAATCTAGGTGTTTGAGCGAGAAATGATAGATCGGATAAAACGACGTAAAACCTCGCTGAGATATGTGCAAACCAGAATCAACATTCTGATCATGACCCACAAACGTCATCAACCGATGATATGCACGTGCAACATGATTATTCTCGATTTTCAGTAACACCTCTTCAGATGGTCCTTGATGACCATTTATCATTGGAGAGAGACTTCAGAAGCTCCAAGCGGGAAAACTAGGTTTCGCACCCTCTGGCGTTATCTTGAAACGCAATAAATATATGTCATGGTGCTGAACGGTACTCTGGACACTATCTGTGGTCATCGTCAATCATGACAATGTTGACATGCCGCCATTGTCCATGAAAGAGAGTAACCGTTGTTCTTCTACGAGTGATAGTGTCATTGTTGGCATCCACAACGAATGTTTTGTCAGTATTACTTTACCAGCATTACCAACAGGGCGCCAGGTTGCATTGTCGTCGTTGGCTTATCTGACAATAACAATGTTGTGTTTAGCACCAAAAGTAACGTTTCTGACAATTTCTGCAGAACATAAAGATGTAAGACAGTGGAATTGCACATGATAATTCTGTTAATACCCTTTAACATTGATCGTCTTGTGAAAATCCCAGGTTGAATTCTGGATTGACGCTATGTAGTGTCGCAAAAGCAGTAAAGGTTCGTGGTATCGTTCCAGCTGCTGAAACATCGGAACTAACCTGCATCAATTGTACCATCAGATGCTGCCTATCCTCAGGGTGGTTAGCTTGGTCCTTGGCGAACATCATCGACAGACCGACGAACCGTGAATAATCATCGGAGTATAATTGCAGACCTAATATTGTCGTGACAACATTAACATTTTTTTTCAGACATGATTTATTGGGGTTTTCCCATCGATCATATACGTAGCACTGTTAAATAATGCCATAACACCCTGATTAACAAAACGAACTCGAACTTGAACTGCACATCCTGTATCACGTTCTCAGAATTTTTCTTTTGCTCTCAGGCAATACCTAGTCGGGAACAAAATATTTGCTTGTATTCTGCACTTTTAGCTCGATCTGCACACGTCCATCATAAGAATAATACTGATAATAAAGCACTGATTCATCATTGAGGACTGGTGCGTCCATGTCAAATGCTGGAAAACGTTTGAACATTTTATTATAATTGTTGGTGTCTAAAACGATGTTCTGACACCAATCAATGTCGCCAACGATGACGGTCCACACCACTATCCGCTATCAGGTTTGCAGTTATGTTTTGTTTTCTATATTAGCTGTGGATTGTTTTGTTTGCGATGGCAGTCCAGCTAATTCTTTGAAATGCTCATTTGCAGCTTGATCTATTATTTTGCTGACACTTGCTGACATTACATCGGTACTTGGTAGTTTTACTGTAATACTTACTTTGGTGCTAGGCAGTTTCACTGGAATGCTTCCGCTGGAATGCTTTACATTCTGATGTGGTTTTTGTCATACTAATCGTGCGAATCTGTCTTTGACCGCTGCGAATGCTTTACCAGCAAGATTACCAACAGTGCCAATAGCCTTATCACGAACGACTTCGTTGGCTTTCAATTCAAATTGTTTTGTATTGGAAAGCTTACGGGGCTATCATTCTGAGTAAACCTTGAACACCATCGACGAGTCCATCTCCATAGATCACTTTATAAAGCGGTAATCAATTGATCATCCTGACGCTTTCAGATCTACGTTGGACATTGTGTATAATAATGGTAATTTGTTATCACCGATTCAGTTGATCCCTCACGAGTAATCGCCGGTAATTACGCCAACAGCTGTAGTCGAATGACGGATCGACTTGAATAAGTATTAAATTTAAATTGTATATACTGTTATTTTGTATTTTTTTCTTTCATTTTTAGTATTACTATTGTTTGAATACCTTATGTTTTTTCTATATTTTCTCTCTTATAGTTTTTCTCTATCCTTACTTACCTCACATATCGATTTAAGGCAGTGAGTATAAAATTACAGCCATCGGCTTCAGTACCTTATCAAATGTGTGCATTGAAACAATATAAAATGATTTAGAATTCTTGCTTCAAAAGGTTTAAAAAAATAAAAACAAACACATGTATAAGCTAATATTTAATTACCAAATTACAGTATAGACCTTGATTTATCAAAAACAAGTAGCTGTGTTAATCTCTAGAAATGAATAACTGTAAGAAAACGGGGGGGGGGGTCATCCTAAGTGGCTTTTTTTTTCGTTGGGGATTTAAATTCGTGGTTCGTGCCAACAATGAAAACCACGAAAATTGGTCCCCTACTAATATTGATGATACTACAGTATTAGCGCCCGATAGACGCAACTGTCTCTGGCGCTACCGGTAAATAAACGCTGACAAATATCAGCTGCTACATCACTGATTTAGTGGGAATTATTGAAGTCTCGTCTTCCACCAATCAAAATTTCTAGTCGTTAGGACAGAGTGTATCTTGAATCACCGGCTATTCAGCGATAATATTATCACCTTGTTTCCTACGACGACTAATGCGAGTGGCAAGGCCACTTCCAGTTACTCCTTCAGGCGGTTCATCTTCTACACGAGAAGGTCCAAATTGTAATCTTTTGGGTAATATTATATCTCCAAGTAATGGGTATTATCTAGCTTCTTTGACCTGTTTCTCAAAATATTCAGCTAAAGGCTTATATTCACTATTAATCTGAGTTGAAACACGACACGATTCCATTTTTTTTTAATGACATTGGCGGTCTCTGGAACTAATAGTTTACTGCGAATTTGAAATCCGGCTGAAGCAACCGCTATAGGATATTCTCTAAGTATTTTACAACCTTCTTCTCTAAATTCGGTGGGTGTTTTTGTTGTTGTTTTTTTTTAAGCAGGTTCTAGTTCTAGTTTAGCAGTAACTTTTTTTTTATAGCTAGAAGCTCTTTGAGAATCTTTTCGGGTTCTTTTAGTTCTTTCTGCTCTTTGTTTTAGTTCCTTCTGCTATTTTCTGGTTGATGATGGGGTTTGTTTCGACGAAACAAGAAGATCTCTAGTGACTTTTGCGACTGATTTAAATATATATTTGTTCTGTACCTTTTGTAAATTCTCCATAAGAATCCTGACATTGTTACTGCTGCTGTTTTACAGAATCACAGACCGGAAGATACCTCTTAATTGCATCTAGTCACTGTCGAGCTAATTTAACTATGGGAGATTCCAAAGTACACGCAGAATCCTTCATGATTATTATTACAACGATTTTATTTCAGATCACTAGGTCTACAGATGAACAAGGTATTACAGTAACGTAACGTGATTTTTGTCTCCAAATACAATAAATTACGTTATGTCGCTCATACTCACATCATTACACTGGTCACGTGACTGTGCTAAAAATACCTATACTATTAATAACACACAGATTCCCAATGGAGGTCACGTTAAATGGCTGGAATTTACAGGTAACATTGATTATTGTACTCTCGCTAGAGAAATATACCTGTTACATTAAATAAAATACTTGAGAAATAAATTATACGGTCTAAATGCTTGTGTATGTTTAATGTCTGTCTCTGTTCAGTAAGCGTATACTAATATAAATTGTTGAATCGAGTATTCTTAAGTGGGACAGTGGTCAAATTGGAAAGAATGTAGAAACGTTTGATTTACAGGTGAAAAACGACTTCATGGACTTGAGTCAAAACATCGGCGTTAGCGACATATGCTAATGTAGTGGGGGTGACCCACGACGCACCGGAAAAAAAGACGACATACTCTTAAATAAGTAGGTAGTTATTAACTTGTATTTAAAAGAAAAACTAACCAAGTGCAACTTACCTGACCTCTTTAGACTCTCAAAGGGCGTTCATTTTAAAGCGCCCAGGATTCACTTTGGGTGGGGTGGGTGGGGGTGCTTGATCATAAATTAAAAAACTAATATTCAGCCTGAACAGCCTCTGAATCTCTAAAATTTCGTTTCGCACTCAATGGAAAAAGAAAAAGTATCTGAATCTTTCAAAATTCTTACTTAACGATTCAAACAATTGCAATGGCAAAAGAAAAAACAAACAATAACCCATATACAGTATAAACACCTCCTTTTGCTTTTTCTTTAAAATACTGATTTTGTTTAACATGGTCTGACAGCCATATTTATCTGTTCTCACCCACCCATCCCGTTGTTTACATCGTGAATAAAGATATTTCACATTTTATATTACATAAAAAGGCATCACGATGTATCACATATAGTTTATATTACTGTTCGTTGGTCATTCCAACGGTTCCATGTAATTTGTTGCTGTGATATTTTTAACTTGGTCTGGCCGCCAAGTCTTTGTTCAACCACTGGACTTTGTGTCACTCCTACCCCTCTCTATCCACCATTTCCTCTGTTCACCAGCTATGCTGCTGGTTGGCATAAGTAAATACAAACTAGTCACTGCAACATCTGTGTATATGGCCACCTCCATGCAAAGTAAAATTAATGGGTGTCCCATTTATCCGGAAATGGATCAAGGCTGCTTTTTAGATTGTCGCCTTGGTGATATTATACACTTGTTCGAATGTGTACGAAATTCGATGCGATGTGACTATTAACAGAAACATATATAACTAATAAAAGAAACATAGATGTGACCATTAAAAGAAAGATAGATGTGACTATTAAAATATATGTGATTATTAAAAGAAACATACGACTTAAAAACAGATGTGACTATTAAAAGAAACAGATGTGACTATCAAAAGACATGTGACCATTAAAATAAACATATGTGACTATTAAAAGAAACACGTGACTATTAAAAGAAACACGTGACTATTAAAAGAAAAATAGATGTGACTATTAATAAGAAACAAATGTGGATATAAAAAGAAACAGGTGTGACATTTAAAAGAAACGTATATATGACTATTAACAGAAACAGATGTGATTTTTAAAAGTAACAGATGGGACTATTAAAAGAAACATGTGACAATAAAAAAACATAGATGTGACCATTAAAAGAAACATAGATGTGACTATTAAAAGAAACATAGCTGTGACTATTAAAAGAAACAAAGATGTGACCATTAAAATAATCATGTGACAATTAAAATAAATATCGATGTGACTATTAACAGAAACATTTATGACTATTAAAAGAAACATAGATGTGACCATTAAAAGAAACATATGTGACTTTTGAAAGAAACACGTAACTATTAAAAGAAACATAGATGTGACTATTAAAAGATGGGACTATTAAAAGAAACATATTCGACTTAAAAACAGATGTGAGCTATTAAAAGAAACAGGTGTGACTATTAAAAGACATGTGACCATTAAAAGAAACATGTGACTATTAAAAGAAACATGTGACTATTAAAAGAAACATGTGACAAAAGAAATATCGATGTGACTATTAACAGAAACATTTATAACTATTAAAAGAAATATAGATGTGACCATTAAAAGAAACATGTGACTATTAAAAGAAACACGTGACGATTAAACGAAACATAGATGTGACTATTAAAAGATGAAACTATTAAAAGAAACATATACGACTTAAAAACAGATGTGACTATTAAAAGAAACAGATGTGACTATTAAAAGACATGTGACTATTGAAAGAAACATGTGACTATTAAAAGAAACATGTGACTATTAAAAGAAATATAGATGTGACTATTTAAAGAAACATAGGTGTGACCTTTAAAAGAAACGTATATATGACTATTAAAAGTAACATGTGACTATTTAAACACATATGTGACTTAAAAATAACAGATGTGACTATTAAAAGAAACATAGGTGTGACATTTAAAAGAAACGAAGATGTGACTATAAAAGAAACAGATGTGACTAATAAAGAGACATAGTAGTGATTATTAAAAAAAACATAGATGTGACTATTAAACAAAACGTTGATGTGACTATTAAAATAAACCCAGATTTGACTTTTAAAAGAAACATGTGACTATTAAAATAAACATAGATGTGACTATTAAAACAAACATAGATGTGACTATTAAAAGAAACAGATGTAACTATTAAAAGAAATAAAGATGTAGCTATTAAAAGAAACATTGATGTGACTATTTAAAGAAACATAGATGTGACTATTAACATAAGATGTGTGTGCATACATTCCAAACTTCAGACTTGGTGAGTGTGTGTGTGTATGTGTGTGTGTGTGTGTGAGAGAGAGAGAGAGAGAGAGAGAGAGACAGAGAGAGAGAGAGAGAGAGAGAGAGAGAGAGAGAGAGAGAGAGAGAGAGAGAGAGAGAGAGAGAGAGAGAGAGAGAATATGCGTGTATACATTCCAAACTTCATACTTGGTGACAATCTTCACTAATTAGTGGAATCAGAATATCAACAAAAAAAAAATTGGGTTTAAAAATGTTTATTCGCAGAAATACAACTATCTGCAATAAAAATACTAAGGTTTGTTACAAAGTATGCCAGACTAATAAAATGGTATACTGCTTGCCGTTTTACGCACATAAGTAACATCATTTATTACATTAAAATGCTGCAATGTACGAATATCAGAAATATATTGATGAAAATTGTTTATGAATAAAATGACGTACCTTGATTAATATCATACGAAGTTATAAAACAAAGTTCTCATAATTCCCTAAACTGTATAAAATAAAGCTATATTTATATTTAGAACATCAATATGACCTTTCCATGTGTAATATACTGAAAGAGTTAATATTTTCTTTATTTATCGTGCAACAATGTATCATTTAACACATTGTATTACCAAACATGCTCTGATATCAGCAAATCCAAGGGCTACAAAGTTTTTAATGCCAAATTAAATCCTATCTGTCTTCTGTGCTAAGACAATGTATTTATTGCGATTTCATAATATTATGATTTTTATAAAAGGGTGGATCCAAAAATATGGTAATTAATCAAGTAACAGAGTGGTCTGTTAGACTGAACCCATTGTTGGGGTTGGGGTTGGTGGGATCAATTTTCTTACTTTCCTGCGTTCTAAGGGTATGCAGGGCATAGTTTTAGTCACTAACTGTAAAGAAAGAGTTCCGTTACACTGTGATGGGGAGGAGCTACCCTCATCCTAACCGCCCCTGATATACATCCAGATCAGTAAAACGAATAAATCTGTCACTTTTCTAGAAATGTATTTATATCAAACACGAATGTTCATTCACAGGACCTAAACAAATGGCACAAACAGAAAGCCTCGTCAAGGTGACGGACTGGAAGAGAAGTGGTTAAGGGAAACACTTGTGGTATAAATTCCATTTTAGGTTTTAACTTTAAGATTGAAAATGAAAGTCTTTTCGTAGTCACCTATAACAAGCATTTAAAACGGACGATTTTACTGCCTCAACAGAATGGTTGGGGACACAAAGTCAACCATCATATATCAAAGACAGCATGAATGAGTATTTACAAGTTTGTATACTCATATATACAAGTCAAACCTTACTGAAATATTGCATAATCTCCCTCTCTAAATATAGATTACTTGCGTATAGAAAAAAGTATGCTCTGATTAAATGACAATTTGATGAGTCTTTGTTTAAGCATGTCCTATTACATTATGCCTGTACAAAACGTACTAATTACAATGACGAATATGAGAATGAACAGGTATATAAATATATCGGTATCAAAAAGTAAGTACATTTTCAACGTTGTTAACATCTTACACAGAAGAGCATTGATATGTTGTTGCTACCTTGAAAACAAACCGCTCATGTTTACCTCCCTTGATATAACAGACTGCCATTGCTTGGGTATCGATTGATACGAAATACAATCACAACATTATATAAAGACGTTTCCGTGGTCCATCTAGATGGGCTTTTCGTACAAGTGGTGTTTATATATATATATATATATATATATATATATATATATATATATATATATATATATATATATATATATATATATATATATATATATATATATATATATATATTTATATATATATATATATATATATATATATATATATATATATATATATATATATATATATATATATATATATATAGCTGGTTTGGATATTTCAGACCTGTCCCTAGCAAAGAAAAAGTGGTACGAACCCTGGCAGAGAAAAGTAACGAACGGCCTTGTTCCCCTACATGTATAAAACGATGTTATCATTGTAACACAATAGTACAATAAGCCGATAATGGTCGAATTTTCGCTTTTTTTTTTTACAAAATCAGTTTTCATAGCTCAGCTCAATTTGTATTATCAAAATTGTATTATTAAAAACAAATAAAAAAAAACTTTGCTTTCGAAACTCCTTAACATTTTACACACAACTACAGATTAGCAACCCGATTGATACAGATAAATCCTATGTTTGTTGCTGTTGTTTTTTTTATATCAGGATAGGATGGGGTTGGAGTCTTGCTCTAAATGCATCAGCAGACCTACAGGAAAACAAGGAGTTTTAGAAATCCTAATTATAATTTATAATTTTTATTCGTTTAATTAAATGGACGACTGGATCGTGATATGTTGGTCATATTTTTCCTAAATTGATATCCAAACCACTTATGGGCTCACTGACTCGCTATCGTACTAAATGTACAATCTATGATAAAATATTGATTTGATTGGCTAATTTCGCTCAGCCTAACCGTCAGTTTATTTTGAATTAGCCAGACCTAAAGTATTATGATCAGACACAACCAGGATGCAGGAGCACAAGGCCCGGGCCTCAAACCCTACAGGGCGTCGAACAGTGTTTTAAAAAAAAATAAAAAATATAAATAAGTATACTTCGTTGTGTAACAAGTTGTCTCTTAATTCTTTATATAATAAATTATATGGGCTTGTTTTGCACTCTAAATTTCAATTATAACCAAGGCCTAGTGGCCTCAAACTCGCCCGGGCCTCTCTCAAGCTCAGAAAGGGCCCTTCGGCATTACCTCATTTCTACACAGGGAGTTGGGTTTTATTTCCCGTAAGTACCAATATTCAGTTTACTTAGGTTTTTGTCTGAAAGCGAATTATTAATTTAAAACGGCAATATTGGATACGGAAACTACCTGCATATTTTTACTTATATAGTTTATCTCCTTTATGAATGTTTACGTTCTGCAACCTTAAAATCTGCGGGGATAGTGGCTATCCATCAAGAATGAGTTACACTCCAATCGTAACCAACATATATTAAATGTACACCTTTTGAGAAAGAAATGGACGATATTCACTACAATGTATCAATGTTGCCATTAATGAAGATATACATAACAGACATACTGATTTTCTCCATTCATTAACTGCAGCATAATTAACATTAAATCTCATTTAATTAAAACTGTTCATCATCACAATGAATTCAATTGAAAATGTAAACAATAATACCGCTGACAACTGAAAATACACAAATTATAAATGTACATGAACATTTGATCATGACTGTACAACAACACGTTCGACATTTCCATCCTACGTCAATGCCACATTTCCATTCTCTCAAAGAATATAGCAGTCCAAATTTGATCATCTTGCATTCATATTCAGTCTAAGGAAGTCATTAACATAGGAAATTTCACAAAGCTATCTACTTTCCAGGATACACATGTTGCATTCAATAAAGGAACCAGCTGAGAAAATTGACAATGGTTAATGTATATTTACAAAAAAATTATAAAAAGAAAAAAATCTCTGTCTTCTCATACCATCTCATAACATCTGTACACATTCCGGATAATGCCTCGAAAATCTGAAGCAGCAGTAGTACATAGAAAATCTTGATATTTTTTCAACGTGGAAGACACGTGAATGGGAATGCGCCCGAACAAGATATGTTGCGGCAGATGTTAGAATTCAACGAGTTGAACATTCGAGGCATGATCATGAGGGTCCCAGAATTTCCTGAGATATGGCGTTTTTCTTCAAATAAAACTGACAAATTGGCCAACAAACAATAAAATGAATATAAGACATGTTTACAAATCACGTGATTTTTGGTTTCTTCTTTGACTAATACTGGTGTGATTGCAATTAAATATCGAATTAAAAGATCTTTATAAACTTATAAATTTGAAAAGTACCATATTTTGATTCAGTTTAGAAAATAGGTTATAATCAATAAAATATTTTATCGAAGTCCGATCAAGTTTGAACACTAAGCTTTGAATTAAGTAATGACGTTTAGAGAGGCAATTATGCTATTTTCTTTTCCTTCGAAAGGGTAAATTATGTTCGAACTAAACATATCAACTCTATGATAAATATTTAATTTCAAACAATAGCCGCAATTGGCTAAAATTCCATTTCGATATGAATACAGACAACCGTTATCACTGACTGTCTGCCATAAGATACACATATATCAAATTATGTACTCCAATGCTTATCATTTAATCGATCTCGTGATCGAGAAAAACACAACGTATAATCTGGCAGCATACAATATTGGGTTCAAATAAATACTTTCTGTTGTTAGTATGAAAAAATAAACTTTTTTTTTCGTCCATAAACACGGCACCTAAAATATCCGTGATAATAAAATTTATTGATTTGAATATGACATTTGATATTTTTTATTTCTGTTAACAGCACGTTTCAGTCAGTAAAATCAACCGATATAAACAGCCTGAAACAAACGATGATTACTCAACTTGCCAGACATGTTACCCTGATGTGACTAGGAGTGCCTCTAGTTTTTTTCCTTTTCACACAACACTGACCATTTGTATCATTTCTTTCACTTCCTTCTTACTCTGGCTTTCAGAGATGTCTTTGTCACTTTTTGCTTTCCCCAATGGATTACTGACATTCCAGTTTTCCAACTTGGGACTCACAGTTAAGGTTTCAGAACTGTCAGCTCTGATGTGTTTGTTCTTTACGATAGGAGTGATCTGTCTGTTCTTAACGATGGGAGCCGAGATTTCCATATCTGACCAGACTGGTTTAGGAGGCTCTACAACGATTGGTGTTCTGGCACTTGCCTCTCTTCCTTCTTCGTCGTCTTGAACCTCTCCCTCCATCATGTCCTCCATATCTTCCTTCTGAATGAAACCATATTGGCGTTCACTATCCTCGTGCCAGGGCCAAAACATCTTACATCCCAGGCCACACACGCTTGTTAGTTTCTCCATGCTGTACATATTTATCTGGAATGAAAATCAAAATATTATTACGTATAAAATAACAATAATAATTAGATCTAAACCGTTTATTCTCTTTAATCCTGACTCAAAAATCCCGACATATGATTGGTCAGTGAATTGACGGAGTCCAATTAAATGTCACTATTTTTTTTAAGTGAACCCAAGTTCAACAAAAAGTTTTTTTTCCAAACCACATAGCAGAAAACCAGATGTCCACCAGAACTGCATACAGGGTATGCTTTAGTAAATCGTCCTAAGAAAAATGCATGTTATATGTTTTGACTCATTCAGTCAAATGGACATCTCAGATGCAATGTTGCAGCAAGACGTTCAGTCTTCCAGCTCTAATTTTACACAAAAAATATGATGCACAACAGATAATTCCCAAATGATGTTATCAACAGCCATATGTGTGGAATGCCAGCAGATTTAACGTTCAGTTTATATGGTGTTTAGAAGCTGAAATAAATCCACTGAAACTCAAAATACTGTTATAAAACATACACACACGAACATAACGCAAATCAAGCTTTCCGTTAGTATCAATATTTTTAATTTAATAGTTGATCTTGTTTTAGGATGCCTTAGGAACGTGCCAGTGAGTCATCTCGCGACATTGATTTTTATAAGCAAGATGAAAGTGATACGGGTTAACTCGGCTATAGCAGAAGAACTCGACCTACCAACATTGGTCCATAGCGTGGCCTACCAACATTGGTCCATAGCGTACTCGGTCCACATAACTAACTTGGCCTACTACCTACTCGACCCATCATATGTTCAATCGGCCTTTCGATCCATGACTTATATAATAGTAATGTAAACGGATGTTCTTACTTCAACGGCCTTTTCAATTTGCATATTCTTTGTACGTTTCTTTCAACAGTCATTTATTCTGCAAAATAAATATAGTGGGGAAATAATGATTAATCCCATTCCAATTAAGTTTAATACTGCATAATTAATATTTTGAAAATGTCATGTTAATTGTTAATTGAGTTTTACGATAGCATGTGTCTGCTCTACGATTAGTCATTGCAGACGTATTGACACGTGTGAATCTGACTGAAGTCAGAGATATATCGGTTGAACATTTACAACAGAATGATACTGCACCTCACTCTTAATCAAATTCGCAAAGTTTGCAAACTCATTTATGATTAACTAATTAGTTAATAAATAACATTACTGGATTAAATATTTCTTGTTCAGTAATAGCATGTGTGACAAATCCATACGAGATCACACAACAAATTTTGGTCCAAAACAGACATTGATGTCTACTTATTCGTTCAATAGCAACATGTGTTACGAAACCATATAAGACGAAGAATAAGGCAGACCTTGATGTTTTGTATAAACATTTCTTGTTCGATACCATCAGGTGTTACAATGCCATACAATATTACAAACTATCACATAATTGGGTCAAAAACTGACATTGTTTTACAAAGGGACACGAGATCACGAACAAAACAAAATTGGGTCCGAAACTGACGTTGACGTTGTTTAACGAAGCCAGATCAATCGCAAGGCCGACTTTGTGGTGGACCGACTCCGTAATGTGCCAAGTATGTTATGGGAAAATGTTTTAGTTCAATTTATATGGGCCTAATCTGTAATGGGCCGACTTTGTTCTGGGCCGACTTATATGAACCGACTCTGTTACGGGCTGATATCTCCTGTTATTGACTCTTCTCTACAATACAGTAATATTACAAAATATAATACTGACCAACTACAATAAAATGGAGACTAAATATTCGTTCCAATGTCATCTTTCACGCAGAATTAAAAGTGTACCAATTTTTTGCACAACAGATAGCAATATCATCAACAGTCCCTTAACCCTAGATAGAGGTCGTTGGGGCACCACAGCTGACTTTACAACAAATTCTCTCCATCTTTCCCTGTCCTCTACTGTCCTTTAGGAATCTCAAAATCCCATGCATGTCCACTCATTAATATTGTCTTCCCACCGCTTGTTGTGTCTGTATCTTCTTCTGCATCCTTGCGCTATACCTTGCAAGATTGTTTTTGCCAGTCCAGGTGATCTTGAGGCTTCAGTTTACGCTTTTTTTTTTTAAAGAGGTCTTTATGTCTTCATAGGATCCGATGGTTCGTTGGATAGTGCTGTTGACTTCTTTGTTGGTTACAGTCAATGTAGAAGACACCCAAGATCTTGCAGCAGTGTGTCATTTCGAAGGTTTGAATCGTTCTTTGTATATCTGATGTGAGCATCCACATTTCACAACCATACAGAAAGAAGGATATGATCAAGTGATGATGATGCTGATGACGACGACGACGACGATGATGATACATCAACAAGAATCAACTAAAACCTAGATTCTCAGTCTTTTTCGTTACCTCTATCTCTCACCAGAATTTAATATTACTGATTTCTGTGCTTACTTTGCACCATTCCGACCACTGGTTCTATTTTCAGTGGCGTTACATACCAGAATTCGTAGTAAATCATCCTTATTTTACGCAGTTTCACTGAGGTGATTTGGGATGGTCCGTATGATAGGGTAACCAGCGGCATACTTCAGATGGCACTTGAGAAGGGAAATGGTAAGCAATCTGCACACAAATTTATTTTTTAAAACATGCGACTGTTTTCCTTTAGTCAGTTGACATGGTCACCCCTTTTCCATTTTTCTTACATTTAATCCAAGATGTGTAACAAAACAGTAAATTGAATGTGACGCAATCAATCAGAAATAAAATGTTGAGCCAATATTTATACGAAATATTATAACAAAAGCTTCAAGCACAAGTCTTAACGCCACCATAAAAGCCGTCATCGGAAAAGCTACCACTTTATCTCACTCTGCCACTACCATGCGTTCTACAATCGACAAACAGAAAAAAAGAAGAAACGAATGACCAATCAAGCAACAAACTAACGGAGATCCAAACCTAATTGACCTCATTATACGATGTAAGGAATCCACATGATCTGAAAATATATCAATGTATTTGTCTCAGTATCTAAGTTGCAGTTTCAAAGAATTCTGTGGATGCAAAGCCAAAATCAATGTTAGGGGAATATTACTATATTGCACAATAGAAGT
This sequence comes from Unio delphinus, assembly GCA_029339505.1. Taxonomy (NCBI): domain Eukaryota; kingdom Metazoa; phylum Mollusca; class Bivalvia; order Unionida; family Unionidae; genus Unio; species Unio delphinus. The sequence goes on from JAQISU010000081.1 coordinate 15,265,841, forward strand.
GTAAAGTCGGATGTGTGGGTTGGCACTGCAATAATATTGCTCTATTCTGGAGAAGGGACGTGTAATTCAATGCCCAGGACACATTGAAATTCGATTCGGGCAAGTTCATACAGTTGAGAGAAGGATACAAGATATAAGAAATTTTATTGAACGTTGTTGTCTAGTGAATTACAGTAACTCGCGATGCGAGGTAATACACCTACCTACAAGGGGTCGTGGTCAGTTCGTTACGATTTAGATTCTGTAAGTTTTACACCATGCAATCTCGTCGTAATACATGTATCAACACCTTTATATAAGGTGTACATGTAGTGCATTCCTCTTCTGCATACCTGGCTACAGTGTCTTTCATCTAATGTATAATGTGTCACTTAGTCAATGTTAAGATCAGTCTCGCGTTTTCTCGCACAGAAGATGCAATGTTTACTATTTAGACCAAGAGTTAATCATACAGAATAAATATTAATATTTTAAGCTATTTGTTATATCGTAGTTGCAATATTTATACGGATCAGGGATTCGCTGACGTTCGTGTTAAAAGCTGGCCTCAGGAACGTTGTCGGAGATTTTCAAATATTGTTTTGATGCATGTCGCCGTTTTAATGGTGAGAAGGTATTAATTGCTAAAAGTACGACTCTTGATATTTCTTTCACGTATGTTTGAATATGAACGGCACTCGTTTATAATTTAGTGCCAGCAGACATGTGGCATAAGGTCCCACCCAGTCACATAATCCTGATACCAGGCTGACCAGTCCTAACACTAGCCACTTAAATCATACTCTAATTTCAGATTCTCAAATATTCTAATGCATGTTGCTGATTTTAAGACAATTATGTATGATGGTTGTTAAATAAATGGATACAATAAGCGTTCACAAAACCTACAGTTGTGAGATCCGTTGGATCGAGTTCTCCATGGGGCGGTTTCTAACAAGACAATTTCTCCATGCACCTTTAAAAACATCTGAGTTAAATTGTAGTCTCAGATCTTTAGTTTCTACAATAGCTAACATTTTTGTGACACATTATATAATTTCAAATAATAAAATCCGTTTTCCACCCGGTGTATCTAGTTGTAAACCAAATAGATTCATACAATGCAATGTTCTGCGTAGCCGAAGGCAAGGCGATTAGGGCCTTGTTCTTTGATAATAGGAAAGGCTTTCGCCCATGCTGAGCACTAAGGCTTCCTTTAAATCTAAACAATATTGATTTTCAGCAAAAATTACAAAGATCTGAAACTTATGTTATGAAAATAACGACTTCTAAATTCTTAATCCTCAGTTATGCAAAGGCAGGCTTTTGTCTGTGGCGACAGATCTTACGTGTTGGCAAAAGTATCGTGAAATCTGGAAAAACAAAACCAAAAATAAAACTAACATAAACCAAACCAAAAAGCTGAAGTGATCAATATATATTACAAAATATAATCTCTGATAGAGCGTCACTTCATAGGAACCAAGGGGAGGCAAGCTAACATGGGTCCATTTTAGATTTTTGTCTATTTTCATTTTTTCCCCCATTAGCAATCAACAATGTACTATCAAGGTGATACAATATTATGTGGATAATTAATTTTATCTGGTAAAACATTCAACATAGATGTTCAAAAGACACATGAATGGTGGTCCATGCTTTGCTTGCAGTTAATATGGATAAGAGTAAATCAAGTGAATCAAAGCTAACATCGCCACACTAAATCAGAATGTTACTATATTATAAACCAACGAACAAAAAATACATGGGTTTACTCAGCATAAACATACGGTCACATTATCACAGTCAATTGGCAGGCTCACCTGGGAAAATTCAGACTTTTAAATTCAAACAAAACTGGTTCTCTTTTGGGAAATGTTGCTGATTTGGTAAATGTGGATGCCTCCATGTTTAAAATTGCTTGCAAAAATAAATAAAATATGTGACCTAACTCTGCGTTGTTTGGTTACTACTAGCTGAACTTGTGTAATGAATATAATCAATTCCATTAGTAAGTATCAATCAATATATACAGAGTAAGCTGCACACCAAATCAAAATAGCTAAATGACTCAGAATACCAAGTTAATGTGACGATTTGGCGTGCACCAGAAAGGAATCACTACATTCCTTTGGTTGGATTAAGCTCTCTTTTGGATTGCCTAAGAAAAAGGTACAATATACTAAATTCATACACAAGAGTGCGTGTAAATGCTTTTACCTACCTGATCCACTGCTGATGGTTAATCCTCGTCAATCACTGTGTCAAAAAATAACTTCTAAAATATATCTGGTCTATAACGTCGTATTTGCATTAAATCTGGATCATACGGTATTGTTATTCGTTAATGTACTACAGGTATGGAAATGTATCTACATTCTCTGCAAGTTGTATACATACCAAAGTTTACATGTATTAGGCTCAGAACACGGGATATCAAGTCACAATGACCCTCGTAGGTCATTTAAGTAGGATCTATCTTACGGTACGCGAGGCGTGAAACCGTTCTGTAATTAAAACGTCGCCTAGACAGACGATACCTTTGCCCAGTGCAGGTAACACGCCTGGGGTGTTTAAATTGATAATTTGATACGTGTGTGTGTGATTTGGATTTTTTAACGTAGCTTTAAAATAAAAAATCAGTCATATCTCGAGCCCTGGCAGACAGAGGTCAGATGGCAATGATCCGTAACAGTGACCACTCGACCACTCGGGACACCTAGAAAACAGTGAATGCTATGGCCAGTCTCATAAATAGAAAACAGTGAATGGTATGGCCAGTGTCATAAATAGACAACAGTGAATGTTATGGACAGTGTCATAAATAGACAACAGTGAATACTATGGCCAGTCTCATAAATAGACAACAGTGAATGATTGGCCAGTCTCAGAAATAGACAACAGTGAATGCTATGGCCAGTCTCAGAAATAGAAAACAATCAATGATTGGCCAGTCTCAGAAATAGACAATAGTGAATGATATGGCCAGTCTCAGAAATAGACAACTGTGACTGATTGGCCAGTCTCAGAAACAGAAAACAGTGAATGATGTGGCCAGTCTCAGACAACAGTGAATGATATGGCCAGTCCAAACCCGTACTATATACACTATTCTTCACTGTGTGATAAGAACAACAATTATCGATAAATTAGGAGATTTTATTAAAACAAGAAAGTAAAGTTTAAAAAATAATGGATAAATATACCGGCAGTTTTATTGCAGCTACTATTTCATTATTCAATAATGGTAAAACTTAAAAAGATATTCATATAACCAGAAATACTGGCAACGTTACTATGTCGGAAATATTTTTTTAATTGAGCGCAAATCACAGTGACTGCTCAATCTTTTTTGCACAAGTACTTAGTTATTTGTAATATATTCACAAACTTGCTTTTTTTTAAAAAAATAAAAATAATTGTAACTTTTCTGAAAGGTGACAAGGTACTGGTTGCATAACATTATGTTCAGAGATGATAACCCCAAGTAACAGAGACAACGCTGTGCTGCTATGCACATGCGTTCGCAACAATTTACTAGCAATAAGGGTTTTTTACTGTTTACATCGCGTGCTGTTTCGTATATTGTGTTGATAACAATCGGGTACTTAACTGCCTCACTACAGACATCATAGCGATAAGACAAAAAATTGTTAAAGCTACGTTAAAAATCCTAATCAAACAAACAATCAAACTTAGTTTTGAACTACGAATATGTGCACACGACAGATAGAGGTAGCTACAATATTACAATGAATAATAGGTTTTCTAAGGGAAAATAAACCACAAGGGATGGAAGCCGTTTAAAATATCTTGTTCCCCCTCACAGCGTTATGGTCGCATTGATGCAGGCTCTTTCTATTAGGAATGCTCACTTTTATGTTGTTGTACAAAGTGTACAATTTTAGAATGGTTTATCACAATGTAAAGATGCTTTAGTGTGATTTAATAATTTGCTCCTAACAATGCCATAATATCAAAGGTAATCTAACAGGAGGCATTTTTATCTAAACAGTTAATGCAATATCCGATACCAATATAAAATGGACGAGAAACACTCTTATCAAATACATTTTTCAGTTTGAAGAGTCAATACATAATTATGCAAAAAATGCAAAATAGTGCAATGTATAATACATTATTATGCCCATGCTGCACAACGTACAGCCTTTATTTATTTAATGGGGGGTTTGGGGCTGGATTCAGTAAATATTGACACTGTAAAATTTGCGACATGAAGCAAAATATGGCATGGTATTACTTTGTCTAGGATTGCTGTTGATTTCAAATATGAGACACTGAATCACAATTTACCGTACAATGAATCTGCACGAAGCAGTTATGTATGCGTATGTGTGTTGCAACAAGATTTGACAATATACAAGTAAATATCGCAGATACATAATAACGATGGCATCACAAGGACAAGCAACTCTGATTATAGGACTTCGTTTGCAATTAGCATTTTAAGCAGCATTTCCGTGTTCATGTTAATTTAAAGATTTATATACGTGTACATCCATTCCCACATATCAAATCTTCACCAGTATACATAATGCCAAGTGGTTTCCGGCAGTTGTTTCCCGCTAGATTAAAATATTAAACTAACGTAACCAATCAACACAATTTATGTGGATTTAAACCAAATACTGGGACCATTATCAATTATAGTATAAGTGATACAGTGACACCTGGTGCTATGTAGCCTCGTTAAGTAGCCTCGTTAAATGAATTAAGTATATATAAGCACAGCACGATTCCAGAGAGCTCTTATTTCTCTACAATTAACTCCTGGTCGCGGTACAAAGCACGCAGTTTTTTATCCGCTTCATTTTTGTGCTCTGTACAATGAAAACCACTAGTCCTGTCTGTTTTTTATTGCCATGTTCAATAAATACGAATTTGCACAAGTTATTACACAAGAACTTTGGCGTAACACACAATTCCTGTGTAATGTGTGAAGAAATAAGTATTGAAAATCCACTGAAATCAAATCAAGCGCAGTAATTCTTAAAAGAGTAAATATACATTATATAACAATGAAAAGGACCATACAATGATATGAATGAAAATAAGTTAAAGGATAATGATCGATTGGTGTCAAAATACAGATATACAGACCAGAACGGAAGGGTAATGCTTAACGTGTGGATTCACTTACACGACAAGTCCATATGCAAACTGCACCGAGCCAGACCTGGGCGTCGTATATTGCGTCTGAAGATCTGGGTCTGTGCAGTTTAGTAGGAGCAATCGTCGAAACAAATAACATGATCCCGATCTGAAGGCACATTATGCTACGGTAGATCAGAATCTCTGTTGTTTACAGCTTGACACATAAACGAGTCTAGACGGTACATGACAAGAAACTGCGCGACACAGAGGTAGAATACTGAAAAATGTGGTTGGACTGGGTGGAAAGGTCGACTAGATTAATGTGAGGCCTAGTGAGTGAGAGTTCTTACCCACTGGAAAAGTTAAGACAAGAAACTGACGAAATTTTGGGTTAATTCAATAAATGTAAAACTTCATTTATTCATGAATGCAAGATGCGAAAAATCTTTAGTTTTGTTGTTAAAGGGTTTAACATTTTTCAGCACAAGATAGGCTAAACATGGCGGACAGTATAATTGGTGGAGGAAGAACCATGCAAAATACATGGAAGAACCATAGACCCACAAGAAGCTACAGGCAAGCCTTTTCACGTACCCACATTAGCCGAGCCTGAGACTCGAACTCACGCAGACAGATGTGAGATGGCAGTGATCCGGAATGGTGAACACTTTAGAAAATTCGGTCACTCAGACTCCCTATTCTCGATGTAATGCGGTGTTATTACTACCGGCCAAAAGCTGTCATAAATACACGGATGCATCGATATCTTGACTGCTCGGACCTATTTAAAAGATTTATTTTTTTTCAAAAATATTCAGATTAATTGTTGTTGTGATGTGCGTATGTGATTTGGATTTTTAACGTAGTTTTAACAATTTTTTAGTCATATCGTTACGATGTCCCCAGTGTGGCAGTTTATAGTGATGTCTTGCACCGGGCATAATGCTGCAGAAATGTAACATGATGTCCCACCCGGTCATATTATCCTGACACCAGCCCGACCGGGGGGCCCCGAGTGGCCGAGTGGTCTAAAGCACTATCCGTTACGGATCACTGCCGTCTCACCTGTCTGCATGGGTTCGAATCTAAGATTCGGCTAATGTAGTTATGTGAGAAAGCTTGCCAGTAGCTTCTCGTGGGTCGGTGGTTCTTTCCGGGGGGTGTCCCTGGTTCTTCCTCCATCAATAATACTGGCCGCCATGTACAACCTATTGCGTGCTGAAAAATGGCGTTAAACCCTAAAAAAAACAAAACAAAAAAACAAAAAAAAAAAACAGCCCGACTAGTCCTAACATTAATCTCATAATGCTGAGCGCCTAGAGAGGCAGCTGTCAGTACCATTTTCATAAGCCTATGGTATGACTCTGCATGGCTTTCTAACCCGTGACCTCCAGCATCCGAGGTTAACGCTCTAACCGCTAAGTCACTACTAGCTTTTGGTAATATATTTACAAACAAGCAGTATACACTGGCTTGACTCAGTTTTATGTCACCACGTGTAGAGTTGCTTAAAACCCAGCGGGTCACATATGCTTTTTTCACAAAATAACATACACCATTGCAAATAAATATCATCGCTCCGATGGCCTACTGCTTATATGCTAATAAAGAAGGGGGGGGGGGCTTTATCTTTATTGGTTGTAATATAATTACTAATTAATGGGCAGAATGTGGAACAATCTGTCGATAAGTCAATTAAGCAACGTGATTCAAACTCTTTGTAAAGTACACGCATCAACCAAACAAGTAGGTCTTAATGTTTGAAATCTAATAGACTGTAGAGTCCGGCAAACTTTTAAATGACGATACTGAACGCATTTTACACGTGTCATTAGATTACAGCGCCTACGCTGTAAAAATGCAGACATGTACATGTATTCCCGATGAGGTATATAATTGGATCATTAGATGGTCGATAAGAATTCTACTTAGTGCAAACATAACTGTTATATACTTTAATCAGAAACGACGACGTACATATTACGACAGGGTATGCAGAGAACTCGCCCCAGGGAGAACTCGCCCTGGGAGAACTCGCCCCATGGAGAACTCGTCCTGGGAGAACTCGCCCCAACGTATCAGGAGAAGTCGCCCCAGAGTGGTTGGAGAAGTCGCCCCACTTCGTATGGAGTAGTCGCCCCATATCCCAGATAACCTTTTTATAGCAGAATTAAAACATCTTTTACGTGATTCATATTTAGATTTTTATTTAAACTCGATCACAAAAAAATAAATATTATAGTAATATTTCTAAGACGAAATTGAGTTTGTATATAATATAATGAATGACGACAGTATAGTGTTGGTATTGAAGTGCTTGTTATGTGCTATGTTTGGGAAACACTTTGATGATTTATCGGTAACTTGTAATGAATGACGACAGTATAGTGATTACAAATGATGGTTAGTCAAACACTAATATTATTATGAATCAACAAGATTATTTTAAATAAGTTGAACGTCAATTAAATGATGTAAACGACTACAAACATATTGGCGAAGATCCGTCAATGGAAATTAAATTTTAAAAAATCAACATGCATTACTGAGATGGTAAAATAAATAATTCCGTATATGAGGAATTTTATACTTTCTCTCTTAACATGCGTACACTTCAATTCTAGATGTTTCCCAAAACTCATAATGATACAACAACTTTCATTAAAAACTAAAGAAAAACAAGGACGAATCTTTCATTTGTGGGATATGTTCCAAAACGATGAACTAAGTGTTAATGCATTGCTTACTAAATGTGCCAGATTATATGCTGCACCTGTATAATAATTATATTTTATTGTTTGTCATGCAAACGTAATGGTAAGAATGTTATATGAATCACTGATTCAATGTCCAATAAAAACGTAAGTGTCATTCAATTTTTTTAATTTAAATCCCCCTTACGTATATGTGGTGTTTAGTACAAAGAATATAATATAACTTTAGTGGCTTGTCCTCGTTGTACTTGATGTTTTTATTTTATACTGAGAAATTAAATATGGCGGCATGACACCTTTTGTCATGCTAACTTGGCCGGCTATCATCAAGTGTTCCGTATTGTGGTATATCTTTCTCACGTATGTATTGGTAACATACATATTATTAAGCATTATTTATGCTAAAATCAGTCGAAATATTACTTGACTGATTTATCAATATATAATTTTCAGACATATGATACATGATTACATTTCCGAAGGGTTTATTAAATCCCATCATTTTGATTTCCTATTATTAGGACAAAGTAACGTAAGTTATCCATATTAAAAAATTATATGCATCAACAATAACCATTTATTGGGTTGTATTATTTATAATAAACGTACAAGTCAACTTTCAGCGCCTTTTGTACTCACAAAACCCTTTGTTTTCCACACACACACACACAAAAAAACACCGCTGTGCATAAAAAGGGTTACCTATGTATCAGTACCTTTTTGGAATGATAGACGTATATTGTTTGATACAGCAAAAATGTATGCATTAAGGACAGAAACGTATATAATGAGTTAACGAGTCGACGACATTGATTTGTGCCTCATTAGTAAATTTTGGTCTAGTACGCGTGATCATTGTGTTATTATATATTAATAAATAATGTAATTTTGTTTATTTTATAATCGTAATTTAGTTGCGAAGTAGTTTTTAAAGTTCTCTTTTAAATTGAAATAGTGTGTTATTATTGAGAAATAATAAAATTACGAACACTGACAAAGAAGAATTAATAAACTAAATGATGTAGTACAACTGATCTTTCAGAAACCGTCCGAATTCTACGCATCAGTCATGATGATTATTGCGATAGCGACCGCATTTCTTGAGTAGGCATCAATAATGTTTTGTTTTTTTTTAAATTTAGTTTAAGTATCATTTGTTAATAGTTAGCAAATCTCAATGAAAAATCAGATTAAATTGTTCAGTTAGAGAAATAATAACATAACACTTTGGCTTATTGACGGTCAGCGCCAATTCAGTCGATTTCGGGTTATAAAAGTCAATGTCATAACGTCATCTCAGGATGACTTAGGTAGATTATTATGTTGGAACCATTTTATATCTAAAACTGGAGACATCCCATCATGCTTACATCCTCTCTTATTTGTCCAATTAAAACGCATCTAATGATTTGAAGAACAGAGGGAAAGGGACAGAACACTTATCTTTTGTTAAGTACTGAAGCGGAGTTGATCAAATAAAAAAGTTAAAAAATTGCAAATTTTATAGATTTAATAAGTTACTAAGTTGAAAAAAAAACAACAATAAATAAAGCCTTGACAAACATGTGGCGAAATCAAAGAATTATTATATATTATCATTGAGGCGAGTTCTCCAGGCAAAGTGGGGCGAGTTCTCCAACCACTATGGGGCGACTTCTCCTGACACCTGGGATGAGTTCTCCCAGGGCGAGTTCTCCCTGGGGCGAGTTCTCCCTGAGGCGAGTTCTCCGCTATTCTTACGACAGAGGTTGTTGTTGCAGGGTAAAACACCATTTTTCAGCGCACGATACACATGGCGGACAGTTTTAATCGTGGAGGAAGAACCTGGCATGCTTTCTCACATACACTGGCCGAATCTGAGACTCTAACCCACGCAGACAGGTGAGATAGCAGTGATCCCTAACGGAGGGCGCTTTAGACCACTCGGGGCTCCTACGACAGAGGTTACGAATGCGAACGATTGCTTTACATGATATAATTAGATCGGTAGGTAATACTGAAATAAATGTAATTTAAATCACAAATATAATTCGTTAAATAGGGAAATGGTGCAATTCAGGTATGTTTTTTTTTTTGTGTATAGATATCAACACGTTCACACGACAGATGGTATCCCTAAAAGATTACCAGGAATAATATGTATTCTAAGACAAAAACTGCTAGTAATGGAAGCCGTTTAAAATATATTTCCAAATCTCATTGAATATGCTGAATATATGCATTGTATTTGTCTTTTACACTGTTTATACGCTGGGGGGGGGGGGTCAGTCACGGTAGAGTTAGTAGAGTAAGCAGTCTGAAACTAAAGCTAATATTTATGTAGCGTTTTGAACAGAATATTGTGATATTTTCAGCTTTGTATGTATACATGTTGATAAGTAGGATGGAACTGGACGCTGGGAAAGTAAGCAGTTATGTAGTTAACTCAATCGGTCGATAGTGCGGAACGACGGTGAGCATTACTTCAAGGTAACAAGAGTAAAAGGAGTGTAAGTAGGTGCTATACAGTGTGTAGGTGGATGAGTATGTTGAGGTGGGCGGACAATGGACTAACAAATTGTTCTCCACTTTAAAAAAAAAATGTATTTTGACTGGCCAGTCAAACAAAAAAAAAGGTGGAGAACAATTTGTTGGTCTAGGTGGACACCTGACGACGTGCTCCAGCAAGTACGTTCGTTGGTAGACCTTATAAGAGTAGATATTATCGCGTCATAAAAATATATTATGAAACGCAAGATAATTAGGCAAATTGTTAGATAAATACCCACCAACTAAGATAATATACTTAACTACTTTTTGACTCTTCACGTGACACGAAAGGCAACATGATCAACTTGTTAATTTTGTAACACGAACAATGAGATCATTCATAAGATTTAATGGGAAATTTATTCTTCCCTGACATACGTTCGATCGGTGATTGGCTGTACAATCTTGCTGACAAAAAGCCTTATGAAAATTTTACGTTTTCGTAATTTGAGTTCAGTTAGTACATACAATGCACATTTTAAATAATCGGCGTCACATTTTTAACAACGGGCATCAACTCACCATTACAGCTGTCACACAAAGACAGCTGTGTATGTAGTTTTTAAAAAAGTCACTGGAGTAAAGTTGTCATTTCATTTCAGAATAGTCAGTCGTACTAGTGCTTGTGAACAGTCATATGTCCCCTAGAAAAAAAGCATATATGACAGTGAAGACACAGATAAAGGAGCTATGAACTGCATACATCAACTTACCTGTATACCGTTTCTCTCTACAGAACGGTGTCTGACGAAGTAAACCAACTTTCACAAGTTATATCTCACCAAAAGTTTCTTCAATCTGCCTCCTATATAAATCCCCTTGTCGTTATATCTTTATCTTTATGAATGTCACCAGTGGAAATCACAGGGTAAAGTCCGGAATAGATACAAAGGTGTTTTCCGCGAGCCCAGACATAATTACAACGCTTGAGCTGTTGACAGTTTTGTTCATGTACTTTGCTTCCTATACGTGAGTGGCGCGCTCGCAATGACAAAGAGTAAGGGGACATAACTTTAGTTTAATGAACTATATTAAAGATATATAAGATGACATCATCGGGAGTCCTTCAGTTGGTGACTCAGTGAACTTCAATTATTGGGAGAAAAAAAAACACAACTTGTCAGCAATAAAACAAAGTCTCAAAACCAAAATCATATATAGGATAAGATGTACGGGAAGAAACGATTAAAGATTAACCCAGAGAATCTCACAATGGAAGGGGACATCGTTCTCACTGACCTAAAAAATTTGTCCAAATTTAAAGAAAAAAAAAGTACTTAATACACTTGTTGTAACAACAAAATTAAACAATCTTATTTACTTTGATATATCTGACAATGGGCGGCCGCACTTAGTAGTAAGAGGGTGCCACCTCCCATTTCACCTCTACACATGTTTTAGCATACATCCGTATTACTTAGATGACTAAGCCCCCCCCCCACCCCCCCTCCGAAAATAACTCTGCGGGCGACTCTGGTTTTGCCACCTTAACTCTGCTGTCTTCATTGTTCTGTGACTGTTCCTTTTATAATAATGTTATACACGTTTTATCAAGTACTCACTTAACCCATAAAACCACTTAAACAAATGGTCCACATGACAAAGGCCGTACTGTAGATATTCCTTTCCTGGTCTTGCTCTTTTTTTTTGTTGTAGCTTTCTCATTTAATATTGGAGTTCACTCATTATCTCTGCTAGTGTGAAATGAAGTGGATCGACGACCCTGAGCTAGCCAAAATGATCAGATCCTTTTTAGCCACCTAGGCCTATATGTAACACAGGAAAGAGTAACAGTGATACAAACATTAGGTTACTGTAACTTAGCTTTAACGCTTGAGTAGTTTTGTATTTTCAGGTATTCGTTCGTAATGCCCTTTAAAACTTGGACCACATGTCCCCTACGCTTATGAAAACTGGTACGTAGATGCATTTCAAGGAGTTTAAATCTGTCATTCCAAAAATAAGTCACTCTGAAGTAATCTGTATATTTTGAGTGACATATATTTTCAGCTGTACTCTCTCAATATATCTGAACATCTTTCATTTAATTTGTGAATATTGGCATGTGGACATACATCACAGTTAATTTTACTATATATTCTCTACATATATTTCTCAGTATTAACCTTTCAACTGTGTGACAAAATCAATACAAATCATATGTTAATCTAAAATACCTCCAAATATGACTTTACGGTGAAGTTCTTGTCAGGGGGTTCACCTGCATTTTTATTTATTTTTTTTTGAGTGGCTGCACTGTAAACAGAACAGCATGTAAAAAGAACACAGATTTCACTTCCGGATGATCACCAAGGTCTTATTACTCAATGTGCACTGTCGCCAATATGCCCATGCTCTGTGCTCATATTCTCAAGAATAAACAATTACCTTTAAATCCCTACCAAAAATGCACCAATATAACTCTTCTATCACCACCAAATTGAGAGAGGAAAAAATGTTTTAATAAAAAAAGACTAGAACTACATTTGTGATGCGAGTCCATGTAGATTCATCGAAAACACAAAACAAACAACCATTCACACGCAGGTCACTGTTACCTAATATTTCTGCTTGAGTGACTTTTGTATTTTTAGTAATCCAATCCTCACGTTCTCATCTTGGACGCTCTTTCATTCTCATTCACTAAAATTCTACGTTAATGCAAATAAATGAAAACAGTTCGGTAATACGAAAATTAGGTGGCTGCGATCCTAATGTTAGCACGTGGATGAATTATGTATTTTCAGCTATTCGTTCGTTACGTGTTTGATATCTTGGATCCTGTTTAACCTGCACATGAAAAATCATATCTGAATACATCTCAAATAGGGTAACCTAATTAATCCAAACTAGGTTAGTATGTCCTAATTTGCACGCTTGAGTGATGTTTGCAAATTTAGTAATTTGTTTCTTATATCCTCTGCATCTTTAACGTTATGTCTGACTAGCAAAACTCTGATTCAACACTGCATTGTTGAAACTTCTTATGTTGACACATCTTAACTAGTAAGTACATTGCAGTAATATTTCCTCATTCACATGTGCTTCTGTTGGAAAGGGGATTCGTATATATGCGTTCTTCTTCTTCTTCTTCTTCTTCTTCTTCTTCTTCTTCTTCTTCTTCTTCTTCTTCTTCAATTATCGAGTGGCCGAGTGGTTTAAAGCGCTCTCCGTTACGGATCACTTCCGTCTCACCTCTGTCTGCGTGGGTTCGAATCTCGGATTCGGCCAGTGTGGGCATGTGAGAAAACTTGCCGGTAGCTTCTCGTGGGTCGGTGATTCTTTCCGGGATTCTTCCTCCACTATTAATACTGGCCGCCATGTATAGCCTATCTTGTGCTGCAAAATGACGTTAACAACAATAACAACATTATTATTATCACTGGTATCGTTTATTATTGTTAGTGTTTACTGTAGTCTCTCTTGCATTAATATAGCTTTCTAGCGGAAAATGTGTAATTATTTTACAATTTGTCATATTATTGTAAAGGACACATAATATTACAATTTATCATATTATGGTAAATGACACTCCTTTGGAATAAATCAGTTACTGGTGAAAGAAAAGACTTGAGGAGTTCAAAATTGATTCCGCCTGTTGGAAAGGAGGTAGTCTGCACACATATTCTTGTGGAACGAAAGATTTTGAGGTTGTCTCTCTTTGTTCAGATCCATGCCGGCTATAGGAGGAGTAACAAGCATGCTGTAAAGCAAGTAGGTTAAATAGAATCCAAATTCTTGAAACAAAAAACTAAAATACTTAACCCTACAATCCGTTTAAACAAACTAAACACACTACATCCTTGGCGATTACTGTTATAGCTCTATGGAGTCAAAGTTGAGTGAAAAAGGGTAGGAATGCTCACACACACACACACACACACACACACACACACACACACACACACACAATGATAGCATTTATATTTGTATACATTTAAGTCTATCACACATAAAACGGAAAAGGGTGGAGGGGCATTTTTTCATGAGAGATTAAACAATTTAATACTTGGACAAACAACACATACTTTGTTTGGCAATGACTGAGTAGTCTATCTGCTTCTGAGCTGTGGGTGACTGAAAATAGTCGTTGGGTGTTATCCTGGACCGTAGGGAGATGTTATCCATTTTCGTGCAAGCAATATCTAACAATCGGGGCGCTACAGTAAGAGGATATCTGATTATAGTCGGTGCTACATATCAGCAGACTAAAACTGGCATCATTGATCTCCAATTCCAAAGTATCCCCAAGTTAGAAACGAGCGTATTTATCAGATTAAGAACGTTTAGAAGTAAGACCTGACTTTTAATCATCGAGAACAGTGGTGTTTTCTCATTGTTGTACTGTACATTTCTGAACCAAAAAGCAGCAACAGAGAAACATAACCCATAAAGAAAGCATCCATAATGATCACCAAACCAGATTCCTAATTTTTTCATAATTTCTAAGAAAATCTAGTCTAAAATAAGTCCGTAGATGTCGTAGGCATAATAGGAACGCAAGAATATGTACATAAAGAAAGAACACATAATATTGTCCTTGCACCATGGAATCAGCTCTTTATAAATCTCTTTATAAATTTCATATTTATGAACGAAGGGTTTCTTCTCATAAAGTCCGTGATATCATCTTCCAATCGACAGGAATCCAAATATTGCGCACAAGGATCGTTGTGATGGTAGACTCCCGCCAGTTGGGTTCCAGTTAAGCATCATGTTTCATCGTATGTATTCCTTGCCGTGTTATACATATCTGTGTGTGTGTGTGTGTGTGTGTGTGTGTGTGTGTGTGTGTGTGCGTGAGTGTGTGTGTAACTGTTACATTGACGAGGTAGAAATACAACTGTATACATAGAAATCATCATAAGTACGAAGTTTGAGGAATAAATGTTACTTATAAATGCTTGCATTTATATTTATTCTGTAGAAAGAAAAAGACCTATAGTATCCCCCACCCCCACTTATTCAACACAAGAAAAGTTTGTTACTGCTTATTTATGTAAATCAACATAAGATACCGTTCACTAGTTGGAGGTTTGGAAAGTAAACTTTATTCTTTAAATTTTAAATAGACAAATGTTATTTATAGTGTAAACAATGCACCACATGTACGACGTAATAAATTGCTTGTACCCAGGTAACTTCATGCACCAGCAATATAACACATGTCAGAATTATAAATTGCTTGTGCCCAGTGTAACCTCTTGCTTGAGCAATTGCGCGTGCTATATAAGAGGTGAGAAAGATTCATCTCTGAATAGTCTTCATTCTGAATTCTCTGGGACATATATAACTTGCAGTAGTTTGGAATGAACTGACTAAAATTAATTTTAAATTGTTTTAAAGTCGAATTATTGCCAATTAAGAAATATGTTATAATTGAGCTATTTGAATTAATACAATTAAGTTACAAGTAAACGATTTGAATTAATACATGATAAAATTGCTGAAATTTAGGGGTATATGATAATAATAATTAGTAATTATTATTCATGACAGATTTGCCAGACTAAGTAACACACATCACGCATCCGTCCTTCTGTTTTCTAAATAAATATTTATTTCTCAAATGTTAAACATGCCAAATCTTTATTTCTTCGTAATTCTCTTGGTTGTTTATGCATTGCTGAAGTTTGTCATCAATACATTGTAAAAACAGTGCAAATTACCATAAAAACAATTGCTAGCAATACATAATATAGTTACATGTGGGAAAGTTACATATGTTATGAATTAGCTATTTAATTTAATACACGGTAACAAAGCTGAAATTTGGTGGCAAATATTCAAATATAATGAAAAGTATAATCGATTCGTTATTGAAAATGTTCATAAATATTAAAATAAATAAAGTCTCAAGTATACAACATATGGCCCGAGAAAGTTAAGAATGACACAGCTCTATCATTCTGCTTTCTTAATTAAATATAAATGGTCAAACATTTAATGTGTTAAATCTATTTTTAGTATTCTCTGGGTCATCTCTGACTTGCAACAGTTTGGAATGAATACCTTTTTTTTAGCACTGAAGTCTATGGAAAAACCGTGATTCCTATAGGAAAAACAGCCTTACATTATATCTATAGAAACACATACATGTGGGCAGCATTTATGAACTGTACTAGTCTGATATAGAAAAATAAATGGATGTTGAACATATTTGGTCAAATACAGTCTTTTAAGAATAACATGTGTGAAATCTTCAGAAAATAACACAAATTGGCCTTGGAAGGGGGCGTATGTAACTATAGCGATAACTTATAAAGACTGATGGCTTTACGTCTGTGTAGTCAGCTCCAAGATTAGCAATACATGCAACAAAATTAAGTTATGTAAAGATAATATATTTGAATTTTGGTTAAATATTGACTATTTTACCTGCAAAAGATAAAACAAGTCATATCTAAAACACCTATCTTGCGCTAGTACGACATGTCATAGACCAGAATAGAGGACACTAGGTCCACTTGTAGATAGATCACTTGTATCATTTAGAATATTCTCGTATGAGTAATTTAGGTAATGTATTAAAGATATGGTATTCCTTTCCATTTGATTTTAATTGTCCAGCTCTAATTCTCCATTTTTTAAAACACTTTTCTGCCTTCAAATTTAACATGCAGTTCTTCAGTTAGGCTATAGACATACCATTTCAAGAAATAAAAACTCACATTTGCAGTGATTGGTTGTGACATTACAGAGAAGATTTGTGAAGCATTATATTAGCCCTCGGTCTTGATACAAATGTAACTAGAAGTAATTTAATAATTTCTAACAGTAAAATTTACAAGTTTAAAAACTGATAAAGTATGTTTTGTTTGTTTGAGGTATGTTTCTACCTAACTGAAGCCAATTAATGTGAATTTCTTATGTAGAAGAAATATAAATTATATGCATCTATATTATCTACATTATTCACTCTTTTATATTATCTGGGAATGAACACCATTTCGTCTGAAATTTTGGTGCCTGTAAGGGATGTTATAGCACATGTGCCTTTGAACTATCCTTCTATAGAATCTATACCAAAAGATCTGTCGGCCAATGCAATTGAAGAATCATAATTGTTATCCTAAAGCTCAGATTTTGATATAAAACGATGTTTTATTATATGTAATTATTTTGGTTATTAGTGAATGCTTCCTTGATTTACTCAAAGCCCTGGCTGCAGCTTAATTACCTCGATACCACATTTAGTAGATTATTCAACTATGAAGTAATTAAGTCCAAATAACACTTGCTGAGAGAGAGAGAGAGAGAGAGAGAGAGAGAGAGAGAGAGAGAGAGAGAGAGAGAGAGGTTGATCCCATCTGGTACATAGTGAGTAAAAAGTAAGGGATGAAGAGACAATTCAGTTTGGATAGGTTATTGCGGGACAAGTAGTCCACCAATACATTAGCCAGCCTAGGATTTTTCGAACTTGGATGTGGATTTGTCGTTGAGGTCACCACACTAGAAAATCCTAAACAAGAACAGAGTTCTGCTGGATTTGTTTCTGCCTTGGCGTTGTCGGACAGAAGGTTCTCCGTGCATGAATGAAAAGCTATTAAAACGGTTTTCATCTGCAGAAGGTTGATATATAAATAAGGATTGTGAGGGGGCGACATTTCAATGGCATCCCGATATGGTAGGATATAGTACTCTGTGTTTGCATCCATACAGATTGAAATATTTCCCCTACCGGAAGATGGAAGGAGTGAGTTAAAGTGATGTTATTTGAGATAGGTAGGGTCTCGTGGATTGAAATGCTGGTGAAAACAATGACCTTTCTTTTGCCTGTTTTCCACCCAATTCGGGAGAACAGTGGTTTACTACGGCTGTCAATTCAGTAAGACTTCTCAATCAGGAGTTCTAGGTACGTGCCTAAGAGCTTTTGTTGAATGCCTTGCAAATCCATCTGCTGTAGCTGAAACTGTGAGTGATGAAAAAAGGAATCAATTGTGGCTTGTTTGTCAATTACATCAACTTAATTGATCATTAAAGAGGAAATTAGATGATTCAGGCTGAGCGCATATATTGGCCTATGATGGTATATAGTACAGGTGGAGGTACAGTGTATTGCATCTCGTTTCACCTGTTGTAAACTCGTAGTTGCTGTTATAGCCATAGCCATAATATGTATGGTCTAAATAGGCTATTCTATAAACATGCTTCCATTCATGTCCAGTGAGATTCAGGGTAGGAGAAAATAATCTGTGTTCCACATATTGAAGGATCACCATAGGTACTAGATCCACTGTTAATCCCATAGTCTTGACATTGCAAATCAAATGATGAATATCCAATGGAAAACTGTTGTGGTTGTTAACTACAATATGATATAAAACGTCTGCGAGAACAAGCGTCTGTAGACACTTGGGACTTTCAATTGACGGTGTAAGCAACCCAAAATTCCAGTAACTCTCTGTCATATTGTGGAAGCAATTTAATGTTGATTCTTTCTTTGTCAATTCTCGAACGAACTGTGGACTATGCATGTATTGTAGAATAATGGAGAGGACAAAACTCAGATGGGATTGACAGAAAACAGCTAAGTCCAAGCCTGTAAGGTTGAGTTCTCATGCATCATCCTAAGATCTAATAAAAAAGGGAATTTAAGAGCCAGCTCTCGTCATACATTGGATTAAGGTAGTGAGGCCAATGTCTCTAATGCTTCTTGCAAAGAAGTTGGAGAAGACTGTCAAGGATGGCAATTCATTTACACTTGCTGCATTAAGTAAAGGCACCATTTGAATAGCAAATATTTGAGGATGAGCGAACTGATATCCCTTTGAATTGGAGGCACCAATATGGATATCGAATGGCAGACGTGTCTAGACGTACTTTGCGGGTAAGATTGATCAATGAGGGAGGTTATATAAACTTGACGTCATTCACAGGAAGTGCCTAGCAACACTATGCAGGTTAGACTGATCTATGACAGTGTCTGTATAAACTGTGTCAGCCGCATGTAATGCCTAGCAATATTACATGGGTTAGGCTGCTGGGTTTATGGGTCTGAGGGCTCTAAGCAGTCGTGGAACTTGTCCGTTTTTTTTTGGTGGTTGAAATTGTATGATCAAGTGTGGTTGGCACATTCTGGCCGTGAAGGAAAATAACACTCTAGACTGGCATGACGCTGTCAAAAACTTGGGGTTGGGACAAGTTATGGGGTATTGAAACACATAGCCGGTCTGTAATTTTGATATGCAAGATGCTAACTGAAGCTGTTGATGCTCCATATCTCACTTCCCACTAAATGTTGTGGTTTTGAACCTTTCTGTGTAAGCTGATCATGTCCTTGTCATTCAAGTTATACTTCTGTGCCTTCCATTTAGTACCTCATAGATTTGTCACCTATTCTAGTCCAGCATGTATTGAAATAATAAAAAAAGGAGGAACTCAACACATTGAGCAATTGTCAATCCGGTCGCAAACATTGTCTAAATCTTTAAGTCAAAACAGAGCAGACAATATATACAGTTGTGGTGCAGAATGTGTCCTGTTTTATGAACTTAGGAGTGTTTGTGCAGAGTTACATTCTATGAAAAATACCTGTCAAATGATGCAAGTGGTATGTGCAGGTACAGGCTGCTATTAATTGTTATGAATTTGACGCTAAAATTAA
Source organism: Unio delphinus (assembly GCA_029339505.1). NCBI lineage: Eukaryota > Metazoa > Mollusca > Bivalvia > Unionida > Unionidae > Unio > Unio delphinus. The sequence continues at coordinate 15,285,785 of JAQISU010000081.1, forward strand.
ATTCTGTAACAAATTACCTGTATAAAGGCCCAATTTTGGACTGGCTTTACAGGTTAACTCACTAAAGCATTGCCCACAGTAACACGGAAGAATCAGTTTTGATGCTTATGAAGTGGACGATTTAATAACCAAATTGGTTAATCCATACTTTAGTTCCGTTTTCTTTCTTGTTTGGTTCAACTGGAGTAATATCTACTGATTTTTTTACTAGCATTATTGTACTCCTTAGCTAAATTTGAAACAATGTCAACCGATTTTCTGTTTTCATTTTGGGTGAAAAACTTCCACAATATAGCCTAACATTTTTTAAAATTTAAAACAATCTTTACCCTCTTGAAACTACCTTTCAAGATATTATATCTCTAAAGATTTCTCAAGTGCTTGCAGGTCAACTAGATTAGATTGCCTCTGGTCATTCATCTGGCTAATATAAATTCTTGTAGGAATTTTTGTCTTGCCTATATCTGCTGTTGTTGTAGGGTTTAACGCTATTTATCAACACACGATATGCTATACATGGCGGCCAGTATTAATGGTGGAGGAAGAGCCCAGGAAAACCACAGGAAAGAACCACCGACCCACGAGAAGCTACTGGCCAGCTTTCTCACATACCCACATTGGCCGAATCCGAGACTCGAACACACGCAGACAGAGGTGCAATGGCAGTGATCCGTAACGGAGAGCGCTTTAGACCACTCGGGGCCCCACCTATTTCTGTAGTGTTTTATGTAAATTGTTCCATTAACCATTCTTTAAATTCTGTGCATTTATTTGTTTTGTTGTCCCACTGAATTTGCCACAATTGACTGAGACTGATGTAAAGAGCTGGATTTTCAGGATCATAATAAAGAAGACTTAAATACTATTTTTGTCAGTCATTTAAATCTGAATAAAAACCTCAAAACCCCCCAAACTTTATTGTTGATAAATTGTCGTTAAGTGTTATCAGCATGCAAAAATGGACATCGATCTACCATAGATACTTTTATTTTCAATAATTTATGTTGACTGAATTTAAAGTTTACGATAATTGAAGCTAATTCAATTAATTTTGGATTGAATTAAAATTTTGCCATTCCTATGGTTGATTTTAAAACAGCTACTTCATATACTGAATCACAATGTCCTGTTTAAAATCTAGCTTTACCCACCATACATTTTAAATGTTTTGGTTGAATCACTGTAACTAGACCTATACTGACTTATAAGCCGAGTCAAACTGCAAACAACAAAGAACCTGATCTGCTGTAGGTGCCTGCAATTGGTGTTATCTTTCTTAAATACAGTAAGTAAATCAGCATAATTTATAAAGCATTATTGTTCATTTAATTTCATATCAGAAAAAAACAAAGCAAAACAACAGCATTTTTGTTCTCTATTATTTTATTTTATAACACTGGTAGCTTTGTCAACCATTAATCCATTCCAAATATGTGTGTGTGTGTGTGTGTGTGTGTGTGTGTGTGTAAACAAATACAAATTTATACCCAAGACTGACATTGTTGCTTTCATGGTCAACTCATGATATAATTATATTACCGGTTTGTTGAATTCAATTCATTGGCCCTCTTTTTAACTAGAATTGTTAATAATTTTAGTTAGTATTGTGCTGAAATAGTGTGAAACAACCCATCCACCACCTACCCACCTATTGTGATTGGGTGTAAAAGAACATAAAACAATATAATTAAAAAAAAATATATTGAAATAGAGATGCTATAACTAGTTGACAAAACCCTACAGATTATTGTTAATTTTGTGTTAATACCCCCCTCCCAAAAAAAGAAAACAACACTGTTCTTAAAATCTGCATGACAAGATATAATATTGTTGCCCACAGAAGCCACATTTTACTGGGTGGAAGTACCAGGCTTTGACCATCCCTGGAGTGACAGCCAGCATTACTAACACAATTAATAATTACCTTCATTAATCACTGAAGATGATAAATCACATACAAATCATGTATATCATTCCTATACTCATTCACATGTATGATACATTTAACCTGCCGAGGATAAATTCACATTATACAATGTACAACCAATAAGATAATTCACATTATACAATGTACAACCAATAAGATGGAAAGTTGATCAATCAGTAAACATATTTATTCCTATTCCCAACTCCAACTCTGAGTAGATTATGATGTATATGCATCAGAATCAACGTGATCATCAACACCAATACCTAACTCTTGCTAGTGAAGCATAAAACGTAACACAAACTAACCTTTGGTGTAGTAACAAAGATGCATCCCATTTTCAACTTGCATAATTGAAACATAAAGAGAACCTTAGAATAAACTTTTAACATAAAATGAAAAATAGGTCACAAAGACATCTTTTTTTATACAAAAATATTGATGCTTCAAGTTTCATGATCACAATTAAGTGCAATACACTAAAATTTAACAGGAATATAATTAAATGTATACTAAAACAAATTCAAGTTGTGACATACAAAATGTATACTAAAACAAATTCAAGTCCCTGCTAAGAATATTTAACAAATCATGATATATAAATATAATATCATAATATCATAAATAGGGAAACTACAATTCTACAACCCTGTTAAAGGACTGAAATAGTAATTTTTTTTTACCCATTAGCAACATATTTATATGTACTACCAACCAACTGATGAATTTCACAGATTTGTGTGTGCATATATGACATGCAATGCAGTATAAATAAATTTAGTTTCAATTCATTCAAACATAAAATTCAATAAAAACTTACAAGTTAATAAAACATTTCATAGCATACAAGATAATTTGTACCTGTATAATTCCACTGAAAGAAACCCAAAGTTCATTTCCTGAAAGGTATGATATTCAATCTGCTGTATGGTAATTGTAACCACCACAACCTTTCATGACAACAAAAACAATACAGACACAACTCAAGTGTCTACTTAAGAGTTGACACTTCACTTGAGATTGACATCTATCAATCAAATATAACAGAGCAGAGATTCCAATGAACAAAAGACAATAATTTGATTGCCTGGAGAAATGTTTGTCTGTCTTAGTGGTGAAATCATTATAGTAACATGGTGTCATACAGAAGGCCCTGTGTGTGTCATATAGTAGCATGGTGTCATGTGTAGTCTTATAGTAGTATGGTGTCTTACAGTAGACCCTGTGTATGTCATATAGTAACAGGGTGTCTTACAGTATACCCTGTGTATGTCATATAGTAGCATGGTGTCCTACAGTATACCCTGTGTATGTCATATAGTAGCATGGTGTCCTACACTATACCCTGTGTATGTCATATAGTAGTATTGTGTCTTACAGTAGACCCTGTGTATGTCATATAGTAACAGGGTGTCCTACACTATACCCTGTGTATGTCATATAGTAGCATGGTGTAGTATACCCTGTGTATGTTATATAGTAGAATGGTGTCCTACAGTATACCCTGTGTATGTCATATAGCAGCATGGTGTCCTACAGTATACCCTGTGTATGTTATATAGTAGCATGGTGTCCTACAGTATACCCTGTGTATGTCATATAGTAGAATGGTGTCCTACAGTATACCCTGTGTATGTCATATAGTAGCATGGTGTCCTACAGTATACCCTGTGTATGTCATATAGCAGCATGGTGTTCTACAGTCTACAGTATACCCTATGTCATATAGCAGCATGGTGTTCTACAGTATACCCTGTGTATGTCACATTGTAGCATGGTGTCCTACAGCAGACCCTGTGTATATCATATATTATCATGGTGTCCCGTGTATGTCACATAGTAGCATGGCATCCTAAAGTAGATGCTGGGTATGTCATATAGTAACATGGTGTCCTATGCCATACCCAGTGTATGTCATATAGTAGCATGGTGTCCTACAGTATACCCAGTATATCATAAAGTAGAATGGTGTCCTACAGTATACCCTGTGTATGTCATATGTTATCATGGTGTCCTGTGTAGTCTAAAGGATTATATTAGCATGGTGTCTTACAGTATACCCAGTGCATGTCATATAGTAGCATGGTGTCTTGTGTAGTCTAAAGGCTTATAGTAGCATGGTGTCTTACACTTTTCCCATATGTATGTCATATAGTAGCATGGTGTCCTACAGTATACCATGTCATATATAGCTGCAATCATGGAGGTATTGGAACTGCTCCAACAAGCCAGTGATATTAGTGGTTAGCAGACAACTGTTCATGGCAACGACTTATAGGTTTGAGATATTGGGTGATCCATCAATTAGCAAGATATTCTCAACATATATATATATGGACATTGACTATACAACCATATTTACCTGTATATTCTGTGTGCCTAACAGTGGATAGCATGGACCCATACCTATCTTGCATGATGCACTTGTTGACCTTAGTATATGTTGTGTGTCAATGATTGATTAAACTTGTATACAATAACCTGCCAGTGCATGACCACCCATCCAGATGTTGCTGAGTGCATGCTATACTAAGACAAAACTCTTTCTGCCCTCACTCCTTTTCCCTCCAATCTTTTAACTTAACTTAAACACAGGTGTAGTAAGTTGCTGACATAGCTTAAAACTTTATTTTCTTCATATCTTTCATCTGAATCTTGTTTCAGTTACAACAATATGCACCTAGCTCTGACAAATGTGTTTTCATGTACCATATATACTTGTGTGTAAGCTGAACACAACTGCAAACAACACAGACCCTGGTCTGTCACTGCATAATGCACCAGCAGATCTCAGTCTATTTGTTTGTTCTACTGAATACTCCTAGCAAACTGCACAGACTGAGATCTGCTGGCGCATTATGAGACATCAGATTTGGGTCTGTGTACTTTGCATAGGATATATTATAAATCAATGTAATTAAATGTATAATGTTGATTAGTGTGATACACAATGTGTGATATATTACATAATAAATAAAAAAAATAAAAAAAATTGGTAAATTATCATCTCATTAGTAAATTTCAATCAATTCAAAGTGACATGTTATATTTCACAAATGTTATTGATAACATGTATCATATTCCTGATTTTTCTTAGTGATAAAAGACATAATTATGTATTAATATTACGTATAAATACAACTCTACTCCATACAGAAATAAAAACCTATAAAAGAAAATAATTAGAAAAATCTCTGTTATTTTTCTGCTTTCATGATGTACATGTATCTTTTGAAATATACAAGTTGTGATTGATTTTCAGATTTAGAGAAACAACCGAATAAAAAGACAATCAGAAGACTGGAATAATAGAAAAAGGCACATATTAGAAAAAAATTACTGAAACAAAAGCGATGAATCTAATTGCTATACATTTTATGGTAATTGTATATAATGAGCTAACTAACTGTGGATATGTCTTTATAAAGAGGCTGGAAAAAGAATCCAACATTTTGGACACTCAGCCAATCTTGCTGGTATGTCAACTAAAAGGTAGCTAAAATGGAAAGAAATGGAAAGTACCATGTACTTGCTTATCAGTGAAATTGCAAACAAAGATCCTGATCTGCCATAGCATAATGTGCCTGCAGATTAAGTTCTATTTGTTTACCAATTACTCCTAACAAACTGCACAAATCCAGATCTGCCAGCACATTTTATGTGAAGGTAGATCATGGTCTACGCAGTTTGCAGTTGGACTCGTCTTAAAAACAAAGATAGATGGTAATGCAAGCAACATATACAGACTCCAAAAATGCATCACAACTTAAATATGGTATCTATTATGTTACAGAGCTGAACTTAACAGAAGATTTTGGAAGGGTCACACTGCACCAAAATCTGGATTACTGACTGTCAAAGAGTTTTGATCCAAGACTGAAAATAGAGCCAAGGATCAGAATCCAGAGGTTTTGCAAGTAGTGATTCTCAAGACGGCATGCTCTTCAACTCCAGTATTGAAACAATTTAGTTACAGTCAAATTTAACCCCACCATCATACCCAACCATTCCAAAGAGAATGTCTGCCATATTTTGGTACAATCTTCCATAGCACAGCATGTATTAAAAAGTTATTAAAATTTAGATGATACAAATACAATGTATATAACATGGTAAAAAATAGTAAATAGTTACAACTTACACTGAATAAATTTCTCTCATACATTTCTTAAGATTGTCAGCTTTTGTACAGCTCATAATGGCATGATTGTTACATTATGACATTGCTTTTCTGACTAGGTCTACCATAGTGCAATGAACCCGAGGGGAGATTTGACTTAAAATGACATGGTTGTGATTTCTCTTCTCTTATTACATAATGGCCAAACAATTTTTAACAAAGTTTTAATAAAACCCAATCAAATACACTCTTTAATTTTTAATTGTTATTCTTGTAATTTTTCAAATAAAAGAAATGAACACAGAAATCATTAAGCTTTAAAAGCCTAACATTGCTTTGTGTGATGATTAACAACTGAAGTGCTATGACATCAGTAAGAATATAACATAATAACAGCCATGGACGTGAGGAGAGTTCAAAATCGGCACTACCTGACCACTACAAAATGATCACTACTTATACCCGGAACCAGAGAAAAACAAGCTCTGACAAGGATATTCGTTCCACCTATACTACACCACATATGGGACAGATCCAGAACTGCTGCTAATGAAGGTTTTAACTATAAAAGTTTTTTCTTCTTTTGCTTAAAATGACCAACTTTATCTTTCCTTTACTGCAAACTAAATATCTCCCACCCCCATCAACTTAGTACCAGTTGCTAAAAGGTTCCTATATTTGTCAAAATAAATAAAGATTACTTATAACAGTAAAATAACCCCAAAATTAAAATTTTAAAATTAAAAATCAAAACATATTCTAGAATTGTTGCTTTACAAAAAAAAATCAACAGTACAAAAATTTGCAAATAAACAGTATTTTCCCCATTTAGCCTAGCCAATGTATGTGTGTGTGCATGTATATATATATATATATATATATATATATATATATATATATATATATATATATATATATATATATATATATATGTGTGTGTGTGTGTGTGTGTGTGTTGTGTGTGTGTGTATTACAATTAATGTCAGAATCTGGAAAACATGTATTGTTTAACTTCTGTCACCTATTCTGCTTTTTGTGTAGGTTTCTGCTTTATGAATGGTACAATCAGAATTTCAGCTCTGATGTAATATTACACTTCTGAATCTAATTTACACAGAGGTGGACTCACCCAATGTATGGATCTATACATTTATTAGTAGTTCGGAAATCATTCCATCTACAGAATAACTGTGTACTGAGACTGTCTTGACCTTTTATTATATAACGTCTGTCCTATATCTTTATTTGGATTGTATAATATTGTTCGATATCTTTATCCACAAACAAATCTAATAAACCAAAAGCTATGGTATCTGCTACATGAGTGTAATTACACTGTTTGTTTACAATCAGAGTAATTCCTAATACATGATACTATATTTAGACACACATGTCATTCATGCAATATGAAGCTGTACAGTATGGAAAAATACTGCACAATTATGATAATGTAGAGAGCATATGGTAATATCCTATATGTTCACTCATATAGGATATAATACTGCCCATCACTTTCGAGGAATAACCACCTATTTTAAACATCTGATTTATAACAGAGATACAGAGACATACAAGTAGACATGGCTGTGCTAGTATAGCACAAATAAGCATTATTCTTTTTCACACATGACATATTTTATTTATAAGACACAATAATGACCACACCCAATCTTACAAATTATACGAGCTTTAAAAAAGGAAAATAATTTCTTCATTAGATGCTCTTCATTTGCAGGTTATTTTTACAAAATTTATTATTCAAAGGTGTTCCACATAAATTGAATTTAATGTACTGTTCTCCATTTCTTTTGAAGTATTCACCTCACAAGAATCTGGCCCATTGTTCTCCTTGTCAGCCACAACAGTCACTTCATTTGCTTTGGGCAGATCTGTGATAGAGAGAAAAATCGTTGATACCGTATATACCGAGACCCATTTACTGAGTAAATTAATTATAATTCACATTATACGGTGTTGCAATTATCTAAGCTGAGCCATGTATATCACTTATAAATGGTGTCTCAAGTTCAGTATCAATATAGGTCAGTAAAATACCCCATTTTCCTATTGCCTGGTACAAGTTATTTTAACAAGGGCAAGTAAATATCCATTTGCTTAATACAAAAATGGAAAGAGAAAATCTGGCACTACCCCTTTCATAACTTCTCATCTCACACAATTATACATAAAAAATTAAATATAATGTAAATTTCAGTAATTTTATGTGATATGTCTTTATCTGAGATGGTATAAATACTGTAATCTTGAAAGTATTTGTATATATTGTTATTTACAAAAAAATGTCTTAGTAGGGTAGGTGAAACATTCAATGGGCAAGCAAAACAGTAAAAATGTATTTGCCCAAAAGGATATATACTTTCACAATTTAAAAAGCAAACATTTTCAACAGTAAAATCTTCCTACAATCACAAAAGCCTGTATGCTTCTTATTTTCGAAAGTAAATTTTAGAATTCCTCTACACAATTTCTATAATATGCGATTAATCTCTGTTAGACACAACTTGTAGGTGTAGTGTTTGTGTTTAAGACTAACTTATAGGTGTAGTATTTATGTTACAAACCAACTTCTAGGTGTATAGACTTGTTGGTGTAGCATTTGTTTTATAAACTTGAGATGTAAAAACCTGTAGGCATAATGTGTTACAAACTTGTAGGTGTAACGTTTCTTTTATTGACAAACTTGTTGGTATAGCATTTGTGTGAATGACCAACTTGCAGGTGTAGCATTTGTGCTAACTTGCAGGTGTAGCACTTGTGCTAACTTGCAGGTGTAGCATGGTGCTAAATACCAATGTGCAGGTGTAGCATTTGTGCTAACTTGCAGGTGTAGCATTTGTGCTAACTTGCAGGTGTAGCATTGGTGCTAAATACCTATGTGCAGGTGTAGCATTTGTGCTAACTTGCAGGTGTAGCATTGATGCTAAATACCAATGTGCAGATGTAGCATTTGTGCTAACTTGCAGGTGTAGCATTGGTGCTAAATACCAACCTGCAGGTGTAGCATTTCTGTGAAAGACCAACTTGTATGTGTAGTATTTGTTTTATAGACCATTTTTGTATGTGCAGTTTTTAGGTTATAGACCAAATTGTAGGTGTAGTATTTGTGTTATAGACCAACTTGTATGTGAGATGTAGCATTTGCATTATAGACCAACTTGCATGTGTAGCTATTAGGTTTAGATGGTCACATAGTAGTATAGACCAACATTTAGGTGTAGCATTTATATTTAAAGTGTATCTCAACGTGGTCATGTTGGTGCATTTATTCAAATTAAATGAAATATTCATTGTTGTTCTAAACATGAATACTAATATATCTCAACCAGTCTAATCAACCTTGATTAAATGTTTGGCACCAGTTAGGCACTCAGGTCACAACTTTAGGCACTCTGGTCACAGCTTTAGACCCTCAGGTCAGTTTTAGGCACTCAAGACAGATTGAGGCATTAAGATCAAAGCTTTAGGTACTCCAGTTACAGCTTTACGCCCTCAGGTCAGTTTAAGGCCCTCAGGACAGATTTAGGCATTCAGATCACAGCTTTAGGTACTCTGAATACAGCTTTAGGCATTCTTTTCACATTAAATATTATATGAGGTAAACTAAGCCATCTAATGTAAATTATAGGTTTATCTTATTTTAACAGTACATATAACTGCATATTATTTTATAGTAATCTCATGTATTTTGAGTTGGGATTTCGACTGTTACAGAGGTAAATATATGTGGACATCAATGAACAGGGATAACAATTAATTCTGGTTATATCAATTTTGCTGCATATAGTGAACCTGTTGAGAACTACAACTTGATTATACCATATTATCACAGAACAGCAGAAATATGTGGGAAAATGGACATTAGTGACCAGAACCTAGGACCTGAAACATATGTCACAAATACCTTCAGAGGATTAATTGCAAGTACAATATGGTGGCTCAAAACAGTATAGAAAGGGTTTTATTATTCATCTCCAAGATTTCATCAACTTCATTTTCAGGTTTGTCAAACAAACAATAAACAGTTCAAAATACCTTTCTTGCCTCACAAGAATTATCATCAGTGTCAAACTCCCGTTTAATTAGTATTCCATGTTCCAACATGGCTGAGAGTGAGCAGGCAAAAAATAGGGTTGGTCAGGTAGTTCTATCAAACTACTGGAGAAGAGGGCATTCTATTATGGAAGCAGTGCATCCATAACACACACACACACACACACACACACACAGAGGTATATGTCTATCATTGAGCAATACTGAAGTGTATTGAAAACTTACTTTTAATGAGTGTGCATGCCTCCTCAACTGTGGCACTTGTCAAAATAAATGGAATGTTGGCTCTATCTAAGTCTTCTTTTACATCTGGCTGAAAATGTAAATTAACATGTACCAATGTGCTATATTTATTGTTACTCATGTAAACTGCATACCGTATTTACAGTATATGTTGGGACACCCTATTTGTTGGGATACCATAAATTAATTAAAAGGAAATTGTTTGGTGTGCTGTATGTTCTGGGACACATCTTTTTTTGTTGTTGTAAGTTATGGGACACCTTTTAAATCATTTGAAAATTACATGTCAAAAAATGCTCTCCAACTGAAATTTTATTAAAAATAATATAAAACTATAATTAAGATAAAACTCTTTAATCCACTGCAGCAACATCTCATCAACACAAACTGTCTAATGCACATGTACGATCCATTCCTTTGGTACATAAATATTTTTTTAGCTTTCTCATACCATGAAAATTTGTTAGAGGCAACACATCACCTGACGCAGAAACTGCAAGGACAAATTTCAAATTTCTTTCCAAATCTGCACTAGTCTTGCTAATTCTTACACTTTTGATCCCCATCTTTTCATCAGTCCATCCAGGAATGCAATCAAAGTACACTAGAGTTTCATCCATGTTGTTAATGATCATATTGTCAGCGAAATGATGTTTCTCTTCTGGCCTTCACAAATTCATAACATAATTTTACTTGCTCCAAATCTTTTAGGTGCTGCTGGGTCATCGATGTTTGCTCCAAATCTTTTAGGTGCTGCTGGGTCATCGATGTTTGCTCCAAATCTTTTAGGTGCTGCTGGGTCATCGATGTTTGCGCAAGAAATATTTTATCTTGTCAATTTAAAAACTTTTCATTGTTTTAATTTATTTTCAAACCTTTTATGAATATCGGTGATAATGAGACCAAAGATAACTTCCATATCTCAGCTGTCTTTGTATGTTCAAAAATAAAAGTCCGCATCTGAGGTCAGCTTGTTTTACAATAAAAATTACTTTTGTCTTTGATGTTCTGTCAGTAAGTTCAAAGAAGGAGTTAATTACTCACTTCCAGTTGTATTTATTCACCAACAGGGCTTCTGTGCTTGGCACCTGTAGTTACAATTAATACAAAGGAGCATTGATATCTGCAAGTAAATAGCAAGGATACTTTTGTAATTCGAGCTGGTGAAAAGATTGTCACTTACACTCAAGTGAATGTGTTTTTAAATCATGATTTTTACTGTCATACAATCTTGATTATTTTGTACCTAACACTGTCATGCGTGAATGGTGTCTTCAAGATATCAGCAGATTGTTTTCCTCCTGTTTGCGATTTTGTTGGATCCCATTTTCAGTTGGACAACATGTTCAAACCTTTGAGCACAAAAACACAAAATTTGTTTCTCAATGTAATGAATGACATGGCATGTGTTATCAGACATAATTGATACACGCTACAGTATGGACGCCTACACTACTTAACAGATTTAATGGATATATTTTCAAAACTGCCATTGTCAAGCCACTGCTGAAGAAACCAACACTGGACCATAACGATTTAAAGAACTACCGCCCAGTTTCTAATCTCCCTTTCATATCAAAAATCTTAGAAAAGGTTGTTCTAACTCAACTTGTATCTCATTTGAATTCAAACAATCTTTTTAGAAATGTACAGTCTGCATATCGCCCTTGCCACAGTACGGAAACTACTCTTCTGAAAGTATTTAGTGACATTCTCTCTGCTTTGGATAGTGGAAAGATTACAGTCCTCACTCTCCTGGATTTATCTGCAGCATTTGACACAATAGACCATGATATATTACTTCACCGTCTCCAACATGTATTTGGCATTCAGAATATAGCCTTACAGTGGTTCAAGTCCTACTTAGTCAACAGGACACAAATTATATCTGCAAATGGAATACACTCCAGCCCAGTTGACGTATGTTATGGTGTTCCACAGGGATCTGTTCTTGGACCTGTTCTCTTCATTCTGTACACTCAGCCGCTCTCAAGTGTCATAGATCATCACCCAGTGTCGCACCAACTGTATGCTGATGACACTCAAATATACAAGTCTAGCCACCCAACTGAAGTTGATGCTACCATCCATGGAGTAGAGAAGTGCATTTCGGATGTGAAATCATGGATGACATGTAACAAGCTGCAGATGAATGATGATAAAACTGAGGCTATTCGGATCACAACACAAAGACTTTCTCATCTACATCCTTTACCTCAGACAATAAATATCAGCAACACCAACATTAAATTCTCAGTCAGTACGGAATCTAGGTGTTACTCTAGACAGTACTCTCACATTACACCAACACGTCATGAACATCTGCAGGGCTGCATATCTTGAATTGAGACGCATCAGTTCCATTCGTAAATATTTTTCTGTTGATGCCACAAAAACACTTGTGTGTTCATTAGTACTTTCAAGACTGGACTATTGTAACTCAATTCTGTCTGGTTCATCACAATATTTACTCCAGAAACTTCAAAAAGTTCCAAACACAGCTGCACAGATCATCTTTAGAGTACCTCGATCAGAGCACACTTCACCACTACTCTATACCCTACACTGGCTATCAATTCGATACAGAATCAAACACAAAATTTGTTCTCTGTGCTATATTTAAATGACAGACTCCAGTCCAACATACCTATCCAGCCTCACCTATGTGTATACACCAGCTAGATCCTTACGCTCTTCTTCTGATAATCGAATACTCATTGTTCCCAAGTTGAAAACAAAGTCATATGGACAACGTTCATTTGCATACCAGGGCCCGGCGACGTGGAACGAATTGCCCATTGAAATTAGACACAAAGACACAGTGGTCCCTTTTAAGAGTGCTCTCAAGACTCACCTGTTTCGACTTCAGGGACAAACTTAGCGACCTAATCATGTTTTGTATCTTATGTATTTTCAGCATGTTTTTCTGTTTTCCAATTTCACTGTTTTTGTCATTTGTTGCTCTGTAGTGTAGTCATATCATTATTGATGGTGTAAAGCGCTTAGAGCTTTTAAAGATTAGGCGCTATACAAAGTCCTCATTATTATTATTATTATATTTTATTCTTAATGCTCATGCTGAATAAAGGAATAAATGATAACAACACAACGTTAGTTTCTTTCTTTTAATTATCAATGAAGAGTTTTATTTATCTATTTTATTGCAAGATGCAGTGGGAAGGGCGGGGGAGCAAAACCGCAATACAAATTTATTTCGTTTCTAAGTATTGAGAGATGTGACCCAATTGAAAAAAATATTTCACCATAAGTTCTGGGACAGGACAAACAATTATTTTATGGTGTCCCAACATATATGGAGAAGTACTAGAAATGAAGATATCTTTTTTCACAATTTTCCTTTCATACATTTTATGGAAGTGTTTTTGTGAAGAAGTAATTTTTGACAATGAGATTTAATGCTCATAAAAACTATGTTGTGCTTGATATTTTTAAGAACATTAAAACACTAAGGCATTATAAGAAGAATATAATAAAAAGATATTTAATAAATTGACTGAGAATACTTTTCGGTATTGTCAGAAATAAATGGCAGGTGAGATACTAAACTTTCAGCAGGCTGACAGTAGTTTTCTAGTAAATGTTAGAATACCAGTTTTCAGAAATTATATCAAAATGGCAATACATCAAGATTTGAACATTTTAACATAAGTAAATGCATGTAAGTACACTGACATAGAAGTCCAAGACTATCATCGTAATGAACACTCTCTTAAAATGGTAATAAGTCAATTTTACCTTAATACATGCAAGAACAAAACCAACATCATTCCATTTCAAATCTGCAATCAGCTCAGTCAGTCCCTGAAATCAAAACAAAAGTAAGAATAAAAACAAATACAACCCAGATTTCTACAGCCTGATCCAACACTTATACAAGTACACTCAACATTTCTACAACTTGATCCAACATTTCTACAAGTACAGTATGCTCAATATTTCTGCAACCACATCAAACATCCTCATAATGGATTGGATACCTCACTGACATAAGCCTATTACAAATATACTATCTTTAATCAAATACCAATCCGAACAATTACTAAAAGTATAGACAACCTCAGCCAATCAGATTGAAGATAAGCATTCATTGATCATGTTCATAATTGTATTCATCCAAGATTCAATGATTTAATTCTATTTACCAAATAAACCCAAAATCAGGTAAAAAATAATGTTTTTAGATATTACCGATTTCAAACGTAAAGATGTAAAATCAGCTCATTAAAATAGATGCATTTCACTCATTATTGAACTCTAAGATGTTATTGCTTAAGCCTACATTCCAAGCTTGAACAAAATTGGACATGAAATATGGTTTCCAGGGTGGTAAAAAGCTCAACCAATCATTGATGATAAAAGCTCCTATTCAAAGTATTATCAAACTCATCTGTAATGTTGATGATACAAGCTAATATTCAAAGTATTATCAAACTTATCTGTAATCTTGATGATACAAGCTAATATTCCAAGTATTATAAAACTCATCTGTAATCTTGATGATACAAGCTTCTATTCCAAGTATTATCAAACTCATCTGCAATCTTGACGATACAAGCTTCTATTCCAAGTATTATCAAACTCATCTGTAATCTTGATGATACAAGCTTCTATTCGAAGTATCATCAAACTCATCTGTAATGTTGATGATACAAGCTCATATTCCAAGTATTATCAAACTCATCTGTAATGATGATGATAAAAGCTCCTATTCAAAGTATCATCAAAATCATCTGTAATCTTGATGATACACGCTAATATTCCAAGTATCATCAAACTCATCTGTAATGATGATGATACAAGCTCATATTCCAAGTATCATCAAAATCATCTGTAATCTTGATGATACAAGCTAATATTCCAAGTATCATCAAACTTCTCTGTAATCTTGATGATACAAGCTTCTATTCCAAGTATCATCAAACATCTGTAATGTTGATGATACAAGCTCCTATTCCAAGTATTATCAAACTCATCTGTAATCTTGATGATAAAAGCTCCTATTCAAAGTATTATCAAACTCATCTGTAATCTTGATGATACAAGCTAATATTCCAAGTATTATCAAACTTATCTGTAATCTTGATGATAAAAGCTAATATTCCAAGTATTATCAAACTCATCTGTAATCTTGATGATACAAGCTTCTATTTCAAGTATCATCTAAATCATCTCTAATCTTGATGATACAAGCTCCTATTCCATGTATTATCAAACTTATCTGTAATCTTGATGATACAAGCTTCTATTCAAAGTATTATCAAACTCATCTGTAATCTTGATGATAAAAGTATAATCAAACTCATCTGTAATGATGATGATAAAAGCTAATATTCAAAGTATTATCAAACTCATCTGTAATGATGATGATAAAAGCTCCTATTCCAAGTATCATCAAACTCATCTGTAATGATGATGATAAAAGCACCTATTCCAAGTATCATCAAACTCATCTGTAATGATGATGATAAAATCTCCTATTCAAAGTATCATCAAACTCATCTGTAATGATGATGATAAAAGCTCCTATTCAAAGTATCATCAAACTCATCTGTAATGATGATGATAAAAGCACCAATTCAAAGTATCATCAAACTCATCTGTAATGATGATGATACAAGCTCCTATTCCAAGTATTATCAAACTCATCTGTAATCTTGATGATAAAAGCTTCTATTCAAAGTATTATCAAACTCATCTGTAATCTTGATGATACAAGCTAATATTCCAAATATTATCAAACTTATTTGTAATCTTGATGATAAAAGCTAATATTTCAAGTATTATCAAACTCATCTGTAATCTTGATGATACAAGCTACTATTACAAGTATTATCAAACTCATCTGTAATCTTGATGATACAAGCTCCTATTCCAAGTATCATCTAAATCATCTGTAATATTGATGATACAAGCTCCTATCCCAAGTATTATCAAAGTTATCTGTAATCTTGATGATACAAGCTTCTATTCCAAGTATTATCAAACTCATCTGTAATCTTGATGATAAAAGCTCTTATTCCAAGTATCATCAAACTCATCTGTAATGATGATGATAAAAGCTCCTATTCCAAGTATCATCAAACTCATCTCTAATGATGATGATAAAAGCTCTTATTCCAAGTATCATCAAACTCATCTGTAATCTTGATGATACAAGCTTCTATTCAAAATATTATCAAACTCATCTATAATCTTGATGATACAAGCTCCTATTCCAAGTATTATCAAACTCATCTGTAATGATGATGATAAAAGCTCCTATTCAAAGTATTATCAAACTCATCTGTAATGTTGATGATACAAGCTAATATTCCAAGTATCATCAAACTCATCTGTAATGATGATGATACAAGATACTATTCCAAGTATCATCAAACTCATCTGTAATCTTGATGATACAAACTCCTATTCCAAGTATTATCAAACTCATCTGTAATCTTGATGATAAAAGCTCCTATTTAAAGTATTATCAAACTCATCTGTAATGTTGATGATACAAGCTAATATTCCAAGTATTATCAAACCTATCTGTAATCTTGATGATACAAACTAATATTCCAAGTATTATCAAACTCATTTGTAATCTTGATGATACAAGCTTCTATTCCAAGTATCATCAAAACCATCTGTAATCTTGATGATACAAGCTCCTATTCCAAGTATTATCAAACTCATCTGAAATCTTGATGATACAAGCTTCTATTCCAAGTATAATCAAACTCATCTGTAATCTTGATGATACAAGCTTCTATTCCAAGTATTATCAAACTCATCTGTAATCTTGATGATAAAAGATCCTATTCAAAGTATCATCAAACTCATCTGAAATCTTGATGATACAAGCTTCTATTCCAAGTATTATCAAATTCATCTGTAATCTTGATGATACAAGCTTCTATTCCAAGTATTATCAAACTCATCTGTAATCTTGATGATACAAGCTACTATTACAAGTATTATCAAACTCATTTGCAATCTTGATGATACAAGCTCCTATTCCAAGTATTATCAAACTCATCTGTAATCTTGATGATAAAAGCTCCTATTCCAAGTATCATCAAATCAATATGTAATGATGATGATAAAAGATCCAATTCAAGGTATTATCAAACTCATCTGTAATGATGATGATAAAAGCTCCTATTCCAAGCATCATCAAACTCATCTGTAATGATGATGATACAAGCTCCTATTCCAAGTATCATCAAACTCATCTGTAATGATGATCATAAAAGCTCCTATTCAAAGTATCATCAAACTCATCTGTAATGATGATCATAAAAGCTCCTATTCAAAGTATCATCAAACTCATCTGTAATGATGATGATAAAAGCTCCTATTCCAAGTATTATCAAACTCATCTGTAATCTTGATGATACAAGCTTCTATTCAAAGTATTATTAAACTCATCTGTAATCTTGATGATAAAAGCTATTATTCGAGGTATCATCAAACTCATCTGGAATGATGATGATACAAGCTAATATTCCAAGTATCATCAAACTCATCTGTAATGATGATGATAAAAGCTCCTATTCCAAGTATCATCAAACTCATATGTAATCTTGATGATACAAGCTTCTATTCAAAGTATTTTCAAACTCATCTTTAATCTTGATGATACAAGCTCCTATTCCAAGTATTATCAAACTCATCTGTAATGATGATGATAAAAGCTCCTATTCAAAGCATTATCAAACTCATCTGTAATGTTGATGATACAAGCAAATATTCCAAGTATCATCAAACTCATCTGAAATCTTGATGATACAAGCCACTATTCAAAGTATCATCAAAATCATCTGTAATCTTGATGATACAAGCTCCTATTCCAAGTATTATCAAACTCATCTGTAATCTTGATGATACAAGCTTCTATTCAAAGTATCATCAAAACTCATCTGTAATCTTGATGATACAAGCTTCTATTCCAAGTATTATCAAACTCATATGTAATCTTGATGATACAAGCTTCTATTCGAAGTATCATCAAACTTGTCTGTAATCTTGATGATACAAGCTTCTATTCGAAGTATCATCAAACTCATCTGTAATGTTGATGATACAAGCTCCTATTCCAAGAATTATCAAACTCATCTGTAATCTTGATGATAAAAGCTCTTATTCGAGGTATCATCAAACTCATCTGGAATGATGATGATACAAGCTAATATTCCAAGTATCATCAAACTCATCTGTAATGATGATGATAAAAGCTCCTATTCCAAGTATCATCAAACTCATATGTAATCTTGATGATACAAGCTTCTATTCAAAGTATTTTCAAACTCATCTTTAATCTTGATGATACAAGCTCCTATTCCAAGTATTATCAAACTCATCTGTAATGATGATGATAAAAGCTCCTATTCAAAGCATTATCAAACTCATCTGTAATGTTGATGATACAAGCAAATATTCCAAGTATCATCAAACTCATCTGAAATCTTGATGATACAAGCCACTATTCAAAGTATCATCAAAATCATCTGTAATCTTGATGATACAAGCTCCTATTCTAAGTATTATCAAACTCATCTGTAATCTTGATGATACAAGCTTCTATTCAAAGTATCATCAAACTCATCTGTAATGTTGATGATACAAGCTCCAATTCCAAGTATTATCAAACTCATCTGTAATCTTGATGATAAAAGCTCCTATTCAAAGTATTATCAAACTCATTTGTAATGTTGATGATACAAGCTAATATTCCAAGTATTATCAAACGTATCTGTAATCTTGATGATACAAACTAATATTCCAAGTATTATCAAACTCATCTGTAATCCTGATGATACAAGCTACTATTCGAAGTATCATCAAAACCATCTATAATCTTGATAATACAAGCTTCTATTCCAAGTATTATCAAACTCATCTGTAATCTTGATGATACAAGCTAATAAACAAAGTATTATCAAACTCATCTGTAATGTTGATGATACAAGCTTCTATTCCAAGTATTATCAAACTCAACTGTAATCTTGATGATAAAAGCTCCTATTCCAAGTATCATCAAACTCATCTGTAATCTTGATGATACAAGCTTCTATTCCAAGTATTATCAAACTCATCTGTAATCTTGATGATACAAGCTTTTATTCCAAGTATTATCAAACTAATATGTAATCTTGATGATACAAGCTACTATTCCAAGTATTATCAAACTCATTTGTAATCTTGATGATACAAGCTCCTATTCCAAGTATTATCAAACTCATCTGTAATCTTGATGATACAAGCTCCTATTCCAAGTATCATCAAACTCATCTGTAATGATGATGATAAAAGCTCCTATTCAAAGTATTATCAATCTCATCTGTAATAATGATGATAAAAGCTCCTATTCCAAGTATTATCAAACTCATCTGTAATCTTGATGATACAAGCTCCTATTCCAAGTATCATCAAACTCATCTGTAATGATGATGATAAAAGCTCCTATTCAAAGTATTATCAATCTCATCTGATGATAAAAGCTCCTATTCAAAGTATTATCAATCTCATCTGTAATAATGATGATAAAAGCTCCTATTCAAAGTATTATCAAACTCATCTGTAATGATGATGATACAAGTTCGTATTCCAAGTATTATCAAACTCATCTGTAATCTTGATGATACAAGCTTCTATTTCAAGTATTATCAAACTTATCTGTAATCTTGATGATACAAGCTCATGTTTGAAGTATCATCAAACCCATCTGTAATGTTGATGATACAAGCTCCTATTCCAAGTATTATCAAAGTCATCTGTAATGATGATGATAAAAGCTGCTATTCAAAGTATTATCAAACTCATCTGTAATCTTGATGATACAAGCTTCTATTCAAAGTATTATCAAACTCATCTGTAATCTTGATGATACAAGCTCCTATTCCAAGTATTATCAAACTTATCTGTGCTGATGATGATAAAAGCTCCTAGTCAAAGTATTATCATCTGAAATCTTGATGATAAAAGCTCCTATTCCAAGTATCATCAAACTCATCTGTAATCTTGATGATACAAGCTTCTATTCAAAGTATTATCAAACTCATCTGTAATCTTGATGATACAAGCTCCTATTCCAAGTATTATCAAACTTATCTGTGCTGATGATGATAAAACCTCCTATTCAAAGTATTATCAAACTCATCAGTAATGTTGATGATACAAGCTCCTATTTCATGTATCATCAAAATCATCTGTAATCTTGATGATACAAGCTAATATTCCAAGTATCATCAAACTTCTCTGTAATCTTGATGATACAAGCTTCTATTCCAAGTATCATCAAACTTGTCTGTAATCTTCATGATACAAGCTTCTATTTGAAGTATCATCAAACTCATCTGTAATGTTGATGATACAAGCTCCTATTCCAAGTATTATCAAACTCATCTGTAATCTTGATGATAAAAGCTCCTACTCAAAGTATTAACAAACTCATCTGTAATGTTGATGATACAAGCTAATATTCCAAGTATTATCAAACTTATCTGTAATCTTGATGATGAAAGCTAATATTCCAAGCATTATCAAACTCATCTGTTATCTTGATGATAAAAGATAATATTCCAATTATTATCAAACTCATCAGTAACCTTGATGATACAAGCTTCTATTTCAAGTATCATCAAAATCATTTGTAATCTTGGTGATACAAACTCCTATTCCAAGTATTATCAAACTTATCTGCAATCTTGATGATACAAGCTTCTATTCCAAGTATTATCAAACTCATCTGCAATCTTGATGATAAAAGTATCATCAAACTCATCTGTAATGATGATGATAAAAGCTCCAATGCAAAGTATTATCAAACTCATCTGTAATGATGATGATAAAAGCTCCTATTTCAACTATCATCAAACTCATCTGTAATGATGATGATAAAAGCTCCTATTCCAAGTATCATCAAACTCAACTGTAATGATGATGATAAAAGCTCCTATTCAGAGTATCATCAAACTCATCGGTAATGATGATGATAAAGCTCCTATTCAAAGTATCATCAAAATTATCTGTAATGATGATGATAAAAGCTCCCATTCCAAGTATTATCAAACTCATCTGTAATCTTGATGATACAAGCTTCAATTCAAAGTATTATCAAACTCATCTGTAATCTTGATGATAAAAGCTCTTATTCCAAGTATCATCAAACTCATCTGTAATGATGATGATAAAAGCTCCTATTCCAAGTATCATCAAACTCATCTCTAATGATGATGATAAAAGCTCCTATTCCAAGTATCATCAAACTCATCTGTAATCTTGATGATACAAACTTCTATTCAAAGTATTATCAAACTCATCTGTAATCTTGATGATACAAGCTCCTATTCCAAGTATTATCAAACTCATATGTAATCTTGATGATACAAGCTTCTATTCCAAGTATCATCAAACTTGTCTGTAATCTTGATGATACAAGCTTCTATTCGAAGTATCATCAAACTCATCTGTAATGTTGATGATACAAGCTCCTATTCCAAGTATTATCAAACTCATCTGAAATCTTGATGATACAAGCTTCTATTCAAAGTATTATCAAACTCATCTGTAATCTTGATGATACAAGCTCCTATTCCAAGTATTATCAAACTTATCTGTGCTGATAATGATAAAAGCTCATATTCAAAGTATTATCAAACTCATCAGTAATGTTGATGATACAAGCTCCTATTCCAAGTATCATCAAAATCATCTGTAATCTTGATGATACAAGCTCCTATTCCAAGTATTATCAAAGTCATCTGTAATGATGATGATAAAAGCTGCTATTCAAAGTATTATCAAACTCATCTGTAATCTTGATGATACAAGCTTCTATTCAAAGTATTATCAAACTCATCTGTAATCTTGATGATACAAGCTCCTATTCCAAGTATTATCAAACTTATCTGTGCTGATCATGATAAAAGCTCCTAGTCAAAGTATTATCATCTGAAATCTTGATGATAAAAGCTCCTATTCCAAGTATCATCAAACTCATCTGTAATCTTGATGATACAAGCTTCTATTCAAAGTATTATCAAACTCATCTGTAATCTTGATGATACAAGCTCCTATTCCAAGTATTATCAAACTTATCTGTGCTGATGATGATAAAACCTCCTATTCAAAGTATTATCAAACTCATCAGTAATGTTGATGATACAAGCTCCTATTCCAAGTATCATCAAAATCATCTGTAATCTTGATGATACAAGCTAATATTCCAAGTATCATCAAACTTCTCTGTAATCTTGATGATACAAGCTTCTATTCCAAGTATCATCAAACTTGTCTGTAATCTTGATGATACAAGCTTCTATTTGAAGTATCATCAAACTCATCTGTAATGTTGATGATACAAGCTCCTATTCCAAGTATTATCAAACTCATCTGTAATCTTGATGATAAAAGCTCCTACTCAAAGTATTAACAAACTCATCTGTAATGTTGATGATACAAGCTAATATTCCAAGTATTATCAAACTTATCTGTAATCTTGATGATGAAAGCTAATATTCCAAGCATTATCAAACTCATCTGTTATCTTGATGATAAAAGATAATATTCCAATTATTATCAAACTCATCAGTAACCTTGATGATACAAGCTTCTATTTCAAGTATCATCAAAATCATTTGTAATCTTGGTGATACAAGCTCCTATTCCAAGTATTATCAAACTTATCTGCAATCTTGATGATACAAGCTTCTATTCCATGTATTATCAAACTCATCTGCAATCTTGATGATAAAAGTATCATCAAACTCATCTGTAATGATGATGATAAAAGCTCCAATGCAAAGTATTATCAAACTCATCTGTAATGATGATGATAAAAGCTCCTATTCCAACTATCATCAAACTCATCTGTAATGATGATGATAAAAGCTCCTATTCCAAGTATCATCAAACTCAACTGTAATGATGATGATAAAAGCTCCTATTCAGAGTATCATCAAACTCATCGGTAATGATGATGATAAAGCTCCTATTCAAAGTATCATCAAAATTATCTGTAATGATGATGATAAAAGCTCCCATTCCAAGTATTATCAAACTCATCTGTAATCTTGATGATACAAGCTTCAATTCAAAGTATTATCAAACTCATCTGTAATCTTGATGATAAAAGCTCTTATTCCAAGTATCATCAAACTCATCTGTAATGATGATGATAAAAGCTCCTATTCCAAGTATCATCAAACTCATCTCTAATGATGATGATAAAAGCTCCTATTCCAAGTATCATCAAACTCATCTGTAATCTTGATGATACAAACTTCTATTCAAAGTATTATCAAACTCATCTGTAATCTTGATGATACAAGCTCCTATTCCAAGTATTATCAAACTCATATGTAATCTTGATGATACAAGCTTCTATTCCAAGTATCATCAAACTTGTCTGTAATCTTGATGATACAAGCTTCTATTCGAAGTATCATCAAACTCATCTGTAATGTTGATGATACAAGCTCCTATTCCAAGTATTATCAAACTCATCTGAAATCTTGATGATACAAGCTTCTATTCAAAGTATTATCAAACTCATCTGTAATCTTGATGATACAAGCTCCTATTCCAAGTATTATCAAACTTATCTGTGCTGATAATGATAAAAGCTCATATTCAAAGTATTATCAAACTCATCAGTAATGTTGATGATACAAGCTCCTATTCCAAGTATCATCAAAATCATCTGTACTCTTGATGATACAAGCTAATATTCCGAGTATCATCAAACTTCTCTGTAATCTTGATGATACAAGCTTCTATTCCAAGTATCATCAAACTTGTCTGTAATCTTGATGATACAAGCTTCTATTCGAAGTATCATCAAACTCATCTGTAATGTTGATGATACAAGCTCCTATTCCAAGTATTATCAAACTCATCTGTAATCTTGATGATAAAAGCTCCTATTCAACGTATTAACAAACTCATCTGTAATGTTGATGATACAAGCTAATATTCCAAGTATTATCAAACTTATCTGTAATCTTGATGATGAAAGCTAATATTCCAAGCATTATCAAACTCATCTGTTATCTTGATGATAAAAGCTAATATTCCAATTATTATCAAACTCATCTGTAATCTTGATGATACAAGCTTCTATTCCAAGTATCATCAAAGTCATCTGTAATCTTGATGATACAAGCTCCTATTCCAAGTATTATCAAACTTATCTGTAATCTTGATGATACAAGCTTCTATTCCAAGTATTATCAAACTCATCTGCAATCTTGATGATAAAAGTATCATCAAACTCATCTGTAATGATGATGATAAAAGCTCCAATGCAAAGTATTATCAAACTCATCTGTAATGATGATGATAAAAGCTCCTATTCCAAGTATCATCAAACTCATCTGTAATGATGATGATAAAAGCTCCTATTCCAAGTATCATCAAACTCAACTGCAATGGTGATGATAAAAGCTCCTATTCAGAGTATCATCAAACTCATCGGTAATGATGATGATAAAGCTCCTATTCAAAGTATCATCAAAATCATCTGTAATGATGATGATAAAAGCTTCTATTCCAAGTATTATCAAACTCATCTGTCATCTTGATGATACAAGCTTCTATTCAAAGTATTATCAAACTCATCTGTAATCTTGATGATAAAAGCTCTTATTCCAAGTATCATCAAACTCATCTGTAATGATGATGATAAAAGCTCCTATTCCAAGTATCATCAAACTCATCTCTAATGATGATGATAAAAGCTCCTATTCCAAGTATCATCAAACTCATCTGTAATCTTGATGATACAAACTTCTATTCAAATTATTATCAAACTCATCTGTAATCTTGATGATACAAGCTCCTATTCCAAGTATTATCAAACTCATCTGTAATGATGATGATAAAAGCTCCTATTCAAAGTATTATCAAACTCATCTGTAATGTTGATGATACAAGCTAATATTCCAAGTATCATCAAATTCATCTGTAATGATGATGATACAAGCTCCCATTCCAAGTATCATCAAACTCATGTGTAATCTTGATGATACAAGCTTCTATTCCAAGTATCATCAAACTCATCTGTAATCTTGATGATACAAGCTTATATTATAAGTATCATCAAACTTGTGTGTAATCTTGATGATAAAAGCTCCTATTCCAAGTATTATCAAACTCATCTGTAATGATGATGATACAAGTTCGTATTCCAAGTATTATCAAACTCATCTGTAATCTTGATGATACAAGCTTCTATTTCAAGTATTATCAAACTTATCTGTAATCTTGATGATACAAGCTCATGTTTGAAGTATCATCAAACTCATCTGTAATGTTGATGATACAAGCTCCTATTCCAAGTATTATCAAAGTCATCTGTAATGATGATGATAAAAGCTGCTATTCAAAGTATTATCAAACTCATCTGTAATCTTGATGATACAAGCTTCTATTCAAAGTTTTATCAAACTCATCTGTAATCTTGATGATACAAGCTCCTATTCCAAGTATTATCAAACTTATCTGTGCTGATGATGATAAAAGCTCCTAGTCAAAGTATTATCATCTGAAATCTTGATGATAAAAGCTCCAATTCCAAGTATCATCAAACTCATCTGTAATCTTGATGATACAAGCTCCTATTCCAAGTATTATCAAACTTATCTGTGCTGATGATGATAAAAGCTCCTATTCAAAGTATTATCAAACTCATCAGTAATGTTGATGAAACAAGCTCCAATTCCAAGTATCATCAAAATCATCTGTAATCTTGATGATACAAGCTAATATTCCAAGTATCATCAAACTTCTCTGTAATCTTGATGATACAAGCTTCTATTCGAAGTATCATCAAACTCATCTGTAATGTTGATGATACAAGCTCCTATTCCAAGTATGATCAAACTCATCTGTAATCTTGATGATAAAAGCTCCTATTCAAAGTATTAACAAACTCATCTGTAATGTTGATGATACAAGCTAATATTCCAAGTATTATCAAACTTATCTGTAATCTTGATGATGAAAGCTAATATTCCAAGCATTATCAAACTCATCTGTTATCTTGATGATAAAAGCTAATATTGCAATTATTATCAAACTCATCTGTAATCTTGATGATACAAGCTTCTATTCCAAGTATCATCAAAATCATTTGTAATCTTGATGATACAAGCTCCTATTCCAAGTATTATCAAACTCATCTGCAATCTTGATGATAAAAGTATCATCAAACTCATCTGTAATGATGATGATAAAAGCTCCAATGCAAAGTATTATCAAACTCATCTGTAATGATGATGATAAAAGCTCCTATTCCAAGTATCATCAAACTCATCTGTAATGATGATGATAAAAGCTCCTATTCCAAGTATCATCAAACTCAACTGTAATGATGATGATAAAAGCTCCTATTCAGAGTATCATCAAACTCATCGGTAATGATGATGATAAAGCTCCTATTCAAAGTATCATCAAAATCATCTGTAATGATGATGATAAAAGCTCCTATTCCAAGTATTATCAAACTCATCTGTAATCTTGATGATACAAGCTTCTATTCAAAGTATTATCAAACTCATCTGTAATCTTGATGATAAAAGCTCTTATTCCAAGTATCATCAAACTCATCTGTAATGATGATGATAAAAGCTCCTATTCAAAGTATTATCAAACTCATCTGTAATCTTGATGATAAAAGCTCTTATTCCAAGTATCATCAAACTCATCTGTAATGATGATGATAAAAGCTCCTATTCCAAGTATCATCAAACTCATCTCTAATGATGATGATAAAAGCTCCTATTCCAAGTATCATCAAACTCATCTGTAATCTTGATGATACAAACTTCTATTCAAAGTATTATCAAACTCATCTGTAATCTTGATGATACAAGCTCCTATTCCAAGTATTATCAAACTCATATGTAATCTTGATGATACAAGCTTCTATTCCAAGTATCATCAAACTTGTCTGTAATCTTGATGATACAAGCTTCTATTCGAAGTATCATCAAACTCATCTGTAATGTTGATGATACATGTACAAGCTCCTATTCCAAGTATTATCAAACTCATCTGTAATCTTGATGATACAAGCTTCTATTCAAAGTATTATCAAACTCATCTGTAATCTTGATGATACAAGCTCCCATTCCAAGTATTATCAAACTTATCTGTGCTGATGATGATAAAAGCTCCTATTCAAAGTATTATCAAACTCATCAGTAATGTTGATGATACAAGCTCCTATTCCAAGTATCATCAAAATCATCTGTAATCTTGATGATACAAGCTAATATTCCAAGTATCATCAAACTTCTCTGTAATCTTGATGATACAAGCTTCTATTCCAAGTATCATCAAACTTGTCTGTAATCTTGATGATACAAGCTTCTATTCGAAGTATCATCAAACTCATCTGTAATGTTGATGATACAAGCTCCTATTCCAAGTATTATCAAACTCATCTGTAATCTTGATGATAAAAGCTCCTATTCAAAGTATTAACAAACTCATCTGTAATGTTGATGTTACAAGCTAATATTCCAAGTATTATCAAACTTATCTGTAATCTTGATGATGAAAGCTAATATTCCAAGCATTATCAAACTCATCTGTTATCTTGATGATAAAAGCTAATATTCCAATTATTATCAAACTCATCTGTAATCTTGATGATACAAGCTTCTATTCCAAGTATCATCAAAATCATCTGTAATCTTGATGATACAAGCTCCTATTCCAAGTATTATCAAACTTATCTGTAATCTTGATGATACAAGCTTCCATTCCAAGTATTATCAAACTCATCTGCAATCTTGATGATAAAAGTATCATCAAACTCATCTGTAATGATGATGATAAAAGCTCCAATGCAAAGTATTATCAAACTCATCTGTAATGATGATGATAAAAGCTCCTATTCCAAGTATCATCAAACTCAACTGTAATGATGATGATAAAAGCTCCTATTCAGAGTATCATCAAACTCATCTGTAATATTGATGATACAAGCTCCTATTCCAAGTATCATCAAAGTCATCTGTAATGATGATGATACAAGCTAATATTCCAAGTATCATCTAAGTCATCTGTAATGTTGATGATACAAGCTAATATTCCAAGTATCATCTAAGTCATCTGTAATGTTGATGATACAAGCTAATATTCCAAGTATCATCAAAATCATCTGTAATGATGATGATAAAAGCTCCTATTCCAAGTATTATCAAACTCATCTGTAATCTTGATGATACAAGCTTCTATTCCAAGTATTATCAAACTCATCTGTAATCTTGATGATACAAGCTTCTATTCCAAGTATTATCAAACTCATCTGTATTCTTGATAATACAAGCTTCTATTCCAAGTATTATCAAACTCATCTGTAATCTTGATGATACAAGCTAATATTCCAAGTATTATCAAACTCATCTGTATTCTTGATAATACAAGCTTCTATTCCAAGTATTATCAAACTCATCTGTAATCTTGATGATAAAAGCTCTTATTCCAAGTATCATCAAACTCATCTGTAATGATGATGATAAAAGCTCCTATTCCAAGTATCATCAAAATCATCTGTAATGATGATGATAAAAGCTCCTATTCCAAGTATTATCAAACTCATCTGTAATCTTGATGATACAAGCTTCTATTCCAAGTATTATCAAACTCATCTGTAATCTTGATGATACAAGCTTCTATTCCAAGTATTATCAAACTCATCTGTATTCTTGATAATACAAGCTTCTATTCCAAGTATTATCAAACTCATCTGTAATCTTGATGATAAAAGCTCTTATTCCAAGTATCATCAAACTCATCTGTAATGATGATGATAAAAGCTCCTATTCCAAGTATCATCAAACTCATCTGTAATGATGATGATAAAAGCTCCAATGCAAAGTATTATCAAACTCATCTCTAATGATGATGATAAAAGCTCCTATTCAAAGTATCATCAAACTCATCTGTAATGATGATGATAAAAGCTCCTATTCAAAGTATTATCAAACTCATCTGTAATCTTGATGATACAAGCTCCTATTCCAAGTATTATCAAACTCATCTGTAATGATGATGATAAAAGCTCCTATTCAAAGTATTATCAAACTCATCTGTAATCTTGATGATACAAGCTAATATTCCAAGTATCATCAAATTCATCTGTAATGATAATGATACAAGCTCCTATTCCAAGTATCATCAAACTCATCTGTAATCTTGATGATACAAGCTTCTATTCCAAGTATCATCAAACTCATCCGTAATCTTGATGATACAAGCTTATATTATAAGTATCATGAAACTTGTGTGTAATCTTGATGATAAAAGCTCCTATTCCAAGTATTATCAAACTCATCTGTAATGATGATGATAAAAGCTCCTATTCAAAGTATTATCAAACTCATTCTGTAATGTTGATGATACAAGCTAATATTTCAAGTATCATCAAATTCATCTGTAATGATGATGATAAAAGCTCCTATTCCAAGTATCATCAAAATCATCTGTAATCTTAATGATACAAGCTCCTATTTCAAGTATTATCAAACTCATCTGTAATGATGATGATAAAAGCTCCTATTCAAAGTATTATCAAAATCATCTGTAATGTTGATGATACAAGCTAATATTCCAAGTATCATCAAACTCATCTGTAATCTTGATGATACAAGCCACTATTCAAAGCATCATCAAAATCATCTGTAATCTTGATGATACAAGCTCCTATTCCAAGTATTATCAAACTCATCTGTAATCTTGATGATACAAACTTCTATTCAAAGTATCATCAAACTCATCTGTAATCTTGATGATACAAGCTTCTATTCCAAGTATTATTAAACTCATATGTAATCTTGATGATACAAGCTTCTATTCCAAGAATCATCAAACTTGTCTGTAATCTTGATGATACAAGCTTCGATTCGAAGTATCATCAAACTCATCTGTAATGTTGATGATACAAGCTCCTATTCCAAGTATTATCAAACTCATCTGTAATCTTGATGATAAAAGCTCCTATTCAAAGTATTATCAAACTCATTTGTAAAGTTGATGATACAAGCTAATATTCCAAGTATTATCAAACGTATCTGTAATCTTGATGATACAAACTAATATTCCAAGTATTATCAAACTCAACTGTAATCCTGATGATACAAGCTACTATTCGAAGTATCATCAAAACCATCTGTATTCTTGATAATACAAGCTTCTATTCCAAGTATTATCAAACTCATCTGTAATCTTGATGATACAAGCTAATATTCCAAGTATTATCAAACTCATCTGTAATCTTGATGATACAAGCTTCTATTCCAAGTATTATCAAACTCATCTGTAATCTTGATGATAAAAGCTCCTATTCCAAGTATCATCAAACTCATCTGTAATCTTGATGATACAAGCTTCTATTCTAAGTATTATCAAACTCATCTGTAATCTTGATGATACAAGCTTTTATTCCAAGTATTATCAAACTCATATGTAATCTTGAAGATACAAGCTTCTATTCCAAGTATTATCAAACTTGTCTGTAATCTTGATGATACAAGCTTCTATTCCAAGTATTATCAAACTCATCTGTAATCTTGATGATACAAGCTTCTATTCCAAGTATCATCAAACTGATCTGTAATCTTGATGATACAAGCTTCTATTCCAAGTATCTTCAAACTCATATGTAATCTTGATGATACAAGCTTCTATTCCAAGTATCATCAAACTTGTCTGTAATCTTGATGATACAAGCTTCTATTTGAAGTATCATCAAACTCATCTGTAATCTTGATGATACAAGCTTCTATTCCAAGTATTATCAAACTCATCTGTAATCTTGATGATACAAACTAATATTCCAAGTATTATCAAACTCATCTGTAATCTTGATGATACAAGCTTCTATTCCAAGTATTATCAAACTCATCTGTAATCTTGATGATAAATGCTCTTATTCCAAGTATCATCAAACTCATCTGTAATGATGATGATAAAAGCTCCTATTCCAAGTATCATCAAACTCATCTGTAATGATGATGATAAAAGCTCCTATTCCATGTATCATCAAACTCATCTGTAATGATGATGATAAAAGCTCCTATTCAAAGTATTATCAAACTCATCTGTAATGATGATGATAAAAGCTCCTATTCAAAGTATCATCAAACTCATCTGTCATGATGATGATAAAAGCTCCTATTCCAAGTATTATCAAACTCATCTGTAATCTTGATGATACAAGCTAATATTCCAAGTATTATCAAACTCATCTGTAATCTTGATGATACAAGCTTCTATTCCAAGTATTATCAAACTCATCTGTAATCTTGATGATAAAAGCTCTTATTCCAAGTATCATCAAACTCATCTGTAATGATGATGATAAAATCTCCTATTCCAAGTATCATCAAACTCATCTGTAATCTTGATGATAGAAGCTCCTGTTTGAAGTATTATCAAACTCAGCTGTAATCTTGATGATACAAGCTTCTATTCCAAGTATTATCAAACTCATCTGTAATCTTGATGATACAAGCTTCTATTCCAAGTATTATGAAACTTATCTGTAATCTTGATGATACAAGCTAATATTCCAAGTATTATCAAACTCATCTGTAATCTTGATGATACAAGCTAATCTTCCAAGTATTATCAAACTCATCTGTAATCTTGATGATACAAGCTTCTATTCCAAGTATCATCAAACTCATCTGTAATCTTGATGATACAAGCTTGTATTCCAAGTATCATCAAACTCATATGTAATCTTGATGATACAAGCTTCTATTCCAAGTATCATCAAACTTGTCTGTAATCTTGATGATACAAGCTTCTATTTGAAGTATCATCAAACTCATCTGTAATCTTGATGATACAAGCTTCTATTCCAAGTATTATCAAACTCATGTGTAATCTTGATGATACAAGCTAATATTCCAAGTATTATCAAACTCATCTGTAATCTTGATGATACAAGCTTCTATTCCAAGTATTATCAAACTCATCTGTAATCTTGATGATACAAGCTAATATTCCAAGTATTATCAAACTCATCTGTAATCTTGATGATAAAAGCTCTTATTCCAAGTATTGTTAAACTTATCTGTAATCTTGATGATACAAGCTCCTGTTTGAAGTATTATCAAACTCAGCTGTAATCTTGATGATACAAGCTTCTGTTCCAAGTATTATCAAAGTTATCTGTAATCTTGATGATACAAGCTAATATTCCAAGTATTATCAAACTCATCTGTAATCTTGATGATACAAGCTAATATTCCAAGTATTATCAAACTCATCTGTAATCTTGATGATACAAGCTCCTATTCCAAGTATTATCAAACTCATCTGTAATGATGATGATAAAAGCTCCTATTCAAAGTATTATCAAACTCATCTGTAATCTTGATGATACAAGCTAATATTCCAAGTATCATCAAATTCATCTGTAATGATAATGATACAAGCTCCTATTCCAAGTATCATCAAACTCATCTGTAATCTTGATGATACAAGCTTCTATTCCAAGTATCATCAAACTCATCTGTAATCTTGATGATACAAGCTTATATTATAAGTATCATGAAACTTGTGTGTAATCTTGATGATAAAAGCTCCTATTCCAAGTATTATCAAACTCATCTGTAATGATGATGATAAAAGCTCCTATTCAAAGTATTATCAAACTCATTCTGTAATGTTGATGATACAAGCTAATATTTCAAGTATCATCAAATTTATCTGTAATGATGATGATACAAGCTCCTATTCCAAGTATCATCAAAATCATCTGTAATCTTAATGATACAAGCTCCTATTTCAAGTATTATCAAACTCATCTGTAATGATGATGATAAAAGCTCCTATTCAAAGTATTATCAAAATCATCTGTAATGTTGATGATACAAGCTAATATTCCAAGTATCATCAAACTCATCTGTAATCTTGATGATACAAGCCACTATTCAAAGCATCATCAAAATCATCTGTAATCTTGATGATACAAGCTCCTATTCCAAGTATTATCAAACTCATCTGTAATCTTGATGATACAAGCTTCTATTCAAAGTATCATCAAACTCATCTGTAATCTTGATGATACAAGCTAATATTCCAAGTATTATTAAACTCATATGTAATCTTGATGATACAAGCTTCTATTCCAAGAATCATCAAACTTGTCTGTAATCTTGATGATACAAGCTTCTATTCGAAGTATCATCAAACTCATCTGTAATGTTGATGATACAAGCTCCTATTCCAAGTATTATCAAACTCATCTGTAATCTTGATGATAAAAGCTCCTATTCAAAGTATTATCAAACTCATTTGTAAAGTTGATGATACAAGCTAATATTCCAAGTATTATCAAACGTATCTGTAATCTTGATGATACAAACTAATATTCCAAGTATTATCAAACTCAACTGTAATCCTGATGATACAAGCTACTATTCGAAGTATCATCAAAACCATCTGTATTCTTGATAATACAAGCTTCTATTCCAAGTATTATCAAACTCATCTGTAATCTTGATGATACAAGCTAATATTCCAAGTATTATCAAACTCATCTGTAATCTTGATGATACAAGCTTCTATTCCAAGTATTATCAAACTCATCTGTAATCTTGATGATAAAAGCTCCTATTCCAAGTATCATCAAACTCATCTGTAATCTTGATGATACAAGTTTCTATTCTAAGTATTATCAAACTCATCTGTAATCTTGATGATACAAGCTTTTATTCCAAGTATTATCAAACTCATATGTAATCTTGAAGATACAAGCTCCTATTCCAAGTATCATCAAACTGATCTGTAATCTTGATGATACAAGCTTCTATTCCAAGTATCTTCAAACTCATATGTAATCTTGATGATACAAGCTTCTATTCCAAGTATCATCAAACTTGTCTGTAATCTTGATGATACAAGCTTCTATTTGAAGTATCATCAAACTCATCTGTAATCTTGATGATACAAGCTTCTATTCCAAGTATTATCAAACTCATCTGTAATCTTGATGATACAAACTAATATTCCAAGTATTATCAAACTCATCTGTAATCTTGATGATACAAGCTTCTATTCCAAGTATTATCAAACTCATCTGTAATCTTGATGATAAATGCTCTTATTCCAAGTATCATCAAACTCATCTGTAATGATGATGATAAAAGCTCCTATTCCAAGTATCATCAAACTCATCTGTAATGATGATGATAAAAGCTCCTATTCCATGTATCATCAAACTCATCTGTAATGATGATGATAAAAGCTCCTATTCAAAGTATTATCAAACTCATCTGTAATGATGATGATAAAAGCTCCTATTCAAAGTATCATCAAACTCATCTGTCATGATGATGATAAAAGCTCCTATTCCAAGTATTATCAAACTCATCTGTAATCTTGATGATACAAGCTAATATTCCAAGTATTATCAAACTCATCTGTAATCTTGATGATACAAGCTTCTATTCCAAGTATTATCAAACTCATCTGTAATCTTGATGATAAAAGCTCTTATTCCAAGTATCATCAAACTCATCTGTAATGATGATGATAAAATCTCCTATTCCAAGTATCATCAAACTCATCTGTAATCTTGATGATAGAAGCTCCTGTTTGAAGTATTATCAAACTCAGCTGTAATCTTGATGATACAAGCTTCTATTCCAAGTATTATCAAACTCATCTGTAATCTTGATGATACAAGCTTCTATTCCAAGTATTATGAAACTTATCTGTAATCTTGATGATACAAGCTAATATTTCAAGTATTATCAAGCTCATCTGTAATCTTGATGATACAAGCTAATATTCCAAGTATTATCAAACTCATCTGTAATCTTGATGATACAAGCTTCTATTCCAAGTATCATCAAACTCATCTGTAATCTTGATGATACAAGCTTCTATTCCAAGTATTATGAAACTTATCTGTAATCTTGATGATACAAGCTAATATTCCAAGTATTATCAAACTCATCTGTAATCTTGATGATACAAGCTAATATTCCAAGTATCATCAAACTCATCTGTAATCTTGATGATACAAGCTTCTATTCCAGGTATCATCAAACTCATATGTAATCTTGATGATACAAGCTTCTATTCCAAGTATCATCAAACTTGTCTGTAATCTTGATGATACAAGCTTCTATTTGAAGTATCATCAAACTCATCTGTAATCTTGATGATACAAGCTTCTATTCCAAGTATTATCAAACTCATGTGTAATCTTGATGATACAAGCTAATATTCCAAGTATTATCAAACTCATCTGTAATCTTGATGATACAAGCTTCTATTCCAAGTATTATCAAACTCATCTGTAATCTTGATGATACAAGCTAATAGTCCAAGTATTATCAAACTCATCTGTAATCTTGATGATAAAAGCTCTTATTCCAAGTATTGTTAAACTTATCTGTAATCTTGATGATACAAGCTCCTGTTTGAAGTATTATCAAACTCAGCTGTAATCTTGATGATACAAGCTTCTGTTCCAAGTATTATCAAAGTTATCTGTAATCTTGATGATACAAGCTAATATTCCAAGTATTATCAAACTCATCTGTAATCTTGATGATACAAGCTAATATTCCAAGTATTATCAAACTCATCTGTAATCTTGATGATACAAGCTCCTTTTTGAAGCATTATCAAACTCAGCTGTAATCTTGATGATACAAGCTTCTATTCCAAGTATTATCAAACTCATCTGTAATCTTGATGATACAAGCTTCTATTCCAAGTATTATGAAACTTATCTGTAATCTTGATGATACAAGCTAATATTCCAAGTATTATCAAACTCATCTGTAATCTTGATGATACAAGCTTCTATTCCAAGTATCATCAAACTCATCTGTAATCTTGATGATACAAGCTTCTATTCCAAGTATTTTCAAACTTAGCTGTAATCTTGATGATACAAGCTTCTATTCCAAGTATTATCAAACTCATCTGTAATCTTGATGATACAAGCTTCTATTCCAAGTATTATCAAACTCATTTGTAATCTTGATGATACAAGCTTCTATTCCAAGTATCATCAAACTCATCTGTAATCTTGATGATACAAGCTTCTATTCCAAGTATTATCAAACTTAGCTGTAATCTTGATGATACAAGCTTCTATTCCAAGTATCATCAAACTCATCTGTAATATTGATGATACAAGCTCCTATTCCAAGTATCATCAAAATCATCTGTAATCTTGATGATACAAGCTAATATTCCAAGTATCATCAAATTCATCTGTAATGATGATGATACAAGCTCCTATTCCAAGTATCATCAAAATCATCTGTAATCTTGATGATACAAGCTTCTATTCCAAGTATTATCAAACTCATCTGTAATCTTGATGATACAAGCTTCTATTCGAAGTATCATCAAACTGATCTGTAATCTTGATGATACAAGCTAATATTCCAAGTATCATCAAACTCATCTGTAATGATGATGATACAAGCTCCAATTCCAGGTATCATCAAAATCATATGTAATCTTGATGATACAAGCTCCTATTCCAAGTATTATCAAACTCATCTGTAATCTTGAAGTATTATCAAACTCAGCTGTAATGTTGATGAAACAAACTCCTATTCCAAGTATTATCAAAGTTATCTGTAATGTTGATGATTCAAGATTCTATTCCAAATTCCATTTATCATCAAACTTATCTGTAATCTTGATGATACAAGTTAATATTCCAAGTATCATCAAACTCATCTGTAATCTTGATGATACAAGCTCCTGTTTGAAGTATTATCAAACTCAGCTGTAATGTTGATGATACAAGCTCCTATTCCAAGTATTATCAAACTTATCTGTAATCTTGATGATACAAGATTCTATTCCAAGTTCCATTTATCATCAAACTCATCTGTAATGTTGATGATACAAGCTCCCATTCAAAGTATCATCAAACTCATCTGTAATGTTGATGATACAAGCTCCTATTCCAAGTATTATCAAACTCATCTGTAATCTTGATGATAGAAGCTTCTATTCCAAGTATTATTAAACTTATCTGTAATCTTGATGATACAAGATTCTATTACAAATTCCATTTATCATCAAACTCATCTGTAATCTTGATGATACAAGCTCCTATTCAAAGTATCATCATACTCATCTGTAATGTTGATGATACAAGCTCCTATTCCAAGTATAATCAAACTCATCTGTAATCTTGATGATACAAGCTTCTATTCCAAGTATTATCAAACTCATCTGTAATGTTGATGATACAAACTTCTATTCCAAGTATCATCAAACTTGTCTGTAATCTTGATGATACAAGCTCCTGTTTGAAGTATTATCAAACTCATCTGTAATGTTGATGATACAAGCTCCTATTCCAAGTATTATCAAACTCATCGGTAATCTTGATGATACAAGATTCTATTCCAAACTCCATATATCATCAAACTTATCTGTAATCTTAATGATACAAGCTCGTATTCCAAGTATCATCAAAATCATCTGTAATCTTGATGATAAAAGCTACTATTCAAAGTATTATCAAACTCATCTGTAATGTTGATGATACAAGCTAATATTCCAAGTATCATCTAAGTCATCTGTAATGATGATGATACAAGCTCCTATTCCAAGTATCATCAAAATCATCTGTAATCTTGATGATAAAAGCTACTATTCAAAGTATTATCAAACTCATCTGTAATGTTGATGATACAAGCTAATATTCCAAGTATCATCTAAGTCATCTGTAATGATGATGATACAAGCTCCTATTCCAAGTATCATCAAAATCATCTGTAATCTTGATGATACAAGCTTCTATTCCAAGTATTATCAAACTCATCTGTAATCTTGATGATACAAACTTCTATTCCAAGTATTATCAAACTCATCTGTAATCTTGATGATACAAGCTTCTATTCCAAGTATTATCAAACTCATCTGTAATCTTGATGATACAAGCTTCTATTCCAAGTATTATCAAACTCATCTGTAATCTTGATGATACAAGCTTCTATTCCAAGTATTATCAAACTCATCTGTAATCTTGATGATACAAGCTTCTATTCCAAGTATTATCAAACTCATCTGTAATCTTGATGATACAAGCTTCTATTTGAAGTATTATCAAACTCAGCTGTAATGTTGATGATACAAGCTCCTATTCCAAGTATTATCAAACTTATCTGTAATCTTGATGATACAAGATTCTATTTCAAATTCCATTTATCATCAAACTTATCTGTAATCTTGATGATACAAGCTTCTATTCCAAGTATCATCAAACTCATCTGTAATCTTGATGATACAAGCTTCTATTCCAAGTATCATCAAACTCATCTGTAATCTTGATGATACAAGCTTCTATTCCAAGTATTATCAAAATCAGATCAGGAATCTGGCTTCCATCATGGTAACAAACTCAGACCATCAGATGTAAGATTATTTTACTAAAGTGTCTTATTTTTTTCATAACTGAACTTGATCAAGATGTTTAATTAATATAAGCATATATTCCAAGTCTGAATAAAATATGGTCAGAAATATGGACTCCCTAGTGATAACATGTTCAGTCAGTCACATGCAAGATAATCTCATTAATATCGTCGTTGGCATCCGTCCATCATCGAGAGACGATGGTGTAGCTTAGAATTTGGGTGTCCTATCTGCACCTTCGCGAGTGGCTGAAGAGTCTGACCCTTGAGTGACAGTCTCTGTTGCACTTGCTGCAGGTGTATGCTGATGTTTGCTGAGGATGTTTTTGGTTCGCCTTTCTCCTCGCTCTCTTTGCAGCGAGTTTTGTGTTTCACATCTCCTCAGCTTTCTGAGTGCCCTGTCTGACAGCAAGACGCCATGCGGAGCAGTCGTCAGCACAGCTCTCCCAATTGTTTATGTTGATGTTGGCTGTCTTCATGTCCTTTTTGCAGACATCTTTGTAGCGCAGACGTGGCCTTCCAGTCGTTCGTGCACCTTCTACTAGCTAGCCGTACAGCAGGTCCTTGGGTATGCGGCCTGGGTTCATTCTCCTAACATGGCCTAGCCAGCGAAGGCGCCTCTCGCTGAGAATGGAAAACATGCTGTTCATGCCGGTGCATTTCAGAACCTCTGTGTTGGGAACTTTGTCCTGCCACTGGATACGCAGAATACGCCGCAAGCATCTCAGGTGGAAGCTGTTGAGTTTCCTCACGTGACTCGCGTAGGTGGTCCATGCCTCGCTGCTGTAAAGGAATGTGCTGAGTATGCATGCCTGGTAGACGCGCAGTTTAGTCTTCTCGGTGAGGTTGTGATTGTCCCAGACCCTCTGGTTCAGTCTCGCCATAACTGCTGATGCCTTGGCAATCCGGTCATTTATATCAATATCAACGGAGAGCGAGTTGGAGATGGTGGACCCAAGGTATGTGTAGTCCTCAACAACTTCCAGGTTGTACTCATCAATGGCGATGGTGGGAGAGGAGTCTGCGTCCTGCACCATTACATTCGTCTTCTTCAGACTGATTGTCAGTCCGAACTTCTTGCAGGCGTGGGAGAGGCGGCATACTAGCTGCTGCAGTCCATCTTCCATGTGTGATGTCAAGGCTGCATCGTCGGCGAAGAGCAATTCACGGATGAGAACCTTTGTAACTTTAGTCTTTGCATGGAGACAGGCGATGTTAAACAGCTTTCCGTCAGTCCTGGTGTGTATATACACACCCTTGCTGCAGTCCTTGAAGGCGTACTGGAGGAGAATGGAAAAGAAGATGGCAAAGAGAGTTGGCGCAAGGACACAGCCTTGCTTCACTCCACTGCTGACTGGGAAGGCCTCTGATGTTGCGCCGTTGAAGCACACTGTGCTGTGCATGTTCTCGTGGATCGATGTTATGATAGCAAGCAGTCATGGGGGCAGCCTATCTTCTTAAGGATCCTGAAGAGTCTGCTCTGGCTGACCAGGTCAAATGCCTTGGTCAGGTCTATGAAGGCAATGCAGAGGGGCATCTGCTGCTCACGACACTTCTCCTGCAGCTGTCGTAGTGAGAAGATCATGTCTACAGTTGACCTGCCTGCTCGGAAGCCACAATGGGACTCGGGGTAGACTCGGGATGCTAGGGTCTGCAAGTGCGCCAGGACGACACGGGCGAACGCCTTTCCAACCATACTGAGAAGAGAGATGCCTCTGTAGTTGTTGCAGTCACTGCGGTCTCCTTTGTTCTTGTATAGAGTGACAATGTTTGCATCTCGCATGTTCTGGGGGATGTGTCCTTGTCCCCAGCAGAGGCAGAGGAGTTCGTGCAGAGACTGGATTAGTGCTGGTTTCCCTATCTTTAGGACTTCAGGCGGAATGCCGTCACTCTCAGGGGCCTTCCCACAAGCGAGGCAGTCGATGGCTTTGCTAAACTCTTCCAGGGTGGGTGGTGTGTCTAGTTCCTCCAAGACTGGCAGGTCTGGGATGGCGTCTAGGGCGGTGTCCATGACGACGTTTTGGGTTGCATACAGCTCAATGTAGTGATCAACC
Source organism: Unio delphinus (assembly GCA_029339505.1). Lineage (NCBI taxonomy): Eukaryota > Metazoa > Mollusca > Bivalvia > Unionida > Unionidae > Unio > Unio delphinus. The sequence goes on from JAQISU010000081.1 coordinate 15,326,627, forward strand.
CTGCGCTGCAGCTGTTTGCCCTGGTCTTTGATGACTTCGCCAGTGACGGGCGGTCTGCTGGGCATTTTTCCTGGCAGTCCTGAGGGCCTGTAATGTACCAAGGCTAGGCACAGCCTTGTAAGCCAGGAGGGCTTTCCTCTTCACCTCAGTCACGGGTGGCCTCATACCAGTCTGTGTTTTTGTGCTATTTCTTCCCATAGGCAGTAATGGCTGAGTTGTACACAGCGTCTAGGAGGTGGGACCACTTGGAGTCGATGGTGTCATCAGGTGTCTCTTTGGTGAGAGCCTCGTGAAGTTTGCAGATGAACTGCTGTGTCTTCTCTGGATTGCTTGCACAGCAGGTGTTGATGCGTGGTCGACCATTCTTCTTGGCGTGGTGCAGTTTCTTGGGCATTATTCGCACCTTGCTGGCCACAAGGGAGTGGTCCGTGTCGCAGTCGGCACTGTGGTACCTCGTAGAACTGGTCTTTTTCTTCTGGGTTTGAGTAGAGGGTTGGGGCATACACGCTGAAGATGTTGGCTGGGCCTGAGGATGTTGATAGCCAGAGGGCAAGGATCCTCTCAGTGCCTGATGATGGAGGCTCAATGAAGGCAACGAGGGTGTTCTTTACAGCAAAGCCGACACCATGCTGCCTGGGTTTGTCTGATGGTTTTCCTTGCCAGAGGAAGGTGTAGTTGGCTTCCCTGATGGTGCCGCTGTCGGCCAGTCGGGTCTCTTGAAGACAGGCAATGTCGACATTCAGTCGAGAGAGTTCTCTGTCAATGACGGCAGTCTTCCGTGCATTGCTGATCTTCTGCAGGTCAGTGGTGAGTCCAGGGCACAAGGTTCTGATGTTTCAGTTTGCAAAACGAAGAGCTGGAGTCTTCTTGTTTCCTCTTTGTATCTTGCTTGGTGCAGAGTTTTTTGGCCTGCTTGTCGAGATGGTTCTGTAAGCTCCACGCACCCAGTGAAGCAGGCAGGCCATGGCGGGAAGCACCTTATTGACTAGGGGCTGCCCAGCTTGAGGTGGGCGGTAGCTTCCAATGAGACATGGCGATCTCTCCCACCATTGAAAGCAGCCCCTGGCGCCAAGTTCTACGCCAATCGAGCTATGGCTTATAACCGGTAGACTGTTGCTTCCCGTGTTGTGACGACGCCTTAAGACGATGCTGGAGTGTCCTCTCCAGTGGAGCTACAAAGCCTCATTAATATACATAATCATATTCAGACTTACCCAAGTTACGGATGATATAGATGAGCATTCAATGTGTAACCAAACCAGATTTTAAAAAAAATGACCTTCAATGTGGTTACAAGCATATGCTGACAGCTACAAAGCCAGGTGAACTAAACCTTGCTGTAATGGCCTGAAAATCTCATCAGGTCATCTACATATCCATATAGACACCAAGTCATTTTTTGTGCAATCTTGTTAACAATATTTTTGGGATGGAAGAACCCTGCATAGACAGTCAGGACCATATCCAAACTGCAATTAATTGGGTCACATATACATAACTACTTTATGAACTGCTTCAAAACATATACACATTGGTAGATTATCTTCATGTATGTATGTATGTATGTATGTATGTATGTATGTATGTATATATATATATATATATATATATATATATATATATATATATAATCTGATTAAGACACTACTTAAAACCAAAGCCAGTGCGAGAATCCTGAAACCTTAACATTTCCAAATATATTTAACAAACGCAAGCGCCCTACTCTATCTGTTCAGCGACATTCCATGAAACACTGACCACCATCTAACTTCTGTGCTTCTTCCCTGCCAATGATTATACATGTTTAAATATGAGATGGGACAAAGAAATTAATTGTTCTTAAATTTTATTGAAATGATTACAATTGAAAGTGGAGATTCTGTTTAATGTTTAACAGTATGCTTAGTAGTAAAGATGGGATCGTTTGAACATGGCAGTGTCAACCTTAATGCATAGCAGTATAGATGTTACAAAATGGTTATGGCAGTGCATTCCTTAATGCATAGCAGTATAGATGGAATCGCTTGGGAATGGCAGTGTATATCTTAATGCATAGTGGTATGGGCAATGCAGTGGAAACCTTAATGCTGAGCATTATGGGAATGTCAAAGTATGTCTTAAGGTCTCACTGGATAGTTTTGCATTTTGTCACCTCCCTAATATTTAAGGTAGAAGACATGAGCCTAATTATCACAATCCTAGCATTTTTCAGTTCACACATAAGCTAAATCTAATGTGGTTTAGATTTATGAGTTAGGCTTGGAAATTGGCTGACTTGTTGGTGACTGCCTGTCACAGTTAGACTAGCACTGGAGATCAAATGCGTAACTTGGGCTTCAAATGAGCCAAGGATTTGGCTTGTGTATTTACATGTGTCTGCTACAGAGGTAAATATCTAAAAATCTAGATGGTTATGGGGTGATGAAAAGTATGCTAATTTGTTACAGTACTAGTGAATTTTATTCATGTATAAGGCACATACTGACTCTTTTAGCTGTCTTGTTACAGGAAAATATTCAAGATACCCCCTTTATGTAAAAAAATGAATGTAAAAAAGAGGGGTTGGGGGCAGTGTTGATTCAGTATAAAAGCCACTAGTTGCATAAGGAATTAACTTGAATTCCTCAGTCAGAATCTTACAAGCATCATTTCAACAAAAATCATTAGTTAATTTTTATTTGTGTCTTTAAGGTAATATTATTATCATTTTTCTGCTAAAGGTCATTATTAGACAAAAATTTGCAAAACTGTCCAGTGAGACCTAATGCATAGCAGTCTACATGGGATTACCTATGTGTGGCTATTAATGGTGGAAATGAGAAAGCATGATGAAGCAGCAGTTGCTCAATGACCAGTGCTCAAGGCAATCTGACATCTGTCAAATTTTTTTTGTTAGATACAGGGTTTCAATTATTTGATTTTATTGATGTGAAATTAAATATTATGATAATGGTATTTTATAGTTGGTTAAAATAACACTACCTTTGGACATGTCTGGTATATATAAGGGTTTCTAAACAGTTAATATACATATATGAATCTATTAAAACAGTGTCCAATTTATAAAGGGAACCTTGCAAGCATTTTCGAGCAAAAGTGCTGGGAAGATATCTTGAGAAAAAAAATCACAATTTAAGTGGCTATTTCCTGATACAAAGAAATACTCACCTGGATTGAAGTGTAGTCCAAAGCAGAAATGTGACTACAGTCCACTATCACATAACTGGGCTTAACACCTGTAATGCATTACCAGTACATAATTAAACTAAAACATGTGGAAAAAAAGAAACTTGCACAGCAACATACCAAACTCTACAGAAGCATCAGTATAATTACTGCAAAAAAGTAAACAAAAAGTGTAATCTATTGATGCCATAATTACAGGAAACTGTATTAAAACTACCTTTTTTTGGTGCAAAAACCTGGATATGCAGTTGTACAAATTCTTGTCATAATTTAGGCAAAAGCCAGAATACAAACACAAATATGTTGACACATTATTTATATAAAACACAAATATGTTGACACATTATTTATATAAAACACAAATATGTTGACACATTATTTATATAAAACACAAATATGTTGACACATTATTTATATAAAACACAAATATGTTGACAAATTATTTATATAAAACACAAATATGTTGACACATTATTTATATAAAACACAAATATGTTGATACATTATTTATATAAAACACAAATATGTTGACACATTATTTATATAAAACACAAATATGTTGACACATTATTTATATAAAACACAAATATGTTGACAAATTATTTATATAAAACACAAATATGTTGACACATTATTGATACACAAACTTTAACTAGTTTACATGTCTAGCTTTCAATGAATGATTGTAAAGTCAAGTCCTCAAATTCTGCAATGAGCATGATGATGTACTCACTTCAAGTGCAGTATTATATCACTCTCATATTCTTCTTTCGACAGGACAAGGCTTGATCAGGGCCATTTTGGACTCCAATCATATTCCAATGAATCTCTTCCCAAAATATGCATTTAATTCATGCCCAGGATAACTTTTAATAATGCAAGTCAATCATTAAAAAGAGTACATATATTAGTGTTGTGACTGTGAGTACAGATATTAGTGTTACAACTGAGAGTACAGATATTAGTGTTATGACTGAGAGTACAGATATTATTGTTATGACTGAGAGTAAATATATTAGTGTTATGACTGAGAGTACATATATTAGTGTTATGACTGAGAGTACAGATATTAGTGTTACAAGTGAGAGTACATGTATTAGTGTTATGACTGAGAGTACAGATATTATTGTTACAACTGAGAGTACAGATATTAGTGTTATGACTGAGAGTACAGATATTAGTGTTATGACTGAGAGTACAGATATTAGTGTTATGACTGAGAGTACAGCTATTAGTGTTATGACAGAGTACAGCTATTAGTGTTATGACTGAGAGTACAGCTATTAGTGTTATGACTGAGAGTACAGATATTAGTGTTATGACTGAGAGTACAGATATTAGTGTTATGACTGAGAGTACAGATATTAGTGTTATGACTGAGAGTACAGATATTAGTGTTATGACTAAGAGTACAGATATTAGTGTTATGACTGAGAGTAGAGATATTAGTGTTATGACTGAGAGTACGGATATTAGTGTTATGACTGAGAGTACAGATATAAGTGTTATGACTGAGAGTATGGATATTAGTGTTATGACTGAGAGTACAGATATTAGTGTTATGACTGAGAGTACAGATATTAGTGTTATGACTGAGAGTACAGATATTAGTGTTATGACTGAGAGTACAGATATTAGTGTTATGACTGAGAGTACAGATATTAGTGTTATGACTAAGAGTACAGATATTAGTGTTATGACTGAGAGTACAGATATTAGTGTTATGACAGAGTACAGATATTAGTGTTATGACTGAGAGTACAGATATTAGTGTTATGACAGAGTACAGATATTAGTGTTATGACTGAGAGTACCAATATTAGTGTTATGACTGAGAGTACAGATATTAGTGTTATGACTGAGAGTACAGCTATTAGTGTTATGACAGAGTACAGATATTAGTGTTATGACTGAGAGTACAGCTATTAGTGTTATGACTGAGAGTACAGATATTAGTATTATGACTGAGAGTACAGATATTAGTGTTATGACTGAGAGTACGGATATTAGTGTTATGACTGAGAGTACATATATTAGTGTTATGACTGAGAGTACGGATATTAGTGTTATGACTGAGAGTACAGATATTAGTGTTATGACTGAGAGTACAGATATTAGTGTTATGACTGAGAGTACAGATATTAGTGTTATGACTGAGAGTACAGATATTAGTGTTATGACTGAGAGTACAGATATTAGTGTTATGACTAAGAGAACAGATATTAGTGTTATGACTGAGAGTACAGATATTGGTGTTATGACTGAGAGCAAAGATATTAGTGTTATGACTGAGAGTACAGATATTAGTGTTATGACAGAGTACAGATATTAGTGTTATGACTGAGTACAGATATTAGTGTTATGACAGAGTACAGATATTAGTGTTATGACTGAGAGTACCAATATTAGTGTTATGACTGAGAGTACAGATATTAGTGTTATGACTGAGAGTACAGCTATTAGTGTTATGACTGAGAGTACAGATATTAGTGTTATGACTGAGAGTACAGATATTAGTGTTATGACTGAGAGTACAGATATTAGTGTTATGACTGAGAGTACAGATATTAGTGTTATGACTGAGAGTACAGATATTAGTGTTATGACTGAGAGTACAGATATTAGTGTTACAACTGAGAGTACAGATATTAGTGTTATGACTGAGAGTACAGATATTAGTGTTATGACTGAGAGTACAGATATTAGTGTTATGACTGAGAGTACAGATATTAGTGTTATGACTGAGAGTACCAATATTAGTGCTATGACTGAGTAATTTACCTGAATGAATTTCATCAGTGATGGCTTTTTGGACATAGTCAACTGCAGGAAAGGTGAAACCCTGATCAAAGGAGATGACCATGTAGTCTGCATGATGCTTCTGCAAAATAAAAGTTTAGGATGCTTAACAAATCTTAAAAAAGATTTACAAAAGTGAAGGTTTCTGAATTATTGTGTGGAAACAAAAGCAGGTGTAATCAAATATAAGGGCCACAACTCTGGCAAATGTGGCTACTGAATAGAGTACAGAAAGATCAAATGAAGCCTGGGTGTCATTCACAAAATGTTGCATACCAAGGGTGTTATTGTGCAGATCAGGGAAGTTTGAAGTCTAACAATTAGGAGACAGAACTCAGCTACAAGATAACTGTGTGGAAGCCAAGATGAATGAATCTGACCATCAAGGAATATAATTCCACTAAATGATGATGCTGAAAACTAAAAGCTGAATTCAGCCATGGATTCATTAATATAAATTGGTGTATGATATCCATCAAGATACATTGTATTAAGGAAATATAAGGAAAGCGCTTTAACCTAAATCTTAACACCAATCTGCTATGACTGTGACCTTGACCCAGTCAAAGAAGCAAACATTCATGTCACTAAATAAATGATTTCAAATTCATAATTATTAATTCCCTGTAAGAAGAAAATCCATTCAAGGGTTTTGGAAATATATGCATATGAAAAAGTCTTTAACGAAAATGCTAGGTTAAAGGGGCAAGCAAGCATGTCACCCAATGACTTGTCTTAGTTTCCTAATCACTCATCCATTGTACAGTGTATTAAGAAAGTTCAAAAAGGGATTTAGAAAATAAAAGTAATGAAAAATTGATAACAATCTTTAACACAAAGCTACTACAATTGTAGCCTTGACCCAATGAACAACAGAGCAAACAGGCATGTTAATGAACAAAACAGTCATAACTGATTATTTTAAAGTACATGTATGGTGAAGCTAGATCAAGGGGTTTATGAAAAACATGTATTATCAAATGAACAAAACTGAACCAAAACCAGAACACATATTTCTATGATTGGTATCAAGGTAAAAGGCATTATTGAGCATGTTGTGGAATGAAATGTCTAAGCTTCTTAATGACTAATGCCAATAAAATGAGAATCCATGAAGGGGTTTAGGACATAAAAGCAAATGAAAACTTGAACCAAAACTTTAATTGTTACAGCTGCTGCTACTGTAGGAAAATTAACTTCTATGCGTGGCTTTGTGCTACCTTGAGCTGAAGGGCCCAGAGTGGCTGAGTGGTCTAAAGTGCTATCTGTTACGGATCACTGCCATCTCACCTCTGTCTGCGTGGGTTCGAGTCTCAGATTTGGCCAATGTGGGTATGTGAGAAAGCTTGCCGGTAGCTTCTCATGGGTCAGTGGTTCTTTCCAAGGGTTTTACCCAGTTCTTCCTCCACCATTAATAGTGGCCGCCATGTATAGCCTATCGTGTGCTTAAAAATGGCATTAAACACTACCACAACAACAACTACAGCTGGACAATAATTATGGTTATTCTGAAGAAATGAAAGTGGGTGGGTCTCAGAATTATGGATTTTAGCTTTCTCAAACAAGTAAAACAATTATTAATTTAAACTGAAAATTACTTTTATGTTCACTTTTGATTTTAGCACAATACGGTCAATCTCTTTCAATTGGTGGGACACCCATATTTGTGTGTGGCAATACTAGACCATGAATTTAAAGTCACAATGAAATATTGATATTCAATGCACACTACAGCCTCCCACCTACCATATTGATTTTTTTAATACCAGTGGAACAAATCATGTTATGTTTATGAAAAATGAGGAACACTAAATTTATTTATGACATTTAATAATAATTTACAGTTATCAATTACAAGTACTATAATATTATTTCATGGAGTAAATGTAATAGAACAGTAAATTTGTAATAATAATACTATTTTATCCTTTTTTTGTTTTTCCGATAAGCTGGCTGGTTGTGGGGTCACCCTTGATGACTTTGTGTCAATATCTCTCCATTTTGCCCTGTTCTCCACTGCATGTCCTCTTTGATGTTATCTTTCAATGGTTTCTTCTGTCTGACTTGCTTTCTTTTTCCTCTTAGCATACCTTGTAGGACTGTCTTTGACAGGCCAGATGACTGGCCAGACATGACCATTCCAGGCCCTGTTCTCTAAACTTTTGGCTTTCAAATGAGGAATTTTTGTTGAGAAAGCAGATGGTGGGAGAATGGATTTCAGGGTCATAAATTATCTACATGAAGACATGCTGGAAATCAATCTCATTCAAAGTCTTATCAATACATTCAGCTGCATGATAAATTTGGTTGAAATCAATCTCATTCTCGGTCTTATCAATACATTCAGCTGCATGATAAATTTGGTTGAAATCAATCTCATTCTAGGTCTTTTCAATACATTCAGCTGCATGATAAATTTGGTTGAAATCAATCTCATTCTAGGTTTTATCAATACATTCAGTTGCATGATAAATTTGGTTGAAATCAATCTCATTCTAGGTCTTATCAATACATTCAGCTGCATGATAAATTTGGTTGAAATCAATCTCATTCTAGGTTTTATCAATACATTCAGTTGCATGATAAATTTGGTTGAAATCAATCTCATTCTAGGTCTTATCAATACATTCAGCTGCATGATAAATTTGGTTGAAATCAATCTCATTCTAGGTCTTATCAATACATTCAGTTGTATGATAAATTTGGTTGAAATCCAACTCATTCTAAATCTCATTGATACATTAAGGTCTGGGGTGTAGTGCTGTGGGAATGCATGGGAATGGCATTTTGAGCATACATGTCTCTTTTGATGCTGAAAGTAAACATTGGTCATTTTGAGCATACAAGAATGTCTTGATACCAACTGTAAATATTGGCCAAATTGAGTATACAATGGATTTTGATATTTACTGTAAACATTGATCATTTTTAAGCATACGGGTGCATTTTGATACGAACGAAACATTGCCCATTTTGATAAACAAGAGAATTTTTAAACAGGCTTTAAATATTGGACATTTTGAGCGTATAAATGCACATTGATACTAACTGTAAGCATTGGCCATTTTGAGCATACAAGTGTTTTGATACTGACTGTAAACATTGTCCATTTTGAGCATACTACAGGATTTTTATATTGACTGTAAACATTGACCATTTTGAGCATACAAGTGTTTTGATATTGACTGTAAACATTGGCCATTTTGAGCATACAAGTGTTTTGATATTGACTGTAAACATTGGCCATTTTGAGCATACAAGTGTTTTGATATTGACTGTAAACATTGAACATTTTGAGCATACAAGTGTTTTCATATTGACTGTAAACATTGGCAATTTTGAGCATACAACAGGATTTTTATATTGACTGTAAACATTGACCATTTTGAGCATACAAGTGTGTTTTGATACCTACTGTAAACATTAGCGATATGAATTGGTTTTCATAGCACCATCATCAGAAATATATACATTGTGGATAATATTCATGGCATCACATGATTGCTATTTACGATAAAGTAATAATCTACATGCCAAAAATAGTAATTTGGCTGAATTCTTCCTAATCCAAAATGGAGGTTGCAAACTTCTTTTAGCAGTTTCTCTAGACATTCTCTTTTCCTGCATTAACACCAGAGATACTTCATTGTGCTGTACAAAAATCACTGTATTTTGATTAGTCACCAGCTAAAATTAAGTGTTTTTGCAGCACAAGATGAAATATATCTCATATTTATGCAGAAAAAGAACATTTTCATTAGGTTAATATATATGAAACTCGCTTCTGAATTTTAGTTTTGTAGACTAAACTAACTCATCAGCAAAGCAAACACTCCTCACTTTATTATAACGAAGTTCACCTGATTCTATCACATTTATTGGTTGACTATAACAAATATTATTGATATGAGCAAACGGTGGGTTTGGGATAACCTAATCTGTTGATATTCTGTAAACTAATTTACTTTATTTGACCACAAGTTCGATGGTGTGGTATAGCACACCAGTTTCTGACAGTGTTGTCAGCTTAGTTCAAGGCGAATAACTTAATAAATGCTGACAAATTAAAAATCTTTCAATTTGGTAAAAAAAATAATATCCATGCCTCCTGAAGGTAATCCATTTTTAATTTATTGCTCCAGCTTAGAAAATGCTCCTTTTAGTGGTGCATGTGTAACTATTATAGGTACACACAAATGTTGCATGGTTTGATGGAAAATATTATATTTTCAAATGAAAATATTAGGATATATCCTATATCACCACTAATATCAAACAAGAGAGTCACATAAAACTGCAAAGGAATGGTGTTCTATTTTTTTTTTATAAAGTTGGAACTGAAAAAATTATCAGATTTGTATTACCTTTCCGTCAGCCATGATACCCTCGTGTAAGTCCAAAGACATTGGTTGGAACTGAAATCAAGTTAAGAAAAGTTAACAGAACATTTGATCTTGTAAGATTATTTGCTGTCCCTTTATTGCAATACATAATCATTGCAAATTTGTAGAGTCAAGGACTATGAAGAGGAAAATGATAATGATAAATATGAAATGAAAAACAAGAGATAAAAGAAACCATAGGTAAAATTATACAAAAGTTTTAAATAGATCCATCAAAATATTATGTAAATTCAGTAAGACTCTTCCATATATTTCTTGTTTCAGATTTCAATAAAGAAATAACTTCTGTAGGATGGGGAGATAACTCAGAGAAGTACTGCAGCTTAGGAAGCAAATGCTAGAGTTATTAAAGCAACTTGAGCTTTAGTATCAATGTGTCATATAGATGATAAACTACTTTATTAAACAATCCAAGAACAATACAGATATTGGTGAAATGTTTTACTCATGCAAGAACAACCTCAACTGCTTTCATATTTCCAGGTTAAGCAAGATAACTTAAAAACAAGACAAGTTTAAAGCCATTACCAACATACTGTGTTTATCTTCAAATGTTACAAGTAGGCAGAGCTTTTTTGATAAAAAGCATAAAATACACATTTTTTTTCTTACTATCCTCAACAAGAAACCCCATTTATGGATATAAATATTTAAATTTATTTTTAAAAATATTTCTTGAGCATAAATTACAAATCCCCAATGATAATTAGTTGGTTGGTTTGAGAAAAATGATCATTGACAAGTGCATTGCAACAGGACAAAAGATAGTAGGCTAACATGGTTGGGTAGTAATTAAAGAGTCCAATGCTGTAACATGTCAGCTACTGTTTTTCAAAAACAAGCTCATGTGCACATCAAAGGATTATGGTCAGAAGGCAAATACTGACAGAATAACAGTCTAAAGTGATAAGGATCATTCATACCAGCACACTAACTGTTCTGAGTGATTGATACCAACTCACTGACAGTCTTGAACAATATGGATTATTCATACTAACAGACTGACAGTCTTGAGTGATATGGATTATTCATACAAACAGACTGACAGTCTTGAGTGATATGAATTATTCATACCAACAGACTGACAGTCTTGAGTGATATGGATTATTCATACTAACAGACTGACAGTCTTGAATGATGTGGATTATTCATACTAACAGACTGACAGTCTTCAGTGATATGAATTATTCATACCAACAGACTGTCTTGAGTGATATGGATTATTCATACTAACAGACTGACAGTCTTCAGTGATATGAATTATTCATACTAACAGACTGTCTTGAGTGATATGGATTATTCATACTAACAGACTGACAGTCTTGAGTGATATGAATTATTCATACCAACAGACTGACAGTCTTGAGTGATATGGATTATTCATACCAACAGACTGACAGTCTTGAGTGATATGGATTATTCATACCAACAGACTGTCTTGAGTGATATGAATTATTAATACCAACAGACTGACAGTCTTGAGTGATATGGATTATTCATACTAACAGACTGACAGTCTTGAGTGATATGAATTATTCATACCAACAGACTGTCTTGAGTGATATGGATTATTCATACATACAGACTGACAGTCTTCAGTGATATGAATTATTCATACCAACAGACTGTCTTGAGTGATATGGATTATTCATACTAACAGACTGACAGTCTTCAGTGATATGAATTATTCATACCAACAGACTGACAGTCTTGAGTGATATGGATTATTCATACATACAGACTGACAGTCTTGAGTGATATGAATTATTCATACCAACAGACTGTCTTGAGTGATATGGATTATTCATACTAACAGACTGACAGTCTTCAGTGATATGAATTATTCATACTAACAGACTGACAGTCTTGAATGATGTGGATTATTCATACTAACAGACTGACAGTCTTCAGTGATATGAATTATTCATACCAACTAACTGTCTTGAGTGATATGGATTATTCGTACTAACAGACTGACAGTCTTGAGTGATATGGATTATTCATACCAACAGATTGACAGTCTTCAGTGATATGAATTATTCATACCAACAGACTGTCTTGAGTGATATGGATTATTCATACTAACAGACTGACAGTCTTCAGTGATATGAATTATTCATACTAACAGACTGACAGTCTTGAATGATGTGGATTATTCATACTAACAGACTGACAGTCTTCAGTGATATGAATTATTCATACCAACAGACTGTCTTGAGTGATATGGATTATTCATACTAACAGACTGACAGTCTTGAATGATGTGGATTATTCATACCAACAGACTTGAGTCATGAGTGATATGCATCATTCATATCAACATACTGAAGTCTTGAGTGATAAGGATCATTCATACCAACAGACTCAAATATTGAGTGATATAATAATAATAATGATAATAATAATGAGGACTTTGTATAGCACTTAATCTTTAGAAGCTCTAAGTGCTTTACATCATCTATAATGATATGACTACAAAAAACAAAAACCATGAAATTGGAAAACATAAAAAATGCTGAAAATATTTATGGTAGTAAACATTATTAGGTCTTTAAGTTTGTTCTTGCAGTCGATAAAGGTGAGTTTTAAGAGCGCTCTTGAAAGGGATCACTGTCTTTGTGTCTAATTTCAACGGGCAATGTGTTCCATGTTGCTGGGCCCTGGTATGCAAAAGAATGTTGTCCATATGAATCATTTATACCAAACAGACTGACAGTCATGAGAGAAATGCATCTGTCATATCAACAGACTTAAGTCTTGAGTGATATGGATCTTTCATACCAACCGACTGACAGTCTTTAGTGAAATATATCTTTCATACCAACCGACTGAAGTCTTGAGTGATACAGATCATTCATACCGACCAACTAACAGTCTTGAGTGATATGGATCATTCATATCAACCAATGGACAGTCTTGAGTGATATGGATAATTCATTCCAACAGACTGATAGTCTTTAGTGAAATGTATCATTCATACCAACAGACTGAAGTCTTGAGTGATACAGATCATTCATACCAACCAACTAACAGTCTTGAGTGATATGGATCATTCATACCAACAAACAGTCTTGAGTGATATGGATCAATCATACCAACCAACTAACAGTCTTGAGTGATACAGATCATTCATACCGACCAACTAACAGTCATGAGTGATATGAATTATTCATGCCAACAGACTGAAGTCTAGAGTGATATGGATTATTTATACCAACAGACTCAAGTCTCGATTGATATGGATCATTCATACCAACTGACTTACGTCTAGAGTGATATGTATTATTCATGCCAACTGACTGAAGTCTTGAATGATATGGATTATTGATACCAACAGACTCAAGTCTAGAGTGATACAGATCATTCATACCAACTGAATGAATTCTTGAGTGATATGGATAATTGATACCAACAGACTCAAGTCTTGAGTGATAATGGATCATTCATGCCAACAGACTGAAGTCTCAAGTGATATGGATTATTCATACTAATAAACTAAAGTTTTTGAGTAAAATGGATTATTGATACCAACAGACTGAAGTTTTTGAGTGACATGGATCATTCATACCAACAGACTCAAGTCTCGAGTGATATGGATTATTGATACCAACAGATTGGAGTCTTGAGTGATATAGAACATTCAAACAAACAAACTAAAGTTTTTGAGTAAAATGGATTATTGATACCAACAGATTGAAGTTTTGAGTGAGATGGATCATTCATACCAACAGACAGACGTTTTGAGTGATTTGGATTATTGATACCAACAGACTGGTCTTTGAGTGGTACAGAACATTCATTTCAACAGACTGAAGTTTTTGAGTGAGATGGATCATTCATATCAACAGTCTGACAGTCTTGAGTGATATGGAACATTCATTTCAACAGACTGAAGTTTTTGAGTGAGATGGATCATTCATATCAACAGACTGACAGTCTTGAGTGATATGGATTACTGATACCAATAGACTAAAGTTTTTGAGTGATATGGATACAACAGACTCAAGTCTTGAATGATATGGATCATTAAATTGTAAGTTAAATTTAATTTCTTTCTCTTACCTTTAATTTTGGTCTTGCAACTGAGTACAACACAAAGAGCAGGGACACACCAATGCCGACCAGAATGCCATACTGAAATAAAAACATAAAGACTAGTGAGAGACAGCCAGATTGAGATAGAGTGAGAGAAGTTACAAAAGAAAAGAAAAGAAAATAAAAGAAGGTGAAAGAAAATGAAGATAACAATTTATCCGATATTATGTAAAAATCTGATAAAAACTTTCTAAAAATTTGAATATTATTTCATATAGTTGAAGTTTGTAACTTTGTCTATTTCAAATTATTTCAGTAGAAGATCAATGTTTCCAACTAACCTCGATTCCTATAACTAGTGATGATATGAAAGTAATGAACAGTGGAATAAGTTCCCGCTCTGAAAGGAAAGAAAGTACAGGTTACAAAAAGATTTCATGCTATTTTAACTAGAAATTTGTGGGAAAGCATTGTCTCCAAATTTTGTTTGATTATTCAGTTTTCGAAACATTTCAGTCGCACTCTTCAGTTCATACTCCTTAATGTTGTATCAAACAATTATACATATCTATAATCATTTATGCATATCTATAATCATTTATGCATATCTATAATCATTTCAAAATTTTGAGACATGAAATTAAAGATCACACGAGATAAAGCTGCAAGATATTACACATGCATATACATGTATATATATATATATAACCGGAGTGTGCAGTTAACCAATATACGGTACAGTACAGCTTTAAATCAGCACGGCACGAATATATGTGAAGAATAAATTTAAACAATGATTATAATCCACTCTTTCAACTTTTACTTAAATGTTAAGCTTGTTTTCCTTCCTCCGAACACAATTTCACTGATTCAACAAATGGATCAAGGAATTATAGTGAATTTCAAGAAATTCTATAGATCGCTTGTTATTTGAAAACTGGTGTCCGACATTGATGGGTCATCTCCCATAGAAAAAGCGTTCAGCTCCAAAGTTGTGCTGTGCTATGATTTTTCCCACGCTACTGCTCCCTAGTGGGCGTGGATATACATGTTTATACCACCTAAGGCGTCCTTTACATGTCAATCATTTACAAAGTTGCATTTACTGGCTTAATTATCAGCCTATTTGAAGTGCTACAGCAGTGGACTGACAATAACTGATCATGAATATATATTGTGCAGTTAACCGGAGTAAAATTGTATTGAAAAATGTGCCAAGGGCAGAAATTTACCGTGCTATTATCCAGAGTGTGTATTTAAGCGAAGTGCAGTTAACCAAAGTTTGTTCCCAATGAAAAGCATTGAGTAAAAACGAGACCGGTGTGACTGCGTGCAGTTATTAGGCATGTGCAGTTAAGTGGAGTCAACTATATATATATATATATATATATATATATATATATATATATATATATATATATATATATCTATGATTTCATGCATGATTACAATCAATTACTAATGCAAAATTACTGTCACTTAAACTATTTCAAAGTTCTTGTGCCTCATCTGCAATAAATCTTTTCCTCAAAATAAAAGATAACACCTTAGTGTTAATTAGATATAAAATTCGTGTAATGAGTAAAACTATGTCAGTTATATGTCACAAATCCATTGAATGCATTTGATAAATTTAAATTTTTCTTAGGTACTGACACTAATGAAAATTATGATTCAGTATAAATTATTTTACACCACCAAATATTTAATCACATTCTTTGTATCATTGTTAGGTGATCCTATGAACAGTACCATAACTAAATTTAATATAAATTAATTTATTTTCAGAGGAATTAGGGTTCTGTGGCTTTCAGTGAAACAGCAATGTTGACTGTCTTTTTTTAGAAAGCATGGATCAATGAGGTTTTTTTTATCGTTTCCATTGAATAAGCATAATTCATTGTGTTTTGAAATTCAAGTATCTAGGAAGGGATCCTATTCCATTCACCAAAGATCATCATTAATTATGTTTTGAAATTCAAAGATCAAAGATGGGGTCCTACTGCTTCCACTGAGAAATCATTTTCCACCTTATTTTGAAATTAAGAATCAAGGAAGGGGTCTTATTGCTCTCACCAAAAGATCATTGTTCAACATCTTTTTAAATTCATGTATCTAGGAACAAGGAATTCTACTGCATTCACCAAATATCATTGTCCATTATCTTTGTAAATTCATGGTTTGTGTCAACAAAGAAATCCCTGAAAGAAAGTGAACTCATAGGTATTTCTTTGTTACTGAAACAATTATGGAAATATCAAGAAATCTTCTGATGCAAAACACGTACACTGAAATCTGTCCTAATGGTCACCTGAGTTTAGCCATCACTTGGTCACAATGGCCATTCTCATTTCCCACAGCAAATTTCCTATTTAAATGTAATGTAATAAGCAGTCATCTGTTTTCCTTCGACAGCATGCAAGTGTTTATTTATAAAGCAATGCTTTCACCCTGCCATCTACATATCAGCAGTGATCACTCCAAGTATGCAAATTAAACTTCTTTTGTTTGATGAGCAAGGTATGGTATACATGAAGATATATTACATGAATTGATTGATGTTTAAATGTTTCATATTTCTATTATACTTACCATAATCTAGTTGAAGTCAAAGATCAAAACCAGATTCATCAAGCAGAGAGCAGATGTCAGGAGATAGTAGTCATAGTATACAACAAAATGTTCATAGACAATTGTTCTGTTATTGCTTAATCTGACTTTCTGTAACTTAAACGGACAGTGACAGGTTTCTTTGTGTTCTCTGAATAATATGTTGTGAATTATGTGTACTTTTGTATTTGTACAAACCGTGTTTGACTTTAATTTAATACGTCTGCATTTGTGTGCAACAAATTTTTAAAAATTTTTATTGTAAGTTTCTTTTGGATATATTGTATAGTCACATGATTAGAAATGCAAATGGTGAGTAACTGGTCGAATTTCATCAACTCTGGTTTTGTTTCATCTACATTAAAGGCATAATGATTATAATACTCACAATTTCTCATAAAAAAAATCATTTTTTAATACATATTTCATGCAGGTGACACATAATTAGCAAGCTGGGACTAAGAGGTCAAACAATTGTCCTTTCATTACCTACCCACTCTTGTCCAAGAGAATTGTGGTTTTCACTGGTTGTAGATTCAACAGGATTGCTTCCCAGTGGCTTGTGTCCTAGGGCTTACCTGTAATCATTTTATTGATTGCTTTGAAAATTTCTCTCTTTGAGCGGAGACTCTGGGGGGGAGGGGGGGGGAATTGGTCTTCTTGATGGACTGGATGTGGATTTTCAAAATCAATCTGACCTTTATAGATGAGATTACATGATAAAAGTTGGAGAGGAGGTAGAGAGCACTGCATCTCATTCTGCTAGTAATAAGTTCATAGCTGCTGTTACATCATTAGTGGGAATATGTTGGGCAGCTCTGTTTACGATTCCATGCATAGCCCATGGGATTTGGGGTGGGAAAAGGTAAACTCTGTTCTGCCTGTTGAATAATCTCCATAGATAATAGATCACACATGGCGCCCTTGGCTTAAATGTTTCACACCAACTGCTGTGTGTCTTCAAAACATGTCTAATCCACAGGTACAGAGGATGGCTTTGTTATCCCCAAAGGTGCCATATTCCAGTCAACTGCTGAAGTATCCAAATGGAAAATTGTGTGGGATTTATAGAACTGCCAACTAAACTTCGAGGGAAGGCATCTTTGTAAAAGATGTGTCTGACACTGGCTTCCGGTAATTTGTAATATAACTTGCCCAGAATGTCAGTAACTCTGCCAGACTGCAGAAGAAATCTGAATTTCAAGTATATTCTTCCTTTTTAGTTAGTAATCAGCTGATGCTGGATCTGGTTGTTGTTGCAGAGTGGGAAAGAGGACAAAAATCTGGTGGAAAACAGCTTTGGTTGATGCCCATAAGGATAAGTCTTCACGCATCAAATAATATCAACTAATGATGTAAAAGACTTGCAAGTTTGAACAAAGGTTTTGGAGCCATTGTTTTTTTTATGGCACCTATAAAGTAGCTGAGAAAGAATGTTGAAGGTGGTGGCTCACTAATTACTTGCAGTACTTCCTGACTTAAAAATGTGGCTTCCAGGCAGTTGCTAATTACAGGCTCCCTGTGAACTGCAAATGATTGAGAACAAAGTGATGTGATATTGGATACTGAGGCACTAAGCTGAACATCGTACATGAGTGCTTAGTGGCACTTTTGGGGTTAGACTGAGAGTGCCTCTATAACCTAGGTTCACGATGCTAAGCAATGCTTATTCTTCTGGTGGCTAATACTGTATGATCGATTGTGGTCATGACCCAATACTATTAGAGGCATATGAATGAGTCTGATCATAACTAAACAGAGTCATCATTCAGTTTTGAGATTAGGATTAGGTATGGATTATTAATCCATATAGCCTTTCATAAGTCTGGTATGAAAGATTGTAAATGAGACTGTTTGTTTGCTCTCTATCTTGACAACTAGCAAGTGATATGGTGTCAAACCCTAGCATAATGATGTCCTTGCCCTTAAAAACTTTTACACTTTCTGCATTAGTAACCCCCAGCACTGTTGCACACTGACTTCTGTTGAATGTTTGACATGTATTGATTGATTGACAAATGGAGAAAGCTACAAATATAGATAAATTGTCAGTCTGATCTTCCCTATCGTCTAAATTTGCAAGACAATACAGATATAGCGCATCCTGCATTATGAACTTCAGAGTGTAGGTGTTGTGCTAAATACCTGAAAAAATGCTTTTACAGGTACAGTGTCGATGTTAATACTTCTGGAGTGGATGCTAAAATATCAATTTTAATAAAAGTTACCTGTAGAAAAGACTGCTTACACAAGTTAAATCACTGAAATATTGCTTAAGGCAATTATTAAGCAAATACTATTTTAAAACTATGCATAATATCTTTCTGTTATGTATCAGACTGTGACAGACACTATACAACAATATAACTGAGGTTTTTTTAATATATTCATCATGCATGCAAAAAAACCTGCACTAAAGCTACATTATTACAAATAATATAAATTGTAAGACAATGTTGCCTGTAGGAAAGGCTAAATGATGGCCTGTACAGGTAAAATCAGTAGAGCATCACATATACATTTATGAAAAGGATGCCAAGACAAAATTAATATACATAACTTACCTGTATGTATCCATAGAAATTATATAGCAATACTATACATGTTTTCTTTCACCTGTTATGTGAGAGGATGCCATGACAACCCAGGCATGCATGTTAGGATCGAAAAATGAAGACATTGAAAAGCTAGAAACTTTGTCATCACAGAATGAAAGAACAGAAAAAGTTGGAAAAGTTATTGATGGAATATACTTCCCTTCAAAGAGAATTCCCCAGCTATTTTTAAGGAAGAAAACTTCCGAAATGCTTGTATGTGGACTGCAAGGCCTTTATTTTGTATATGCCTAAGTAGTATCATGGTGTTGGTTAATTCCAATGTTTCATTGAGAAGAGGAAATGTGGACTATTTTATGCCAAATGAACAAGCTGTTGCAATTAAATAATTTCTCTGGGGTGGGTGGGTCAATATTACAAACCACACCACTTGTTGTCAGTTTACAGAAATTGAGTCTGTGTCACATCCTTTTCCTTTCAACTAACAAAAGTGGGTGCATATACTGCAACTGTCTCAGATGAATTTTCAACTTAAAGAATAACAAGGCAAAAGACTAAATACAGTGTTGATGACTGCTGAAGATTAGAACAACTTGCATATGGTAAGAATTGTTTTGTATAGATTTTCCACCACTGGTATCAATATGTGTATCATTACAGCAAAAGGTATCAATGCATCGATACATTGATGAATTGTTTCACCCCTAGTTGCTGCCAGACAGGCAACATCAGTTCATAAGTAGGAATATTGCGTTTGCAAAAATAAAGCAATAAATTACCAGCTCCAGTGAACATATGCTTTATATGTTACTACATTTGGCTTGTAAACAAATGCATGCCCATAAAAACCAACTCAGTGTTTTGTTTATGCATTCATTCCATACATGATTTCAAATAAAGTGCATGAACCCAGATCTGTCAGTGCATTATGTAATTGCAGATCTGTGTAGTTGGTTGCATGTCATAAATAAGAAAAAAATGGCTAAAGTCATACTTTTGACCCTCCACAGTTTTAAGATAATCTCATAATCCACCATTTGTAGCACTGCGAATATGATGACTGCAGACAGGGCAGGGTCTGGAATGTAGTAGAACCAGGGTGTCAGGAACCACAGAGCTATGATTATAATAGCACCTGGAAGAAGATGACATTTGTTTCTTATGATAATGATGTTTATTAAATATACACTTTATTTCACAATACTTTATGACAGAGCTAGGTACTGTGAAAAAAATTGTACCATAGTACTTCTCAATGTACTGTGATACCTACCACAGGACAATGCTATTATGTTAGGTGTCAACAATTCAGTGTTCTGGGCCAGGGGCCTGAAAACATTTTTGGTTAATTTCTGTCAGTCAATAACTGTAAAAATATCTTGCTCTAATCTATAGCAAAATAAGACCATATTATATTCATGATATTAAGAAAAAATATTAATTATCTTCAGAGAAAAGAACAGAATATATTTCAGTTGAGACGCAAATTGCAGCCACATTAGTTTGCTGACATTAGAGAGCCTTTTGAAATAAAATACTGATACTAAAGCATACAATTTTTTAGCTATGCCATTGATATAATAGGCAGGGAAGTTTGTGCTAGATGCCAACACCCAGGCAAGGTATTTATCAGAGAGGGCCAGAAAACATTAACATGCTGACTCAACAAATGATAAAAATATTTAAAGGACATGAGAATATCAATATAATTCAGACAAGTGCACTCCTGAAAATTGTAGGACAAATCACAGTCTTACAAAAGAATACATAACACATTTACATTTGCTAGTAAATAACAAAAACATTACAAGTGTTTGTATGCTGCTTTTGTTTTTTTAAATCCAATTTTTTTTGGGAAAGTTGGATTTGGGCTGCATCTGTTTCACAACAGTTCAGTTGGCCACAACATTAGTGTACATGACAGGTGTCAATAATGTGATTAAAGGATCATAAATTAATCTGTCACATACAACTGTTTTGTAAAAAAAAAGTTTAAAAATTATTTTGTCATGAATATCATTAAAATCGCAACAAAATTCATCAGGAATTTCTATCCATTCCTTACTGATGGAAATTACCGACAGTGGAGAAAGTACCATGATTTCTATACAGGAAAAAAAATACTGAGGTAGCTGCATACCAATAATACTGCACACCTGTTTGATGATATACCAACTCCTACAGATATGGCACCTTAATAAAGTAAAATATTAATTTTTCAAGGTATAACCAGGTATTACAGTAGAACCTGTCCTGAAAGACCACCCCTTTCTGCCAAAAAATAATGGTCTCTCAAGACAGGTGGTCTCTCATAACAGGTTATAACACTATATAATGAATAAATCAGTGCTTGGAGATTCTAGTCTCTTAAAAACAGGTGGTACCAGTGGTCTCTCGAGACAGGTTTTACTGTACCTTACTAATTCCACTAAGCAAAACTACAAACCTTCAGGACCTTTTAGTCACAATATTCTTTAAAGTTTTCCTTCAGCAGTCATTGATACGTTCAATATAAGCAAGGAAGGCAATACAATTGTATGAGAGATTGGATCTAATGTCAGTTTTGTTTTTGGGAACTGAACTGAAAATCATTTTACTGTTTACTTAATAGCTCCTGTAACAAAGTTATACATTTTTGAGTATTTTGCATATAGGGATGCCATTGTTTTTTATTTTATTTCTGAAATTGGGTGCCAAGCTTTATCTAATCTCTCCTGCCGAAGTATTTCTTCTATGAGGTTGTCAAAATGGCAAAGTAAAAGTTCCAACTCAAATTAATCCATGACAACATGACCCTACAGTTTAGAAGTCATCCATTTCATTGGAAGATGAAATCTTGAAATAAAATATTCTACTAGTATAAACTTCTGCGGAGATCTAACAATTGCTTAAGCTTTCTTAAGTAATTCATTTTCTGGAGTGGGGGAAATTGTTTAAACCTAAGGCATTGCTACAAATGTAGAGAAAGGGAATAGGCTACAAATTCTAACAACTTAGAATATTTCCTTTAAGATCAAGCCAATATGGTGAAATATCTTTGCTTCAGCATCAATCTTTGATGTTACATGTATATATTGTATGGCCTGTTTTGTCTTTCTGCACTCTTTATCTCTGTAAAATAAGCTTTCAGTAAACAATTCTTCCACATTACAATCTAGTTCTTTTACACCTTTTTGGTCAACATGAAACCAGGAATTTATTCTTTCTTAAAGTATGTCCAGCCACTCCCATATATTTGTCATTGATACCTCAAGTACTATCACATCCAAATGATAAACAGTTTTCCAATGGAAGTCCTGTATTTCTTAATCTCTGAATATTATAATAATGTAGATACACAGAAAAATATGTATGTACAGTGAAACCCTGCTATAGCACCCCCCTCGATAATGTGAATTCGGATATAATGCTATTGCGGCGTGGCTCCCGAAATTTCGTATATATTTATTTGCACATCACTTTTTTCCTTCTTGAAAGTACGTGAAATTAGTAAAACTATTTAACGCAAAGTAATAACCTATAAATATATTATCTGTCCATTATTTGAATAAGTCTTAGTTAATATTCGTCTGATAATAATCCAAGTTATTTACATTAGACATGTGTGTGTGTGTGTGTGTGTGTGTGTGTGTGTGTGTGTGTGTGTGTGTGTGTGTAAGATCTGTAGCCTGCAGTATGTCGGAGAAACTGAGAGGCTACACAAAAGGATCAACCTTCATAGATCTGATTGGATAACAAAAAAGCTATACAGAAGTCCGGTCGCAGAACACTTCTGCTCCCCTGGCCACACCTTCAGTGATATAACACTTATTGCTATTGCTCACAACCACAACTGGAGTTCCGAAACCAGGAAAGAAAAGGAATCTTGCTGGATACGACGCTTTCGAACATTGAAACCAAGCGGTTTAAACCAAGAAGACTAGAAAAAGACAGCCATGCACAAATGTAATTATCTTTTTCCAGCTGACACATTTTGTTTTAAATAATTCTCAAAATTTGCTTAATAGCCTCTAACTACTAATATAAAATATCTGGGATATAATTTGTGCGTACATAAATTTACATACAAAAACAGATGTGTCGCTTTGGCTCATCGATTTCTAAGTCAATACAGACATTTTACAGCATGCGCAACAAGTTGAAAGAAACTAGTTGTAACATAATAAATTTCAAGGTTTAATTCCTGTAGAAACAGGCATGTAAAGTTTTGTAAACACAGTTTTTGTATTTTACTTGTCTGTCTTGTCTATGTTCTGTATTTGCCTTTGATAAAGACTCATTAAGAGTCGAAAGCACTCAGGCTAGAGTGATACTAGTTTTGCACTGTTGCTTGTCAGTTTTTTGCATTTATTTTAATCAATCCCTTACACACGTGATCCCTTGCTGGATCCAGTGCATTTGAAAGGACAGTTATATGCCATATGATTTGTATTCTTTATATATATATCGAAGGGTTTGAGTTTCTGTCCACGTCCAAAGACTTACGATAGAGGGAAACTGAAGAAGGACACCGAAGAGTTTAGCCGCCGACTAAGACTCAAGGCCCATTTTGCCTTGCAGCCAATAGATAAATCAGAGAAAAATATAATCTGCGACCAACCCACATTCAGAAAGAAAAGTAATTGGTCCCCACCAAAAAGTTCAATTCCAAATCTAGAAGCCTTTATCAACTCAGTTGAAAACGACACTTCCAGACACATCAACCATACTAACAGATATTCTAATTTGACAAAAGAAGAAACAGATGCCCTGCACTCATTGAAAAGCAGAACAGATATCATAATTAAGTCTGCAGATAAGGGTTCGGCTGTGGTCGTTATGAATAGGGAAGACTACATTAGTGAAGCAAATAGACAACTTAGTGACGCTAGATTCTACCAAAAACTAGATCATGATCCAACACTGGAATATGCAGAAACAATCACTAATACTATTAACGAGGCGTACCAAATCGGGCACATCGACCAGCAAACGAGAAACTACTTAAGCCCAGAAAACCCAAGGGCAGGTAGATTTTATCTTCTACCTAAAATCCACAAACAAGGAAACCCAGGCAGACCTATAATCTCTGGTAACGGGCATCCCACAGAAAGGATATCAGAATATTTGGATCATTTTATGAGACCATATGTCCACAAATTACCATCATATCTTCAGGACACGACAGATTACCTCATAAAGAGCAAAGCAAGCGAACCATTACTGCCAGATACCTTGCTTGTTTCCTTAGATGTCACATCTTTGTATACTAACATACCGCACAACGAAGGTTTACAGGCGTGTAGCGAAGCATGGGAAACAAGAACAGTAGACAATCCACCAACACACTTCCTAGTCCGACTCCTGGAACTGGTCCTAAAACTCAACAACTTTGAATTTAATGAAGAAAACTACCTTCAAATTAATGGAACCGCAATGGGTACAAAAATGGCCCCTTCGTACGCTAATATTTTTATGGGAAAACTAGAAGGTCAACTATTAGCATCGGTTGAACTTGCACCATACCAGTGGGTACGCTTTATCGATGATATAGAACTGAAGTGGCAACATGGAAGAGAAAATCTGGATGATTTCATATCAAAGGCAAACAACTTCCATCCCTCTATAAAATTCACGGCTGAAGTCTCCAACTTAAACCACGTTTTCCTAGACACAACAACCAGACTGGTAGAAAACAAAATCCATACAGACATCTACTCGAAACCAACTGACAAACACCAATATCTCCTCCCAACCAGCTGTCACCCAAAACACTGCATTAGGAACATCCCGTATAGCCAGGCACTGAGGATACGCAGAATTTGCTCCGACGATGACACATTCCTAGAAAGGTCTGAAGAGCTATCTAAACATTTAATTTACCAAGGCTACGACAAGGACCTGATTACTGAGGCAACCCAAAGGGCTAAGCTAACAAACCGCGATGACCTACTAAAATATGGAAAGAAGGAAAACGCCGATAGGATACCATTTATCCTGACCTACCATCCAGACAACCCCAAAATAGGTAAAATCATCGGGAAACACTGGCCCATCGTAGAATCATCGCATGCACTAAAGTTAATCTTCCCGAACAAACCTGTAGTTGCCTACCGGAGACCAAAAATCCTCAAGGACATCCTAGTCAGGGCGAAGCTAGCGCCAATCACTAATCAAGACCACCCGAGTCTGGCCCCTGTCGCGATAAAAGGTGCAAAACCTGTCAACACATGATAGAAACCAGGACATTTTCTAGCACAGTGACGAGAGAAAAACTAAACATACATGGTCCAAACAAAACGTGCAAAACAGAGAATGTAATTTATCTCATCACATGTAAAATCTGTAGCCTGCAGTATGTCGGAGAAACTGTGAGGCTACACAAAAGGATCAACCTTCATAGATCTGATTGGATAACAAAGAAGCTATACAGAAGTCCGGTCGCAGAACACTTCTCCTCCCCAGGCCACACCTTCAGTGATGTAACACTTATTGCAATTGCTCACCACCACAACTGGAGCTCCGAAACCAGGAAAGAAAAGGAATCTTACTGGATACGACGCCTTCGAACGTTGAAACCAAGTGGTTTAAACCAAGAAGACTAGAAAAAGACAGCCGTGCACAAATGTAATTATCTTTTCCAGCTGACATATTTTCTATTAAATAATTATCTAAATATGCTTAATAGCCTCTTACTACTGATGTAAAATATCCAGGATATAATTTACGCGTACATAAATTTACATACAATAACATACGTGTCGCTTTGGGTCATCGATTTTGACATTTTACAGCATCCGCAACAAGTTGAGGAAACTAGAAACACGATTTTTGTATTTTACTTGTCTGTCTTGTCTATGTTCTGTATTTGCCTTTGATAAAGACTCATTAAGAGTCGAAAGCACTCAGGCTAGAATGACACTAGTTCTGCACTGTTGTTTGTCAGTTTTTTGCATTTATATATATATATATATATATATATATATATATATATATATATATATATATATATATATATATATATATATATATATATATATATATATATATTAATATTATACTAGTGTGGTGTTTGTTGAAAAAAATTACAATATTGTAAAAGCCCGCAATAACGTGACCCCACCACTAACATGATCCAATTTCTTGAACTCCAATTATCGCGTTAATGCAGGGTTCCACTGTATATGGTTTAACAGCACATCAGTGTGCACCTTTTGATTTGTCACGGCGGTCATATTGGATGTCTGATTAGAACCATTTTAATTTAGGATCAACTAGACATGACAGGAGGCCTTTTGATGAAAACTCCATGTCAATATCACCATCCATCCTGGGGAAGTAGTAATACGAAGATGTTTAAGAATAAAGTGTCCATAGTAGATGTCAGATCAAAATTAATTTTATTTTAGGACCAGCTAGACATCAGTGAAAACATGTTGATATGATGTCCCATTTTGGAGACCAATTATAAACCATAAACTGGAAAATATTTGTGGGGTGTATCTGAAACCTTATTTATTTCCTTAACAATCTGAATACAAGACAAATTTCCTTTAATTTACTCTGAAAAATGAGAGGACTGATAGAAGACTATTTTGAATTTGCAAAGATCACATATAGTTTGTTTAAGTTTTAAATTTGCAAGATTATATATAAGGGGATTCAGAATTTTTGCAGCATTGGGCACATTGACTTTTAATGCTTCCAGATGTGGACAAATTTGTATGCCAAAAGTGGCAGTGAAATCTGATTTTCAAGCATAACATTTTTTTATTGGCACCAGAACATAACATTATATACAGGACTGGAGGATAGTTCTGTTTTGCACTGAATTACTAAGTTCACAGCTCTATGATAAAGTAAGTGCTAATTTCATTTATATATGGTAAAGTAAGTGCTAATTTCATTTATAAATGGTAAAGTATGTGCTAATTTCATTTATATATGGTAAAGTATGTGCTAATTTCATTTATATATGGTAAAGTATGTGCTAATTTCATTTATATATGGTAAAGTAAGTGCTAATTTCATAGATCTATAATAAAGTACTATTTTCATTTATCTACAGTAATGTATGTGCTAATTTCATTTAAAGTAAAACAAGTACTAATTTTATATATCTATGATAAAGTGTTATTGTTATTTATATATGGTAAAGTAACTGCTAATTTCATTTATCTAATGTAAAGTAAGTGCTAACTTCATAGATCTATGATACAGTAAGTGCCATTTTCATTTATCTATGGTAAAGTTAGTGCTAATTTCATTTATCTAGGGTAAAGTTCTAATTTCATTTATTGGTAATAAAGTATGTGCTAACTGAATAGATCTATGATAAAATAAGTTCTATTTTCATTTATCTATGGTAAAGTATGTTTTAATTTCATTTATCTAAAGAAAAGAGCTAATTTCATTTATCGGTGATAAAGTATGTGCTAATTTCATGGATCATGATACAGTAAGTGTTTATGTGCATTGTAGAAATCAGCCTGAACCAGCCTAGTGGGTACTGGAACAGCGCAAGAAGTGTTTACAACTATTGTAATGATGCATGGCTGAGTAATTGGATTGTGGCTAACATGCATCCACAATAAGCTGTTCATTGATTACTTTATTGCTGTCATCTGGAGATTTTTGGCTAAATGTAGGATGTTTAGTAGCATATCATAAGTAATGATGAAATCAAATTTGGGCCGTGATGGCTTTTGTGTCTTTGATTAAAAATCAGTTGTCTTCTGGCAGAGGTTAGATAGAATGGAAAGACTGACTAAAAAGTCAATTGAAGCAGAAAACCTAAGCATATGTTTTGACCTGTTTGATTTTGTTTTCTTTTAATGGTTTCGTTTGATTGCTAATGTGTTGTACAATATGTTTCAAGTTAAATTTGAATCAATAGTAATTGAGCTGTCCCCTGCTCACGATTACATAAGTATAAGGGGGTCCCCAAGTGGCCAAGTGGTCTAAAGTGCTCTCCGTTACGGATCACTGCCATCTCATCTCTGTCTGTGTGGGTTCAAGTCTAAGATTCAACTAATGTAGTTATTAATACGGGCCACCATGTATAGCCTATCTTGTGCTGATAAATGGCGTTAAACCCTACAACAACATAAGTATAATGCATCACTGGTTAATCATAGATGGCAGCTATAAAGAACATCAAAAGTATGCAGAAAAACTGCATAAAGCAAGACACACTTTATATGCTAATAAACATCAACACTGCTGATCTAATGAGAAAGGAAGACACTTTTCAAGCAATTAGCTAATGGCTGTCCTCAGAACCTGGAGAAAAAAATTACTTTAAATGAAATATTTTGAGATCCGAATAAACATACAAGCTTTAACCTTTTCACGTGTTAAGTACAGCAATTGCAACATTGTGTGACAATAGTATAAAAAAAGGTAAATTTTTGGCACTACGTTATTGTTGTAGGGTTTTAATGCCATTTTTCAGCACAAGATAGGCTATATACATCGCAGCCAATATTAATGGTGGAGAAAGAACCCGGGGGAAAAAAACCGGGAAATAACCACCGACCTATGAGAAGCTACTGGTAAGCTTTCCCGCATACTCACATTGGCCAAATCTGAGACATGAACCCACGCAGACAGAGATGAGATGGCAGTGATCCATAATGGAGAGCACTTTAGACCACTCGGGGCCCCTGGGCATTATGTAAACTGGAGTCATGGCCTGTGGAATTTTCATGTCATTTTCATTGCCATGAAAGTTTCCTCTTGGAGAGACCATTCATAGGATGCCAGCATATTGTGCTAGTCTTACCATTCATGTATGGTAATTCGGCCAAGCATTACAGTACTAAGTGTATGGTAATTTGGCCAAGCATTACAGTACTAAGTGTATTGGTAATTCGGCCAAGCATTACAGTACTAAGTGTATGGTAATTCGGCCAAGCATTACAGTACTAAGTGTATGGTAATTCAGCCAAGCATTACAGTACTAAGTGTATGGTAATTTGGCTATGACTTAGCTGTCTGTGCCATGTAATCAAAACTAGACTTACTATGCAGATGTCATCTTCTGTTTCTTGCAGTAAAAGAATATATACAGTTTTAAAAAAATCATAATTTTTGTATACAAAAATGAATTATGGTATAATACAGAAATCAAAATGACTTGCAGGCTAATCTATTAGTGAAAATTATTTACCAGTGAAGATCCCTGCCGCTGGAGTCCGGACTCCACTCTGAGAGTTGACTGCTGTCCTGTTGATAAAAATAGAATTAAACTTAAAACAAAATAAAATTCAGCAACAAGCATTGACATGGTTTGTGAAAACTACTATACAAGCCCTTTTCTGTCATTTATGTAACGTAGATAATAGCTATGTAACTGTATCTTTCATTTTACTGTCAATGTAATACCTACAAGCTGAGAGTTGGTTCAGAAGGTATTTAATTCATTTATGATGAGAACTAAATGTATTTTTCTTAATTGGCTCTAGTGCAGTTCCATGTATGTAGGTAAGAAAAATGCCAGATTCACCAGGTTCTTATACTATGCTATACATGTGCCTTAAGCCTGCTCTACTGTCAATGGTCAATTGCTGGATTGCTGAATAGTTGATTGGTTTTGCTCACAATAACAGACCTCAATGATGTTTTGTTCTATCAACCACCATTATTGCATGACTAAGCAAATCATTAGTCTCATAAACTAATCTTTTGTATGACTCCCATACCAAGCAATTATATGGCATAACATTTATATCATAAACTGAAACACACTGCACATTAATGTTTACTAATGGAGTAACATTACTTTGACGATAAAGCTATACACATTTCCCTTTCTAATTCAGGAATGTGCTTATAATGCAGGCTGAAATGTGAATCCCCACATTTTTCTAGAAAATACAAAAATAATTTGTCCCTATTCAATAAACATAAAAAAAATCATAATCAAACCAGATAACTGAAATTTCTATAAAATGCCTGCTGTATCATGAAAAATGACAGTTAGTGCCTGTAAATTTGAATTGTAATTGTTAAAGTCACAACTTTTAATAAGTGATATATTTTGAAACATTTTTCCTTACAAAAAACCCCCCAATTTAGCGCAATTAACAGTATTAGACTGTATTTTAATCCTTGAAAACTTCAGTAATTCTCACTCGTGGCAGCACTTAAAAAAATAAATACCAAAAACTTCTGTCAAGTGAAATTTGTGTTTTTGGTCTGTCTTTTCACTTTCAGTGTAATCGTCACAAATGCAATATGCCCTCTTGTATTCAAGCCATTAAAAGTGTCAAACTTCTATTACAGCTATTGCCATGAGCATTTCTGAGAACCTAATTAAATGTATTCTGTGTTTTGATTTCTGATTTATGAAGTGTTTGTTGTATTGTTACAATGAATCAAAAGTATACCTGCTTTGTAGTATCATGAAAATTACATCTTTTGGGATTTAAACCACAAAAATATTAAAAGCTATGCAAATCCTACATGCATAAGAGCTAGCAGTCATACTGTAATTAAAGCATCTAATATTAATTAGTAGTTTATCACTAATTACTAATTCAGAAATGTGATCAAGGATAGCATGAGAAGCAAGGCAAACAAGTACCCAGTGCACAAAAAGCTTGGTTTTAGAGACATGGTAAACTATGGAGAAGCAAATATCAAAGTTTGTAGTGAACTTAAAATTCCTGAATTCGTTCTCATAGGTTACTGTAAGGATTGTCAGAAAGTTTACTATTGCCTGAAATGATATTGCGGCATCAATATTTTATTAATATGAAATCTTGTTTTTGTTGTGAATCATCAGATCCATATTCACATGCAAAAATCAGTGACAAAATATATGGTGCACATGTGAAAACCTCATGGAGAAATGTTTTTTTTATAAACAATCTTTCAAATAATCGTTATGTTGAGAGAAAAAAAGACAATTTAAACAGATAGTGAATGACTTCATTAAAAAGAGCATTTTATTGACAATTGTTGGCAATACAATTATAAAACAAGTATTAAACATTAAACAATACCCCCACCCCACCCCCTTGTCTTCTCATTGTTGATGTCCAGCCGGGAATGTATCCCCTTCTTAATTTATCCCTCTGCAACTCAGGCCCTATCTTACACTGTAGTTTATGTTTTGGACTCCACTGTGACCAAGTTGTCATGGCAGAGGTGTATTTTGATCATAAAAATAACATCATCAGTGAAATCAAATCCTGTTCATATAATGTTGGTACTCCAAATTCACCTTATTTTCAGACTGGAATCAGTTTTAAACACATTTACAGTATTCCCCTCTTTTTCTTCAGCTCCTTGGAGAGTTTCCTGACAAGATTTTAAACTTTAAACCATAAAAAAGTTTACCTTGAGAAACTGCCAGTTACTGGAAAGGATGAAACAAAACAACTGATCATGTTTGCAATACCTGCGAAGAGAAAAAAGCTGTCATTTATTATAAGTAAAATGTAAGTAAGTAATGCTTTTAAAGTACATGTTTGGTCATCTTCTTTACAGTAGGTAACCTCCCTTGCTTGGATATGTCTGCAACAACCATAAGTTGAAATCTGTCTGTTCAAAACTTATAAGAAAGTTGTTTTCTCAATTAAATATTTATTTCAAAAGAATTTGCCAAAAGTAATGGATAAAATAAAAATATAACACTTAATCTAGTCAATCTAGCACTGTGGTCGAACATTTAAAAAAAAAAAATTCACTACAATAACAGAAACGCCATTTCAAAATTAGGCAGATTCCAGTGTGAAATGATTTTTGCTGGCAGTTGTAATATTTACTTCATTTAAGGAGCAGTTTTATATTTTGTGGAATTATGCAAACTGCGTGATAATGTATGATATATAGAGGGTCAAAAAACAAATATTAAATTTACCAGTATATAAACGTTATAAAATGAATAAGATTATCTACCATTATCTGCATGACACATTACAGCTGTTATCTATGCTAACATACCCATTTCACAAATGATATCATGCACTGAAAAGGTGTAACTGATTCTCTGAATAATAATAATAATAATAATAATAATAATAATAATAATAATAATAATAATAATAATATAAATAATAATTACTTTATTTAAAGAGGGTAACAAAATTAGCTAAGAACTAATCTACCTTGAGGCCCTCATGCAGGAATTTATTTATTTCAGCAGCATCTCAGAAGCCACTGGATATATTGGGTTTGGAAGATGGAAATAGAGTGGGCATTTCTAATCTCAACTGGAATACTATTCCAGAGCAAAGTTCCAGAGTATTGGAAACTTTTTTTAATAATTCCTTATTTGGTTTGGGAATTTATACTGTTTTGTAGACATTGATTGCAGGTGGGGTGTAGTACCAGGTAGCCTATACTGGAATAGGGATTGTAAATATTCAGAAGCACTATTACTGGATACCCTGTACATTAATTTGGCTTTTCTTAAACAGATTCGGTCTTTAATAGGTAATATTTTTAACTTACCAGTTAAATTTTCCTTGCTTTCTTTCTGGTTTGATATTAGCCTAAATGCTTTTTTTAGAAGATTTTCCAGCTTTGCTATGTTTTTATCATTTGAATTACCCCATACTGTATTACAGTAGTCTAAGGGTTGTATGTAACTGTTATAAAATAGTTTTCTGTGCCTTTCAGGGAGAAAATGTCTTATCCTACTGAGAAGCCATAAACTTGAATTGACCTTTTTACTGATATGTTTGATACGATCAGTCCATGATAGGTTATTATCTACCAAAACTCCATGTAGTCTGTCATGACAGACCATTTGCAAATTTTTATCCTTCCATGTCAGACATAGTTCATTGCTATCAAGTTTTTTCCTTTTGTTCCTTGTTGAGATCAGTAATATAATAGTTTTACCAGTATTTACTACCATGCCATTGCATGTGCACCAGTTTTCCAGCTTGTTTAATGCATTCTAGAAAAGAAATTTTGAGTTCATGCTTTGTGTTTTGGATGTCTGACAATGTTTTGTCATCTGCATAGAGATCTATAGATGATATCAAGTCTCTTAGTAAAAGTGGTAGGTCATCAATAAATAAAATAAATAGTAATGGACCTAGAATTGTGCCTTGTGGTACTGAATGTATTTCCAAGTCATTAATGACAGCAGTTTTTGAAGAAACCAATTTTAAGCAATATTTGTTCAAATGATATATCAGCATTCTTTCACCAACATTATCTCAAATCATTATCTCAAAAGTGAGAGATAGAAAATAATTCATCATATGAATTAATGTGAGATAATGTGGGCAAAACCCCTTTCCTGCCACTAGTTTCTGACCTTGAGTGGGATTTCCTTATCCCATATCAATGCTTATGATGGATTCTTTTATTCTCTCATACATATCAATGTGTGATACAGGTTGTATATGTTAGAACGGTGTATGTGATAGGTGATCTCAAATGAGTGCCCTCAATAACATAACAGATTATGCTTATGAAGTCAGAAATGTATGCAGTGTTTATAGTATTTATAGAAGGGGCATAACTCTCTCCAAAATGGAAATAAAAACAAAACTAATAAAAGAAGCACTTTTTATTTTGATGGGTTTTTGAGTTTTGAGCTGTGCCAGTCACAAGCATACCGGTAATTGCATTTGAACAGATGAATTCACATGTCAAGGGTAATAACATCTAAGACAATGCATCTAAGGCTATGAAACAACATTCATATTAAATTGCATCAAAGTATGTTGTACGGTTCTTGAGTTATGCCAGTTTAAAGCAAAATCCCATCTGTAGATGTAATGTTGATGGTCAAGGGCCATAACTCTGTCCAAAACTGAGATGATGTAGTGTCTATAAGACAATGTTCCTACTGAATTGCATCAGGATATGAAAACGTGCAACGTTTAATAAGCACATCTACATGAAATGGATACTTTATCTGCCAAATACCATTCATTTATGTGTAAAATTGCAAATCTTTGATGGTTACAAAATGTGTGAAAGCACAGACGTTAGGACTGGTGACAAAAGTGCTTACTATAGGTCTCCAACATCTCAATGTGTTTTCTTTTCTATTTTTCTATCAATACATTACTGGTGATTAACAATGCTCAAATATTTAATAATTCAACTTCATTACTGTAAGAAAACAACGCATTTTTAACATTTTAAATATTTTAGTTCAGAGTGGTACCAGAACTAAATATGGACCAAACTCTTACAACTCGTACAAACAATATGGACCAAACTCGTACAAAAAGTCAGTTCTGTAATTATAATATGATTGCTATAATATATATCAGAAATGGCACACAAATTTTAAAGGTTTTGGTTCATGTAGCCCATGGTGTTGAAGATGCTGTGGCACAAATTTACAGAAAGAGAAAGCAGTTCCCATCTTATAAGAACACCACTACTGTTATGAGAAGATGGCCTAATTTAAAGGGAAAGGCTCGATGGGGGATGGTTTGCACTATTTTGGTATAATATAGTCTTTCTTGAGCAGGGAATAATAAAATTGTTGATGGGAGGAAAAACTGATCTGTGAAAAAATGTTTTTAGCATCTATAGCTTACCTATTGCTAGAAGCTCCTGGTTGGGGCGGATCTTATAATTATTCTGCCGAGCTAAAAAGAGAAAATGAAGTCTCAAGTTCTTTTTATCATGAATGTAAAAATTTAATTTCTGCAAATTTAACAAAACCAAACATTTGCAATAATGACAAGAAGTCTATCAAACTTCAAGATTTGAAAAATCGCAGATAAATTTCAGATACTTATTCTGCAAGTAATCTGCAAGTAATCATATTTAAAATACACGTTTTATACTTGAGGAAAATTCATTAAGGTTGTGTGTGTGATTAGGATCTTTAACATAGCTTTAACAATTTTTCAGTCATATCGCTACAATGTCTGCAGTTTATAGTGGTATAGTACTGGGGCATCATTCTGCAGACATGTAGCATGATGTCCCACCCAGTCACATTATACTGACACCAGGCCGACCAGTCCTAACACTAACCTCTTAATGCTGAGTGCCAAGTGAGGCAGCTGTTAGTACCATTTTTGTAAGTCTTTGGTATGACTTAGCCAGGGATCAAACCCATGACCTTCCGCTTCCGCGGCAGACTCTCTAACCACTAGGCCACCAGAGCGGTTCATTAGTTATATTGTCTTTGATTTATTTTAATAGCATTAATATGTAATGCCTTATTTAATATATGACAGCACATATACTTTTAGAATAACTTTCTCTACAACTCAAGCTGTTTTAAAATTTTATTTTGCTAGTTTGAGCACAACTGTCAATGGAGTACCAAACAGACATATTTAATTCTTTTACATTCTAAATCTGAATGATTTTAATGTATTATCATCAGGTAGGGCAATATTATGACCACCATTTGTTTGGGTCTTCTCTTTACATGACATAGTAGTGTACTATTATTTGGTTATATATGGTACAAAACATCCACTGAGAAATGCCTCTGTGTTACCAAGCCAAGTCAGCTCTTTGATCTTTACCGCCGAGTGTGGCAGAAATAAACAACGGTATGAACACCGAGATGCGATTTTGCAACAATGGATGGGAGTTCTTGTATCCAGTACACCTGTATGATAGTAACATTGGTTGTCAGTTATTCTTTGAGTGGAGCTGTAGATTTCAGAGCCCTGAAAGTCATAATTATTGAAAAATTAACAATTATTTCTCACTGATTATAAATTATTAAGAAAGAAATTGAGGTTTTCAATGATAATTATTAATTGCAACCTACCACAAATATCTGAAATAAAATAGATTTTTCAGCAACAATGTTATCATTGCTAAATGGTGGAGTAAAAAAAAAGCTTTATATGTTCACTGGCCTACCTCTGAAACTAACTCTGTAAAAAAGAAACAAAACAAATTGATGATGAAATTTTTTTCCCCACCAGGTTGAAAGTTCAGCAACTAAAGAAAGGTCATGGAAGTTAGTTTCCCAAGTCAAATTGCTGTCATAGGAGTGGGATAATTAAGAAATGGATCTCTTTCTCCCATTTTCTTTTCAACCTGATTGTTGAGAGAGAGAGAGAGAGAGAGAGAGAGAGAGAGAGAGAGAGAGAAGCAAAGCAAAATAGTATTATCCTTTTTATTATTTTTTAAAAAAAAGTTGGATAGGCAAGGAAAGTGTTACGTAAACCTGATTTAATAAATATTTAATTGTTTGTCAGTTTTAAATTGTTTGTATTTTTCATTACATGCTATTGTAATGTAAATTTATTCACTAGAGATGATGTTTTTTTTAGAAAATTGGTTGGCCTGGATTATTTTTTGGTAGACAAGTAATGCTGACCTAGATCCTGAATTTGATTCAAGGTTAGTAGAAACCAC
The DNA here is from genome assembly GCA_029339505.1 of Unio delphinus. Taxonomy (NCBI): domain Eukaryota; kingdom Metazoa; phylum Mollusca; class Bivalvia; order Unionida; family Unionidae; genus Unio; species Unio delphinus. Next base: position 15,363,510 of record JAQISU010000081.1, read on the forward strand.
ATAAACAGGTTTTATTTTAATCGTAAAATTATTGGTTGCTGTCAAGTTCAAGTCGGGACTAATGGGGAAGTAAACAACTTTTTATTCTTCAAGTGAAAATGGTTGGTTCTCATCAGGGTCATGCTAGGAGTGATATAAATGATCGTGTGACTCCTTCCGCCCTTTTGTAATTTTACAATTTAGGGACTTTTTTTAAACTGCTTATTAGAATACAATATCTTTGTTTTAGTGAAATATTCTCAGTTTTGAACTTTAACGAATGATGTTAAGTCATTTTTTTTTGTTGTAGCCAGTTTTTGAATCCATGCTAACATTTCTTTATTTCATTTAGATTTTAAAGGATAAATTCGTATATCTGAAAATATTTGATGTGCTAAAACAGATTTCTTGGACAAAGACAATTTATCAAAAATTGTATTGGATTTCTAACACCGGAGTGTTAAATATTGTGTTTCTACAAATATATCTAGATAAGCACAAAATGTTTGGATTTGATTAAAAAAACTAAGTTCTTTTTCTATTTTTACAATCTTTTTTCATGGAAATTAATTATTTGTTAATTTTTTTTTTACAAGGCTTGTTGTTTTCACTTTTCTGTGTTACTGTTTATTAAAGCCTAAACATATAAAAAAAAAAAATACCTCAAAATCAATAGACACCCCCGAAAAATGAATGGTCAGTCCCTTTCAAGCTAGTATAGTTCTCACTTTTGATATAATGTATCCCCCAATATTTGAAAAAGTTCTGTACATGAAAGACTCGTAGATAAACTTCACCACTAATTTAAGATCAATTAAGTGGAACTTGAAGTTTTTACTGAATGAGATGGTCATGTCGCAGCACTTGTATATCAACATGTGATAGTATCAGAGCACTTTCATATCAACATGTGGTGTATTCCTGTGTTAAATTAATTCTCAGATTTGGAAAACTCTGCATATTGCTATTTTTACTACACATCCACAGATTTAGTTTAATTCAGACCAGACTATAATATATATATACTATAATATATATATATATATGGTAATCAGCAGCAACTGGCTTTGAAACAGCTGCAAGATTAGAACTACTCAACAGTCACCATATTGTTTACATCAATGTTCAATGTTGCCATCAAACTTACCCTGCTATTATTAGCATACGACCAATGACTGGCATAGATTGCACATCATTAGATGTCAATGTCCTGTGCCATAAAAATATGGAATCTGCACACAGAGCTAGGTGACGTTTATCCATAAATATATGGTTCCTGCATACAAAGCCATGTGACGTCATCTATAAATAAATGGCTTCCGCATACAAAGCCAGGTGGAGTCCTCCAAAATATATGGCTTCCGCATACAAAGTGAGGTGACATCATCCATAAATTCTAATTCTGTTGAGCAAATTTTGAGAATTTTAATACTTTTTAAAACATTTAGTGTCATAAGCCATATTTTAAGTTTGGCTGACATAAAAACCTTTTCTGCCAGGGTACTTTCTGTCAAAGTGTAATAAACAGGTTTTGAGAAGAACTTTAAATGTTTTTCAGTTTTTAGTAATGATGGCCATATTTGAATGGTAGGTCAGCATAATCATTTGTACAACTCTGAAATGCCTTAATACCAAGATGGTCTTACAAATTTGGATGAAACTGGATAAGTTATTTTTGAAAAGTTAAAAATAGCCAATGTTGATCAATGCTGGATGATGCAAAGTGTGACACAAGGCCGCAGCAAAAGCTTACTTGGCCTTTCATGCAGGTACGCTACAAATGTATTGCAAGACTTAAGTAATTCTACTTACCAAAAGCTTTGCCAATGGCAATTGCCTCAACAGTGCCAATTAGTGGTACAATAATAAGACCAAGTCCAATATCCTGTAAAAAAGTAAACAGTTTAAATTATCTTCATCAATTTTTACAATGCAAATTGCTTGCAACTTGTCTCATGTTGTAACATTAAACATCAATCTTTACAATACAAACTGCCTGCAGCTTATGTCATATTGTATTTTTCAAAGAATTCATATATTTCTAGTCTAGCAAGCAACAGTCGGAGAGTCTGCATGAAATGTACCTGAATAGATTTTACTACATCAATGTTTTTATGTAAATTTGCTAGCACAAGTGTTACATATGATTGCAAAGATGCAATTTTAGCAACTGTGAAAATTAAAAAATAAGATCAAGCATTGTATAAGGTACTTCTCTGACTGATTTAATTAACAATTATTGAAATAACTAATGGTAATAAAGTAACTATCTATTTATGTCTACATCTTGCTTTATTTATTCTAACTGCTTGCAAACCAATTCACTGATAAAATTTTAAAATTATGCAAATAATATTTTTCTTTATGCTATTTGCAAACTATATTCATGCTATGAAGCTGTTCCATCTTTATACAACACATGGGGACAATTAAAAATTATCTCATTTCATCTTTATACAACATATGGGAAAAATTAATATTTATTTTGTTCCATCTTTATACAACTCATGGGGAAAATTAATATTTATCTCATTTCATCTTTATACAACACTTGGGGAAAATTAATATTTTTTTCATTTCATCTTTATACAACACATGAGGAAAATAATTATTTATTTTGTTTCATCTTTATACAACACATGGGGGAAAATTAATATTTATCTCATTTCATCTTTATACAGCACATGGGGAAACTTAATTATTTATTTTGTTTAATGTAAGTTTATCCAATGCATGGGGAAAGGTGATATTTATCTTGTTTCATCTTTTCAAAATGCATGGGGAAAATTAATATTTATCTTGTTCCATCTTTATACAACACATGAGGAAAAGTGATATTTATCTTGTTCCATCTTCATACAACACATGGGGAAAAGAAATATTTATTTTGTTCCATCTTCATACAACACATGGGCAAAAGCAATATTTATCTTGTTTCATCTTGATACACCATATGGGGAAAAGCAATATTTATCTTGTTCCATCTTCATACACCAAATGAGGAAAAGTGATATTTATCTTGTTTCATCTTGATACAGCACATGGCAAAAAGCAATATTTATCTTGTTCCATCTTGATACAACACATGAGGAAAATCAGTATTATCTTGTTCCATCTTGACACAACACATGGGGAAACGTGATATCTATCTTGTTCCATCTTTACACAACACATGGGGAAAATTAATATTATCTTGTTCCATCTTGATACAACACATGAGGAAAATTAATATTATCTTGTTCCATCTTGATACAACACAGGAGGAAAATTAATATTTTCTTGTTCCATCTTGATACAACACTTGAGGAAAATTAATATTTTCTTGTTCCATCTTTACACAACACATGAGGAAAATTATCTTGTGTCATCTTTACACAACACATGGGGAAAAGTGATATTTCCATCTTGTTTCATCTTGATATTATACATGGGGAAAAGTGGAAACTGCAAACAACATATTGACATACGTAATTCCTATGTGTGCGATGTCGGCTGAAATAGGAGCACCACCTAAATGTAACATATTTGATGCACTTAAGTCAACATTCAAATTACATCTCTTTATTATTTTTTGATATCTTAATCTTGTTAAAATACTAACTATTAGTTCACCTATGATAAAGTGTTACCACCATACTGGACAGTGGTGTTTATTACCAATCTTTTACCTGTAAACCCCCCAACTTGAAAATAGTATCTCCTCACCTTTTAACCAATCAAATGGTCATTCCCAAATGTGATATACTGACGGTAATTAAGGAAGCAATTAACTAGCAACAAAGCAATTAAAACACAGGAAGAATACATTTCAGAACCTCTGGTTGACAGAGATTTTTTTTGCAAAGCATGGGGGGGGGGATTAAATTATGTGTGCATACTGCATACATATTGACATACATCATTCCTGTGTGTATGAAATGAAATGCTCAGTCCCAGATGTGATGTCTTTTAATTTTTCTATAACAACAATTATAACTCATGATCAGACTGCATCAGATACAGTTTTGACAAAATGCTAATGTTATGGTCATCCTGAACAACTTGGCTGGAGGTTTAACCAGGATTCTTACAGAGAATCCAGTACATGTAAAGTGGGGCCTTGACTTACGAGTGTCCCAACTAACGAGTTTTTTGAGATACGAGTCGTCTCTCGGCCGATTTTTTGCTTTGAGTTGCGAGCTAAATTCGAGTTATGAGCCAGCTTCAGATACCCCACCGCTATCTGGCGCAGTGAACGTCACAGTAAACGCATCAACATCCGCCAAGCATCCCGTGTCTAACTTGCTTACTTTAAGCAGTCAGCTCGCAGTGGAAGCATTAGTGTTGTGCTCGCATTTGTGCTTGTGGTTATTTTGCAAAGAAGCAGATGATATGCATTGAATTAAAGAAAGAAATTATTGAAAAACCTGACCAAGGTGTGCGTGTAGTCAACTTGACAAAGCAGTACGAGCGTAGCCCTTCCACGATCTGCACCATACTGAAGCTGAAGGAGTCAATACAAGCTATCACGCTAGCCAAGGGCGTTAAAATAATTAATAAACAGCGGACGTCTCTCCGTTAAAATATGGAGAAGCTGCTGATGGTGGGTTGACGGAGAAGCAGCTCGACGGAGATACCGTGACGAAGGCTATAATCTGCGAGGAGGCACGAGCTATTTACGCTGATTTGCTGCAGGTTCTCTACCTTCCACCCAACATCACCCCTATCCTGCAGCCCATGGACCAGCAGTTGATTTCTAATTTCAAGAAGCTCTTTACCAAGCACCTGTTCCGACGCGGATTTGAGGTGACGGTGAGCACAAACCGCAACCTTAGAGAGTTCTGGAAAGACCTCTATAATATCGTGATATGCTTCAGAATTATCGATATTGCGGTGTTTTTTGGAGGTCCGGAACAGATTAATTCCATTTCAATTCATTTCAATGGGGAAATTGGATTTGACATACGAATAATTTGAGTTACGAGGTCCGTCACGGAACGAATTAAACTCGTAAGTCAAGGCCCCACTGTACTATCCAGTCTTTAGTGAGTGAGTAATGAACACTAATGACACTTGCATTATCTACAAACACACTAATGAACCCTATTCAATTTATATTTGAAATGTACACATCACAATGTTGTGTGAGAATAATATTAAAAAAGAGGAAATTTCGGGCATATGGAAATTAAAGTCAGCAATGGTGGAAGTGTAGTCAGGACTTATAATTTTTTTTTTTAAAGTCACCAACCCAGGGTCTCTTAGGGCACCAAGTTTGAAAATGGAAGAAAAGACAACAAAAAAAAACCCAGCTAGAGTTCTAACATCACAAAGTATCAAAATCATTAAAATTTGCTTCATAAGGCCTCAAAGAACCTGTATAGTGGAAAACAAAAGTTAGGAGAAGATGGGCATTCATGTACCTTGATTCCTCTAATGCATGAAATCAAAGTCCATCAATACAAGTAAGTCCCTTGTAATGGTTTGAAGTTAATCAACAGTCATATGTCTAAACAAAATGGTATAAGCAGAAGTCATAAAAGCTTATATCAAATTGCATCAAATATGTTGAATGGTTCTTGGACTATGTTGATTATAAGCAACATCCCATGTAAAGATATGGATTGAAAAGGGACATAACTATGTTAAAACTGTTGCACATGCAACAAAAATCTTAAAGTCATGTTTATGTCTTGGAAAATCTTCACATCAAATTAAATCAAAGCAACTTTAAATGTGAAGAAAAAAAATGATCTTAATTCTCAAGGGCCATAACTCTATCCAAAAATCAAGCTGATAAAAAAAGAAGAAGGAATATCTAGGTCAATGGCACAACATACACACCAAATTGTATCACAATATGTTGAATGGTTCCCAAGTTAAGATGATATAGACCTGCTGAAGCTGAAATTTGAATAAAGAGCAATAACTTGAGCAAACTTTGATGTGAAAAGATGAAAACTTTAAAAGGCAACTAAGACAGTGTTCTACAAGTGATCATCTGTCCAAAATATCCCGAAACAATTTACTAACCCAGTTCCAAAAATTGGAGATGGCAAAGAGTTGACCAAACAACATTTTGCCTTTAATGTTTGAGAAGACTAAATGATGCCATTTAAGTACCCTGTCTGTAACAATATTGAAAGATTAATATATAATTTACTGGGGATGGTGGCAATGTGCTTAACTGTGAATATATGTGGTGATGCCACTGTGTTTTAAACGTTTGCTACATTTTGTTTCCATAGTAACATAAAGAAATGTAATGCAGAAAATTCTGAGTATCAAAAAGGGCACCTCTCCACAACTTCCATGTAAATTTGGTTGAAACATCTTGAATAGTTTGAAAGTTATACTACAGAAAAAAACTGCTTTTTTATGGACAAACAGATAGGATTAATGATAGCTTTAACTTTATTTAATGGAAGAGGAGATAATACAGAAATAAAAACTTAAACACTACATGTTTTACTGTCCATGGGAAGTAAATGCTTGCGTTAAGCTCTTGAATTAAATATTTATTTGGTTTAAATAACAAAGTATATTTAAATGTAAATTTGCAAATATTTGTCTTTTTACATACTGACAGATGGGCAGAAGTAAATCCTCCTGATTTGGAATGAGATCTCCTAAACAAATGTTTTCCTGCGCCATCATATAGATCCTAACATACAGGTGTATTGCATGATGGTTGTTGTTGTTGTTACATTGTTTAATGCCATTTTTCAGCACACGATAGGCTATACATGACGGACAGTATTATTGGTGGAGGAAGAACTTGGGAAAACCCCAGGAAAGAACCACCAACCCACGAGAAGCTATTGGCAAGCTTTCTCACATAACTAAATTAGCCGAATCTTAGACTTGAACCACGCAGACAGAGGTGAGATGGTAGTGATATGTAATGGAGAGCGCTTTAGACCACTTGGCCACTCGGGGCCTCCATGATGGTTGTACATTAAACCCTGATAATACTGCAGAGATTCTGACCTGCCAGTGTATTACATGATGGCAGTACATTACGCACTGATAAACAATGTGTGTAGTTGCTAATGGCTACTATGCATATATGTCATCCTGTTGTAAAAAGATCAGCCTGACTACACAAAAGTGGATCTATATTACCTACACTTAAAATTTCTGTTCCACTTCTTGTCATATTTCCACTCTGTAGAGTGAAGGCAGGAACGTTAAAGGGAGGTAATCCTCCTGTAATGTTACCAGTGATTGAAATTTTGTTGTCCAGGTTATATGAAATGAGGGTGGCAACAATTCCAGAACAAGCAACCACCACAATGGCATTAGAACCTTAAAACATACAGAGCAAACGAAAAATCAATTAATAGAACAAAAGATCAAATCAAGTACAAGAATATTTATTCTGTTGTCTTTAAATTTGTGCACACGTAATTAATTATTTTATAATTAATTATTTTATGGGATGTACAAATTATTACAGGTAAGAATAATAGTTATTTTCCTTCAAATGAATGTTTTTGAAAAAGAGTTCTCTGTAGAACAATAAGAAACAATATAACATATCAAATCAGATTCGATTTAAACCTGGTCATTAAAATATTTTTATTTAGTTCAAAGATAATTATAAAAAAAACAGCCAATGCTTACCTATTCCAACTAGCCAGATTATTTTTCTTCCTATCCTGTTAGCCAGGGGTATAGGCAGGTCTTCTGGTCGGTCCTTCCAGTTAATGGATCGCAATTTCTGAGAGAAAAAAAGGAATATTTAAATAAAGACAATTTTAACTGTCTCATATTTTATGGCTACAGTAAATTGACAAAGAAAATATTCAAAAGAAAATGCACTTTTGGGTATGGGCAGTTTGAATCATATTGCCTTACAAACACATCTTAATGCAAAAACAAAGTACAAAACAAACTACAGTAATCTTATTTTGTCTGCACAGTGATGTACCCAATGTATGAATATACATATAAAGTAACATGAGGGGAAAGAAGAATAAAATACAATGCAACCAAAAAATGTGCTGAAACAGGATAGATAAATGGAGAAAGAAATAAGCTACAAGATGGATGGATCAGTGGATCAACAGACAGAAATCATAAATGTGTAGTCCAGAATTCATAGAATGTATAGTTTATACTGGAAAATAGCACCGTTTTCATTGGAATTTTGTCACAGAACATGTGTAAAGTAGTGAATTTAGCACTAGCATGACTTTCAAGATGGATAGTGTATTGATCTATCGAAAATCAAATCAGCACAATTTCATTTACAACCAACTTGACAGGCACATGGTCTAAAAATAAAAGTATATTGAATAAATGTTTTTCATGCTGTTGGGAGTATAACATTTTGATTAAAAAAATCTTGACTCTTTTACAAAAATTAGGCATGTCTACAGACATGTTTGTTCATGCCTGAAGTTTGCTGCATCTTCGCCAGCCAATGTTCTAATGTGTTAAGCCTATCATCACCTCTGTGTGGATTGTACAGATATTTCAGAACTTTGTTATAGTGACATCAATTGGATTTTGTTGAATGTTGATACTGGTTTGCAAATATCACAATTGGATTTTAAGAATCTATATCCGATCTATTACTTTTCGCTGGAACATCTTGATTTAACAAGACAGTCTGTCGTTGATATACACTTTAGAGCTAATGTAACCCGTCCTGGTGGTATTATTAATTACAGCGAGGTTGCTGTCATTCTCAGCGACAAATCAATGCTACTTGAAGGTGTTGGAGGAAGAATGAGAGTGGTAGATGCGCCAATGGAAAATCTATGATTGAAACTTTATAGCAATTAGATCAATCTGTTATTGTATAATGTCGTATAGTAATATCAATGTGTCTTTGACACCTGGTCAATTAAAAAAATTGCAATCCAAATCAGCTAAGCAATGTGGAACCACAATCACGCTAAAACCCAATCAAATGACTGGCGGGGCGAATAAATTGTCACTGACAACTCGTCAAATAAAACACTTCAATGATGCACTTGTAGCAAAAAAAGGTGTTCAGATTACTCTTTCTGCGGCTGCTATCAAAAACATGATTAAAACAGGCGATATGTTCCCGTTGCTAGCTGCGATTCCAGGATTAATTGCGGCAGCAGCCCCAGCAGTTGCAAAAGCAGTCGCATTGGGGGCAGCTGGAGCCTTGGGGACAAAAGCGGCACAAAGCATTGCTGAATCATATCAACCGAAGAAGAAAGGACGAGGATATAAAAAAAAGGGAAAGGGTCTAAGACTACCATGAACCCCGTATTCGTGGTACAGCGGAAAAGGTCTGAGAATCCCAGGAACAGTTTACTAGTTGAGGAACCTATGGTTATGGAATCTTCGATTCCTATGTCCAACTTTGATTTACTCAATGCTGCTAAAAAACTCGCCATAAAAAACTTCAGAGGTGTTTTTATGAAGGATCAATTACCAGCACAACCTAATCACGTTGAAACAGGCATCATTAATCTCGATAACAGCACCGGACCTGGTACTCACTGGGTTGCATACGCTATTGATCCACGTGGGATTGTCTATTTTGATTCATATGGATTAGCACCGCCGAAGGAATTCATGTGTTATATAAAAACTTTTCCAATGAAGACTTGGTATTCTACGCTACCAACACAAATGATGATTGATCCACCAATATGCGGCAGCGAAGTATTAAATGTTCTTGATGCTATTTCTAACTCCTTGGGTAACCCAAGGGGAAAACCACCGCATGTTGTCGTAAATGAATACACTAGTAGTCGCTGGAAATCGAAACAATTTTAGAGAGAGAGAGAGAGTTTTACAATAACATGATTGATATTTGGGGAAGAACTCTGAAACCCAAACCCAATGACACTGCAACCGGTGATATAAAAAAACTAATCGAAGATGAAATAGCTGAGACGTTGAATTTAGCAAGTGTTGACCCCGGAGAAATAGTTGTATTTCAAGATCGTCAGGGTAAATTGAAAACTAGTAATGTGTCGTTGGATGATATTTTGGTTAAACAACAAAACATAATTGAGGATACTATCGTGTTATTTTCCAATCAGGGTAAACTCAAACCGGGTGTACTCTTCTCGACTATTACAATGAACTAAAAGAATCTCTCAACAATTTTGCGTTGGAACTAGCAACACTTCAATCTAAAATTGAAGAACACGGAAAACAGTTTTCAATTTTTCGTAGAAACATTGTGGATAAATTTCTTGGAACTACATTCGATAAGCTCGACATAAAACTCCCGGATATAAAAAAATTCATCGATGAGACGAAAAACTTCATCGAAGCCATCAAAACTGATTTTCCGAGGATGATAACAATCATTGAAAAAGCAAAAATTTTCCGAGGATGATAACAATCATTGAAAAAGCAAAAATTCCTCATGAGAAAACCAATAAAGTAGTATACACGATCCAACACGGATCATTTGCGTGGACACCTACAAACAACAAATTAGACATCACTGCAACCGTTAAGGGTATTTATCGATTAACACTAGTAAAATCGTTGAAAATTTCACAGCAATGAATAATGATATTTCACTGTTGTTAATATCTCTTAAATCCGGCTCTCTCACCTGAGATGAATTTATCAGCGTCGTAGAAACATGCAATAAAATTATCAACGATATGGAAACATTTAATTTGAAAATTATTCAGGATATATTAGATGACGATAATCCCCTATCGAGAACAAGGTTTGCATCAAAATTTAATATCCCCGTTAAGGATATTCCAACAGTCAAACTACCCGGATATAACGTACCAGAACTAAAAAAACTTCTCAGTGATACCATCGATGTCGGTTTTAAAATAATTCATGATGCATGGAAGAAAACAGCACCACAACCAACTATCCTCAAACATAATAATGACCCAAACGGTGGCGGCAGGCATATCGCTCCGTTCAACGTGAATATTTCATCGGTGATTGCACTCAAATTAGTATGTGATGTTATCGAAGGAAGCTATCAAATTAATCTCGAACGATCAAATCAAGCTCAGCAAGGATATATTCTATACTCATTTGCACCAATAGCCCCTCCAGGATTTTTAATTGTTGAGAATCCAATTAATCCAGTCTATATGCGATGCCATAACAATTCGTTAACGAGAATTAATTTCCGACTCACTGACCAGTCAAATAATTTGATTGATCTACAAGAGGAGGTGTTAGCGATTAGTCTGTTTGTGAGATCCTAAGGACTCGATCAAATATTCGGTTGAAATCATTTATTATTTTTGTTAACCAGAACTGAAAGTTTCAGCAGCAGAGGGGGTGAACGACAACAACATTGCGACCAAAATTGATTGAAAAATTGCAAAGTCTCCGTTTGCTAAATGGAGACATTTTTTTGTGTCGTTAAAATGAGATTTCGAAGGAAGGCTTTATTTTCCGTTTTGAGGTTTTCAATCAATTTTTTGTCGGAAAAAGTTGTAGGTTTCACCCCCTCTGCTGCTCAAGAATATGAGGCTTTTTCTCCCACTGAATAATAATTTTGAGATTGGATCCATCTCCCATTGCATATTAGTCCAGAGATGAGACCCATCTCTCATTGGATAATGGTCCAGAAGATCATACATGTACCCATCTCCCACTGCATAATGGTTTAGCTATTAGATCCATCTCCCACTGCATAATGGTTTAACTATTTGATCCATCTCCCACTGCATAATGGTTTAGCTATTAGATCCATCTCCCACTGCATAATGGTTTAGCTATTAGATCCATCTCCCACTGCATAATGGTTTAGCTATTAGATCCATCTCCCACTGCATAATGGCTTAGCTATTAGATCCATCTCCCACTGCATAATGGTAAATTAGCTATTAGATCCCTTTCCTACTGCATAATGGTTGGGCTATTTAGATCCATCTCCCACTACATTCTGGTTTAGCTATTCTCACACTGCATAATGGTTTAGCTATTTAGATCGATCTCACACTGCATAATGGTTTAGCTATTAGATCCATCTCCCACTGCATAATGGTTTAACTATTAGATCCATTTCCTACTGCATAATGGTTGGGCTATTTAGATCTATCTCCCACTGCATAATGGTTCAGCTATTAGATCCATTTCCTACTGCATAATGGTTTAGCTATTAGATCCATTTCCTACTGCATAATGGTTGGGCTATTAAGAACCATCTCCCACCACATAATGGTTTAGCTATTACCGGTAGATCCATCTCCCACTGCATAATGGTTTGGCTATTAGATCCATCTCCAACTGCATAATGGTTTAGCTATTTAGATCCATCTACGACTGCATAATGGTTTAGCTATGACATCCATCTCTCACTGCATAATGGTTTAGCTATTTAGAACCATCTCCTACCACATAACGGTCTAGCTATTAGATCCATCTCCCACTGCATAATGGTTTGGCTATTAGATCCATCTCCCACTTCATAATGGTTTGGCTATTAGATCCATCTCTCACTGCATAATGGTTTGGCTATTAGATCCATCTCTCACTGCATAATGATTTGGCTATTAGATCCATCTCTCACTGCATAATGGTTTGGCTATTAGATCCATCTCCCACTGCATATGATAAGAAGATCCAAGTCTAGATTATTTAGTCTATGTATACTTTATGTGATTAGTAAATACTGATCAGCCATTTCATGTAATGGTCAATCTGGATATGCCATGTTTGCAATATAGTACACTTGAAAATATGTTAATAGGATAAAATGGGTAAGTACCTTCAGTAAGAAGAGTAGAACTAGAGAGCAAAGCCCCATGGTCAGATCCCATACTCTGCAAATGCAAATTAATACTGACTCAGAATATAATTCATCAATTTATATGTGAAAATATTTCAAGATTATTTCATAAGTAGTGGTAATCACCAAGCACATGGTGATGATTGTAGGCATCACAAATAGTATGAATGAATGGAAGAATTAAACAAATCTGAAAGTGCTAACATGTGAATAACACGAAGTACCAGTTACATACAATTGCACTACACTCTAGGAAAAAATGGTGAACCTCCTGTATCAATGAATTCAGAAATTAAATGCGGATTTCTCTTGAAAGGGAGGAAAAAATGTGCTGAAATTAAACAGATGTAATAAAAAATGTGAAATTTGCTCCAATACATTCTATATATAAGATGAAACTTATCTTATACACAATTAAATTCATAAACTTTGAAAACTGAATTTCAAATAAAAAATAAATTACTAAGGTTAAGAGGTCTCAGAAGGAACTGGGAATAAAGTTTGAGTGAACCAAGTGTTTAGAGCCACCAGAGAAAAAGAAAAAAAAAAGGAGTTCTGATCAGTATGTTTAAGTAATGGATTATTAATTATCAGAATCAGAACATGAGAAACACAGCCTGAGATTGTTCACCTGGCTCATATGATCCTAATAGAAAATGCAAGAGAAGATGGCCATGAAATCTGGGTCATTAGGATGCTTTGTGTGTGTGTGTGTGTGTGTATGGATGAACTGCAACTAAAATGTAATAAATGGGGTCCAAGAAATTGGATTACATTAATAGCAGGAATTGTGCTAATGCAAGATTTTACAGTATTTTACTTTTTTCAGAGAACAACTCATTGGTAGATATAGGTATTCATGTAAAATGTATATGATGAATAGGGTATCAACTCCATTTACTATTGTGTAGTCGTGGCATGCAGTTCATCCATAATGCATGTAATTCCATTGAAAAATTGCAAACAGGTCATTTACAATATTCGATTCTTTTGTCTCAGATCTTTGTGTCTGAATTTAATGTCTAATATATAGCATGAATAGAGTATTAACACCGTTTACTTGCTGTCTGATATTGTACCATTGGGGCTTGCAGTTAATTCATAATTCATGTATTTCCATTGCAAAAATTGCATGCTAATTTAAACTGTTCAATAATTTTGTCACAGATCATTATGTGTCTGAATTCAATTGGAAAAATTAACAGCAAATTTAGGTTAAGAAAGACAAAGTGTGTAGATGGTTCATTATGTTCCAGGGTCTATGAATGGTGTCTTTTCAAAATTCATACTCTTCAATTGTTTCACAATACACATGTAAAGCCTGAGAATTAAGTGCAGTAGGCTTGCAATGGTCACGAGTCAGTTTTATTAAAATATTTAAACTGAACACATGTACAATTTCATACCCTTTCAATTTTAAGCTAATAAAGCAGACACTATTTACTGGTCAACTGATTGCATCTAAAAACACTGCCAAGCCCAGCAAACATGTTCTTTGATGTTTATTAAATTGTGAGAATCTTTATCAATCTCCACATTGTCTGCTGCTTGATTGTGTATACAGTTAAAGAAGAAACTTATGTAGGCTATTGTTTGAACAATGATTATATACAGAATTAATTGAAGACAATCAAAAAGATGACTTACTGGCTTTACTCATAGATCAGTAATAAGTAACATTTCCGATAATGTTCTTTTCCGATAATATTTTACCCAGTACAAGAACAATACATGTATTAAAAAATTTCAGGAATAACACCACGATCGTATTATATTCAAATTCATACATGAACTCTTCCCCAAAATGATAATACATTTCTATACACTATTTCACACACTTTGAACAAAATATATTTTTTCATGTGCAAATGAATATACAAAACTTTGGAAAGCCACACCATAATGTCATTATATCCGAATTCGTATTATTGCAGGGTAGCACAGTATATATATATATATATATATATATATATATATATATATATATATATATATATATATATATATATATATATATATATATGAAAGCACCTTGTACTGATGTAGTTTTTCAAATTTTTTCAAATTTTATCCAATCATGTTCATCACGTTTTGAGAAGATATCACATAAAGATTTTCTATTTATAGCAATGGTGGATATATTTGATGCCAGATCAGCATCAGCTGTACAAATCGGAAAGCCCCTTTTACCAAACTGCTTTCTGTCAAATTAGTTAATATTCTTGTCCTTGTTCCATTTTTAGCCTCACATTAAAGTTGATTGACACCATCTCTATAATATGAAAGCCTTTCATGTCAGGATGCTCTGTGCAAAATTTGGATGAAATTGGTCCAACAGTTTTTAGAAGTTTAAATTAGCAAGTCCTGATGGATGGTGGATGTAATGAAATTAAGTGGTTAGTTTAATACTTGTATCATAGTTCCATATAAATACTGTTTTGAATTCTGTCTGTATTTTTTATTATGCCTATTTGTCTTGGTACTAGTTTTATTCATACTGAATGAATTTACTGGTTCAAGTACAATTTATATTGATGCATTAATTGGTTCTAGTATGATTTATATTGAATGCATTAAGTAGTTCTAGTATGATTCATACTGAATGTATTAATTGGTTCTGCAACAATTCATACTGAATGGATTAATTGGTTCTAGTATGATTAATATTGAATGCATTAATTAGTTCTAGTATGATTTATATTGAATGCATTAAGTAGTTCTAGTATGATTCATACTGAATGTATTAATTGTTTCTACAACAATTCATATTGAATGGATTAATTGGTTCTAGTATGATTAATATTGAATGCATTAATTTTAGTTCTAGTATGATTTATACTGAATGCATTAAGTGGTTCTAGTATGATTCATACTGAAGGTATTAACTGGTTCTACAACAATTCATATTGAATGGATTAATTGGTTCAAGTATGATTTATATTGAATGTATTAATTAGTTCTAGTACAATTCATATTGAATTGGTTCTAGTATGATTCATACTGAATGTGTTAATTAGTTCCAGTATGAACTATATTGAATGCATTAATTAGTTCAAGTATGATTAATACTGAATGCATTAATTGGTTCTAGTATGATTTATATTGAATGCATTAGTTAGTTATAGTATGATTTATATTGAAAGTATTAACTGGTTCTAGTATGATTCATATTGAAAGCATGAATTGGTTCTATTATGATTCATATTGAAAGCATTCATTGGCTCTATTATGATTCATACTGAAATGATTAATGTAGCCTTACTAACTGTATTTTACTGACTTTTAAAAAGAATTTACTCATCAATCTATACAGTACACTAATACTTCCAAGCTTAATGTGCAAATTGGATCTACTGTGTTGGGTAAATCTTGTCGCTGGCCATATACTCCAACTGTAGTGGTATGTTTGTAATTCTTTTCTTTTTCTATTATGGATGTTTGGTAGGAAGATTGTAAGCATTCTAATGGTTGATTTTCTGTATACTGTCAGTTGACTGGAAATGGCAAAATTTTATAATGTTGAACAGAGTTTAAGACTATGTTCAACCCAAATCTGCATTTCTGCTGTTTGATGGTCACATTCCAGTAACATAAGGCTAGAGGTACCCGTGAGTTTCATTGGCACTCAACTGGGACCACAACGAGTGTTTGCCTACAATGAGACCATAAGAAATTGTGCCCACAAGCAGTACCAATTTCTACAACCTATTATTTGAATAGGGTATGCTAGCTTGAATAATTATTTAAGAATTCATCTGAAAACTTCATTTTACTGAGTAATATTCACCTTATTGTGTAAAATAACCCATTCTGACAAAGACAATTTTATTGAAGTCATCTATTTACTTTTAGAATGGAGACACATTCATCATTAATTATAATGTATTCTTTTCATATTTAGCCATTATGGTTTGCATTATGAACAAAGAGCATGTCAGAGAAGTCATGCTGTTGTAGATTTGTATGTTTTTTCCTTCTTTGTTTTCCTTTTCCTTGCAAATAAATTTGCTTGTTTTGCAGTGGGATTTTGTTCCTTCATTAATATAGACCCATTTGATCCATGGATGTGACAATAACACATCATGCATTATGAACAGGTGAGCTAAAAGCCACCAATGGTGGTATGGCGTAATTACAAAGCTTGCTGTTTTCTTTAAATGGTGTAGTACTTCATAAAGCATCTACTTGCAAAGTTACATGACTGTAGCCTAAGAATGTATGAGAAACTGAGCTAAACATAATGGTTAATAGAGGTCACTGGAGTGTGAAATATAGGTCAGTGACCTAGTTTTGACTGAAGGGTGATGCATAATGCACTTTTATACAAAGTTACACGACTCTGCCAGCAAGTGTCACAGAAAATGAACTAAACTCAAACCCTAACATGGAGAAATTTAGCTTATGCAAAGGTGAGCAAAATTTACTGAATGATGACATATGGAGCATTTGTGACCGTACTTTATCGATGGCCATAATACTCCTCATAAAACATTTACATACAAAGTTTTTTTTTAAAGTTTTTTTTTTTATAGCAGAGCAGCACAAGTTTATACCATGTCTATGCAAGTAAAGTATCTTGCCACTGGACTGTATACCATGGTAGCCAGTCTGGGCTAATCATATGGTGGAAAATGAACCCTCATCCTTTCAAGTCACGAGTCCATTGCCTTAACCAGTGTGGCTACTGTACCAACTCTGTATGCAATTCTAAAAGCAACAGTCTGAAAAATAACATACAAGCAAACCCTAACCATTGTTTTTGTGTCAAACAAATGGATACAGAGATAGATGGATGAACAGACATCTAAAGGTCCATTACATCCTTCAAAAGTTACCAACTGGATATTAAATCCATTATATTCTTCAAAATCTATTGATTGGATATATGAAATTTGTGTACTCAACATGGCTTGAATCCTTTTTGTCATTCAAAAATTTCTGATTGGAAATGATTTTTTTGTACCAGTATGGTTTCAATCCAATGTGTCGTTTAAAAGTTACTGAGTTGATATGAAATCTGTGTGCCCAATATGGTTTGAATCCATTACATCCTTCAAAAATGACTGAGAGGACATGATTTTTTTTTACATGCAGTACATATCGGTGGCGATGATTAGTACTGAATTTGACAGAGGCATAAATTTGTACAATTCTCACTCTTCAGTATTAAAAGCACTAAATATTACACATTCTGTAACTATAATGTCACCTTGTTTCTCCCAACTGTGCAAATGTATGATATACTAGAGGAATGAAATCTCTTGAAGCAATTTTCAGTCCAAAAAGATCCTGGAAATAAATAAGCAATCCTAATTAGTCTTAATGTCTTGTATTTTTATAGCTAAAAAAGTTTAAAAAGAAAAATAAAAAAAAAGGAAAAAGGGGAAACATTGCTTTAAAAGGAGAATGCCAAAAAGGTTGTAAAGAACAGTGTAATATGCAACATAAAATATTGTACTATTAAGTAAGGGTAACATAGGAAGATGGGAGTATTTATTTTTTATCTTCTACTTTACATAGTTCAGCCTATCTTCCACATTCAGTTCAAAATACCTACAACTTTCCTTACTCATTTGAACCTATCTACTACTTTCTACATTCAGTTCAACTTACCTACTATTTCTACATTCAGTTCAACCTACCTACTTCTTTCTACAATCAGTTCAACCTACCACTTCCCACATTCAGTTCAACATACCTACTATTTCTACATTCAGTTCAACCTACCTACTACTTTCTACATTCAGTTCAACTTACCTACTTTCTACATTCAGTTCAACTTACCTACTATTTCTACATTCAGTTCAACTTACCTACTACTTTCTACATTCAGTTCAACTTACCTACTATTTCTACATTCAGTTCAACTTACCTACTATTTCTACATTCAGTTCAACCTACCAACTACTTTCTACATTCAGTTCAACTTACCTACTATTTCTACATTCAGTTCAACCTACCTACTACTTTCTACATTCAGTTCAACTTACCTACTACTTTCTACATTCAGTTCAACTTACCTACTATTTCTACATTTAGTTCAACTTACCTACTATTTCTACATTCAGTTCAACCTACCAACTACTTTCTACATTCAGTTCAACTTACCTACTATTTCTACATTCAGTTCAACCTACCTACTACTTTCTACATTCAGTTCAACTTAACTACTACTTTCTACATTCAGTTCAACTTACCTACTATTTCTACATTTAGTTCAACTTACATACTACTTTCTACATTCAGTTCAACTTACCTACTATTTCTACATTCAGTTCAACCTACCTACTACTTTCTACATTCAGTTCAACCTACCTACCTTCTACATTCAGTTCAATGTACCTACTTCTTTATACATTCAGTTCAACCTATCTACCTTCTACATTCAGTTCAATGTACCTACTTCTTTCTACAATCAGTACAACCTACCACTTCCCACATTCAGTTTAACCAACCTACTATTTTCCACATTCAGTTCAACTTACCTACTACTTTCTACATTCAGTTCAACTTACCTACCTTCTACATTCAGTTCAACCTACCTACTACTTTCTACAATCAGTTCAACTTACCTACTACTTTCTAAATTCAGTTCAACCTACCTACTACTTTCTACATTCAGTTCAACTTACCTACTACTTTCTATATTCAGTTCAACCTACCTACTACTTTCTACATTCAGTTCAACTTACCTACTTTCTACATTCAGTTCAACTTACCTACTACATTCTACATTCAGCTCAACCTACCAACTATTTCTACATTCAGTTCAACCTACCTACTACTTTCTACATTCAGTTCAACTTACCTACTTTCTACATTCAGTTCAACTTACCTACTATTTCTACATTCAGTTCAACCTACCTACTACTTTCTACATTCAGTTCAACTTACCTACTACTTTCTACAATCAGTTCAACTTATCTACTACTTTCTACAATCAGTTGAACTTACCTACTTTCTACATTCAGTTCAACTTATCTACCTTCTACATTCAGTTCAACTTACCAACTATTTCTACATTCAGTTCAACTTATCTACTACTTTTTACAATCAGTTCAACTTACCTACCTTCTATATTCAGTTCAACCTGCCTACTACTTTCTACAATCAGTTCAACTTACCTACGTTCTACATTCAGTTCAACCTACCTATTTCTACATTCAGTTCAACTTACCTACTATTTCTATATTCAGTTGAACCTACCTACTACTTTCTACAATCAGTTCAACTTACCTACTACTTTCTACATTCAGTTCAACCTACCTACTACTTTCTACATTCAGTTCAACTTACCTACTACTTTCTACATTCAGTTCAACCTACCTACTACATTCTACATTCAGTTCAACTTACCTACTATTTCTATATTCAGCTCAACCTACCTACTACTTTCAACAATCAGTTCAACTTACCTACGTTCTACATTCAGTTCAACCTACCTATTTCTACATTCAGTTCAACTTACCTACTATTTCTATATTCAGTTGAACCTACCTACTACTTTCTACATTCAGTTCAACCTACCTACTACTTTCTACATTAAGTTCAACTTACCTACTACTTTCTACATTCATTTCAACTTACCTACTATTTCTATATTCAGCTCAACCTACCTACTACTTTCTACATTCAGTTCAACTTACCTACTATTTCTACATTCAGTTCAACTTACCTACTATGTCTACATTCAGTTCAACCTACCTACCACTTTCTACATTCAGTTCAACCTACCTACTACTTTCTACATTCAGTTCAACTTACCTACTACTTTCTATATTCAGTTCAACCTACCTACTACTTTCTACATTCAGTTCAACTTACCTACTACTTTCTACATTCAGTTCAACTTACCTACTACTTTCTACATTCAGTTCAACCTACCTACTACATTCTACATTCAGTTCAACCTACCTACTACTTTCTACATTCAGTTCAACTTACCTATTTCTACATTCAGTTCAACCTACCTACTACTTTCTATATTCAGTTCAACCTACCTACTACTTTCTACATTCAGTTCAACCTACCTACTACTTTCTACATTCAGTTCAACCTACCTACTACTTTCTACATTAAGTTCAACTTACCTACTACTTTCTACATTCATTTCAACTTACCTACTATTTCTACATTCAGCTCAACCTACCTACTACTTTCTACATTCAGTTCAACTTACCTACTATTTCTACATTCAGTTCAACTTACCTACTGTGTCTACATTCAGTTCAACCTACCTACCACTTTCTACATTCAGTTCAACCTACCTACTACTTTCTACATTCAGTTCAACTTACCTACTACTTTCTATATTCAGTTCAACTTACCTACTTTCTACATTCAGTTCAACTTACCTACTACTTTCTACATTCAGTTCAACTTACCTTCTATTTCTACATTCAGTTCAACTTACCTACTACTTTCTACATTCAGTTCAACTTACCTACTACTTTCTACATTCAGTTCAACTTACCTACTATTTCTACATTCAGTTCAACTTACCTACTACTTTCTATATTCAGTTTAACTTACCTACTACTTTCTATATTCAGTTCAACCTACTTACTACTTTCTACATTCATTTCAACTTACCTACTACTTTCTACATTCAGTTCAACTTACCTACTACTTTCGACATTCAGTTCAACTTACCTACTATTTCTACATTCAGTACAACTTACCTACTACTTTCTACATTCAGTTCAACTTACCTACTACTTTCTACATTCAGTTCAACTTACCTACTTTCTACATTCAGTTCAACTTACCTACTACTTACCTACTACTTTCTACATTCAGTAAAACCTACTAGTTTCACATTCAGTTCAACTTACCTACTACTTTCGACATTCAGTTCAACTTACCTACTACTTTCTACATTCAGTTCAACTTACCTACTACTTTCAATATTCAGTTCAACCTACTTACTACTTTCTACATTCAGTTCAACTTACCTACTATTTCTACATTCAGTTCAACTTACCTACTACTTTCTATATTCAGTTCAACCTACCTACTACTTTCTACATTCAGTTCAACCTACCTACTACTTTCTACATTCAGTTCAACCTACCTACTACTTTCTACATTCAGTTCAACTTACCTACTACTTTCTACATTCAGTTCAACTTACCTACTATTTCTACATTCAGTTCAACCTACCTACTACTTTCTACATTCAGTTCAACTTACCTACTATTTCTAAATTCAGTTCAACTTACCTACTACTTTCAACATTCAGTTCAACTTACCTACTACTTTCCACATTCAGTTCAACCTACCTACTACTTTCTACATTCAGTTCAACTTACCTACTACTTTCTTCATTCAGTTCAACTTACCTACTTTCTACATTTAGTTCAACTTACCTACTACTTTCTACATTCAGATCAACCTACCTACTACTTTCTACATTCAGTTCAACTTACCTACTATTTCTACATTCAGTTCAACTTACCTACTACTGTCTACATTCAGTTCAACTTACCTACTACTTTCTACAGTCAGTTCAACTTACCTACTATTTCTACATTCAGTTCAACTTACCTACTTCTTTCTATATTCAGTTTAACTTACCTACTACTTTCTATATTCAGTTCAACCTACTTACTACATTCTACATTCAGTTCAACTTACCGACTACTTTCTACATTCAGTTTAACCTACCTACTACTTTCGACATTCAGTTCAACTTACCTACCATTTCTACATTCAGTTCAACTTACCTACTACTTTCTACATTCAGTTCAACTTACCTACTACTTTCTACATTCAGTTCAACTTACCTACTTTCTACATTCAGTTCAACTTACCTACTACTTTCTACATTCAGTAAAACCTACTAGTTTCACATTCAGTTCAACTTACCTACTACTTTCGACATTCAGTTCAACTTACCAACTACTTTCTACATTCAGTTCAACTTACCTACTACTTTCTACATTCAGTTCAACTTAACTACTACTTTCTACATTCAGTTCAACTTAGCTACTGTCTACATTCAGTTCAACTTACCTACTACTTACCTACTACTTTCTACATTCAGTAAAACCTACTAGTTTCACATTCAGTTCAACTTACCTACTACTTTCTACATTCAGTTCAACTTACCTACTTTCTACATTCAGTTCAACTTACCTACTACTTTCAACATTCAGTTCAACTTACCTACTACTTTCTATATTCAGTTCAATTTAAAAACTACTTTCTACATTCAGTTCAACTTACCTACTACTTTCTACATTCAGTTCAACTTACCTACTACTTTCTATATTCAGTTCAACTTACCTACTACTTTCTACATTCAGTTCAACTTACCTACTACTTTCGACATTCAGTTAAACTTACCTACTATTTCTACATTCAGTTCAACTTACCTACTACTTTCTACATTCAGTTCAACTTACCTACTACTTTCTACATTCAGTTCAACTTACCTACTTGCTACATTCAGTTCAACTTACCTACTACTTACCTACTACTTTCTACATTCAGTAAAACCTACTAGTTTCACATTCAGTTCAACTTACCTACTACTTTCGACATTCAGTTCAACTTACCTACTACGTTCTACATTCAGTTCAACTGACCTACTACTTTCTACATTCAGTTCAACTTACCTACTATTTCTACATTCAGTTCAACTTACCTACTTTCTACATTCAGTTCAACTTACCTACTACTTTCTACATTCAGTTCAACTTACCCACTACTTTCTATATTCAGTTCAACCTACCTACTACTTTCTACATTCAGTTCAACCTACCTACTACTTTCTACATTCAGTTCAACTTACCTAATATTTCTACATTCAGTTCAACGTATCTACTATTTCTACATTCAGTTCAACCTATCTACTACTTTCTACATTCAGTTCAACCTACCTACTATTTCTACATTCAGTTCAACTTACCTACTACTTTCAACATTCAGTTCAACTTACCTACTTTCTACATTCAGTTCAACTTACCTACTACTTTCTACATTCAGTTCAACCTACCTACTACTTTCTATATTCAGTTCAACCTACCTACTACTTTCTACATTCAGTTCAACTTACCTACTACTTTCTACATTCAGTTCAACTTACCTACTTTCTACATTCAGTTCAACTTACCTACTACTTTCTACATTCAGTCAACCTACCTACTACTTTCTACATTCAGTTCAACCTACCTACTACTTTCTACATTCAGTTCAACTTACCTACTATTTCTACATTCAGTTCAACCTACCTACTACTTTCTACATTCAGTTCATCTTACCTACTATTTCTACATTCAGTTCAACTTACCTACTATTTCTACATTCAGTTCAACCTACCTACTACTTTCTACATTCAGTTCAACCTACCAACAACTTTCTACATTCAGTTCAACATACCTACTTTCTACATTCAGTTCAACTTACCTACTACTTTCAACATTCAGTTCAACTTACCTACTACTTTCTATATTCAGTTCAACCTACCTACTACTTTCTACATTCAGTTCAACTTACCTACTACTTTCTACATTCAGTTCAACTTACCTACTTCTACATTCAGTTCAACTTTCCTACTTTTTTCTACATTCAGTTCAACCTACCTACTACTTTCTACATTCAGTTCAACTTACCTACTATTTCTACATTCAGTTCAACTTACCTACTACTTTCTACATTCAGTTCAACTTACCTACTACTTTCTACATTCAGTTCAACTTACCTACTACTTTCTACATTCAGTTCAACTTACCTACTACTTTCTGTATTCAGTTTAACTTACCTACTACTTTCTATATTCAGTTCAACCTACTTACTACTTTCTACATTCAGTTCAACTTACCTACTACTTTCTACATTCAGTTCAACTTACCTACTACTTTTGACATTCAGTTCAACTTACCTACTATTTCTACATTCAGTTCAACTTACCTACTACTTTCTACATTCAGTTCAACTTACCTACTACTTTCTACATTCAGTTCAACTTACCTACTTTCTACATTCAGTTCAACTTACCTACTACTTACCTACTACTTTCTACATTCAGTAAAACCTACTAGTTTCACATTCAGTTCAACTTACCTACTACTTTCGACATTCAGTTCAACTTACCTACTACTTTCTACATTCAGTTCAACTTACCTACTTTCTACATTCAGTTCAACTTACCTACTATTTCTACATTCAGTTCAACTTACCTACTACTTTCTATATTCAGTTTAACTTACCTACTACTTTCTATATTCAGTTCATTCTACTTACTACTTTCTACATTCAGTTCAACTTACCTACTACATTCTACATTCAGTTCAACTTACCTACTACTTTCGACATTTAGTTCAACTTACCTACTATTTCTACATTCAGTTCAACTTACCTAACTACTTTCTACATTCAGTTCAACTTACCTACTACTTTCTACATTCAGTTCAACTTACCTGCTTTCTACATTCAGTTCAACTTACCTACTACTTACCTACTACTTTCTACATTCAGTAAAACCTACTAGTTTCACATTCAGTTCAACTTACCTACTACTTTCTACATTCAGTTCAACTTACCTACTACTTCTACATTCAGTTCAACTTACCTACTTTCTACATTCAGTTCAACTTACCTACTACTTTCTACATTCAGCTCAACTTACCTACTACTTTCTACATTCAGTTCAACTTACCTACTACTTTCTACATTCAGTTCAAGTTACCTACTATTTCTACATTCAGTTCAACTTACCTACTTTCTACATTCAGTTCAACTTACCTACTACTTTCTACATTCAGTTCAACTTACCTACTACTTTCTACATTCAGTTCAACTTACCTACTACTTTCTACATTGAGTTCAGCTTACCTACTTTCTACATTCAGTTCAACTTACCAACTACTTTCTACATTCAGTTCAACTTACCTACTACTTTCTACATTCAGTTCAACTTACCTACTATTTCTACATTCAGTTCAACTTACCTACTACTTTCTATATTCAGTTTAACTTACCTACTACTTTCTATATTCAGTTCAACCTACTTACTACTTTCTACATTCAGTTCAACTTACCTACTATTTCTACATTCAGTTCAACCTACCTACTACTTTCTACATTCAGTTCAACTTACCTACTATTTCTAAATTCAGTTCAACTTACCTACTACTTTCAACATTCAGTTCAACTTACCTACTACTTTCCACATTCAGTTCAACCTACCTACTACTTTCTACATTCAGTTCAACTTACCTACTACTTTCTTCATTCAGTTCAACTTACCTACTTTCTACATTTAGTTCAACTTACCTACTACTTTCTACATTCAGATCAACCTACCTACTACTTTCTACATTCAGTTCAACTTACCTACTATTTCTACATTCAGTTCAACTTACCTACTACTGTCTACATTCAGTTCAACTTACCTACTACTTTCTACAGTCAGTTCAACTTACCTACTATTTCTACATTCAGTTCAACTTACCTACTTCTTTCTATATTCAGTTTAACTTACCTACTACTTTCTATATTCAGTTCAACCTACTTACTACATTCTACATTCAGTTCAACTTACCGACTACTTTCTACATTCAGTTTAACCTACCTACTACTTTCGACATTCAGTTCAACTTACCTACCATTTCTACATTCAGTTCAACTTACCTACTACTTTCTACATTCAGTTCAACTTACCTACTACTTTCTACATTCAGTTCAACTTACCTACTTTCTACATTCAGTTCAACTTACCTACTACTTTCTACATTCAGTAAAACCTACTAGTTTCACATTCAGTTCAACTTACCTACTACTTTCGACATTCAGTTCAACTTACCAACTACTTTCTACATTCAGTTCAACTTACCTACTACTTTCTACATTCAGTTCAACTTAACTACTACTTTCTACATTCAGTTCAACTTAGCTACTGTCTACATTCAGTTCAACTTACCTACTACTTACCTACTACTTTCTACATTCAGTAAAACCTACTAGTTTCACATTCAGTTCAACTTACCTACTACTTTCTACATTCAGTTCAACTTACCTACTTTCTACATTCAGTTCAACTTACCTACTACTTTCAACATTCAGTTCAACTTACCTACTACTTTCTATATTCAGTTCAATTTAAAAACTACTTTCTACATTCAGTTCAACTTACCTACTACTTTCTACATTCAGTTCAACTTACCTACTACTTTCTATATTCAGTTCAACTTACCTACTACTTTCTACATTCAGTTCAACTTACCTACTACTTTCGACATTCAGTTAAACTTACCTACTATTTCTACATTCAGTTCAACTTACCTACTACTTTCTACATTCAGTTCAACTTACCTACTACTTTCTACATTCAGTTCAACTTACCTACTTGCTACATTCAGTTCAACTTACCTACTACTTACCTACTACTTTCTACATTCAGTAAAACCTACTAGTTTCACATTCAGTTCAACTTACCTACTACTTTCGACATTCAGTTCAACTTACCTACTACGTTCTACATTCAGTTCAACTGACCTACTACTTTCTACATTCAGTTCAACTTACCTACTATTTCTACATTCAGTTCAACTTACCTACTTTCTACATTCAGTTCAACTTACCTACTACTTTCTACATTCAGTTCAACTTACCCACTACTTTCTATATTCAGTTCAACCTACCTACTACTTTCTACATTCAGTTCAACCTACCTACTACTTTCTACATTCAGTTCAACTTACCTAATATTTCTACATTCAGTTCAACGTATCTACTATTTCTACATTCAGTTCAACCTATCTACTACTTTCTACATTCAGTTCAACCTACCTACTATTTCTACATTCAGTTCAACTTACCTACTACTTTCAACATTCAGTTCAACTTACCTACTTTCTACATTCAGTTCAACTTACCTACTACTTTCTACATTCAGTTCAACCTACCTACTACTTTCTATATTCAGTTCAACCTACCTACTACTTTCTACATTCAGTTCAACTTACCTACTACTTTCTACATTCAGTTCAACTTACCTACTTTCTACATTCAGTTCAACTTACCTACTACTTTCTACATTCAGTCAACCTACCTACTACTTTCTACATTCAGTTCAACCTACCTACTACTTTCTACATTCAGTTCAACTTACCTACTATTTCTACATTCAGTTCAACCTACCTACTACTTTCTACATTCAGTTCATCTTACCTACTATTTCTACATTCAGTTCAACTTACCTACTATTTCTACATTCAGTTCAACCTACCTACTACTTTCTACATTCAGTTCAACCTACCAACAACTTTCTACATTCAGTTCAACATACCTACTTTCTACATTCAGTTCAACTTACCTACTACTTTCAACATTCAGTTCAACTTACCTACTACTTTCTATATTCAGTTCAACCTACCTACTACTTTCTACATTCAGTTCAACTTACCTACTACTTTCTACATTCAGTTCAACTTACCTACTTCTACATTCAGTTCAACTTTCCTACTTTTTTCTACATTCAGTTCAACCTACCTACTACTTTCTACATTCAGTTCAACTTACCTACTATTTCTACATTCAGTTCAACTTACCTACTACTTTCTACATTCAGTTCAACTTACCTACTACTTTCTACATTCAGTTCAACTTACCTACTACTTTCTACATTCAGTTCAACTTACCTACTACTTTCTGTATTCAGTTTAACTTACCTACTACTTTCTATATTCAGTTCAACCTACTTACTACTTTCTACATTCAGTTCAACTTACCTACTACTTTCTACATTCAGTTCAACTTACCTACTACTTTTGACATTCAGTTCAACTTACCTACTATTTCTACATTCAGTTCAACTTACCTACTACTTTCTACATTCAGTTCAACTTACCTACTACTTTCTACATTCAGTTCAACTTACCTACTTTCTACATTCAGTTCAACTTACCTACTACTTACCTACTACTTTCTACATTCAGTAAAACCTACTAGTTTCACATTCAGTTCAACTTACCTACTACTTTCGACATTCAGTTCAACTTACCTACTACTTTCTACATTCAGTTCAACTTACCTACTTTCTACATTCAGTTCAACTTACCTACTATTTCTACATTCAGTTCAACTTACCTACTACTTTCTATATTCAGTTTAACTTACCTACTACTTTCTATATTCAGTTCATTCTACTTACTACTTTCTACATTCAGTTCAACTTACCTACTACATTCTACATTCAGTTCAACTTACCTACTACTTTCGACATTTAGTTCAACTTACCTACTATTTCTACATTCAGTTCAACTTACCTAACTACTTTCTACATTCAGTTCAACTTACCTACTACTTTCTACATTCAGTTCAACTTACCTGCTTTCTACATTCAGTTCAACTTACCTACTACTTACCTACTACTTTCTACATTCAGTAAAACCTACTAGTTTCACATTCAGTTCAACTTACCTACTACTTTCTACATTCAGTTCAACTTACCTACTACTTCTACATTCAGTTCAACTTACCTACTTTCTACATTCAGTTCAACTTACCTACTACTTTCTACATTCAGCTCAACTTACCTACTACTTTCTACATTCAGTTCAACTTACCTACTACTTTCTACATTCAGTTCAAGTTACCTACTATTTCTACATTCAGTTCAACTTACCTACTTTCTACATTCAGTTCAACTTACCTACTACTTTCTACATTCAGTTCAACTTACCTACTACTTTCTACATTCAGTTCAACTTACCTACTACTTTCTACATTGAGTTCAGCTTACCTACTTTCTACATTCAGTTCAACTTACCAACTACTTTCTACATTCAGTTCAACTTACCTACTACTTTCTACATTCAGTTCAACTTACCTACTATTTCTACATTCAGTTCAACTTACCTACTACTTTCTATATTCAGTTTAACTTACCTACTACTTTCTATATTCAGTTCAACCTACTTACTACTTTCTACATTCAGTTCAACTTACCTACTACTTTCTACATTCAGTTCAACTTACCTACTACTTTCTATATTCAGTTCAACCTACCTACTACTTTCTACATTCAGTTCAACCTACCTACTACTTTCTACATTCAGTTCAACCTACCTACTACTTTCTACATTCAGTTCAACTTACCTACTTTCTACATTCAGTTCAACTTACCTACTATTTCTACATTCAGTTCAACTTACCTACTATTTCTACATTCAGTTCAACCTACCTACTACTTTCTACATTCAGTTCAACTTACCTACTACTTTCTACATTCAGTTCAACTTACCTACTATTTCTACATTCAGTTCAACTTACCTACTATTTCTACATTCAGTTTCAACTTACCTACTATTTCTACATTCAGTTCAACTTACCTACTACTTTCTACATTCAGTTCAACTTACCTACTACTTTCTACATTCAGTTCAACTTACCTACTATTTCTACATTCAGTTCAACTTACCTACTACTTTCTATATTCAGTTTAACTTACCTACTACTTTCTATATTCAGTTCAACCTGCTTACTACTTTCTACATTCAGTTCAACTTACCTACTACTTTCTACATTCAGTTCAACTTACCTACTACTTTCGACATTCAGTTCAACTTACCTACTATTTCTACATTCATTTCAACTTATCTACTACTTTCTAGATTCAGTTCAACTTACCTACTACTTTCAACATTCAGTTCAACTTACCTGCTTTCTACATTCAGTTCAACTTACCTACTAGTTACCTACTACTTTCTACATTCAGTAAAACCTACTAGTTTCACATTCAGTTCAACTTACCTACTACTTTCTACATTCAGTTCAACTTACCTACTATTTCTACATTCAGTTCAACTTACCTACTTTCTACATTCAGTTCAACTTACCTACTACTTTCTACATTCAGTTCAACTTACCTACTACTTTCTACATTCAGTTCAACTTACCTACTACTTTCTACATTTAGTTCAAGTTACCTACTATTTTTACATTCAGTTCAACTTACCTACTTTCTACATTCAGTTCAACTTACCTACTACTTTCTACATTCAGTTCAGCTTACCTACTACTTTCTACATTCAGTTCAACTTACCTACTTTCTACATTCAGTTCAACTTACCTACTACTTTCTACATTCAGTTCAACTTACCTACTACTTTCTACATTCAGTTCAACTTACCTACTATTTCTACATTCAGTTCAACTTACCTACTACTTTCTATATTCAGGTTAACTTACCTACTACTTTCTATATTCAGTTCAACCTACTTACTACTTTCTACATTCAGTTCAACTTACCTACTACTTTCTACATTCAGTTCAACTTACCTACTACTTTCGACATTCAGTTCAACTTACCTACTACTTTCTACATTCAGTTCAAGTTACCTACTACTGTCTACATTGAGTTCAACTTACCTACTATTTCTACATTCAGTTCAACTTACCTACTACTTTCTATATTCAGTTTAACTTACCTACTAATTTCTATATTCAGTTCAACCTACTTACTACTTTCTACATTCAGTTCAACTTACCTACTACTTTCTACATTCAGTTCAACTTACCTACTACTTTCGACATTCAGTTCAACTTACCTACTATATCTACATTCAGTTCAACTTACCTACTACTTTCTACATTCAGTTCAACTTACCTACTACTTTCTACATTCAGTTCAACTTACCTGCTTTCTACATTCAGTTCAACTTACCTACTACTTACCTACTACTTTCTACATTCAGTAAAACCTACTAGTTTCACATTCAGTTCAACTTACCTATTATTTCCACATTCAGTTCAACTTACCTACTACTTTCTACATTCAGTTCAACTTACCTACTACTTTCTACATTCAGTTCAACTTACCTACTTTCTACATTCAGTTCAACTTACCTACTACTTTCTACATTCAGTTCAACTTACCTACTACTTTCTACATTCAGTTCAACTTACCTACTACTTTCTACATTCAGTTCAACTTACCTACTACTTTCTACATTCAGTAAAACCTACTAGTTTCACATTCAGTTCAACCTACCTACTATTTATTTACCATAATCTCTGGTGCGTATTGCAAGATCATGTGACATTCAATTCCCTTTACCTATTTTGACAAAATACTTAATCAAAAATGTATAAAACCAATTTGTTTCTGACAATCTCATTGCTAGATACAGCAATAGTCTACTTTGAAATTCAATAAATCTACAATGAAGATTACTTTTGATATATACTTGCTTATGAGGCCAACAGCAAACTGCACAGACCAAGATCTGCAACCTTATAATGTGCCACAAAATCTGAGTCTGTATATTTGTTAGCAGCAATGAGTACATCATGCAACATAGACCTTAATCTGCAGGTGTGTTATGCTATAGCAGATCTGGATCTTTGTTGTTTGCAGTTTGATTTGACTTATAAGTGAGTACATACAGTGCTACATAGGACTGTATGTTTTTCTAAGTTAATACAATGATAATCATCATAATAAAAAATATGTTTTAAACGTGTGTGTGATATGAATTTTGTATGTAGCTTTATAAAAAAAGTCTAATAACTACAATGTCTGCAATAGTGCAGTTAATAGTGATGTCTAACACTGGGGTATTATGTCACAGACATGTAGCATCACGTCCCACCCAGTCCTAACTCCAGGCTGAAAAGTCCTAACACTAACTTTTTAAAGCTGAGCGCCAAGTAAGGCAGATGCTACTACCATTTCTTAAAATGTTTGGTATGGCTCGGCCTGGGCTCTAACCTGTAACCTCCCACATCCAATGTTGATACTCTAACCACTTAAGCCACCAGAGAGTTCAAATGTCTAAAAAAAAAATGACTTAATAACAAATATTTTTTTGCAGATTGTTGACTGCATAGCACTGTCAATCAACTTCAATTCTTTCCTAGATATTGCAAAGCCATATTCACTATACAAGATCTAATCCTTATAATCTACCATGTATGATTTAATGTCCCAAACTTTACCTTACAAAAAAAAAAAGTCCAGAATACTGGAACAAATTTCAGCCATTTTCAAAATGTTGATTTGAGAAACAAAGAAAGTTTAAATTTATTTAAGGAGCATAAAATTAATTTTTCTCAATAATGTTCCAATGTTTTAATATTTTAAGAATTCCAATTTGAACAAGTTTTAGCATACATCTTCACATCTGCAAATCTGAAGCAAATCACAATCATGTTCTAATATAGTGAAAATGAGCTTTTGTGAAGTGTTAAGCAGGTGTCTTTTAAATTATAGTAAAATAAATAATATAAGTGTTTTTAATTCTAGGTGCCATTTCCTGACAAAGCTCCCTTACAAAGAGCTGCCTTTTAAGACATGAATCAACATACCTTAATCTGGCCAAAGGCGATTGTGATAGCTGCAGCAGATGTGAATGCATTGATGACCGGATATGAAATAAAGTTTACAAGGATGCCTGCAATAGACACAATAAAAATGACAAATTACATTTTAAATAGTTTGTGTAAGCATTACTGGAAAAATGATGGAAACAAAATTAATATAAACAATGCTTTTCATATAATAGAAACTAATTGCTTAAAGAGTTTCTTTTGAAGTTTTTCATGTTTTTTATCTTAGCTGTATCATTTAAATTTTTTAAAGCAATAAAACAAACTGCATCTATTTCTAAGAAAAAGTAAGAATAATGGACATGCTTTGTATGCAAACTTTTCACAATCACTTGTAAAATGACTTTTTGCACAAGCTTCTGTAGTACAGAGTGTGAGAATATATTCAAATTTCATTTCCTATGGTTCAAATTAAACTAATTATCTAAATAGCTTTTTCTTGATCTAATATCCAATATGAATCTTGCCATATCAACAACCATGATTTTACAAGCAAATAATGTGCGCTTCAATCAGAATATTTAGCAGTCAAATTATCGTAGGACTCTCATCCTTTACCTTTTTGTACCTTTTGTCATAACTCCCATCCTTTATCTTGACCTGCTTGTAACTTTCATTGTTAATAATGACATTTGAAACTTTAGATAGATTTCATTTTTTTTTTAGTAATTATAATATCATTTGTCCCAATCTGCTGAATGTATTAATTACTGCAAAGGGATCTGCATTTTTCCAAACATATTCCAGATTTGGCTCACCTTATTTAGAAGTGACTTAGAATGAGAATTAAATAGAGATGATGTCAAAACTAAAACCATCGACATCCTCCTCCTTCCCCCACCCCCAATTTAATTATTATGGTATGTGTGAGAATCACTGCTAATAAGAACAAGATAGTAAGGGTAAAAATAGGCTTGGTGCAAGCTATACAAATTGTGCAAGATTATGAATTATAATTACATCATAATTGTATAATATTGTTAGCATTAAAAGTAGAAGTAACAATGATGATGACAGTTAAATTACAATTCAGTCATACTACATGAATTATTAGTAGTAAAGGTAAGTTAGATAATTCTGAGATAAACTGGAATTTCCCGTTAGTAATGTGATAAACTTTAATGCAGGTATAATTCCGATCCGTAAATGATAAACAGAAAGAATCATGATGCTCAAAATGGTGTGCTTTAACATCACTTTTACACAATGCATTCTGTACTCAATTACAACAGTATCACTGATCTGAGAAATAAATCTGGCATTTATTTTTCTACATTGCTGGCAATCAAGTTATTCTCAGAAACTTTAGAGTTTTAAAGATTTTACTAAAAGTATCATGGATATATGTGCAAATGTATTAAAATTATTTTCTGGAGTCCCTCCCTTTAATGTCGCTGTCATGTTACCAAAACATTCATTAATATTTGTACAAGTTGAGTAGTCATCATAAAGTAAACTGGCAAATTTCACAATTACAACATATTTTGGTTCACATAGGCATCCATACAAGGGGTTAATAAATACATGAAAACAAAATGTTGAGGTTTTAAATGGCACTTTAACACACTTTTGGCTATAACATGATGATAAAATGGAAACCATGTGCCTTCCCAAGGACAAACCATGGCCACAGCCAAACCAGGTTGGTCTAGGTAGGAATCAAACCTGCAACTTTTAGATTATGAGTCCAATGCCCTACCAAATGAGCTACAATGGCTCCTGTGTTATAATGAGGAATACATTTTGAAAACCTCACTCTCTTAGTCACAAAACAACAACGATATATAATAGAATACATGAGGGTTGATGAGAAAAAATAACAGTTAACAAAATAACATTTCAGGCAAAATATAGGGCTATAATGAAATTTATTTAAATTTATCAGTAAGATGTTGTTTCTACTTTTACTATTTTAATGTCTGATTTAAAAATTTCCAATGCTCATCAAAGTACAAGGTTTTTTATTCACATTTGTATCGTTACACATACACTTAGAATGTCTCACATCCAGTATCACTCATCCTAGTGCTGGCATGTTTAGAACATACCACCCCAGTATCAATCAGCCCAGTGCCGGCATGTTTAGAACATACCACCCTAGTACCACTCAGCTCAATGCTGGGATGCTAAGAATGTCCCATTCCAGCACCACTCAGCCCACTGCTGAAATGCTTAAAATGTCCCACTCTAGCATCTCTTTGCTCATTGATGCGGTATTTTGAATGTCCCACTCCAATATCACTCAACTGAATGCTTGGATGTTTAGAATGTCCCGCCCCAGTACCACTCAACCCAATGCTTGGATGTTTAAAATGTCCCACCCCATACATGCCAACCCCTGATGAGGAAAAAGCGTAATCAAAGTGGTCAAAAAGCAGAATCCAGGCAGAAAAAGCATAATCCACATATAACATGCTAAAATAAAAAATAAAAAAACCCAATGATTTATTTGCCAATAATATCTTTTAACATCCATTACTGCTTCAAGTTTTCATATGTAGCACTTTTAGCTTTACAGAAATATAGACTAGAATCCATCAGAAGACTTTTAGCACCAAATATTAAAATTCTTTCCATGCATCCTGTAATAGATGTCATATAATGCTGCCCTCATTTCTTTATATTTGGAGGATTCTGTTAATATTTGTTTCGTTTACTTTTTGCCTTTTTCTAATCCATCTGTGAAATTGTTTGAAAGATATTTTTTCTCTCATATATGCATTGACTAAAAAAAATATATACTTTTTAGTGCCAAATACCTTTAGACTGGTTCTGCACTAAATTTAAATTGAGAACAAAGAATCTGCACATGAAGATTAAAATTAGATTATCAGTCTGTTCTCTCCTCACTAAGCCATTCAGCTGCTATAAATATAATACTAGATCAAAGGTCTGAAAGTAGAACTAGGATGTTTCTTGATAATAGGATTGTTGCTATAAATAGAACATGATACTATTAAGAAAGTGGACTTGCATGCAGAAAGATTACTCTTATATTGTAGTTACGTAGAAGCAGTCTTTTCTAAAGTACTGTGGGATTAATTGAATGTTAATGAAAATGTGAAAACAAATAATTTACTTTTTTGGAAGGTGGATATACTGAAAAAGTGTAATCCATATACGTTTATGCGTAAAGCCGTAATTTAGCAAAACAATGTATAATGATTACACCAAAAGTGTAATGGTTGGCATGTATGCCACCCCATTACCACTTAATTCAGTACCTGGATATTTAGAATGTCCCACCCCATTACCACTCTATTCAATGCTTGGGTGTTTTGATTGTCTCACCCCTGTACCACTCAAATCTATACTTGAATATTTAGAATGTCCCACCCCAAAAGCACTCGGTCCAATGCTGGGATGTTTCAAATGTCCCACCCCAATAGCACCCAGTCCAATGCAAGGATGCTTAGAATGTCCCACTGTTAGTGCTACTCAGTGCAATGCTGGTATGCTTAGAATGTCCCACCCCAAAATCACTTGGTCCAATGCTGGGATGTTGACAATGTCCCAACCCAGTACCACTTGCTCCATTGCTGGAATGCTTTGATTGTCCCACCCTAATACCATTCAGTCTAATGCTGACATGAACATGTATACAATGTATGCTAATAATATGAAATGTACTAATCAGCAATATGAAATCGATAAGAAAACAGGTCACCTGATAATTAAAATATTAAGTTTAGTCTAATTAAAAAACAATTCAACTTTTCCAACAATCCTTTAAATATAATTTAAACTGACTTGAGAGACAACTGTTTTACAAGACCACCATTTACTTTCTACCTAGGGGCCCTGAGTGGCCAAGTGGTCTAAAGTGATCTCCGTTAAGGATTACTGCCATCTCACCTCTGTCTGCATGGGTTCAAGTCAAGAATTTGGCCAATGTGGGTATGTGAGAAAGCTTGCCAGTAGCTTCTCGTGGGTTGGTGGTTCTTTCCAGGGATTTACCCAGGTTCTTCCTCCACCATTAATACTGGCCACCATGTATAGCCTATTGTGTGCTGAAAATAGTGTTAAGCCCTACAACAACAACAACAACTTTCTATCAACAAATCTCTCTTATTTTTCTGACATTTGTCTATAACTGGTTCAAGGCACAACTGCAGACCAATATCAAATTTTCAATACCAACTGATTAATGTGAGTCCCCCTGAAACAAATCACGGACAGATTCACTTAGGTCAAATTTGAATGACCATTAGGAAAGATGAGTTTAAATCACCTATTCCAAACAATTTATCAAAAAATCAAGTGATCTTTAATTATGTCAGTGCTGTGATATAAAATGCACAAAATACTGTTGTGTGTACCCTTTTCCTTCATCTTCACCTAAAAGTAAAAATATTTGCAAATATAATTATATGACAAATTGTTGTTTAAGCTTGAACACAATATAACAACTGCTATAATTGAAATCAAAAGTATTAGTAAAGTTCATATTATGTCATTAAGAAAGAGAATATTAAAGGAATGAATGTGCCACAGTTAGATTAACTAGATCTCTCCATGTGAGACCATTTGTTTTGATCAAGTGACAATATGGCATTGGCATTCTCCTGACTTAGTATAGTGGGTTTAGCGCAGGGAGCATACTAAGCTGGGAACCAGACTAGAGTGTATATTGAATAATAATAAGTTTTCAAGCATCATTTTTGTTAATGACCTTGACCTTCTGGTTCAAAATCATTACGTTTTGGTGTATCATCTGAGGCAATGGATTCATTGTAAAGGCATGTATGGAAGAACCCAATTTATCATTATGCAGTAACCTAGACCTTTTACCTTGGTATGCTAAAATCAATGAATTTCTTTGTATTGTGAATGGCAACACATCTGTGAGGATTGGTGAAGGTGTGTATAGTTGAAATGGAGTAATCAAGTAGAATGCACTTTACTTTATCTCGTTACAGTGACAAACTTTTAATCATTCAATCCCAAAATTGATAAGCTTCTTTAATGTGTCCTATGGGACAACTTACCTTCAAATTATTTGGTGTCATGTAAAACAATTATACATTAATCATATAAAACTTATTTCCAATTATAGGCCAAACCAATAACTGTTTGACAATTTAATCAGTAGCTTTTATTCCTTAATTCTTTCTCAGCAACTCAAGTTATTGCACAGATAACAGATTGACAATGAACAGATGGAGGAACAGATGTATGGACAAGACCATAATGTTTGATACTACACAGTAGGAATATAAAAATGAAAATCAAAAAGGAGGGGATGAAAAGTACTATGTAATTATGCTTGTATCTGATTAAGATCTAACAACACCTCAGCATGGTACTAATTACAAGTAGGAATATAAAAATGAAAATCGAAAAGGAGGGGATGAAAAGTACTATGTAATTATGCTTGTATCTGATTAAGATCTAACAACATCTCAGCATGGTACTAATTACAAGTATAAAGTACCAATTAAGAGTTAAGTTCTAAATATATAAAGATAATGAATTATCAGGAAACTTAGCATGAACCCTTCCAAATAATTTAAACATATAACACTATAAGATAAAATATAAAAATAGTAAATATATAACAAATTTAAAAGGGTATAAAAAAAGAAACAAATAAATACACTAGTGAAGGCATACAAAGGAATATCATGTAAAAATATGGTCATCTTAAACATTGTTTATTCCATACCTAAGTGCAGAATACCCATCACAAATTGCACAGCCCCACACATCAATGTAAGAACAATGGCATATGTTGCATCTTCCACCACTGGAGAAACAGCAAATGTACCAACCATGAGCGACATGATGGCAGTTGGTCCCAAAGTGATGTCCTTGGAGGTGCCAAGGATTGTGTATACAAAACACCCCATGAATGCTGAGTAAAGTCCATACTGAAAGTTTGAAGAGGAAATGAAATTTACTATCTTCAAATGACAAATATCCCACCATGTGACCCTTCCACTTCCATGTCTTTTATATTTTAAATGAAGTGCACTTTTCTGATATTTACAAGAATAGTAATAAGTATATATGATAATAAGCATATAGTAATAAGTATATATAGTAATAAGTATATAGTAATAGGTATATTAATAAGTACATAGTAATAAGTATATAGTAATTAGTGTATATAGTAATAAGTACATAGTAATAAGTGTATATAGTAATAAGTATATAGTAATAAGTATATAGTAATAAGTATAGTAATAAGTGTATATAGTAATAAGTATATAGTAATAAGTATATAGTAATAAGTATAGTAATAAGTGTATATAGTAATAAGTATATTAGCAATAAATACATATAGTAATAAGTATAACTAATTGACAGTGATGTAAAAATGTCAGAGAAAGAGAACAAGTTTGCTACTAAACAAAAAGAATACCATACAATTGTATAATCCAGGTGTTCTAATGGTACTATCTTTGACGGGTACCAAGGCCTACTTAGAAACAAATTATGATCATATAGCTTTCTGTCTTAGTCTACAATTTGTGGCGGTTTCATCATTTTAAAGGTGGTTGCAAATCTAATATTCTGAAAGAAAACTCTCTACTAGGTGAATGGGTGGTGGTTGCTGTGAAGGGAGCAATTGATGAATATAACTTGATACACAGTGAAATATACATCTATTTTAACAGGCATTCAGTTGTCAGCTGTTTTTAATACAATGAAGTTATGTCAAGAGATGTGGAAAATTACCAAACCACCCATCTACACAGTAGTAACCAGGATATCCATATAACTAAGGTATCCATACAACCAGGGTATCCATATAACAGAAGTATCCATACAACTAGGGTATCCATATAACTGAGGTATCCATGCAACCAAGGTATCCATATAACTGAGGTATCCATACAACCAAGGTATCCATATAACTGAGGTATCCATACCACCAGGGTATCCATATAAATGAGGTATCCATACAACCAGGGTATATGTATAACTGAGGTATCCATACAACCAGGGTAAACATATAACTGAGATATCCATTTACTCTATGGCAATGCCTCATCACATAAATCTGCTGTCATGACAGACATAGTCACAGCCTCCACTTATAGTCCTGATTTAACGCCAATTGATTTTTGGCTGGATCCTGTTATCATATTATTCACTGAGATTCAGATGATATGAAACCCAGGATGTGTTTGAAGTGCAGCATCCCAGTCCAAAAGTGAATACAAAATAGCATTTAATAATAATGGAATAGTTGGACTGCAAAAATATGTAACAGTGCTTGGAGAGTACATCAAGGGGATGAAATTGTTGTACGGCAAAATAATATTCAGAATATTTTTAAATACCCCTCTCCACATCCAATTTCACACAGACCAAATTCCATTTTTCTGTCCACAGTGAATTTTGCATAATAATGCTAATGATTTTTTTCCCCAAAAGTTCAAAAATAAGTGTTACAGGGGTGATAATTGACGAATTGCTGTAGTAACCTGAGAATATAATCAAGTCATCTACAAATAAATACAAATATGCCTAACTAATTTCATTATTCTAGCTCTACATTGATCATGCTAACAAGGTTTGTGTTAAAACAGTTCAGGTCCAAAAAGTTGCTGTAATGGTTTGATTTACGTAGTATGCTTGATACCACAGTACAAATGGCTATAAGGTACCAATTACATGCAAAGTTTAAGCGATGCATAAATGAAGGATTTCATGAAATTGATGAAAACATGAATGACAACATCAAAATAAAAGGTAGAAAAACAAAAGACAAGGTAAAAAACACAAAATACTTAAAAATAAATGGTTAAAATTTGTTACATAATCCACACTGACTAAAAACCTCAAAGAATTTCTCTGGTTATATCATGGTAAAATTTCTTCATTGAGTTCACATAAAAAAAACCACTCAACAAGAAAGTGTTCAGGAGATGCGCACAATCTAGGGGCATTTATGTGTTTCTGATACACTATCACACATTACCAACTCATTTCTGTGATAAGTTCTTTATGAGGGATACCATTCTCTTGGTGATTTGATATTCTTAATGTTGTTATTAGAGTTTTCTTTCAATATATTTTGCTAGGTACATAGAATATGCTCATTTATATCATATCTGCAGCCTGTATAATGGAATCTTGCATTCAGGAACAAGTGATTATAGGGTACTTTAATCTTCCCTGTCATCACCCTTAATACCAATCTGACTAGACAACAGCATAGAATACATTTTCCACATTGCCCGAGGAAATAATTTTTTGTATAGTGTCCTGGAAACCATAACCAAGTCATTTACAGATGAATACAAATATTCCTTTGAATTTCCTTTATTTGTATCAAGTGAATTCAGTGCAACATTGTTAACAAGCGTATTGAGATAATTGGAGGGATAGACATATTGATATAAAATCAAGACGGCCCCATTACAAACTTTGGGGAATAAATACCCTGTACTCAGGCAACACTTGAAATTCTAAAATTTGAGTACAGCTGACATTTGAGAAGAGCATGATGTCAAATAAGGCAATGTTGGCCAGATCACATAAGAATGCAGCATTTAACATGTAGGAGTGGGGGGATGAGGTCAAAGATTTGCAACCTGAGAATAAAGAAAAGTTGAAATATGTAACCTGTGGAGGAAGTCCAGCAACTCTGGCATATGCCAGACCCTGTGGAATGACAGTTAAAGCCACTGTAACACCAGCAATAATATCACTCTGAAGGTCAAATAATCTGAAAGGAAAAAATTAGCAATAAATGACAAGCTTAAAACGTACACTTTGACATTGCCAATAACCTAGTCTTTAATTGGTGCCAGAGTCCCAAGAGGTTAAAAGCAAATAAAATGGGAATGCAAAGCAACTGCAAAAATATTAGATGATATGAAAGTTTGTAAACAGCACAGGGGATTATTATCCCTCCCGTGATAGATCAAAAGCAAAGTCTTCCTCTGGAGACAAAATAATTCCATTGTGGGACAAAAACAAAACTGTCTAAAATAAAGATAATGCATACATTAAAGAAAATACATTTTAAAAAAATAACTAAAAAGCACCAGTACTTTCATACAAGCATGCATGGGACCCATTATCTATAGATAAGGCAAAGAGTCTGGTTTCAGTTTATGTAATAGTGTAGTACTTTAGTGATAACTACTTGACATGACCTAGTTACCTACATCATTATGAAGAGATCAAGTTGTAGGGTGCAATCAAAGGGTCCTGGTGCAATATGTTTTGCTTCTAGCTTTAAAACTCAGATATTATTTCCACTATGGAAAACAAAGATATTAATGTTATTAGAAGGTGGCAGAAAATAATAATAATAATAATAATAATAATAATAATAATAATAATAATTGCATTTAAAGATAACATTTTCTACTGTATTGGATGACAGTCATTAGCACCAGGTGGCAAGATCTAATGCTGAAGCCTGGTAGTTCAGTGTGAGCAATGCATACAAATTCTGTTTTATGAACAAAGAGTGTGTCCATGGAGACATCTACACAGAAACTTGGAAAACCTATATATTGTATGTTGTGAAATTACCTTGAATGTTGTATGCCTAAGGTGTATTTTGACCTATATTCCTAACAAAAAGTATTAAATATACATGGCAGGTATTGTTTATTTATTAATCTTTGAAGTGTCCAGTTTAAATATCACAAAATTCAATGCTATGCTCAATTTGATTTGAGTGTTTGTCCACCATATCTGAAAATTCCTACAAGATGACATGCCATCCAGTAGTGC
Organism: Unio delphinus; assembly: GCA_029339505.1. Classification (NCBI taxonomy): domain Eukaryota; kingdom Metazoa; phylum Mollusca; class Bivalvia; order Unionida; family Unionidae; genus Unio; species Unio delphinus. The sequence continues at coordinate 15,406,222 of JAQISU010000081.1, forward strand.
CAAATTTCCTACAAGATGACATGCCATCCAGTAGTACCAAATTTCCTAACAAGATGACATGCCATCCAGTAGTGCCAAAATTCCTACAAGATGACATGCCATCCAGTAGTGCCAAATTTTTTTCTGTGCCAACAGTGTGAAATGCAAGGTTAAATGAACACCTTGCTTACACATCTGCAGTCTCAGCATTTCATTGCTTAATGTACAATGCATATAAAAAGTTTACTTTTAAAGTTGACTGATTTTAATAATAGCACATAGTAATGGTGCCATTCAACAAACAAAATGATGCTAACTGGGTTTGTTTGCTTATTTATAAGGATGCTTTTATAACAAAAAAACTTATATCATTTTCAGTGTACTGGGTATCAGATTAATTAAACTAAAGTAGACTATGTGTTAGTCTGATCCCAGCATACTAGTGCATTCTGGATATATGCCATGTTAACTAGATCAATGCTTGGCTGATCCCCACATAAGAGTATATTCTGGGTTGATCTCATCTTAAGTAGTAGTCTATGTGCTAGTCTGATCCCAGCATACTGATGTATTCTGGAATGGTGCCATTTTAACTAGATCAATAATTGGCTGATCCCCACATAAGAGTGTATTCTGGGTTGATTCCAGATTCGTGGAACAGATCTAGGCTGATCCCCGCATGAAGAAAGTATTCTTATTCTTTACTATTTAAAACTGTAAAAGAAATGCAATAAACATGCATGTATAAAATATATCAAATGAGAGCTCCCAAGAGATCCATATATTTCCAAATCTCATACTTTACTAAATGCAGCTATATTTTTACATTGGGTGTCTTATATTTACATTCTATATATTACTTTCAAATTAGTTTGCTCCAATTCAAAATGACAATAATATGTTCTTACTTTCTGAAGGAAATGTCTCAGCAATTATCATTTCATATCTTAATAACCTTGAGTATTTTAATAAAGTATATGGTGATGCTTTAATCAAATACAAAGTACTCTGCTTGATCCCCTCCTATTTTACCCTTTATGTTATAATACTATCTAAATACTTGTTTAGTGGGATTCTAAGCCATCGAATAATCAATGAGTTGTTGGAATCTGAAACTGAAGCAAGAATATTTTAAAACTAGAACTATGCAATTATACTGCATAGAAGTCCTCCAAAGGTTCAAATATTTGTAATATGCTGAAAAAAATGCATATAATTATTTAAATATCTCTAAAAGGTGACTACATCAGAATGGGATTTGCTACTTAAGTGGGATGTAAACATTTGAAGCCAGTCAAGAAAAGATAATTATATTTAAGGTAACTTTATTTACAAAATGGATATATTTGCCCAAAATATTTTCCAATATACCATAATTGTTACTGTAAGGTGGCAAGAGAAAAAGTATATTTAACAGTGGGAAGCTGGTGTCAGTGATGGGGGCTGGGTATGTTAAAATAAATCATTTTCTTACCTTCACCTTTGACATACCCATTTGAATTGTCCTGTGAATATCACCTGCGATGTTTTCAGTTATGTTTGTTAAAAAAATTATGTCCAGGTGCATTTAAATAAAGTAAACATATTGGCTATTTGTTAACACATTTATGTTTAGTTGCATTTAAATAAAGTACACTTTATGGCCGTTTGGTAACACATTAAGGTTCAGTAAATGCAATACATTTATCAGATTTTATTTTCATACCTGTTATATTAAACATTTCATACTGTGTCTGAACAGGCAACTAAACTAAAGAGAAACCTTTATGAACATGCAATACTTGACATAATTGTTGTGATAAATGTGCTCAATCAAATTATGTTCAAGTGTACTCAGTAAAAGTACTGATAACTGTCAAATTAAGCTCAGTATGTCTGATTATTTCTAGGTAAAGAAACAATTCGCAGTTTATCTTTAGTATGGGTTCATGACCTCCTATCAACTTTGTACTTTGATTTCAGTCTGTGTTTTTTGTGCACTTTATACAGTCCATCAGTTCCTCATAGAAGCAATTTTGAAGGATTTATGTACTATGTATTATACATTGTAGTGTTGTAAATTTTCACGAACTTGATGAACACCAACATCTAAAAATAAGAATCTGTCTGCAGCCACATCTATTTTCTCTAAAAGGACATTATGGTTTCAGTCTATCATACATGGATTAAATTCTTTATTTTTAGTTGCAGTTAAAACATAGCATAGGAACATACAATATTCTTATTAACAGTGTTATATTTTTCTTCACATTTTTTATTTTACGATGTCATCACACCGTATATATGTACATGTATATGCTTACTTTAAATGTAATGTACTGTATATTCAAAAATGATCAAAATAAATTGATAAATACATCTATTAATTTGTGTTTGTTTCATACTATTATAACATTCACTTGTATGTACATATTATACAGTAAATATAAGTTTAGACAATTAACACATCAAAACACATCACATCACATCATGTACCTGTACATGTATATACTGTACATACATTTATCAGGTCAATTTTCTGAAGAAATATGTAACCTTTGTTTGGATTCTTTGGCAGATCTATCTGCAATGTTTATTGATAATGGCCATATATTATCAAGGGCTTCGCTATTGTGCTTTATGTCATCTCTTGTTAATATTGCTGACGTCTGCTCAAAATATGAAATTAATGTTTCTATACTGTCCTTGGCTTGGGTGATTGAATGTCTTTTCCCTCTGGGTTGGTAGTGTCATCATCGCCTTCTTCATCATCATTGTTTGGAACCTCATCTTAAGTTACCAGGGTAAAAATGTTGTCATCATTGAGTTGTTGCCCTGTCTCTTCCTTTTCGTCTATCTGTATATATTCCTCGGCAGACATCTCAGCCTGGTTGAGAAGGCTTCTTATTAGATCTGTGAGATCACTTAATGGCATGTCATCTCCATCATCAATTTCTTTGACAGTAGTGGTTAATGTCGGTATGATCTGTACATGTCTAAAGCAATTTGAGATTGTTGTTGGTGTCACTGAACCCCACGCTGTCAATACGGTATCTCAACTCGTCTATGCTTGCTTGATGGTGTCGCCATAATATATTTAATAAGTACAACGAAAACAAACTGTTATCTCGCAGTTATGCATTATGGTAAACTAATAAAATGCAGTCATTTTTATAAGTTGTATTTTACAGCTGTTACAGTTGCTAATGATTGACGTCACCATTTTATTCGGAAATAAAGCCTTATACTGTCCACAGCTCAAATATGTCAACTGTATTTGTACAGGCATCATTTAACTGTGATTGTTACATACAATTAGTAAATAACAAAGAGGCTTAATGACACTTTTAATTTATTTACCATATGTTTTGTCAAAAAGAATGGACGATTTGATCCCAGTGTGTTTATTTAATTATTAACACCCCAGTCGGCGACTAGCTAAAACAGACATTGCTTATTCAATCGCTGGTTACAATATGATCATGCTACTTAGTTACTGATAGTGGCCATAGATTCTCAAGGGTTTCACTTTTGTGTTTTATGTATTATTCTACTGAGTATTTTGATATACAATTTTTTGAATTTTCTTATTTTTGGACAGATTATTTCCAGATTATCGAGACAAGTTTAATGTAATTTTACACTTTGCTCCCCAATTTTGATTTCCAAATCTGGAACGCAGATTTCTTGATTAACGGAGCAAATTAACGTTTAGGAAATCCATTCCCATTGAATTATGTCTGGAAAGCAGGGTTTCTATATTAACAAAGCTCCACTCTGTGTGTGTGTGTATATATATATATATATGTATGTATATATATATATATATATATATATATATATATATATATATATATATATATATATATATATATATATATATATTCAACACACACAACCAAATTCACAGAAGCTTTTTTAAAAAAAAGTAAATGAAAAATTACTTTAAAAAGTATTATTTGTTCCAAGAAAGCAATGAAAAATTTCACAATGTTAATTCTTTGCTAGTAATGATTGAATTTGAATGGTATTAAAAATATAAGGAAATGACTTAAGGATGGAATAAGTAACAAATGTTTTGATAATAAAATTAATATTCTTAAAGATATACTTACGTGTATTTTGGTATCCATCTTAGAATGGGCAACAAATCTTTTACAGTTTCAAACGTACAAAAGCCTCTTAAGCAATCCCGTAGTTTGCCGCTTGACTGCATTGATCTTACTGTATGACTGGCCAGCTGCTTTCGCACAGAATGTCTTGCCAGAAGAGGCTCTCTTTCCCCACTCATGATACAGACTGTGCCTCATGCTGTTTATATATATGGAGAGAAGAAAAAAAATCTGTCAACAACATTAGACAATCTAAGGAATGTCTGATATATGGGTTTATTGATATCAAGCCTAAATTGACAATCCAATATCATAGGCCAGTAACTAGAAAAATCTGTGTCTCCTGATTAGTTCGTTATGCAGTGGAGTGCATAGTAGGGGGCATGCCAAGCTGGGAACCAGTCTAATGGGTACAGTGCATACCGGTAATGGGAAAAACATATTGAGATTCTGTACTTTCTCTGACTTTGATCACATTGTCTCAAAACACTGGAAGTGTGACATAGCTGACAGTGAAACACATTTTGTAGTCATTACAGGACACTTGTGTAACATATCTTGGTTTGGTGTTATGTATTTCTTATAATAAACTTCCAATATAATTTATACATGAAAAAAGATATTACTTCAAAACATTTTGTCAGCTGAGGACACTTGTGTAATATATCTTGGTTTGGGTTTTATTTATTTAAGATTATGCTAACAATGCCAGTTGAAAGTCTATAAATTGGATGACACGTCACCTAGCATCATACTGGAATCTTACTACCGGGCAACTAAATATACAGAATATAAAACTAATATAACTCAGAGAAGATTGCTCTAAATTAAAAGAGACCAATATCTTGTTATCTGAATTTCCATATGAAAATTAATTTTTTTTAAAAATCATTGAGGGCGTCTCTAGTACTAAACCTCTAGAGTTAGGTTTTGCACCATTAAATCCTCTAGCTAGAAAGTGGACAAATAATTGCTCCTATACAAAATATGCACTAAAATATATAAAACAACAGTCTGCACTTAAGTGTAGATTATCACAGTTTAACTGGCTTTTATAAATAAATTCAATAAATTCTGATTTTCACATGTCTATATGCAGAATCTGAGCTGTATAGTTATTCTTAGAGAATAAGTCCTGGCTTCAAACAAAGCTGGTACACACTAAAACTCAATTCTCAATCATGGATAAAGATCAAATATACATTACAAATGAAATATACATAAAAATATGACAGTCATATGGTGAAACCAGGTTAAAAATTTGGTTGGGTATTCATTTTTGTTTACTAACTTTCTGAATATGGCAAATTCTAGATAATATTAAAAAATATTAATGAAAAAACTGCATATATCTCTGGTTAGATAAGTAGAACAAAACCATTATTTATGATTTACACCAATCCTGAAAAAAGCAACATCATATTTATTCCAGACAGTATTAGTGAATTTCATCTCTCTCTCTCTCTCTCTCTCAGAAATAAAACACAGGTGGTCTGTTTAATGCTTTAATTTACAAGAGGTTTAAGTTTAAAGGACAATCATGCTGTCCCAAAAAATTTTAAAAAGATATTTAATGGATAAGTTTTGTGGCATTGACATTAAGAAGTGAATGTGAGATTGTTTTTTTTCTCACACTCTACATATCAGAATGGAGGTTTAGACTGGTTTTGTCATGAATAGACTTCTTCCTGGAAACCATGACTACCAGCAAACATAAAGGTTACATGCTAATCCTTATTTATCTCTCAAGTGATATATATATTTAGATTCTTACTGTTTCACTGGCAAGTAGGTCATCGTACGTTTGAAACTGTAAAAGATTTGTTGGTGTTGATAAATCTAGTTGAATAAGGACATTTGTACTTAGTTCACCCAATTTTACTCATGCAACTTAGAGTCCTTGTAATGTTCAACATTAAACACAAATTATAATGGCTTGTTTTTTTAGACCACAAAGCAACACCCCATATTCTCCAAATGGGTTATGCATAAAACTCAAAATTAAATCTCAAAACACCAATCTTCATTTTAATCTAAGTCTAAATTTTCTGATTACTGAGCTCGAGTTCTGTTTTAAACATTTCAAGCATACTGAGCTAGGAATTTAATAAGCAATCATCATTTAGCATGGTAGTATTAAATAATCATCTAAAACCTTTCTAGTGCAGAAGGGCCTTTACAAACAAAAGAATGCTTTTAAATACTCTAATACATACAACAGTTATGGTGGAGTGATAACACAATGTGCTATTTTCTTCCTCTAGTTCTACACATTTAGTATGTAAAACATGTTTGATTTTAAAAAAAAACAACTACTGAGATGTAATTTATAACACAATTCTTGTGACCCTATTTATTAAAAATTAAATATATAAAGAATATGGTACTTCTGGTAAAGCTAGAATTTCTTTTTTCTCATATTATGTGAGCACCTTTATACGGTCAAAAATAAGTTACAGTGCAAACAGATCAACAGTTCTGAATTGTTTAAAGGCTTACATCTTGTGTGTGTTTGTGTGTGCTAAGTAGTTTTAGAAAAAAATATTGTACAAAAATCATCTTTCATTTCCAGGAACAAGGGGACAAACACCAAGATATTTGGTGAATAAGAGAATTCAGAAGCATCTGGAAAGGCAACATAATTGATCATATCAGACAACAATATTAAACAATATTTCAGGTTTTTATTTTATTAGAGAATATCTTAGTTTTGCAACAAAGCTAAAAATGGTTTCATGTTGACTTGAAAGTTAGATGTTTTGCAGACACCTATAACTTAACTATGAACAAATATACTGTGATATATTCCCAAGATTGTAAAAAAGCCGGGGAGGATGATCAAAAAAATGGCCAGACCATGGAGACAAACATACCTGTTCAATGGACAAGTCAGAATAAAGACACATCTAGGGTCCATATTTGTGGCAAGACAATAGACAATAGACAATAAAAACAATAGAGGCATAAAATTCACCAAACCAAGATGGTATGTCTATCAAAACTGAATTCAGTACATTGTGTACAGGCAACCTGTTGAGATAGAGACATCAAAGTGAAGAAGTATGGCCCTAAAGAAAGCAAAGGTGTAGGATAGGGGTTCAAGATCACTTCCTCTCCTATGGATATCGTTCTTTTGCATACCAGGGCCCAGCAACATGGAATGAATTGCCCATTGAAATTAGACACAAAGACACTGTGATCCCTTTCAAGAATGCTCTTAAAACTCACCTTTTTCAACTGCAAGAACAAAATGAAAGACCTAAAAATGTTTCCTACCTTTCATAAGTTCAGCATTTTTTGTTTTCCGATTTCATGGTGTTTTTTATTTGTGTTTTGTATTCATATCATTATAGATGTTGTAAAGTGCTTAGAGCTTCTAAAGATAAGGCGCTATACAAAGTTCTCATTATTATTATTATTATTAAACTGAGTGTGCAACTAGTTAAGAACCTCGGCACATGGTTTGGAGGCTCCTTGAATTATATGATAGTGTGGTTGACACAAGTCAACAAATCAAAGGCTGGATGGAATCCATCAACAAGAGGGTGCTACCTGGAAAATACAAGGTCTGGTGCTACCAATATGGTTTTTAAACAGGGATCCTTTGATGTACAAAGTCCCATAGATGTAGTTGAGAAAATATTCAATACATATCTCTAATGATTGATTGGAGTGCCAAGAAGCTTCAGTAGCAAAGACTTGTACAGTACTGGCAGCAAGCTTCAGTTGCCACTATAATCATTAACAGAAAAGTTCAAGGTGACCAGGACCAGGTAGGCGATGATGCTGAAAGACAGTGCAGATGAAAACATGAGATTGACAGTTGTGGAGGTACAGGAGTAAACTGGATGGCAGGCAGAATTCAGACTAAGACACAGTGACATAGGAGAGCATTGATGTTTGGTCATTAGAGTCATTGGCATTTTACAGGACATAGAACATAAAATGATCAACTCATAAAAATAATGTGGGTCACAACCAAAACTATTGAGGAAGCTGCGGACATTACAGAACTCACACATATAAACATATGCATGCATACACAGCTTTTGAACCTTATTTTATGCAACTTTGTACCAACCAAATAAAAAGAAAATCATAATGCCATTTTAAATTTAGTGAAGTTTATGGATAGATAGTATCAATAAAAAATACATGGAAAAGATGGAAAATTTGCTGATCTTCTTTAATATTGTTTTAAACAGTTTTCCATGGCTACCAGTAAGAGAACACAAAGTATATATAAAAAATAAAATCAAACCACCTCATGTTGTAATATACCTCATAAGAAGAAAATTGGAAAGGGGGCAGAAATGGACCCTTAATCAACACAGTTTTTTAGTGCTAGGGTCATGGTCAGTCAGACAATCCAATGTTGAGTATTCTCTCTCTCTCTCTCTCTCTCTCTCTCTCTCTCTCTCTCTCACATACACATGCACACACACGTACACATTTATGAACACAGAAGTTACAATTCATGCTAATTAACTACTTATGTAAGTTGTATTGACACTGACAAACAAAATTAAAGGGTGTCTATGAGAGTGCATCTTTCTTCTATCTAGCTTTTCTAGTAAAACGATCATTATAGGAGATGAGAAGACTCGGTAGTCCAGATGATGAATGCCAAAAAGGTAAACCTCTGCTATTTCCTATTTATTTATTTGCTTTCTTCCAAAAGACACAATGAAAACACAATGCAAGACTGTCAAGTTACAAGATAGCAGCAAGATCAAAGGCAAGGTTTACAAACTGTCCCGATTTTGACCCCTCCTGAGATAATATCCTGAAATAACTAACCAACCTGATCTTCAACCCAACAATAAAAAATAAAACAATAAAGAGCATAGCTGAGTATGAGAAAAACCTTCCAAAGGCTAAAAAAAAATGTTTAAGTTTCATGGATAAATACATTTTTGAAGTTCTGCATTGCAACATTTTGATTTTAAATGCAAATACTTTAAAATCACTTGTACAAACCTAAAATATATTTAAAATCAATAAGCTGATCATCATATAAAACATAATGCTATTTGTTTTACTAACCAGTTGCACATGAATCAAAAAATATGAAGGTGTAAACAAAATGAAATTTCAAGTGAGAATGAAAGAAACCCCCTGGATGTCCAAAAAACACCATTCAATACTAGAAAACATATTATTTTGTCTGACCCAGATATTTCAACAGCAACATTAAATATTTTTTTGGTTTACACCAAAATCTCTCTCAACATTATGGATAAGGCATTATATTTTTAAATTAATGTCAATGTCATAATTCAAAGTTAAACTTATGGATAAGATGAATTAAACTACATTTACTTATACAGAAGGAGGGGGTGGATCTCTAATTATTTAAGGCCCTGTAATTAAGACCTAGATTTTCATTCATTTACTGCATCTGTTGCAAAACAAACTGGAAATTTTAAACTTTATTTGGGAATAATACTCCATATAATAGGCCCAGATTATTGAATTATTCTTTTAAATAGGTTTTTCTTCATTGGTTTGGGATTCAAACGTTTCTTCATGTCATTGATCTAGGGTCTTGCTGTGTATTATGCAAATAAACTGTGTCAAACTTGACTGAAACCTGGTACATTATTTTGACTTCTTGAAGGTGGAACTGTTCTTTAAAAAGATGGTTTCCAGTTTGCCCAATTTGTTTACACGAAAAAAATGTCCCAACATTAATGTCTAGTGTACTTTTCCCATCAATGTTTCCAGTTTGCCCAATTTGTCTACACAAAAAAAAATCCCAACATTAATGTACTTTTCCCATCAATCTATTCAAATAGTAAAAGTGATGCTGAAATGTAGCTTTTGTAAAAAGCAATGGCATTGTTTCAGAATTAAATAATTAATTTTTGACAGCTAAAGATTGGAGTTTATTTTCTTTGTAAATAAGCTTGTATATTCTAACCAAATTAGATTACTGTCCATAAAAATACCAAGAATTTTGAAACCACTTTTAGTGCCTTATTATTGAAAAAGACTCAAGTCATCTGCCTTTAATTTTGTTTTCTACAGCTTTGTTGTTAATTAAGAACCATTTGTTTTATTACATTTTCAGATATGGAGAATTTGCCAATTAAGTATGAAGAATACAATTTGTGAGCTGTCAAAAGATTGATAGATTCTTATATTTTCCACGAGAATGTCAAGATCGACAAGATAAAACATTTTTCAAAACTGAACCATAATGCCCCCCAAAAACCTTTATTCATCAAAACTTGCAGCCATTTATCAACCACTGCTCTGTACCCTACACTGGCTATCCATTCAATCCAGAATCAAACACAAAATTTGTTCTCTGTGCTATATTTCACTGACGAACTCCAGTCCAGCATACCTATCTGGCCTCACCCATGTGTACACACCAGCAAGATACTTACGCTCCTATTCTGACAATTGTATATTCAGTTAATTTATATATATAATTAGTACCCCAAATTCTTTAGGGACCAGGTGGATAGTGTCTCATTTAACTAAACAAAATGATTGATCACTTGACCCTCTCCTAGCAGAAAACTCAAATAGTTATAAACAAGATAATGAGTGGCCCTGAGTGACTGAGTGGTCTAAAGCACTCTCCGTTATGGATCACTGCCATCTCACCTCTGTCTGCATAGGTTTGAGTATCAGATTTGGCCAATGTGAGTATGTGAGAAAGCTTGCCAGTAACTTCTCATGGGTCGGTGGTTCTTTCTAAGTTTTTTCTGGGTTCTTCCTCCACCATTAATACTGGCCACCATGTATAGCCTATCCTGTGCTGAAAAATGGTGTTAAACCCTACAAAAACAACAACAACATGATAATGCTTTTATTCACTTGCAGTCTTTGGATCACCTCACTGGTATCCCGAGCATGGCAATCTTACACAGTGCCACATGACATTTTTGATTTTGTTTATGGATGTGTGTTAGTAAGTGATCATATAGTTCTTCAAAATATAGTTCTTCAAAAAGTTCAAGGTCAGTTGCTTCACTAGTGTTTTTCCATCCAGTATTGAGCAATGCAGAATTTACATTCACAGACTTGCCTGTACCTTCAAAAAGTCTTGATTTGTTCATCTTCATAAAAGTTAGTAAGCATTTATAAATATTATGAGCACACAAGCACATAACAGCACTTTTCTGATTATCGCTGAAATGCAGTAACATCACTTCAAATTTCTTTGGATCACAAAAATACCCTGATGAGGCTCAAATTCTTGCTTTACTGAGCCTGAAATACTAGTCTGCACTTATACACATCAAATACTGTTTTGTGCACATACACTTCAGTCAACAGTATAATGACTACAGGGTCTTAAACAAATAGAACAGCGAATACTACAAGTTTTATAAGATTCAGTCAAATAATTTATGTGCCTGTAGTCTTGATTGTACTAAAGTTCAATGGCATGAGTTTAATGATGTGCCAACAGTCTTTTGTTGAATCCCAATAATATAATCCAAGATATCCTTGTCTGAATTAACTTTAATTCCAAATTAATGTTTCTCACAAAAATATTATTGAGCACTTTGTAAATTCCAGAGATTAAAATTTTGAATAAATAATTACACAACAAATGAAATATGGAACACAACATATAAATTGATTTATGCTTCAAAGTTACTGCAGAAATAAAGAACATTTCCAGTAACAATATTATACAACCATCTACTTGACCTAGGTTACAATTTGCATTTTCTAAAGAAAATTATTATGTAATGGAAAATTCCATTCTAGAAGGTTTATTATTATAATTATAATATAAAACATGGTACACATAATGCCCTTGATTCAGACCAAGAAAATGATTATAATATTTAATACACTGTTATAAATATATTAGTTATGTATTATTTCTTTACCAAACTAAAAACTAGAGCTGAAGCTTTAGTCAGGAATACAGTGAACTTGATATTGGACAAGGTCATATAATTATCCACAGCATATAGCAGTAATGAATTTAAAAAACCTAACAAGGAAAATTGTGTGTGTGTGTGTGTGTGTGTGTGTGTGTGTAACACAACAATGCAAATTAGTTAGTACTAGTTTTTATCCCTCATACTAATTAATATGTTTATGCATCCCTCATGTAAATTAATTATACTGCTATTGGATCTTTCATGCAAATGAATTAATATGTGCTTTCATTCCTTGTACTAAGTATTTATTAAGCAATTGCATCCCTCATACAAATTAATTAATATGCTCTTGTACTTCTCATTTAAGTTAATTAATGTGATCTTGTACTCCTCATTTAAATTAATTAATATGCTCTTGTACTCCTCATTTAAATTAATTAATGTGATCTTGTACTCCTCATTTAAATTAATTAATGTGATCTTGTACTCCTCATTTAAATTAATTAATGTGCTCTTGTACTCATTTAAATTAATTAATGTGCTCTTGTACTCCTCATGCTAATTAATGGGCTCTTGTACTCCTCATTTAAATTAATTAATATGCTATTGTACTCATTTAAATTAATAAAAAAGCTCTTGTACTCCTCATTTAAATTAATGTGATCTTGTATTCCTCATTTAAATTAATATGCTCTTGTACTCCTCATTTAAATTAATTAATGTGATCTTGTACTCCTCATTTAAATTAATTAATATGCTCTTGTAATCCTCATTTAAATTAATTAATGTGCTCTTGTACTCCTCATGCTAATTAATGTGCTCTTGTACTCCTCATTTAAATTAATTAATATGCTCTTGTACTCATTTAAATTAATTAATGTGATCTTGTACTCATTTAAATTAATTAATATGCTCTTGTACTCCTCATTTAAATTAATGTGATCTTGTACTCCTCATTTAAATTAATATGCTCTTGTACTCCTCATTTAAATTAATTAATGTGATCTTGTACTCCTCATTTAAATTAATTAATATGCTCTTGTACTCTTCATTTAAATTAATTAATGTGATCTTGTACTCCTCATATAAATTAATTAATGTGATCTTGTACACCTCATTTAAATTAATTAATGTGCTCTTGTACTCCTCATGCTAATTAATGGGCTCTTGTACTCCTCATTTAAATTAATTAATATGCTCTTGTACTCCTCATTTAAATTAATTAATGTGATCTTGTACTCCTCATTTAAATTAATTAATGAGATCTTGTACTCCTCATTTAAATTAATTAATGTGATCTTGTACTCCTCATTTAAATTAATTAATGTGATCTTGTACTCCTCATTTATATTAATTAATATGCTCTTGTACTCCTCATTTAAATTAATTAATATGCTCTTGTACTCCTCATTCAAATTAATTAATGTGATCTTGTACTCCTCATTTAAATTAATTAATGTGATCTTGTACTCCTCATTTAAATTAATTAATATGCTCTTGTACTCCTCATTTAAATTAATTAATGTGATCTTGTACTCCTCATTTAAATTAATTAATATGCTCTTGTACTCCTCATTTAAATTAATTAATGTGATCTTGTACTCCTCATTTAAATTAATTAATATGCTCTTGTACTCCTCATTTAAATTAATTAATGTAATCTTGTACTCCTCATTTAAATTAATTAATATGCTCTTGTACTCCTCATTTAAATTAATTTATGTGATCTTGTACTCCTCATTTAAATTAATTAATGTGATCTTGTACTCCTCATTTAAATTAATTAATATGCTCTTGTACTCCTCATTTAAATTAATTAATATGCTCTTGTACTCCTCATTTAAATTAATGTGATCTTGTACTCCTCATTTAAATTAATTAATATGCTCTTGTACTCCTCATTTAAATTAATTAATATGCTCTTGTACTCCTCATTTAAATTAATTAATATGCTCTTGTACTCCTCATTTAAATTAATTAATGTGATCTTGTACTCCTCATCTAAGTTAATTAATGTGTTCTTGTATTCCTCATACAAATTAATTAATGTGATCTTGTACTCCTCATGCAAATTAATTAATGTGCTCTTGTACTCCTCATTAAAATTAATTAATGTGATCTTGTAAACCTCATCTAAGTTAATTAATGTGTTCTTGTATTCCTCACACAAATTAATTAATGTGGTCCTGTACTCCTCGTGCTAATTAATTAATGTGCTCTTGTACTCCTCATGCTTATCAATTAATATGCTCTTGTACTCCTGATGCTAATTAATTAATGGACTCTTGTACTCCTCATGTTAATTAATTAATGTGCTCTTGTACTCCTCATGCTAATTAATGGGCTCTTGTACTCCACATGCAAATGAATTAATATGATCTTGCATCCCTTATGCAAATTAATCAGTAACCATTAGCACCCCTAATGTACATTATCAATTCCCTTCAGCATCCATCTTGTAAATTAATTAACATGCTTCCCATGGATGAAATCTTAAGACACTCTAACAGGTCTACATAATATAAATACCCCCTGCTTTTCTCTGCTACAACATCTCTTTCTACCGAATAATTTGTTAATACAAATATTTGATTAATTTTTCTGTGATCCCTGATTTTATTGCATTATGAGCTTGAAACTTTCACAGAATTTTAGATGAACTAATTTCTTTTGTGTTAAGGAAATAGATGTGACATTGCGATGTATATACTTGTACTGTATATATTGTGCATAACAGAAGGCACAAAGGTAGATTAATTCCTGTAATTGAGTTAACTTTTCTAAATAAAATCCCTATTATTATGAAAGCAAGAATATATGTACATCAACATTTCAACAGACAATAAATAACCAACAATCTACCACCAGCTGTTTTTACATTAATCAAACAAATCTCAAATGGACTTGGGCAAGATTTTTTAAAATAAATAAATCATTACATAATTATACTTGGAATGTAAATATTGTGTAAACCTTTAGGCAGTCCTACGATGAGATACTAAATACATCTATAATTATAATTTAATCTTTTGTTATGAATTAAACAAGTCTCTGAAAAACAAGATGAAATTTTGAAAAGAAAACTTGCATATTACAGAAGTTACAAAGTGAATAAGTTGGAGTGATTTATTTAGCAAAGTTACTTCCGAAAGAAGAATGAGGGGGAAAATATTAACTTCAAAGAAATTAATTTAACTTACCCAATCCAATCTGAAGTAAATATATTGATTGCTTGATAGAAATGAAGTCCAGCTATTAGTAACAGCAACAGTAACAGCTGTTGTCATCAATGGGGACAGAATTCATCATTTTGATTTCACCTAAATATAAAGAAACATATGAATCAATAAAATCTAGTCAGCGTTCCTAGAAAGTTATATAAATTGTAGTAAGACAATGAATTTAAATAATTTTACTAATGGATGGTATAATTATAATAGTTGTTGGAAAGGAGATATGGTGAGAACATACTTTATTCTAAACCAGTAATCTTTTGAAATCCATAAATCCATGAAATAAAGGGAGCAGTTTCCGAATCTCCTGGAGTATGGAAATTCAATAGGTGGCAATCTGATTATTCTTGGAGATTTCAACTTTTGCTTTGACTGTCCTGGAAACTCATATACGTAAAAACTCCTACATTCCATTCATTATTTAACCTTAAACAGTCAGTTAACCAACCCACCCATAAGGATAGTCACATTTTAGACTGAATTCGTCATACACCTGATGATAATATTCTGTGATCAAACCTTTGTATCCCACGAACTTGCATCAGATCACCTCTGCATTATATGCCATCTTGACGTATCAGTCCCTAACCCTCCAACTTTATTTGCTACCAAGAGAAACCTTGAATATGATAAATAGAACCAAACTAATGCATGACATTGAAGCAAACCTAACAACTTTATTACCTCCTACAGCAGAACAACTTGATAACTGCCCGTGTTCATTGCTTGAAAAACATGCCCCAGCCACCAGGTGCAGAGTATCAATTTAAAAGTGTTCTCCATGGGAGGGACCAACTTCACATTGCTAAAAGATATAGCCGTAAAGTGGAGAGGCGTCGACTTTCCACCAGACTCACTAATCATAAACAAATATATGAAGCTGCTAAGAAGAACGTCACAAATATAGTCCATTTAGTCAAATTATCCCACAACAGTACTAAGATCATGGAGAGTTCCAGCTGCAAAGAGCTCTTCAAGATAACTAACAAACTAATGTCAAGGAAAATGTATACCACTTCCAACTACCTTCTCTCCAGTAGACCTTCTGGACCTATTTGCAAATTTCATCTATGAGAATGTAAAAACCATTAGAGATATGCTTGACAACACAATTTCCATTGACTCGGTGTCACCATACAGTTATGATACAGAATTTCAGCGACAACCATTGTGTGCATTTTAAACTGTCTATATGGATTTAGTACAAACAATCTTGATGAAGAGTGCACCGAAGTCATGTGAACTTGATTCAGTTCCATCATCACTGCAGCTCGAGTGCTTAGACCCAATATTGCCTTCACTAACTGATGTTAGTAATAGCTCTTTCTCATCTAGGGAATTCTCATCCTTTTTCAAAACTGCCATTATATATAGCCTCTGCTGAAAAACCAACACACAACCATAACAATTTAAAGAACTAGTGCCCAGTTTCTAATTGCCCGTTCATATAAAAAATCTTAGAAAAAGTTGTTCTGACCAAACTTGTTCAAATAGTCTTTTCAGCACTGTACAGTCTGCATATCGCCCTTGCCACAGTACTGAAACTACTCTTCTGAAAGAATTTAATGACATTCTCTCTGCTTTGGACAGCGGAGAGGTTACAGTCCTCACCCTCCTTGATTTGTCTGCAGCATTTGACACAATAGACCATGATATATTACTTCACTGTCTCCCACATGTATTTGGCATTTACAATACAGCCTTACTGAAATTCAAGTCCTACTTAGTCAACAGGACACAAATTGTATCTGCAAATGAAATACACTCCAGCCGAGTTGATCTATGCTGTGGTTTTCCACAGGGGTCTGTTCTTGGACGTGTTCTCTTCATTCTATACAATCAGCCAATCTCAAGTGTCATAGATCATCGCCAAGTGATCATTACAAATTGTACGCTGATGACACCCAAATATACAAGTCTAGCCACCCAACTCTGCTTGATGCTACCATGTAACAAGCTGCAGATAAATGATGATAAAACTGAGGCCATTCTGATCACAATACAAAGACTTTCTCATTCACATCCTTTACCTCACACAATAAATATCAGCAACACAGTCAGTATGAAACCTAGGTGTTACTCTTATAGTACTCTCACACTGCACCACGTCATGAACATATGCAAGGCTGCATATCTAGCTGAGATGCATCAGCCCCGTTCGCAAATATCTTTCAGTTGATGTCACTAAAACACTTGTGTGTTCATTAGTACTTTCAAGACTGGACTATTGTAACTCAATTCTGTCCGATTCATCTCATATCTACTCCAGAAACTTCAGAAAGTTCAAACAACAGCTGCTTGGATCATCTTTAGAGTACCACAATCAGAGCACACCTCCACGCTGCTCTGTACACTACACTGGCTATCCATTTGATCCAGAATCAAACACAAAATTTGTTCTCTGTGCTATGTTTCACTGATGGACTCCAGTTAAGCATACCTATCTGGCCTCACCCATGTGTACACACCAGCAAGATATTTATGCTCCTCTTCTGACAATCATATACTCATTATTTCCACTATGAAAACAAAGTCATATTAACAACATTCATTTGCATACCAGGGCCCAGCAATGTGGAATAAATTTCCCATTGAAATTAAACACAAAGACACAGTGATCCTTTTCACGAGTCATCTTAAAACTCACCTTTTATGACTGCAAGAACAAACTTAAAAACTTAATGTTTCCTACCTTAAATATTTTCAACATTTGTTTTTTTCCCCAATATCATGGTCTTTGTTTTGTTGTTTGTTGTAGTCATACTATTATAGATGTTGTAAAGTGAAGTGCTTAGAGCTTCTAAAGATTAGGTGCTATACAAAGTCCTCATTATTATTATTATATTTAATTTACCCTACCCCTTTAGCATATATTAAAATACCATACTTGCTTTTAAATGGGATTCAAACAACACTGACCCTGATATGCCACTGCCCATTGCATCAGCAGTGAGAGTATATGATGTATTTAGTGATTGAAACATGGTACAGTGTATAACATAATTTCGAACATAAGTTTTTACCAAATTGAAAAGTAAATAAACTACCAGCACATAGACGATATTTCAAAATGAACTTTGAACACTGATTGACTATAATAAATATAAGAACTATACCAATCTGATAAACATATATAACAAATATTCAGATCTACATTCTAGCATATGTTTTTTGTATGTAAATGTTCATAATCACCAAACTGCAATGAAATACATGTATATGCAAGTCTGTCCATGTCAAATGACTGTGGATAATGATTTGGAGAAATATAAAATTTGAAGTTTAAAGTAATTATCATAATTTGACATGCAGTATGATGGTACATGTACATATATTTTCTAAATTTTCTCAGCAAAATTAAATTACAGGTAATGGAGTCTGTATTGTAATAGATATGCATCTCTTAGAAAGTAACATTTCATATTATTATTATAAAACAATAAACGCAAATAATTAGAATCTTGTCTTATAATATATAAATATGGAAAATTTTGTGTTCTTTCATTATGTTATTTTATTACAACTAGCATATAACTTTTTTTTCTCTATAACATTTAAAAATGTGGGTTGTTAGATTTGTGTAGACTTCCAGGTTAAGAGATAGAGATAAGAAAATTGAAAAGTGATGACAACTGAGCAATTCTGAACGTACCGGTAAAGAACAATCCATAGGAGTTTTAAATATACAGTGACCTAGATTTTTTATCAAATTTGTCTGCTTTGATGTTGTGACATAAGGGATGATTCAAAGATCCTTGAAAAATTGTCCTTTAAATTCAATACACCTGTCTAACAGGTGACACTGGTTTTTTTCCCAAATGCCTATTCTCACTGCATATAGGGGGCCCCAGAGTGGCAGGATGGTCTAAAGCGCTCACCGTCACAGATCACTGCCATCTCACCTCTGTCTGCATGGGTTCAAGTCTCTGGCTCAGCCAACGTGGGTATGTGAGGAACCTTGCCAGTAGCCTCTCATGGGTCGGTGGTTCTTTCCAGAGTTCTTCCTCCACCATTAATACTGGCCACTATGTATAGCCTATACTGTACTGAAACTTGATTTTAATGACACCTGTTCTCATATAATTTAAACTGACTTCTGGGTGTGTACCGGCAGGCCATCTTTTCCAATCCAGACATGCTTCATTAAAGGGATCTTTAGTCAAAGGTCTGACCATAGTTGACCGGTTTACATTATGCACATTGTGATGGAGGGGGGTTAGCAGAATATCTGTCTGTGCCAACCTGTCTGGATCCATACATCTGACAATTAGGTCATTCCTTTCTCCCACTTAAACCCAACTGCTCAGGTGAAATAAAATCCCCCAACAGCTGGCTTTCTCTATTTTCAATGCCTACACCAGCTGGGTATTAGCAGCAGTTGATTAAAGACAATGACATCATTACTTTAGGGATTTGTCCTTGATATGGAAGCATAAGAGGACCATGCACACAGTGAGTGTGAATATACTTCAATACTTCTACCAAAAGTAACAAATATAATGTTATAATTTGGTTCATTCTTAAGTACCAATATTTTCAAAATCTTTGTATGAAAACATGGTTGCTCAATGGAGTACATCCTCTTCGGTGGCTGAAACAACATTATTACCCAA
Organism: Unio delphinus; assembly: GCA_029339505.1. Lineage (NCBI taxonomy): Eukaryota > Metazoa > Mollusca > Bivalvia > Unionida > Unionidae > Unio > Unio delphinus. Next base: position 15,425,994 of record JAQISU010000081.1, read on the forward strand.
AATGCTTTTTCAATCTTTTTAAATGACAAACATTTCATTGCAGTATAATGCAGCAATAAATAACTTTGTGGATTACATTATCTTCAAGCAGCTTATAATATTTACTGCATGAAGCCATCAAAATGAAACAAGACATAATTATATAAAATGAAAACCATATGGAAGAAAACTAGAAAGATTAATGTGTTTATTAAATTTAAATATAATGAAAAAAGCCATACTTTTAGGAAAGGAATAACAATTATAATGAATGAAGCCATATCAATCCTGATAAACAGAAAGAAACAACATGACGGGTAATATTAACAGCAATATCATTTATATGAGACACTGAAAGCTGGGTATATTCTGGGCCAAGGAAGAAGAGTTGGGCTTGGCAATAAATTTCTGGCAAAATAATTTAGCATGCCAAACTGAGCTGAAATCCCAAAAATCTTGGTAAATTTGAATTATGAAAATTCAGTCAGGTGGACAGGAAATCAGGGGGCATAACTCTTTCAAATTACATTTTTAAAGACTGGAAATCAAACTCATTCAGGTCTCATCAGTACAAGCTGTAGTGACTCCAAGCTGTACTTTGTTTTTTGTACATCAGCTTATTGGATGTGGTATTATGTGTGAAGGAGGCTAGGGTGGGGTGGTATCTCAACTCCATATGACACTGCCAATCAATTATTTTTAACCAGATATTGCTATTGTACCAAAAATAATGATGATATAGTGCATTGATGATACCTAGTAGCAATAAAACAGCATTGTAAATCTGGTTAAAATCCAACAATACTTGGTAACAATTCAACCTGCTGAAATGAGCATATGGGAATGAGAAATGAAGGTCCATAATTCCTCTAAATGGTAACACATCACTAAAACAAAATCACTTTTCAAGACTAAGCAATATACAGTTGCATGACAAATTTAGTTTTAAAAAATCCAACAATTCCATGTAAACTTATTCTGCAGAAATGAAAATTTTGAGACATGGATAGACAACTGGATGAATGTACCAATATATGTAATTAATATAGAGTTGCACCAATCCGGATGCCACATTATTTATGTATACAAAGTGGACACAGACTCTCATGAAATCATAATCTGATGTCCAAATATCTCTCTTTTCTATGGAAAGTAGGGTGTCACTGTGGGATGATACTGAAGGCACTAACATTTTTTCATGGTATACAATGTAACTTTGTGTAGTTTTACCCATTTCTAAGGAGTACATAAATATATACTCTAGTTCTTCCAACACTTCCCACTTATTGTTACCTGTTTCTAAGGAGTTCATCTAAATATAATCTAGTTCATCCAACACTTCCTGCTTATTGTTACCTGTTTCTAAGGAGTTCATCTAAATATACTCTAGTTCATTCAACACTTTGTATTTTTACCCTTACTGATGTACTAGACATGAATTAGGGTGACCAATGACTAATCAAGATAAATAAATGTACTTGAGTGACCAATGACTAATCAGGATAAATAAAAATAGAGTGACTAATGACATATCAGGATAAATACATGTATTAGAGTCAACAACGACTAATCAGGAGGAATAAATTTGTGCAACTGGGAGCGAGCTGATTGTGAAATAAATTCATGAATCTAAAGATACATTTTCATAATTTAACAGCACATGCACTTATTATCAGATAAATATGGTAAACGTCATCTCTTGATACTAGACTAATTAACATACTGTAACAAATATAAAAAAATTCTATTAGTATTACAATGAATTCATGCACCAATAATTATATATATATATATATAATATAATATATATATATATAATTGTGATAGATACTTGACCTGTGGTTAGTCAAAGTTTGATTCAAATTCAAGATCAAATTGTACATGTCCGCTTCATTACCACCAGCCTTGCCTGTCTTGAAATGAATATTATAGTTTATGTTTCGACTCTGGTCATTACAATATGTATTTATTTTGGTTCAAATGAACACAGCATCAACTATACAATGCTAAATGCTGCACTGTTATGTAGATTACATTATAGCAGTTGCAATTATATAAAAATGGTGAATCAGCTTTTATTTTGCTATATTATAAAATGATACCCAAAAGTAATTCCCAAACCTTCATATTTATTTTTTTATTGGTATGAATACATCATTCTACACACACACACACACACACACACACACACACACACACACACTATTATATGCTAAATTCCAGTAAAAAGTACTGTGCTAAGCTTTATCTGTGATACAAGGACATACAGAGTTATAACCATACTTGACAAATGGGCTAACACTGATTAGGGCTGACAAATGACTAATATGAAGTCTTTGCACCAATAAAAGGATCTAATTGTTTAGGCAAATTATTCATTGCTCAATGCTTCTAGGTAATCCATCAAAAAAAAAAGATGTTTTATCTGATTATTATCTAATTGTGATAGATACTATAGGATTTGAATATACGTAAAGGAGTATAAATCTGAGTCAAACCATACAGGGAAGAAATGGGCAGAATTCAACATAGGATCATGACTGAACTGTTTCAGATAGAAAATGGAATTATATAAGAATGAATTTGAAAACAACAGTAGTGCTGACAAGTGCCCTTTCAACAATGCCTGCAAATCTGACAAAGTGAATGATCACATGTGGGAATGGTTTAGTCAAGTTGGGGCCAAAGGCATTTCAGTTATAATATATAATCTCTATCCCTCCCTTCATTACAAGAGTGCTGAGAAAAAGAGGTTTTTCACATCAATGAAAACCTCAGTAAACTAAAAACATCTTAAAACTTAAAATTGTTTTTGTTTTAATTGATTATCTATCTATCTATCTATCTATCTATCTATCTATCTATCTATCTATCTATCTATCATGTACCCTCTATCAATTATATACCTTGAGATGTTAAAAAAATTATATGAGCAGTATACTCATGATACAGCATATATAATGTACATATATTTTATGATGAATGGTCAGCCATTCATGTACCGGTGCAGGGAAATTAGATTGTGGAACAGAAAAATGATGAACCAACATGAGGTAATTAAAATATTTTAATATATTTACAGTTGTCATTATTCTGCTTTAATAACACTACTACCAACCATTAATCTCTCTCTCTTATCCTTTGGTCAGTTTGATTTAACTTTTACCATCTTTCACACATCCTGAGACATAGTAGGATGACACAAGCCAAAATCTATCATGCTCTTTTTTTCATAGATTTCTGCCCATATTTTGCAACGAGAGAGGAAGGGGGGAGAGGGGCTTGGGACAATTTTATATTTAATTAATACTAATACATTTTTAGTACATAACTGAGCTACAAAATAACAACAACATTACATAAATCACAGTATGTGCAATACATGAGAAATTTACTGTATAATGTTGACAGGGTTGCAACTCTTTACCACTGATTATATAAACAATGTAGATAAATCCCACGGCCATGTAAAGTGCAAATATACCATTACAACAAACCATATTCTTGCAGGTTATTTGGTGTGAGTTCAATTTCAAGGTTTACATCCAGCCCAAATTCTTTATCTCTCTCACTCCAGATTTCTGCATATTTGGTCCTTTATGCATGAGAAGGGAGGGGAGATGGAAAGTAAAAAAGATTGCAATAAAATTGTGTACCATATTAAATTAATTTAGAAAATAGAGATTATTAATACATTAAATTGTTATTTTCATCCATCACTAAAAATATAATGAATCAACAGCACGCAGTTTCAAGGGCGCCATTGCAAGCATGTTTATATATGTGCATTAGTGCGCCATGGGTGGATCACAATTTGATATATCAATAGTATTGGCATATCAAATTTTTTCTACTAACACATTAAAAGCCATGTTTTTTTAATGTATGTGATATATAAATGCTGGTCACACATATCTCAAGAATAACAAATACCCTTTATTGCAACCCCCAAACCATCCATGCAAAAATTGTCATGTTAAGGTTATGAGGAATTAAGGTCATTAAGCATGTGGTGTCATTTCAACCCAAATAGGTCTGAGGAAATTTACATTTCACTGGACAAATAGAAATGCCATCTTAAATAAATGAAACACATTAATCAATGAAGACAAATAATATAACATTCAATTGTTGCTTTTTTTAAAAAAAAAAGGCAGGTCATTAAAACAAAAAAAAAGACCTACAGTGCCATATCCGTACATAGGATACTGAAAATTGGCTTGTCTAGTGATAATTTTAAGTACAGTAATGTGATCAACATGCATGTCCATGCTATTTCTAGATCTGTTACATGACCATAATGTAATCCAGGTACAACTACTGTAGCAGTATGAGTTAATTATACTGTATAGTTTATGCTGACGTTATATAACCAAAATGGATGTTGCAAAGCTGAAAATAAACCTTAAATTAAGATCCAGTTAGAATAGAGGTGATGGGCAGCACGTGAATCATGTGATGCGGGATCTGTCAATGACCGTCAGCCGTCATGACCCCAAAGGCAATATCTTTTTCATAAATGTTCATTATAGCCAAAAATCAAGAGCAACTTAAAAGTTCATTCATCTCTCAAATGTCTTTTAAGGATTTGCTTTCATCTCCTTTTCACTGAAGGAAAATAAATGTTTTGAAATTCGATCTTCCAAAGGGATAGATCAGAAGGCAACCGAAGGCCGTAAACAAACTTTAGGTATTGTTTTGTGGTTTTCTTCGTAAAGAACAGCAGGTGCGAGCAGACGAAATTTGATACAACAGACCTCAGGAGATAATTAAAAAGGCTGTGAAACCAAAATAACAGTCATTTATACATAAAAGCTTTTTAAAAAATAGCGAAACAATGACATCAGAACTGTTCAGCATTTTGCACTGTTGGTATGCCTAGGAATAAACATTTGTGTATAAATTGAAACCGGAAACGGAAGTGGGAGTTGCCAGTTTGGTTGTTGTGCCTCTTCTTTCCAAAATGTTAGAATATAAATCTCTTCCGATCACTTTTATCATTACACTTAGTGGATTGTTTTCAGCAAACTGCAGAAATGTACTCATACTTCTTGGTAAGCTGTAGTTTAAAAGTGTGTATTCACGTATTTATCCAAAAACAAAGAAATTAAGCGTTGATAAACCAATATTATAATGTATGAAACACATCTCAGTACACTTGCATTTTTCAATCATGCATCAGCAATTGCAGACGACATGTACCATGATCCGCTCAGTTTTTGTGACTTTAAACATCAGAGTAAAATTACAGAACAGAACAAGGATGCAAGCATATAGGGCCTACCTGCTTTATAGAAACTAAAGCTCCTGGTTGTTTACATCTTGTCTGTTAGAGATGATTGCTGCTGATGATGTTAAATTATTGGTATATTATTTCAGATTGTCTCAAAACTCTTCTTACTTGCAGTAAATTGATTTGGTTCTTGAAAAAAACTCTTATGACTGCATCAGTAGATGAAACGTTTTGGTTTTTTTGGTGTATATCAAAATTAATATGTGTATGTAAATGCATGTACACAAGCATAGGGGAGAAATAATAAATCCTTCTTGCAGGCTTACTCTAATGAAAAATACTTAAAGATCACTCATTATTGTTGAATGTTAATTTTTATATCAATGAGGACTATTCACTTTGTGGGGATGACCCCAGGTGGAGCTGTTTGTGACCAAGTTCAGCAATTGACTTCCCTTTCTTGTTTCTTCTGTTGTGCACCAGGAATGGAATAATTCCTCAGTGGTTGTGATCAAAGCATGGATTTTCAACAAATAATCACAAATTATTATGCTTGTCAATGGACATGATCAGTGCATCAAGTTTTCAACAGATATGATTATTGCATGGAGTTATCAACAAATATGATTAATATATATTAAAACATTTGATGGTGCATTAGGTAATCACAGATAAATGACATCAACTTTTATATTAAAAATCTTATGTCAAATCCATGACCAGAGAACTCTGGATAAACAAGCCACCCACCAACTGCTGGTGCTTTGTGCATGTTTAATAGAGAATTACTTCAAATTGATTCTTGTTAGACATCTTGCCCAAATAAATTTCTATTTTTCAGAAGTAGATAAGCCATTTTATTGTTGAGTGAAATTATTTTTAAAAATGTGTTTTCTCATTGAAAATGATTGTACTTGTGTATTGTGTTGTAATGTAACAGTTATAAAATCATTTTAGTCTATGGGTTGTCTTTATCTGCAATGTCTACAGTTATAAATTCATGCATTCAGTTTTTCAATCAGTCATTCACTCATGTAGCAAACCTGGCATAACATGACATGTCATGTGAAAAACAATTTTTTTGCTCACAAACTCATGGCATATACATGTTAAAAAATCTGCTCAGTTATAAGTGATCTTGGGAAAAACATTAACAGAGAGAGGATGGAAGTTTTGACCACGACATACATGTCCCAAGTATGTAGTGTGTATATACAGTAAACAGTTATGCTTTGAACTGATGTAAACCTATCCTCAAGGCAGTTTATTACAGGTGATGTCATAGAGGCAATACAAATGTTTCCATGAGTTACATGATCATGTGATCAAATGATATTGTAATAAAGTAAGTGTCCAAGGAAAGTTTGACAAATTTAAGATGCCAAAACTGTCAAAGCAAATAATACAGATTTATTTATTTCCTTTTTTGTCACTTTTGGTGCATTACTATAGGTATTACAATTTTCTTTTGTCCTGTTCAAATGTTGTGTGTCCACCAAATTTGAAGGTAGAGGGATGCAGTATCTTCTTCCCATGGGATCCTAGGTATAACACTATTATTGGTAAATCAAAGAGATACATGTTGAAGAACAAACTTTATTACACAGCATTGCCTTAAATGAGAATATTGAATTATCTTTATTAAAAAATATTGGCAAATTCATGAAATATGGCAGATTTTTTTTAACTTGGGTTTTACACCTTATATGAAACACAAAACATGATTGTTTCTCAAGTCGCTGATGTAGCATAGTTAACACTCTCTTACAACAAGAAAGATTGTTATCTCTGCCGAGAAAATTCAACAAGTGGAAAGTGCAAACCACATTAACATATGGTATCTAATGAGTACAAAGATGAACACACGTCACTTGTTACTTGCATTACCTTCAATGCACCTTTTGCTCCAGACTACTGAGAACAGCAAAGACAGCATCAAATTAAGAAAGTATTCCACTGTTCAAGACAGAAACTGGGTATATTTTGTCTTTCTTTAATATATATTATAACTTATATGTAAAAATAACTTATTATCAATTGGGTGACATTATGCTTTTGGGTTATGCTCAACCCCCCCCCCCCCCCTTCCTTAGGACTTTAAAAACAACTTTTTTGAGCCTTCAAAACTTAACACTATCTGGAAATATGTCATGTACATTTGTAGTCATTCCGAGTGGGTACCTGTGCAATCTATATTTAGTTCTAAAAAGGCAGAACCAGCAAAACAAGTAACTATTATCTTTGCACACACTGCACATGCAAGTTTTACTTGCACTGCAGTTTGTCATTTGCTATCAAGAAGAATTGTCTCTTTTTTTTTTTACTATGAAAAGGGCAAAAATTGTATATATGTCTACAGGTATTTTACCTTATTTACATTTTAATAGTATTAATTCTTAAATAGAGACTAATATTTTCATAATTCCTATTTGTGTATATTGTATTTTGTTTAGCTTTATATATACATCTTGGAAAATTCTATTGATAATGAAGCAGAGCCACTATGTTTAAATGTTTCAAATGACGTAATTATATAATAAAAAAAATCTTCATTACACATTTCAAGCACCATTCAAATACAGCTTAAATTATAATGAAACATGGTTTTGTAAGGCAGTTTGTTTTGTCATGAAGAAAGGACTGGTTTTCTTTCCTCTATCAGTGTTGCTTCAAAATAATTTTTAAAAATATTTTTACAGGTCATGAAATTACTTTATTTTTCTTAACTTTATTAAGGTCATATGACTTGTTTTCCATCTCTTTTGAGCAGCAATTGAGCAGAAGTCAGTATTTTGAAATTGCCAAGGTTAGAAACCATACATCCTGGGTAACAATTTGCTCAGCAACAAAACCCATGTTCTTATTTGCCCATGTCTAATACAAAGGCATTTTTGTACCCACAATTCAATGAAAACATCAACAATGTTTCTTTTACTGGAAATTAACATCATATGAATCATAATGACTTGAAAGTCGGCTTTGGTTAGTCAAAGGCTAAGGGAGTAAACACTATAATACAAAATCTGGTGTGGAGACCCTAAGGCAACTGGATGATGTACTACATCATCTTGGACAACTTCTTGGTCTGGAGAGGGATGGGCTCCCCCAGACAACTTTTGCCCAAGACACACTGATAATGCTGGACAAATCTGAAGTTACCATACCGTATAGGTCATCGCCCGGGTCAACAAAGACCGCGTCTGCCATTGTCCACCAGGACAGAGGTGACAAGTGTGCTACTGGTACATTGCATAAATTCAGAGAGAGATAGCATCACCATTGCCACCTGGAACATTAGAACTCTGGTGCAAATTGGAAGACTCCAAGAGTTGACACATGAGCTGGAACACCACATATGGCACATTCTGGGACTCTTTGAAGTCAGATGGAAAGCTCTAGGAAAACACCAGACTGAAGATGTGCATATATTCTACTATAGTGGAAAGTTGAACAAGTCCATAAATGGAGTAAAATTCCTTGTAAACAAAGCCATCAAGGGATCTGTGCTTGTATGCTACCCCATATCTAGCAGACTCATCTCCATTCATCTGAAAGCACTCCCTTTAACATCACAATTATCCAAGTCTATGATCCAACTACCGATAATGATGATGAAGAAATAGATGAGTTTTACATCAAACTCCAGTGTATTCTAAACATGGTCAGTAAAACAGACATCATCATCGTCCAAGGAGACTGGAATACCAAGGTTGGCAAAGATGCTCTAAAAGACTGGGATGATCATTGTGGACCTTCTTGCAATGAGCTTACCAGTGAAAGAGATAGCAAGATTGA